>CAXKWD010000003.1:105150336-105797577 GCA_964059195.1 Ectobius pallidus | reverse complement strand
GGCAGAGGAAGTAAAAATGAATATTATGGGAGCATTGCTACGACGTATTGTTACTTAATCTATCACGTATGGAATTCTAAGCTCCGTGTGTCCAAGTATATCCTGTTTGTCCATGCGAAAATACAAGTGACTTGTAAAAGATAGACAACTTCATGTTCGTTCTTATTGGCCATTTACAATGGTGATACAGCATATAATTATGCTTACACACAGAGCCATTATACTTTGCATAGTTATACTTAAGGGCATGCTTGATTTATTTACACTAAAATCCATTTTTTTTTTTTTACCAAAATTATTAAATCAACATTTCTGTCATCCCTTAAAGCTCAAAATCCAGTAAAGTCTGTTACATTTTATGCCTTTTGGATGGTTGGAACAGATGCTGCTGACGTCATATTAAAAGTACAGTGCGCTTCAAACTACAAATGCATGCAAACTGTAGGCCTAACCGCCTGTTTTCTCAGTTTCCATTTGCATGTTATTTTTCTACATTCAACATCTCTTTCTTCCCATAAGAATAAATATGTAACAATGGAATAATTTCACAGTGTTAAAATATTTAGGTTCATATTTTAATGTCAGAGGAGATAGATTTCAATTTTGGTTTTAAAAAAAGTCGGTTAAGGTAATATCTCAACACAACAACAACAACAAAATGAGATAATAAAATTAAATTTGAAATCTTAACTTGGGTTTATAATGTTAGTTAAGTGAGCAAAATTTCAAGTTCCTACGAAAATTATTTTACAAAATCACTCTCATCACTTCGGTCATCCCTTAAATCAAGAAGTACCGTATATTCAAAAAGTCCAGATTGGTTCTATTAAAAGCCCTAAATTAATCTAAGTAAAACTTGGATGCTCATTGTACTGAACAGTGACACTAAATCCAGTTAAGTCATAAACGAAAAAAAAAAGATTAAATACAAACAGCCCAGAAGATTGTAGAAAGTTGTTTTAGTTTTACGTGTAAAGTGTAGGCAATAGCATATAGGTGCAAATAAACACAAAGTTTTTCTGCCAAGCATGGTGCTCAACTTTGTCTATATAGCGAATGTCAATATAATGTACTTCTCAAAACCTTAGTTTCAAATATAAAAGAATTAAGAATATTATTATGCTGTTGTATGATTTGGGTCATTCTAAAAAAAAATTGCCGTTTTGGTGTCCAAGGCCAGAAAAAGACACTTCTGATTGAGATATCAAGCAATTTTTTTTAAAGATTTCGCATATTCTGCATTCAACATTTGATTTTTAGACATAAAAAGGCCCAAAATACATCTTCATTCACGAATGAGAGTTAGCTCAACATCAAAATAAAAGTGTCTAGAAGGTGTTTCAGAATCGTTAAACAAAATCCGAACCAGGAAGTTTATTTGCATTTTTGTCCCAGAAATCCATAAAAGTGGCGGTAAGGAGTGTTACCAGGTCTAGTGTTCCTCCAAAAAAGAATTAAGGGTTGGGAGGAGGGTGATGTAAAGGGGACGAAGTGATGCATCATCTTTTCCCCCTGTAACCAATTGCCGACCATATGTTGAGGAGGGAGGACGCCAAAATGTAAAAACCATGGTGCTTATTTTTATTCATGGTAAAGAGTGTTACGTATATTTTCTTTTTCTAATTTATGTTTTTCTGCATGTTTCAATTAGCTTTCGATTCCCAAACGAAAGGAGCATGGTATAAAAGTTCGCGTAGTGGTTAAATTTGAAGTGATGCATCATCTTTTCCCCCTGTAACCAATTGCCGACCATATGTTGAGGAGGGAGGACGCCAAAAAGTAAAAACCATGGTGCTTATTTTTATTCATGGTAAAGAGTGTTACGTATATTTTCTTTTTCTAATTTATGTTTTTCTGCATGTTTCAATTAGCTTTCGATTCCCAAATGAAAGGAGCATGGTATAAAAGTTCGCGTAGTGGTTAAATTTGAATAGGCTTCTGTCAAAATGAAGGGTATGCCAAATGGTCATACTATGATGAATGGAGCAACGGTGGAATGAGGTATAGGAGGAAAAACAGAAGCATCCCGAGAAAACCGGCCCCGATCCCATTTTGTCCACCACAAATTCCACATGGATACACCGAGATTCGATCCCGGCTCCCAGCGGTAGGGCGAACGGTCTAACCACTCTGCGATGGGGTGGCCTCGTGTATAAAAGTGACCGAAAGACCGGTACTTGGGAGCCAGAGCAGCTAGCTTTATTCATAGACCTACTATCGATTGAGTGTGCTTACTGTCGAAAGAACAGAATTTGAGGTAACCAGCATCCTTCAGGTTGAGTACAAGTTGCTCTCACACCTGATAACTAGAGACAGGATTTTAAAGGGAAAATTTTCACCTAAAAAAGGACAAAAAAAGGGAAAATTATTGCCAAGAAAAGGTGGGGGAAGAAGGAAAATTATTGCCAAAAAAAGTTTGGAAAAAGGGATATAAAAGTAAGAGTGTAAAAATTCAACACAGAAATACATGTTTGTTTTATGTAAAGGCTTTGCTTGCTCTACAGCTGCTGATTCTGTAACATCTAATGACTGAAGACATTTTTTTATTTTGTTGAAATTCTCACAGAGGAAAATAGCACACGAAATCCACGTTCCCCACCTTGTTATAATGGGAAACTTAGGCAATGGTGAGCCTGTTATTTCCCTGTAACGTTCTATTCTGCTGGGAGGAATTATTTTGTCAATGGTGAATCAGTGAAAACAATTTTTAATGTTTTCATATTGCCATCTACTGGGTAATTTACGAATTTTTCAAAATAAATTAGCAAAAAAAGGTACTGGAAAGGGAAAGTTCCTAAAAAAAAAAGGGAAATGGGCCTAAAAAAGGAAAAAAGGGACGTTAAAACCAGGTCATTTGCAGTTGAAACTTACTCAGTAATGTCCTGTTCAATTTTATCACGTTTTGTGATGAAAAATAAAAAAAGGAATTCCCTTTAAAATCCGGTCTCTACTGACAACCTGTTCTCAATCCCGTTTATGCGAGAGGCCCATCTTTCGCTAAAGAAGAAGGGCCTTTCAGGCCCACAAGGTTCATTTTATTTTCTCGAATTCGTTCTTATTGTTCTTATAGGTTTTAATTAGTCACCAGTCAGTTTTATGTCCAATTTCACAAAGCTATCATAATAAACTATGTAATATAATTGTTAAAATAACTATGCAAAGCTTGTCAAATGAAAGAGCTCTAAACATGAAAGATCACACGATAGCTGGTAATATCACTGATGAAAAATACTTGGAATATTTCGCAACTATCGAAAATCAAATTTAAAAGCATCTTAAAAATAAATC
Organism: Ectobius pallidus; assembly: GCA_964059195.1. Taxonomy (NCBI): domain Eukaryota; kingdom Metazoa; phylum Arthropoda; class Insecta; order Blattodea; family Ectobiidae; genus Ectobius; species Ectobius pallidus. The sequence goes on along the minus strand of CAXKWD010000003.1, from coordinate 105,794,289 downwards.
CAGACAAAATTATTCGGTCTCTCTCAGTCCCACAACAACATTTTAGTCTTTTTAGAAATGATTTTAGTAGAGATATTTTAATCTGTGGACCACCTACGTTCTGATTTAACATATTTAATTAAGAAGACTCTTGAGAGAAGTAAATTGCAATCTTCAACAGCTTGTTGACAATTCCCTAGTCTCTATGACTACGGCGAAGAAATGGAATGGAATGGTTTTGCAGTAGAGAACTGTCTGTTTTCCTCCGCACCGCACAGTACGGTAGCATGTTGAAGACTGCGACTCAAATTGAGTCACGACACGATTGCCCACGTATGTTTTAAAACAGTGGAGTGGGTAGTTGCTGTATAGTCTAGAATTGGTCCTAGCTAAACAAGTATGCCTGTTTCATTCTAGAGTGAGACAGACATACTTGTTTACTTCAGGGTTCTAGAGCTGACCGTATCTACTTACTCCACTGTCTAAAACATTTGTGCGCCGAATAAGTTGGTCATAAATACAAGCCTGAGATTGTTAATGGAAAGTGCTGTATCCACTCGTCTACACTTAACTCGTCTACACTCACAAAACATGAAGCACTACCGAAAGGGTTTTATTTTCTTGTTTATGTAAGTCCTCAATAAATTTAGAATGGAGTACACTTAATTGGGCTATACGACGTTTAAATTTACAGAAACGTGAATAAGATGAATATTTATTGTACCTAAACATGCCTATTTTGCTTTGAAGATTCACATCGTTATACTTGGTCACGCTACAGGCTAGATTAGTTCAAAATATTATCTTAAGTACTTAATGCAAATAAAGTCCCGTGTCGTGGGAGACGAAAGCGAGAATAAATTGACTGTTTTATTTTGAATAAGCACTGTCAGAAGTGATAAGCTGATAGCAGACAACTAAATAGGTGCGAATAATGGATTATATACATATTCATTTGCAGCAAAAAAAAAAAACCTAATAATATTACTGGAGTGTTGTATGTTTGTTGCTCTCGTGTATAGGTTCACAGAGCAACAATTTAATTTTGTTGGTTGGTATATGGGCATTTAACGACGGGGATGTGTCCGTCGCTGGTGTGCCGCAATTTTGTCCCGCAGGAGTTTCTTTTACATGCCAGTAAATCAACTGACATGGGCCTGTCACATTTATGCACACATAAATGCCATCGACCTTGGCCGGGATCGAACCCGCAACCTTGGGCAAAGAAAGCCAGCGCGATACTAACTGCGCCACCCAGGCCGACAAGTTATCCACATAATAATCATGAAAGTAACATGCTCAGAAGTTACGAGAAAAAACCGAAGAGGTTCTCAATGCGATCCACATATTTTCTTGTAATGTGTGTTCACCGAATACTCCAGACGGATCTCATGACTTTTAATATAAGTTGAGTTTGACGTGCCTGGTGCAGGCAAGCTGACGACGTTGACGGTGGTTATGGTATTGCCGCTAGAGCTACCTGTTACTAAAGTAACTAATCTTAGCTAACCCAATCTTACCTAACCTGTCACAAACTTCGTGACAAATTAATCAAACTTCGTGCAGTGTCAAAGAAGAAGAAGATGTCGTTAAATTAACAAAAACCCTAAAATAATCTTGACTTTTGTGATTAAATGAATAGTTTATAGTATTATAATTTGGGTAGAAAGTTTTAAAAATATGGTATCATCGCAGATTCGAGAAACTTCCTATTAGCAACCTAAAAGACCCTATATTATACTGTATACTGTACATACCGTGAACGTAAAAAGAATCCTTAGAAACTGTAATCTAAAAGACATGTATTTTGTTACTTTACTTTTAAAACTCACCTCCAGGATGAATGAAAAAAGATCTTAGAGATGTTAAACTCTCCCACCCGTCGACTGTACACATGCTTCACTCCTTTCAATCGTGAAGCACCCGAGAACAACTGGATAATGTCTAATAGGTTCAGCCACGGAATCAAAATTGCGTCATCGTTACACTGATTTTCATGTCACCCCACAAATTGAAGTATAGGAAATTCGTTAGGCCGTCTACAGCTGTACAGCAGCTCGGAATTATACTGTCCACATCACGGAATTCCTATCAGGAAGACGGTATAACCTATAACCGCACTTGATATGTTCCACCCTGGAAATCTTCCTTCAAACAAACGTTGAGCACACGGGCTTTGCAGCTCGTTTCCCCGTAAAATAACATAATAATTAAGTATCAATACACTAAGTTTAAAAATCTTAACTACATTATAAACATTTCACTGAATAGGACGTGATTCAAGACTGATTGACTAAAAACGCGCACTGTACCCAGAGACCATCATCGTGAAACTGACACTGCTGCCAATCGTAAACATCCAACCCCCACCCCTCAGCGGAGAAAAAAAAAACTAATGCTGTTTAGTAGGTATCCTTAAGGCTGCGTACATGTTGGACGATAAACGAACAAAGAAGCAACGCTGTTCCATCCACAAAGAGAGTTGTAGCATTGATATCTAATACGCGTTCTGGTATATACATGACTGTGGGAACAAACCTATTTTATTTTATCGTTGCTCCAACAAGTACGCGGCCTAATGGACATGAAAGCCATCCATTCTATTGCAATTTGTTAAATGAATAAATTATTTCTTACTATATTATCTTACAATTAGGTATTAGAAAAATATCCTATATGAAGAAGGCTAACAATTATCCAGCAAGATGATTTTAAAATGCCTATTCTTCAATGAAAAACTATAAACTTCTCACTGAAATATTAGACATTTTTGTTGTGTAAAACAAGATAAATTCTTTCCAAAAATATGCAAGGTCATTTCCCATGATGTATTATCAACATTCTTCCTCTATTTTGAGTGGTTTATAGGCTAATAAAATAACAATGATGTATTATGAAGCCAACTACACCTTATTGCACTAAGGAAAGAGACCTGTTGTTAAGGGAAAGTAAACAGGATGTTGTGACCAATTTAAGCTTTCTAACAGTAGGATGATGGACTTATTCTTTAATACCCTCAGTCGCTCTAATTGAATCAAAAAACTCAGTGTGTTACATATTGCATTCATAAATCCATCCAAAGCACATGTGACAAAGTCAATCGTAGAAGAAATTATTCACTTCTAAGAATGTAAATGATAGCAGAGAATATTGTATAAGGCCAGAAATATCTAGTAAAGCAAGCTCTGGAGACATAATGATGTCACCTGCTCATCCCATGTAATTAAACTGCTTAGAGAACCAGATTCTTCGTACATTTTCCTGGAGTATTAAAAGCCGACAGAATGGCAAGAAATGCCAAAAAAAAGGCTTTACTCTCACGGAAGTGTGGGAATTGATAACTGTAATTCCTAAAGAACGCAATCTCTTCAGTACGTTGAAGATTTCAGAGATCTTACTATCATTATATTATCAAAACTTCCAGATCACGCCTTGAACAGAATAATATAATAAGGACATGTCGAACTGTCACTGTTGTGAGAGTCAGTTTTGTCAGACAATCAGAGTCAGTCATTATCTGTCTTAGTCACCATGAATCGGTACGAACCTTCCAAAATGTTGTGAAGTGAAGTGACATCGTCATATTTATCATGAACATCAATCAAATCCAAAACATATATAACGATAACATGAAATTTAAAATATTATTAACAGTGTTGTTACTGTACAAAGAATATGTCAGTGTTTTTTTGCAAACAATAAAAAGAGTATCAAGTCTCTTTATTTTGACAGCAGTTAGATCTGTCCTAGTCTAGTCTGCACCTGAGACCCCATAGTTTTCATGGGTCAACTGACAGCTGCAGGTATGGTACATCCAAGGGGATGATTCAAAGTAATGCTGAATAATTACATTGGCCTCATACAGAGACATGGAAGTGGAAGACCATAATCGTTTGGGAGCTTCAGGAACAAAAAATGTACAAGCAAAGTAGAAACTGGATATGCTTGATTTTCTCTTTTTCATTGCAGCTCTCCATTTATGATCAGAATAATAATAATAATAAGAAATAACTGAAACAGTATTACAAAAAACCAATTACGTTACATGAACATTGCTTGTGATAAATATGATGATGCCATGTCACTTCACAGAATGACTTATAAAGACTCAATTCACTTTCAACTCCACGTTGTTATTCCTCCCACTGGACTGCATATGTGTAGAAATAATGTGTTCTAATTGGGTTATCTTCCAAACTCGCTACGTGGAATTTATCATTTTAAGAGTTTTCTGTGGTTTCCAGAGGAACTGGAAAGTCAAGTGAAATTACTAAAATAACATATATCAGCTTCTGTTCTGTCATTTCCATCTTCAACATAAGAGAAAAGCAAGAATAATTTCTCCATTTAAATAAAAATCATAACATCATTATACTTACAGCAATTCAACTTCGCCAGCAGTCATATTAGGTCTACACCTACACATCGTCATCCATAATGTTGCACTGGATACTGTCATAGGTTGCAGACACCTTTCTTTGCCAGACCCTGTCAAAAGGTAGACACAATGTATTATTGCCAAGTAATCAGATTTTTTCATTTGCAACATGTTTAGACACTAAGGTTTATACCTTCCTTAAGCAACCAAGCTTCAGTGATATGTTGAAATTTAGATGTACAAAATTTTCCATTCTAGAATTTAGCTATAATAAATACAATTATTATAAGAACTCTAGAATCAATATCCTATATAGGAAACCAGTGACGTCTACCTAATTGATAATATTCTTGTGACATTTTAGTTTGACCTAAATTTTCGTGAAAGAATAAAATCCCTTTGCCTGCCCGCATTCTTAGCGTGAAGTTTGTGCATGAAAAAATATGATAACTTAGCTTACTGTCCGCTCCTCAGAGCTGTAAACCTCTTTCTTCATCAGTCGTCACCCTTTTTCGTGCATTCATTTTACACATCATCAGAAATTAATGCTGCCCTTTACCAATGGATTCTGTTCTGGTTTTCTTTCTGACACCCTATAAAAGTTAAAAACAGCTTATAAAATTAGTTTCTACTAGGGCTGCTTTCCTATAATTATTACTATAACATAGTTTAATTCCAATAACAGATACACCTCTGAAACAAATGAAGCTGGATTTTAAGATTTGGTTTGAGTGTATTTCTGTTTCCGATACGTTATGGTACAAGACAGTAAATATGAAACAAAAGAGGCTACTGTAAAATAGATAGTTTTTGTAAATTATTTAAATATCTTAATTCCATCACTAACATTCTGACTCTGATTTATCCAAATTAACATTAAAAAATTGGAATTAACTTACACATTTTAACATTGATTTAAGTAAGGATTACACCTGGAATGATCTTTATTCGAATAGTAAAATGACTTGATTAGCCAATGTAAAATTAACCAAATACTACCCTATAAGAATGGTAGAATTATATAACAACCATGCATTGCGGTCCTGTTGGCCTTGGTTTACTAAATTGCCTTGCACTTAATCGTTGCTAGGATACAGTATATATTATGGCTTTATATTATAGTCTTTGTTGTGGTTTGCATTTTCATTGCCACCTAAATGCATGCATAGGTGAAACGTTGCGAAGTATGTAATTTCCTTGTAATATTAGGATACTGAGACATTTTACTTTCATCATATTTGATTTTGGCTATGTACACATTTTAAATGCCATCATGGATTTTGATATGGTGGTATGCTGTGAAACGATATATCTATTAAAATGGGCAATATATCTGTTGTCTCATTAATGAACTCCATTTTGAAGTTTGATAGAATTTCACTAGTACAACTTGTAATAAAACTTAATATACATTTTCAGCCTCTGTACAACGTAGTATATTGGATATAAGTGTTTTTCCACAGGGGTGCACTCAGCCTCGTGATTCCAAATTGAGGAGCTACTTGATAGAGAAGTAGCGGCTCCGGTCCAGAAAACCACCATTAACGGCCGTGGGTGTCGGCATGCTGACCACATGCCCCCCAATCCTGCCATCTGCCTACGGGAGATGATGCAGCGGTTGGGTGGTAGGCCAAGTCCCTCCAGGGATGTAGCGCCACGGAGTTAAGTGTTTTTCCACACTTTATTTAAATGAAATGTTCTTCAATTCCATCTCCATTATAACTTATAGTTAATGCCTCAAAAAAGATTTCACTTTTAACCTAACTTTGATGATGGTGATATTCACAATTCAATCTTTATAGTTTCTTCATCTTGCATACTCTAGGTTAACCATAATGTTCAAATATTCCAACAGGTTTTAGATCCATATGTTATATGATTTTTAGCTATAAATGTGTTTTATTGTATAAATAATTTTCATGCAACGTATATTTTTAATCATTCAAACAAAAAACATTCTCAACTTGCATTTACAAAATATGTTTAATTGTTATCACAAATAAAAAGTTTAATCTGTTTACTTTCCAAGTCTTTCATATTTGGGCTTATTACATCATATCAGCCATTCCATAAAAAATGGGAATTTTTCCCTCAAAGAGAGAAGTTATAAAATTATTGTAATTGGGTGGTCAAAAATAAGTTTAAAACCTCAAATTATCTGAATTTTAAGGACTTGGGTGTAGTTGAAGTGGTTTCATGTGTAGAATCTGTCGATTTACTTATTTATAGCGTTGAGTTACTTTTTTTTTTGCCATTTTTAGCATGATTTTAACACTCTTTAATACCAAGTAGTCAAGAGTAATCAGCTATGTCCATTTTCATTTGAGAAAATATACATCTTAAGGTACAATTTGGTATAAGATTAACTTCAAAAAATATGTGTGGTTAATTACTATGTAAAATAACAAACGAGGGAATTTTTGTCCCACCCGTAACAGTGATAGTTTTGTTAAATTATTATTGATGAGTTAAATAAATGTTCTGACAACCTGGAAAAAGTTTATAATTTGTATTGAATCCCTCGTACTTTCATTAATAACAACATTAAGACCCTAACAGCAATAGCAGAACCGAAAATGAGCTTTTGTTTTGCATCATTAAAATCAGTGTCCAAATTATGTCCCACCCGTAACAGATTTTGAAAAAGAAATTTAAAATATTTAAAATAAATTTTTAATAATGCTTTGCATGTAGAACGAAGGAGAAGCCATAGTAGATTTTACAGGATGTGCAGAACAAGTTCTAATTCATTATTTATGACATGTAATAAACAAAAATAGTTGTTATAATTTGCTAGAATGTCCCACCCGAAATTATGAAATGGCTGATATATGGTTTGAATATACTAGTACAGAGGCTGAAAATTTATATTAAATTTTATCTGTTGTCTTCCCCTGCAATTACATTTATTTGTTAACAGCTGAGGTAGTTCTTCATGTATGCTAGTTAGTATACAATATTATAATAATCGATGTCAACACTATTTAATGTACATAATTAAAATAATTTTTTTATTTCCTTTTTCCCTTAGTTTTACCTCTCCCTTTAGGGGACATTTAAGCAATCCACGTTGCATTAAAATAATTAAGTTTCAATATAAATAATAGGCCTAAATAATATGATGCCAAGTACAGTATGAAAGCGCATATGTTACTGTAGAGTTCACATAGATCCTTATTGCACAACCTCATCAACCTTTTGGAGATAATCACCAATCTAAGCAAGTTATATCTGACGATCCTTTCTATTCACACCTTGCGTCTTACAAAAATAATATAAAAGTTCTGAGAAGGATTCCTAAGGGTGCAAGATCTTATGCAGCTGATAAACTTTCTCAAATCATTGATCGCTGTGTTTCCCAAAATACTGTAGACTGTTGGAAAGACCTATTTATCTTTTCGTATATTGCACTCCAAGTTCCTCTGAATTCCAAAAAGAAATACAAGAAATCCCTAGTGTCAACTATCAAAGATAATCTAAGAGACTTCAGAATGACATCTTTCCCTATTCGGGAAAAGCATAACTCTCCTACATCTCGCCTTATAGAAGCTAAAGTGTCAGATGGTGACATCTGTGGTGCAGTGCATATCCTTTCTTCTGATATGGGTTTAGCTTCTCACTCATTGTCAACATATGAAGCATTATTAGAAAAGCACCCTGGACCTTCAAGACCTCTTTTATTTCCTGAACCTCCTGCTTCTACTAGCCCATCTTTATCTGTTAGTTTGGAAATGGTCACAAAAGCAATTAACAGATTCCCTAAGGGATCTTCTTCAGGGATAGATGGATTATGACCACAACATATCAGTGACCTTCATCGACATCTGCTGGTGACTCTGGTAGAAGACTTCTCCTTTCCATCACCAATTTATCTAACTTTATATTAGCAGGTAAAGTAATCGACACCATTTGTCCACTCTTATATGGAGCAACATTAATTGCTCTTGAGAAGAAGGGAGGTGGAATTCGGCCAATTGCCATTGGTAACATTTTTCGCAGTTAGTGTCCAAGTTAGCCTGTTCATCTGTTAGAAAAGAATCGAGTGAATATTTTCTTCCTCACTAGCTAGGGTTCGACACTAGTAATGGCTGTGAAGCTGTCATTCACTCTGTTCGCACTTTCTTAGCAAACAATTAAAAAAGTATCAAAGTGCTCTTTAAGATTGATTTTCACAATGCTTTTAACTGCGTAGAAAGAGACTGTATGCTTAATCATGTCAGAGATAAGATCCCAGAACTTTATGCTTTTCTGTGGCAAGCATATAGATTTCCGTCCAAATTATATTTTCAGTCACAGGTCAAATCATCACAAAGAGGTGCCCAACAAGGAGACCCTACAGGACCTTTACTTTTCAGTCTCACTATCCATCCTGTCATTAAAGAATTGGAGAGCTGCCTTAACTTGTTTTACTTAGATGATGGTACTCTGTGTGATGAGCCAGACAAAGTCCTTGCTGATTTCCAGAAAGTAGTGCAAGATTGTCAGTCTCTGGGTTTGGAGATAAACCCAGATAAATGTGAATTATATTTCTGCTCTGGAGTAGATGACACAGTTGTTTCCAATTTTCGGAAGATTGCCCCTGGCATAAGAGTAATTTCTAAATCAGAATTAGCTCTTTTAGGATCTCCAATTTTTGTCGAAAATATAGAATCGACGACTCATATGAAGATTCAAGAAATGAAAAGATCACTGGAACGTTTGCTTGACTTAAATGCACATGTAGAATACTTTTTACTAACAAATTATTTTGCAATTCCAAAATTTACCTACTGCTTGCAAACCACCCCACTTTGGTTCTTTCCTTCGCTTCTCAAGGAAGCAGACGGATTACTTTGGAACTGTTTGGAATCAATCCTCAACTTCCCATTAGAAGATAAAAACTGGCGTTTATCTAGTTTACCCATTAACTTAGGTGGTCTTGGTATTAGAACGTTGTCTGACATCTGTTTACCAGCTTTTATAGCTTCTGCAAATTCAGTCTTCGATTTTGTCAAGTCTCAAGTCTCTAACTACGGTGACAATCTCGAGGTCTATCATTTAAAAGAAGCTTTATAACATTGGTCTCAGCTCACTGATTCTCAAGACCCTCCAGAACAACGAGAAATACAAAAACATTGGGACATCATTAACTCTACTTGTGCCCTGAAATCATTAACTATGTGTATGGACTCCCTTCACGATCAAGCACATTTCCATGCAATTCAAGCTAAAGAAGCAAGCTCTTGGCTCTCGGCCATACCATCTACTCAAATTGGCACACTTATGGATAATTGCTCATTTCGGATTGCTGGAGCACTATGTCTAGGCTGTAAAATCTGCCAGGAGCACACTTGTGTTTGTGGGGCCTCTGCTGATTCTTACGGTCACCATGCATTAAGCTGCTCCAAGAACTCTCACAGATTTTCCAGACATTCTGCCTTGAACGACATCATCAAAAGAGCTTTGACTTCTGCTGGTGTTCCTGCTGTTTTGGAACCCGTAGGAAACAGCCGCTCTGACAGTAAACACCCAAACGGTTTGACACTAATTCCATGGAGACAAGGCAAATCCTTGATGTGGGACGCAACATGTGTAGACACAGTAGCACCATCCCATTTATCCTCCACCTGTAAACTTGCTGGGTCTGCTGCTGAATCCGCTGTCCAGGTAAAGAGGTCGAAATATCATGCTATAATCGATAATTACTTCTTTGTCGTCTTTGCAGTAGAAACCTTTGGTTCCTGGTCCTCGTTAATGAATTGGGCAAACATCTGTAGTCCATTACTAACGATCCTCGCGCCACTGAATATGAGGCAGTGCATAGGCATAGCCATCCAAAGGGGAAATGCCGCTAGTATTATGGGGACGTTTCCCCCTTCCTCTTCATTAGAAGAAATATTTTATTTCTGATGTTAAACATAGAACTGTATTTTAAAAACTGAATAACTGTATTTTAGTTATGTATATATTAATGTATTTAAAATTGAACACAATTAAAATTATTTTTTTATTTTCTTTTTCCCTTAGTTTTACCTCTCCCTTTAAGGGACTTTTAAGCAACCCATGCTGCATTAAAATAATTAAGACTCAATACAAATAATAGGCCTACATATCCAGAGTGTGGCATCTAATATTTTAGTACATTCAATATACAGAATGTCTGTGTTCAATATCTTAAGTTATAGAATCACTCTGGGTCTAGAAAACAATGTTCAAATATTCATCTGACAATTCTTTTCTGAATTTATAGGAGAGCAGAAACTTTCCGAAGTAAATGATAGTATAAATTTTTATCAAATCACCCAATTATTTCCATAAAAATATCCTGAGCAGAGAAAATTCTATAATTATATTCTACATTGAGATATATTCACATACTTACCCTTCCTTAAACAGTTATATCTAAATTTAATAACAGGCCTACATTATGTACAGTTAAACTCCACCCAAAACGGCCTTTCTAACTATTGTTACTCTTGTATGAGTCACATCCGGTTATGTGTGAGAAAAAAAAAAGAGTGGGAAGGAATGGTTATATCTTGTAATACTGTACTAGCTGCCCAAGCCTGGTCTATGCTATCCTCGAGAGAGGCTAACGGGAGTGGAAAGACAAGGGGTAGTAGGGGAAGTAGCTCCTTGAATCACTCTGTGACAAGCAGGCCTGCCTTACTTACTGGACATTTATTATTTCTCTTACTTTCAAAATTCTCTCAAGACCTCTTATACAATTCTAAGATGACAACGCTAATAATAGGTTTATTCCCAAAGCTAAGTAATGTATTCTCATGTACCATGATGCCTGTGCACATTGTGAATACACTGAAAAATGGCGACATGCCCATATTATTGTCACGCAGCGAACCTGACTACTTGTGCATCCGCTATGGTACTTGAAATAACTGATGAGGGTAATTACCGGTTTTTGTAATTGGTGAAAAATCAGGACACAGTTAAGACCCACATGCATGAACAAATAAGTAGGCAAGCGTAAAACCATTATGCCGGTTGTCGACCAAGAGCGGCTAAGTTAGTCACATACAGTGAGGGATTTCATACTCGTATATAGTTGTGCCGGATTTCATATGTAGTTTTGTCGGCACAACTACATATGAAATCCCGCACTGCTTTTTCTCTAAGCTAAACTAAGTTAGCTTAGCTCTTGGTCGACAACCGGCATTATGTTTCTACAATGCATCAATGGAACCTAGAAAAAGAAATAAAAAGTTAGGTTGAATCAAAAGAATTTGGAAAATACCAGTTCAGTTAACAGTTTATTTTGACATGAAACAAACAACAATGTTCTATTTACATTGCACAATTAATCTCACAGCACACTTTTGTGTATGATCTCAAGATGACTCTATACAACATTTTTACACCACGTTTGAACAATTAACAGTGAACAAGTAATTTTAACAATGAACTGCATTGTCATTTTATAAGTAGATACTCCTCATGTTATGACTTTCGTTTACCAGCGGAAGGATCATTCAAAGAAAAAAATTAACAGAACTAATTTTTATAAAATGTACAAACATTAAAATTTGAATTTGAGTATCTCTGAAAAAAAACCTTCTTCTTACATCAAAATATAAAAAAGATGTTATTAGTAAAAATAGAGCCAGACATTTAACAGTGAAATCCTTGAAAGTAGGGCTTGCATAGTGAAATCTTCTCAAATTCATATTAGCTCATTGTTAAGGAAATGTCTTCTCAGGAAATACATGTTTCTTGTTAAAAATCCTTCTATAATCATTATAACTAATCTCCTGATCTACCTGAATATTATAATTTTTTTCTAAGATGCTACTCCCAGAACATTTCCTGCAGAAAATGTTTATTATGTTTCAAATATGTTTGTTGTACAGTATTCAAAATTAGAAATTTATAATAGGGAAGTGTACCTGCACCATAAAACTGTGATTATAATTTAAAAAAAGGAAGACTAACACATGGTTGTAATTTTATTTTGGCTCAGTTAAATATTGTAGGATGCCGCTTTGCACTGTCATAGTGCAAGGAGGGAGGATTCTAGAGAATTCATGAAAGATATCAAAATTTTATTTTGAAAATTTAAACAATGTGAATCTCCTATTCACTAGTGGTCATCTCAGTTCTGAGCTAATCACCTGGTACATAGCACTAGCTTAGCTCACAATTTAGATGAGTGACTGTGCCTCTGACCAGTGGCTTAACTTCCACAGCTGGGCACCGCCAGGAAATATTCCCCCACTAAATTACTTGTTTAATGCACACAGTAAACAATATATGCTCCTAAAAGTAGGTTTTAAAATAGCTAATAATTAGGCCTAAGTATTTATATTCTTTCCTGCCAACCATTCTATTTTCACAGTATTTTTGCTTTAACTCGTAGCAAATATTTACAACTCAACAAAATAAAATGAAATCAGTGTTTTCTTCTTCTTCTTCTTCTTCTTCTTTTTTTTCAGAAAAATTGCATGTTGCCGCACCACTCATATATGTGTTCAGATTTACTTAGCAAGGGAGGCTACAAATTAACACAGCAAACAAGAATTATAATCATGCCTCTTATCTCTATTCCAACATCAAATTTCAGCAACATTGTTTCTACATTCACAAAGCCAAATATTCCATTATTGCTGTTGGAATCACTACGGTTTTGTTGTGAATATGTACCAGAATTACGTGCACAATTCAAAATGTTCAAAAATTCTTCTCGACATTTGAGCACTTTCTACATCTCGGGTTCCTCTGAGTTGTGGTGATGTAAGTTACACCATTGCCTATTACATATCCTGTTAGGTGAAGCATATAGAATTCCCACCTTGGTTCAAAGCCCATGTTAAGCTAGTAGGTCCCACCTAACAGTCACCACTAGATGGATGGTCCATACAATCTTGGAGCTAATGTACTCTCTTCTTTGATAATGAAATGAGAAAATATTATTTGCTTTAATTCCTATTTTGGCAAAGTTGCAATGCAGGGGGATCCATCTCACAATGTGCAGGTTTCCACAGACAAGTGGTGTTTGTTGTTTTTCAGCACAGCAGGTTAACCAACTTGATGCTTCTTGTACATTGCTTATCAGATATCAGTATAATGGGAGGTGCACTGTGTGTCGGCTGCAATGTTACTTTCACTAGTTTTATCCTGCAATTTAATAATGAATTAAGTGCATTGATTACTTCCTACAAAAGCCACGGTCTTTTAAGTGCAACTAGATCTTGCGAATGACGTGCAGGGGAAACAAATCTGTCCATTAACATTCCCGAAAACTTTTGGCAGGAACAGGTGTCATTGGAAAGTGAGTGGGAGGAAAACACTTTTTTCGAGAAATCAAGACTTTCAATCTTCAACATTTGTTATCTTATGGTGCAATGTACCTAAACCCAGGTTAGAGTTTATCAAACAAGAGTTGGGGATTGCAAAGAATAGTGTCACTGACTGGAGTTCCTTTTGCCGTGAGGTTTGTAAACATTGGGTACAAATGTACAGCAATCAGATTGGAGGACCAGGTGTAATCGTGGAAATAGACGAGAGTAAGTTTGCTAAGAACAAGTACCATTGAGGGAGAATAATTCAATAGCAGTGGGTGTTCGGGGATGTAGAGAGAGACAATTTTAATAATTTTTTGTTGTGCTGACGGAGAGAAGAGACAAGGATATGTTGCATGATTTGATAACTCAGTGGATTCTGCCCAGCATGATAATTATTTCAGACTGTTGGAAATCCTATGACTGTCTCGAGCATTACGCTTTTGTTCACCTTAAGAGTGAATCATTCCATCCAATTTATTGATGATCCCCGAAGTAGAGATGTGCGTGCAGTTTCTGATAATTGGCCACCTGCGCATACACAAAACATAAAAAATAGGTGGTCGCATATTAAGTATGGAAGTAATTCAATGATTGGTAGGGGTAGAGTTAAGGGTCATTTCAAAGGTAACTTGGCAGAGTTCCACTTTAAAAGCAATCATCCCTTGGATGAGAGAAAACACTTTTTCTGAGCAGCTGCTTCACTTCTTCATTAAGGTAAGTAGTGCCAACTAGATTCTGGTTTAGTGGCAGTTATGTTAGGAACAGTGATATTAGTGTTAGTGACAGGTTCTGTAAGGTTATGAACAGTGATATTAATTTAGTATGGCATTTTGAATTATACTTTGATTCTAGTTTAGTGGCAGTTAGGGTGGGGTTATTTTATAAAAATATTGATTTTGGAGATCAAAGTAATCTTTAATTTGTATATCATTGTGTTGAGAATCTTTTTAGGGTTGGATATTACGTGTTTTATGAACACAAACTTTGTTATAAAAGTGGGACCCCTTACATTGCAATTTTATCCTTATTTTAGTGACTTTTATTTTATGTTCTCTTAATTTAAAATCTGTTCAAACAATACAACCTACTACTTGATGCATCAACATTTTGCATCATCTCCATCAGGAGGTAAAGCAGATAAACTGACTACATTATTTTTTATAATTAAGAGGAGGGATAGTGAGATGGGTAAGCAGTTAAGTTACTGATTTGAATTTCTCTTATGTTCTCTATGGTGCTACATCCCTTTGAGGGACTAAGCCTGCCATCCGACTGCTGCGTCATATATCTAGGCAAATGGCAGGGTTGGGGGCATGTGGTCAGCACACTGACTCCTACAGCCGTTACTGATGGCTTAACGAACCGGAAACACTACTTCTTTATGAAGTCCTCTTACGCTCTACAGAAAATCTATCTTAGAAAATTTCTCATCCCATCTCATTCCTTACAATAAAATGTATCTTATTCCTTACTTGCTTGACATCATCCAGCTAAAATTTTCTTTTCACATATTGTGGTTATGAACAGAAATAACTTTTTTCCTCTGCCTCTCCTCAGTGGCCACACAGGCACGTAGTGGTGTAATATACATAGCACATTTTCCCATAAAAATTAAGACTTAAATCTCTGCAGTCAGTGCTGGATTATAAATTAGGTAGTGTAGGCTCTGGCCTATTGGCTTGAAGGCTTTTTAAATGCCCTACAGAAACAATTTTTAAGAAATTAATGAAAACTATAATGAAATAACTAAAAATAACTAACAACGAACATAGGATTTTCAGGATCTCTCAAAAAATCTGTTGAGAAAAATTCCAATAAACTTTAACCAATTTTCAAGAAATAAATCCAACATTTAAATTTCATACTTGTAGTGTAACTATTTGATAAGTTCCACGTCTTGTACTAAAAGTTAAGAGCACAGTCTATAAAAAATAATTTTATCTTTATTAGCAGTAGGCCAAGAGATAACTCATTACGTAGGCTTGTACAAAAAATGAATCAGAAAATGATTACAGAGATTTTGGAGGACGAGAAATAATGCTTACTAAAAATGTAGGACAAACAATGACTTTAGAACAAGTACATGATTATTAGATCTGATACTGAACTAAGAAAATACATTTTATAACTACAGCACTGTAATCCATTAGCATATATTTGATCAAACATCTATAATTTTAAATGTTAACTTCAGTACCATCACAGACTTTCGCTGGATAGATTATTTTAACATCTAGCCAATCTTAACTACATTAAGGGTATGGATTACTGAAGTACAGTATGTCTACCTAAGACAGAAAAAAAAATGGTACATAGGCCTATATCTCAACTTCCCAACCACCATGCAAGTAGGATCTTAGTAGACTGACATTCTGGTAATAAAAATAGCTAGTTAGTGTTCAAGAAGGAACTTTTACTGTCCACAAGAATCAGATAACTGAACTTTGAAGAAGACACAATTTCCAAACCAATTTCTGCAGGATATGTTCTTGTTCATGGAGTTTTACCTACATATTTAATATACAAATTTCCAACACGGTCTACGGTTCTCATGTATTTAGTCCTATTATGAATTTTTTATCATACAGACTAGGCCTACTGGTGAAGGACATAGCTACATCTAGTATGTTATCTTTGTTGTCATTTATGATGGTTAATCCACATGTAAATACAATAAAAATATTATTGTCTTCAGAACATCATTCCACAAACCTGAGTCCTTCAAAGTTGTTATTTTAAAAGGATAAATAAATTAAGAAAAATACACAATAAGTATACATAGATTTCATGGTCCTGAAATAATAATGACACCCAACATATATAATTTAAGAGCATCCATTCAATATTATAATCATAGCTCTGAAGTTTATGACCTAAAATATTATAAATATGCTAGCACTTATGAGTTAAAATTTGTTGAAGCATTGCCATAATATTGACCTAAATGCAAAATTGTTTTAAATTTATAAATAAAATGCCTGAAACTTTAAAAAAATTTATAAATAATAAATAAATATTTTATGAATGCCTTTTAAGCTTCATTTAGTCATTTAGATATGACTACAAAGAGGTATAGTATTTACAGACCCTTGGAGTTTGGAAATTTTATTAGGAATATCACATTGGTTCATAAGGAAATTCTGAAAAATTACAAACAGAACTGAGGGGTGTGCAAAATAAATATTGTATGTGTCTGGTAAGAAAATGAATCAAAATGAAATCAAATATGATCCTAATATAAATTAATGATGAGAAAATAAAACAAAGCAGTAGGCTAAGTGAAAAATAAAAAACCATTTAGTTTATCCTTTTCACTGTTACTGAAATACAGGTATAAATGCAATGTCTCCAAAACTGTATAAAAGCAGAGAATGATACAAGATTTAAAAAAAGTATGATGTTTAAAGTGAGGATTTCTGTATATAATTATGTTACAGCTGTCATTCATGGAAATTAGATGCTTCAATTAAATTTTCCTCTTTGATTTTAAACTTACAGCCCATTCATGATTTTACACTCGATGACTGCCTTATTATCAGTGTATAAATTCAGCTCCAAAAGGGTTAAAACAGATTATCTGAAACTATCCTTATTTTAAGTGTAAATGGAAATAAGAGAAAGGAAAAAATGTTACAAGCCAAAGATTATAAAATGAAAGAAATTATGAGAAATATTATTCATGACATTTTTTGTAATATACAGAAGCAAAGTTAAATGCTTGCGAAAGTGTTTTTAAGAAAAAAGTACGGCCTCACTGCAGGATTTTATATCATACAATTCAAGACCCTTAACAGTGATCAACTGCTGCAAAATTGGTCATATGCAATCCAGAATTATAACAAACAATGCACTTGAAAAGAATTAGGAAAAGAATTATTGTTTAGTTCATCAAGTTAAATGAACCAATTGGTATGGAAATTGAATAATATCTACAATAGCTTATGAGTATTGAAGTAACAAATAGAAGCTCCAAGGTAGCTTTTACTGGCCAATTGGTTCATATTCTAATAGCCAGATTGCAGATTTTTCTGATGTTTTTCAACTGATTTGGCTATTTGTTATCTGACAACAATTTTGCCAAATAAAGGTGTTCCTCAAAAAGAATAAGTGACATTATCGAAGTATATCAATCAATAAGTAACAAGATACTGGACATTTAAGTTATTGTATTATTTCCACAGAAAGAAGAATTTAATATGTTGGGAGTCATTGCTACAACAACATTACTGAAAGGCAGATTGTGCTATCACACTTAACTATTAATTATTAATGAATACAAACAAAATCACAGTTTACTCTACAAGATGTCATTAAAAACTAGACTAGTTAAAAGTAAATTTCAAATCATTCAATATTGCTCTGTTATATCTCTTATGAGGATATTTTCCTCATTATTAACACAAAAGAACTTTTGTTAATTTTTACCGGTATATTATACTAAATTGAGTTGATTTCATCTTAGCTGTACACCTTCGGCTGCCATCTCTCTCAGAAGACAACAACTACAAAAACTTGCTAACAGCTGATTGTGCATGGTTAACTGACTTCATTTTTTGTATGAATCTGAAATCTCAAAACTTAAACATTTAACTATGGTTGAACAAACACAGTCACATGCAACTTGCCTATAATGAAAATTAAGATACCCATATGAAAGTCGCTTTCCTCATTTCAAAAACGTAACTTCTTAATAAATGCTATTATAGGCCTGTTGCATAATGTTGCATAACATGTATGTAAGGTTTTAGTACATGTTTACTGAATGATAGATCCATTTTGTAATGATTTTGAAAGTGGGCAAATAGTAGTATATTAAATTTTGTGAAATATATACTGTACAGTAAACTGTGATGAAAATGAATATTATTACTTAATAAGTTCATGAATGTATTAAGTAATAATATTCATGTTACTTAAATGCACTTAACAACACATATTTCTATTGCAATATATAATTAAGGTGAAAGAATTCAGTGTGCTAGATTTAGTTACAAATTTCACTTTTAGAAAGCATGTCCCAACCTGTCTTGGGATCAACCCTAGTAGCACACTTCGTTGGCCTAACGGAGGGATTTTGTTGGCATGGTTGGGATATGTTGGGAAAACGTTCGTTGTAATTTCCTCGGTTAGCCCACGTTACGTTTCCGTTGCGTCATGCGCTAAGTCCAACCGTTGGGGCTATGACGTTGGCCCAACGAGGGCTCTTCCTACCGTTCCTACCGTTGGGGTTATGATTGCTGGCCCAACAATAAATCTCGTTGTAATGTGATCGCATTTATGTTAAAATTAAAAAGTGTTGAAATAACATTATAAGCGTTAAATTTTCATTTCCTATAAAATAAAACAGTTTTAATTCATTAATTATTCGAGCTCTTTGTGCGCGTTACATGCTAAATCTCCACCTCTTCCTGCCTGTCTTCGGCAATTTCCGGCGTAGTTCGGGTCATCATGAAGACATGAAGATACAACAGTTATTCGCCATCTTGATATGTTGGTGTTTTACTTCTAATAATATTAGGGCTCTTTATTTGTTCTCTGAAAATAACGTTATCATATATTCACATCAAATATTCAAAATACGAGATGTATATCCTTCTTACTATTTATCATGTATTACACATCTCTGTAGTAAATAGGCTAGAAGAATTCTCGATTTTTATTTCAACGAGCTCTAATAGCGTAGTGGTTAAAGCGATAGACTATAACGCTAGCGGTTCCGAGATCGAATCCCCATAGGTGCGAATTTTATACGATAGGAATAGGTAGGTAGGGTGAAGGAGAGAAGGTAGTTAATAGGAAAAAGAGATGAAAGGGAAAATAAAAAATTAAATTTTGTGTGCTTCTAGTATTTCCGCCAGATGTCTCTGCGCTGCGCTGCGCTGCGTAGTAGTTCCACCATTACCTAATAGATGTCTCTCAACTGTTGGGATTTTGTTGTATATTGGTTGGCTACAGTTGGCAGTTGGTTGGATAAAACGCTTCTTGGCAACCGAACCCCGACGGACATTCCTAACCGTTGACCAACGAAACATGGCGATCATTCCCCAACATTGGCCCAACGATCTGTGCTACTAGGGAATGTCAAAGATAATTTAGGTTTGTTTTGTTAAATACAAGTATGATTGATGATGGAACAATCTCAGAGCATTATACTTAAGAAAATATACAAAAAGTGCAGAAATTGACACTAACATTGCATCATCTATTACAATATATGAATAATTTGCACTCTGAATTCATTACAAATATTTTCTATGTAATGCAACAGAATAAGGTCTCGGGTCACATACAGAGTTTTTTCCATCATTATAAGAAACAGAGAAAAATTAAGTAGGAAAAGTGATCAAAATTTCATCCTATGAATAAAAAAAACTTTAAATACTTTTAAAAAAAAAATTAGCACAGTAAACTGACTTATACTAGAAAATTAGGCCTTATTCATTTCAGTGGAGGAAAGTCCAATGTTAGTCCTGCTATCATTAAAACAGTAAGTGAAGTGCATTAAAATATAAAATTAGAGTATCTTTTACAATAAAAATTCACAGTGGCATAAGCAGATTTCTTGCTTGAGTGGCTGATGCCCACAGTATTTTTTGCGGCACACATTCTTCTTAACATTGGCATTGAGTTTAGAAATATGTTTTACACGGGAGTCAAATACTGCTTACAGAAACCACAGTGAAGTAATGAACGTTTTATATACTTCCATTTATTTCAGGTATTGTTCAAATGGCTTCTTGAATGGCTTTGGGACAATACAATTTTACTTCAGTTCTGGTTAAGTTCAGTTCTGATTAATTGTTGTTCCGTCTCAATACACTAACTTACACACATTTTTATTCCTTAATTGAATTGTTTTATGAGAAAGGATTTCTCAGTTGAAAGGGATTGCCTGAATTTCGACCTAAAGGGCTAATACAGCATGTAGGTACATAACTAAGGTGTCCAGAACTACCTACACGAAGAAAAGGGCAATAGGGTGGGAAAATAAGACATCAGAGAAAAAATTAGGACAATCCTAATGGAAGCAATGAATAAAAGGATATAATAGGCCAACAGATATGGAGTTTACAAATGTTGAAGTATATTAATCATCTTAAAAACCATGAAGTTAAAATTTTTAAACAACTTTTCAAACTGCAGATACTAAAAACCAGCAAGCAAAGTTCACTCATATTTCCCTGAGGATGATTTTCCTTGCAGGTGTTTAAGGTTTCTCCAGATTTACACGTAACAGTCCTGATAGGAGTAGGGACTATTCCTTAAAGTTTTATTACACCAACAATAGATCTTTAACAGATTCAACTGTCAACCTGTTTCATTCTTCTGTCCACTAAGATGAAATTATAGACAACATTCTAAACATTAGCGCTATGGTTTGAAATATAAACAGAATTAAGCAATTTTTAACAATTCAGAATAGCACGTTTTAAGGTTTACAGGATGAAAATAACAAAAATGATTACTGAATGTGTATATAAAAAAGAGTCTAGGTTGAGTTAGTGTTATGGCACCCATAACAAACGACAAAGTCATCAACTATGAGGAAATTTTTTTCAACTTCCAGTGGGGCATTAAATGAAGGCAAGTGTGAATCACAAAATGATTTTATTACCAGCATTGAAGTACAATCACAGTTACTTTTCCACATAAGTCATCATGAAGATTAAGACAATTGTCATACCAGTGGACAAGCTTCCCAATACTCTCTTCATAGAAGGTTGCCGCCAGCATATTGAGAAAGTGCATTTTGAAGTGTTTTGAAGTTCTTCATTGGTGTGGAAGTGCTGTCCTCCCAGAACTTTCTTCAGCTGCCGAAAAAGATGAAAGTCACTCATCTCATCAGCATGGAGACAAGTTTTTGAAATCCACCGGGACGGGAATGAAACGTATATTCGTTACAACAATCCAGAATCAAAAGAATGATCCAAACAATGGATGCACACAAATTTCCTGAACAAACCCAAGATCTGGGAGGGCAATGCTTCCACACCAACAAAGAATTTCTAAATGCCATGAAGACCTATCTCAATAGGCTGGCAGCCACCTTCTATGAAGAGGGTATTCTGAAGCTCGTCCACAGATATGAAAAATGCTTTAATACCTACGTGGAAAAGTAACTGTGACTGTACTTGACTCCTGGAAGTAAAATTGTGATTCAAACTTGTCTTCATTTTATGGCCTATCGGAGGTTGAAAAAAAAATAGCTCTCGTATTACCATAAAGGAGGACATTTTGGAAGACTGAAAATTTCTTCGAGGACAGAGCACCAGGACATAAAAATGAGGACATGTCCTTGAAAAAGAGGAGGACTGGTCACCTTATACATAACACTCTAGCCCTTGTTAGAATGTACAGAGCTTGCCCTCAAACTGAAAGCATGGACCACGTCACAGATAGAGGCGGTGGGAATTTGAATTCAAGGGAAATGTGCTGAGTTGGAAACATTGACGGTATCATGCTAGTATCCACTTGGTTAACTAAAGCGCACGGAGCCGTGGACTATATTTTCAATGTGGACTGTAGCACTCCACGCATGCGCATTGCCAACGGCAGGTTCGATTTTTAACAGATTCCAGGCGATCTCTGTAGATTGGATTTTGTGTATATAATATGCTGAGAACTTGGTGCTTCAGCATGAGTCAAGTGGCAACACAATGAAATCAGTGTTCGTTACTGCATCATGAGATTCATTATCATCAGCATGTTTGTTGCTTTTATTCCTCTTAAAATACCAAATCTGTTTGAATATTGCAGTATTACAGACATACTGTATATAGGCATTTCGTTCAGTGTTAATGAGTGAAATTATATTAAAATTGTAGAGTAAATTTACATAGTGGAATGTTATATTAAAAAAATAATAGATTACATAAGGTCTTAGAAGACTTGCTTTATAGCTGATTTATTAACAATATTCCTATTTTTCTCAGCTGATTCCATAGATGAGCATGCTACCCAAAGCCAAGGGTAGGGTCCAGGATGGGCCCATACCCCATCTTCAAAAATAAGGGAAAAAAGCAATTAATGCATTTTTAACTTTACATATACAATGAACAGTTTTGTTTTGATGTTTCTTATGGTTATCGAGAGAAGGTCAAGTTTCTGGTGACCAACAGGAATATGTTTCTTGCTGATATTTAGCATTATTACTGCCATCCTTATTAAATCGAACATTCTTTATTTTCCAAGCATATGCTTGATATTACTGGTAATGTATAATATAGAATGGAGCTTAACAATTTTGAAAAGCTCATTCCCCATCATTGAGGAAATTAAATTCAGTCATAAATTATTTTATTTCTGTCAGTATAAGTTTTAGATAATAATACCTTAATATACCAGCATTTATTGTAACAGAACTTTAATATTCTTACACACCCATTTAAAGAAAAATAGACAGGCTGCATCATGGCTTTGCAAGTCAGACAAAAAAAATGAGCTACATTTCACTTGCTGACAACGTAAAGCAATTTAACCATTCATGTATGTCATATAGGGCCTACTAATATTGTACATATTTCTTGCAGTACCTTCTGCTAATTTCATTTTACAATACTGTGTAATAATATGAGTATTTTAAAAATTATTATTAAACAAGACATGAATGTTAAAAGATCACTTTTCTTACTTATTCCTCAATTCTCTTGTTTTGAATACCTCACTAAATAACTTATTTATATTTATTTTATTACAATAAAAAATATTGGCAATTAGGTAAAT
Organism: Ectobius pallidus; assembly: GCA_964059195.1. Taxonomy (NCBI): domain Eukaryota; kingdom Metazoa; phylum Arthropoda; class Insecta; order Blattodea; family Ectobiidae; genus Ectobius; species Ectobius pallidus. The sequence continues at coordinate 105,770,931 of CAXKWD010000003.1, read as the reverse complement.
ATACATGTATTTTTAACATGATTTCTACTTAAATAGCAGATTTCAGACGAAAAGAAAAGCTGATTTGTATGTACATCGTTGTATCATTCCAATCTTAAATTGTAATAAAAATGCAAATTAGTTTAGATATCAGTTATTGTCATAATTGTGTTTCATCAGTTCAGAAAGTTCAGGTAATATCACATGGGGTGGTCACGTGGGATATCCTATATCTATTTACCCTAATGGTGTATTGATATCACAAAGGTGAACTTTAGGAGGATTTATTAGAATATTATTGGGCTACCTCAAGGTGATACATCTGTGAAATTTTAAGAAGTCATATTTCCCATGTGATTATAGGGCTAACAACAATTTTACCACAGATTGGACTAAAAATATTCTTGTCAAAATTTTAATTATTTTTATGTAAATTGTTACCAATAAGGTAATAATAAGAAAAAATTGTATTTTTAACTTTTAAGCTTTATTAACAATAACATAAAAACTTAACACATTACAACTTTACTTTAAGGTTATTTCTTTTTAGCAGTTAGTTATGACTTTATGAGTAGCCTATGCACTAAAAGTTCAAATGCATTATACATATGTATAGTAAAGTTATATGCAAGAAGCATTCATTTTGAAACATTTATTGTTAAAGAGGGCGCAATATTAAATTATCAGTTGTTTAATAAAAATGGATGCAAATATGCATATGTTAAATTAAAGTGTCATGAAGTTACAGATCTTTAAAGTGCAAACAGGCCAAAGTGAAAAGTGGATTAGATAAACATAGTAAAAAGAGAGGGGGAATAACTAACTATAGGCCTAGTTCTTATTCATAGTTTGGTTTTATATATTTTTCACAGATGCATCCGCTATGAAGAAGTAGTTCACACTGAAATGAAATACCGGTACTTAAAACTAACATTAGATATTGTGAAATATTTTACAGGATCGAGTTATTTTCTAAAGGGTACCATATTTACTATAGGCCTACTCGTTTTGTAACTCTATGATATCAGTTTTAACAAAGTTGTATGATATAAAGAATACTGTATATAATTTTTCACAGCATAACCTAGGCCTACAATTTTGCAAGTCCCAAAGCTCTATCCACTATGTCCAGTCGGCAGTCAGTTTATTGTTGGTAGTTGGTAGTTGGTAGTCTGTAGCTTAAATTTGACCTGTGCTCAGTAATGAATGTAATTCACAACTTGCAGTTGGTAGTCTGCAGTCTGCAGACTCAAAACTGATTTTCCACTACTAACTGACCGACTACAAGTTACATATTACATGATTGAATATCATTTACTAGCGCAAATAAGTAGATTAGCTTAGTTCGAGAAAGCAAGATGTGTTTATTATATATCTATGCATTATAAATCATTTCCTCTGTATTTTTGTGCCTGTATAATGTTTTCATAACCTCAAAGTCGGCTGTAGACTATATTGTGGGCAGCTTTCTGCTAACTCCTGAGCAGACAATGAACTTGGCAGAACTTCCATCTACGAACTACCAGATAGCAATTTCACATTGTGGATAGACCTTAAACTTTCTGACAGTGTGATAGTCGACTGAGGTTAATGATATTGCAATCAGTTAATGTAGATTAACATTATTTTGACATCATAAGGAAAAATAATATTTTTTCAGATGAAATGAGATATGGATTTTAAGTAACTAATGCTTAACACATAAAGTTTTAGTCAAACTTTCCCTGGGCTTAGGAATAATAAAAATATGATTGCTACTGATGTAGAGATGTTCTATCCTAAATGCTAAAATATACACACTTTGAAAAACTATATCTTCTAGATATATTATATTTTCTGCTTTGAAATGTTAGATGTTTTACTTTTTAAAAATAAATATACTTTGTTATCTTTTCAACAACAGATATTTCAGACAAAATTACAGTGATCCATATGATATACCCAGACTTAAGCAGATATATATCCACCTACTTTCTTAGCACTTCATCTGTAGCATGGTATAATTAAGCCTGTTACAGAATGAAAATACAGAGTCATCTACATTATGTATTTCACACACCATATAATATAATGCTTTTTTTAAAAAAAGAATATGCCTAAAGCAATTATTACAATAGCTTTTATAATTTGTATGACTTTTAAAATGAAAACTAATATTTAAACAATTGGCAACACATAGAATTTGTTGTATTTGCACACCAGGAGCATGTACGAACTGAGAATATTATAGGAGAGAAATTCCCTTGACAACAGGATACTATTGTGACCTTAGTTTTCCATGCTGATGCTCTCTCAATTCATGACCGCCTGCATGGTCTCTGGGTTAGTGTCACTGGCTACAGATCCGCAGGCCTGGGTTCGATCTCTGGTACCTCCTCGGATTTCTCTGAGGTAGGGAGGTCTGGAACGGGGTGCACTCAGCCTCTTGGTACAAACTAAGGAGCTACTTGATAGAGAAGTAGTGGCTCCAGTCATGGAAACCACCATTAACGGCCATGGGTGTTGGCATGCTGACCACATGCCCCCCAACCCTGCTATATGTACGGTAGATGACGCAGCGGTTGGGTGGTAGGCCTATTCCCTTCACAGATGTAGTAGCACGGAGTTTAGTATTTATATAGAATCTCTCTCTTATGATTGATCACCCTTCACAAAAATCCAAAGGTCATGGGTTCAAATCCTGGTGCCAGAGAAATTTTTCTCCTGTAATATTCTCAAGTAATGTTCAACAGAAACAATATTCTGTGGATTGATGTATACATATCTATAATATAACAACATATTGAAAAATGTAATTGAAGACATGTGCAGAAAAAATGTCCAAGTCTCATGTTCAAAACATGAGAAACACTGACCTCTGCAAATGAATTTAACGACAGCTGACACACAAAAATCTCAGGGATGTTTTACTCATGGATGATATTTCATTAAGTTAAAACCAAGATCATTGAGTTAAAATGATGGGTCTATTTATATACCATTCAATGAAGATTTATCAGCACAAATCAAAACAATTTTCATTTTTAGGATTGAACAGTTTTCACACACATGCCTTTCACATGGGTTGGAACATTCTATTTTCATTTACTGTTTTATATTTCTTTCGAATCCATATTTTCTATCTTTCTAAATTGTCTGAGTCACTGATATATTCCGTAATAAAATATATAGGAAGGATTAATGGCATACATAAATATATTTACTAAATCAACAATTGGAGGACCATGGATATCTGTCTACCTACAAGGACCAGACCCATCAATTTGAAGCAGGGGTATATGGGTTATCAGAAGTGTTGATTTAGACATTTTGTCCAAAAAATGCATTTTTTCTTCTTTTCTTTCTTTCTTTTGGTGTGTGTGTGTCAAATAATCAAGCACACCCTAAAGTATAACTGTGCAACATTTTGTGCCATTTGGGTACATGGATGCCAAGTTTAAACCTTAGTGCACTTCCAACTGCCAATGTATGCAAACTTTAATCGCTTGTTTTCTCAGTTTCAATTTGCATGTTATTTTGGCACATTCAAAAGCTATCTTGTCTCACAGAAAAAGGGATAACCATTTATGAGAAATAATTCTTTGAAAATATTATACTTATTAAAATGATGGGTTTGGTCCCATAGTGTCGATGGATAGATATGTATTTTAGAACACTATTATCCAAAGGAAACGAGACTAGGTACAGCAAAATTCACCTGATAATGGAATTTTACAGGTATTCCTTTGACTTGTATTATTTTATTAATTGAAACATTATAATTTATTTTTCTGTTTGTCAAATAATATCTATGGCTGTAAATTTCACTGATATGTTAGTTTGGTTAATTATTTTGTCAATAAAAATATTTCAGTATTTTCAATATTTGAAAGAAAAATTTAAAACAGTGCCCTAAATTGTATTATGGGGAATGAAAATAAACTACAGTATATACTGGATATGTATAGGAATGGTCCTGCTATATGTTTAATAAACTGTCATATCAGCAATCTGTGATGCAATAAAATCTTAACCCTAATATTCTGTATATCATTCATTTAAATTATTTCATTACTAATGTTTCCTATTATTTTGTACTATTTTCATCATTAATAGATACTGTTATGTTCAATTCTATGATATCTTTGTTATTTAAGGCTATGGCAACAAGAAATAGGGTAATCTAGGACAAACTTCTTTCCAAGAACTCTTAAAAAATTTTATGGCAAATGTATAAAGTAAGGCAACTCCAAAACTTAATTTTGTGATAAATGAATTTTAATGTTCATCTGAATACATAAGATCAAACATTGAAACTAACCTACTTTTGTTACAAATTATAAAATTGTTCTAAAAAAATGTGTATATAATTATTAATGTTTCAAATTACGAAGGCTGATATTTTAATCATTAGTTATTTCAATATGCACTAAAGTTTTATGAGATAAATATGGTAATGGAAAGACAGGTATCTCATAAATCTTTAATGCATAATGATGTAAGTAATGATTTTAATAATTCCAAGCATACCTCTCTTTCCACAATGAAACCAGTGTAAAGAGAGAGATCTCAATTACAAATTAAATTATACCTCTTTACATACCATGAATTGAAAAAACGTTAGTTATCCCATAACATACTACTATATTATCTTACATTTATTAATGATATGAAATTCTTCTCTATACACACCGACAGAGAATACATCTGTCATCTCATTCCACAATTTTGGAGTTACCTCTTTTTCTCATGCACCCAAGAATTATAAGTACTGCTACTAGCACATTATTAAAAACTGTCAAGTACCATGCCAAGATATGTTAAATTCTAATTAATACAATGGTCAATATAATATTATGAAACTCTGATTGTAAATACAGCCATAGATATTATAACTAGTAAGCTGTATTGCATTCACATTATTTATTTCATAATCTATAGATCTCCATGCTAATTTAAGAGAGTATGTGTTCAAGGACATCTGCAAGGTCAGCAAGGGCATCGGTTGCTTGAAATATTTGGTAATATTTTGAATCAACATTAAAGGAAAGGTTACATTCTGTCTTGCTTGATGCCTCTGACATTATTCTCTGCAGATGACCATGTCTGTGACTGTATTATAATAATATTGATGATACAGAAATTAAATGTTAATAATTTCTCTAGTTTTTATATTAATCAATTAGAAAATAAGTAATGAACAACCCAAAATTTTTATCTCCATTGTAATGCTGTAAATGCAAGAGAGTTCTATTCACTGCAAACTTCCTTGAATGTGAAAGATGATGAGCATTATATGGTAACTTACACCTTTCTTATAATCTAAATGATATTTCCACTTCTATCATCTTTGTTGTGATTATTCCACTCATATGCTGCATGTTTGATATTGACAACGTTTAGCAAATAATCACGATCGTTTATCTTAAAAAATGCTTGCGATTAACATGAGGATGGGATTTTACCTGAAAAAATCGTCAGCTTGTTACTGGACACATAAGCATCAATGTGCGGTGATTAATACGTCACATGCTGCCATTAAGCAGTACGAAAACAGATTATTTTATAGAACATAACTTGTTTGGAAATTGAAATAATATAAATGTACATTGATTAGGAACACAATTTTGATTCGGTGCAAGCCAGTTCATGTGCTTTTATTCTGTTTTGCTGTTAGCTTACCTAAATTAAGTTAACTATGTCTTATATGCACAATTAATTGGTAGCACTGGTCATAACACGATAACTCAAATTGATTCATGGATGGTTGATTCATAGTATGCCGTGATCTCGCAGCTGTTAGTTTTGTTTTTATATAACAAAGCACAAAAGTAATTATTATTTGTATAATCCGTTACATTTTTATTCATGGAATAGTCTTAATAAATCCAACTCAAGATGACGAGTTTATCAGATAAATCTATCGATAAACTCGTTACCTCTCATGGGATTACCTATGACTAACTGGTGGGATATTTAAAAAAAATTTTTTTTTACTGGTCTTAGGATGTTGCTCCATATACAGAATAACAATAAAACCACATAACAGTAATAATAGTAGTAATAATAATAATAATAATAATAATAATAATAATAATAATGATATGAGGATGATGATAACAACAACAACAACAACAATAATAATAATAATAATAATAATAATAATAATAATAATGATTATGATGACAATAATAAGGTCTGACTTCATAACGATGATAATGATATATGGTGGTGGTGATAATGTAAATGATTATAACCTTTTTGACAATGATGATTAGGTAAATGATTAATGATGATACCAGCAATGAAGATATATTACACTAAAGTAGTAAGATAAATTTTGAAGTTCCAATTAAGCTTTAGAGAAAGTAATTGTTCCAACCAAGAATAGGATATAATTTTATGCTTTAATCGCAAGACAAAGAAGAATGAATAGCATTGCAACATTACTGAAGGGGGAAAAAAAAATTATTATTATATTCCTGCAAATAAGACTGATATTATATTAACATTTATCAAAACCTCTTAAATTAGCATGCTCTTTACATTCTAATTTATTTAATTTTGCAATGTTTTAACATGTTAGAATGCAATACAGTTTGCATTTTGAGTTACTGAATTGTGCATTACATTATTATGTGACAGAAGGCATCCTAAGGAATTACATTTAAACTACAATCTCACACTTACAATGTAATGGTGGGATATGAAGAAATACAATAATGAGGTTGAAGACTTACCCATGAAGTATTACCTTGTGTAAAAGGATCACATACAAAGAAATTGTTATTGTCAATCACTATAATATAAAAATTAAAATTCTTTTTCTGAAATATCACATTAAAAAGATACCTTTTAAAATATCACAACAAACATAGGCTGCTTTCACCAGCCGGACTGATCTATTGTGAATTTTTAATTACTTCTGTTGAGAAACAGATAATGTGTCTCACACATTTACAAGAGCATCGATTAAAGCATAGGCCACACTAAAACTGAAATGCTTGATTGTGCACATTCTTTGATCCATGATTATAAACACTTCATCACCATCTACATTACAAAATATGGGCTGTGACTGGATCAATGTGCTGATTCAAGGTTGCCAACTTGAATGTATGAATAGACATTTCTTTCTTCACCTTATGCGTGTCATAAATTTCAGTCACATTAGACATTTAACGCGTGATATTTATAAAATTAATATATTAAGACCGATAGACCTCCGGGTTTTTCTAAATCCCTCCTGAAATGTGTTACATTTGTGAGGAGTAAAAAAAAAAGGGAGGTTAAGTGGCCTCCTGGAAGTATATCTTATTGCGTAAATGCACTCATCACTAAAATGGAGTTCTCACATGACAAAAAGTAGTAAAATTTAACTTTGAAATGAAATGAATAACAATGTAAAAAAAATGATATATGAACATATTATTCAACAGGATAGAATTAAAAGAAAATAATATAAAATATAATATTTTTATCGATCATGAGTTTGTCCTGGGTTGGAAGCAAGAAAATATGTTAAGCCTAGTCTTTTGTCAAGTGTTGTTATTTGACATTGCTTGGTAAGATTCATAATCATAAAACTATATTATGGATTTTAAAATAAATAAACTACCACATTGTGCTACAATTTTATCACACTGAAAATCTATTGCCCTTACATGAGGGAATATGGTACTTCCTTAAACTTTAAGGAATAAATAAGAACCGATACCTGAGGAAATTTACTTCTTACAGATTCACTGGGGATTAATAGACAACCAGAGAGCACTCTACTGGCCACTATGTCTCCATCAATATGCTGAATAGCCAGTTGCTGGGAACCTTATCTCCCACAAGCAAAGTATATGGTATAAGAGGCGTTACCATTACTTTTATACACGCTTTTTAAATTTTATACTGGTATAAACATCAGTATTATTTCTATGAGCATAAAGCTTGCAATTCATTGCTTACATTTCTATTCAAAACAATCATGTCGGCAACCTGCTGCTAAACATTCCCAAAGTCCATACTACAATGACTTTCTACAACAGGACAGTCAGTCATCTACAAGAGGGATGCCCAACTTCGTGACAAAGAAGGAACAATTTGTGCATTCAGTGCCATAGGTAAGGAAGAAATTACGACAATAAACTCACAATTATCTTTAATTGAGCATCTGATGGAACGATGTAAATCATTAAGCTTAATTCAGATTAAGATCTAGACAAGGATTATTACATTTACAAATGTATTCATATAAATGTTGTGTGCCTATAGCATTTTGTTACGAAAAAAGAGTCTAAAAAAATTTCATTATTTTTAATGTAAAAATTGGATGTTCTGTAATTACTTTGGAACTGAGACACGATTTGCTTCTATGATTTTATGCTATTTTTCATGTTAGCTCGTCATCAGTCATCTCTTCAACTGATTTTTATATACACTGCCATACAAGTTGAATTTGTCTTTACCACAACATATGCAGTAAATGAAATGTAAATTTTTTATAAACAATTTTTATAAACAATTTAATCAAACGTTTTGAATAATTGTATACAGGGGAGAGAGGAAAAAAAAAAGGGAATTTTGTAATAACAGCAGAGAAAGAAGATTTCTTTAGGGATCTCTGAATCTAATTTACAATCTAGAATGACATCTTGAGGTAGCTAGTGCTTCAATATAACTTGCACAACAGTGTGTTTCTCACAAAACTATCAATTTAGTTCATTTTGACAGTACATTATCTGTCAAGTAAAAAACCGTAACAATTTTATTTATATCTGAAAAAAATATATTAGTCATCACTATGAAAAATACATGTTTTTCATTATATTTCACTGACATACAAATCTTCTATTGCAACAAATATTTAATTTGTTTAGTAATATTAGTAATGTGTCTAGATTTTAGTACTTGTGTTGTAAAAGTGACAGTATAATAAAGTTTCTGTTACCACCGATTGGTTCATCGAAGGTGCCAGTAGTTGATATAGTTGGTTGGTTTTATGGTTATTTAATGATGGGGATGTACTGCAACTGAAGCTTGTGACCATCGCTGATGTGCTGGAATTTTGTCCCCTAGATTCTTTTACAAGCCTGTAAATCTACAGACATGGACCTGTCACATTTTGCACACATAAATGCCATCGACCTGGGCAGGGATCAAACCTGTTACCATGAAATTAGTTCCTTATGCTGCTAAGTTTGTAATTCTATATCCTATACTACTGGAAAATAAATGTATTTTCTGCATGATCCATTCAATTCATCAAAATAGAATGTTTCGTCTAATTGAATAATCTGTATATTTGGATATCTTCATAAAGATAATTGAGAGTTTACTGTACATAAATCTTAAAGCTAATGCCAATAAAGATAGCAATTATTGTCATTTAAAACATAACAATACAATATTTTCATCTACTTATATAAAAGACGAACTGTAAGCAATAAAATAAGACAACACTCACATTTATAAAGTTAATATTATATTTAAATTATGTAAAATTTAAAATATTATGTAAACTTTTAAGAAACATTTAATAGTTCTTGATCATAATGTAATAAAACCTTAAGATAAAAGATAGTAATGCTTTTAACTATTATATTAATCTATCAACACATTCAATAATTTCTTCTAATCATTCTAGGAAATTTAATAGGCCTCCTATTATTTATTTATTTGGCCATTAGTTGGACAATCCCTGACCTAAAAACACGTTACTTTTACCTAACTTCAGGGCCTTTGTGGATATTTACAAAGATATGTTGTCACAGGGAGAATATTCTTGATAGTGTTCTGTGTATTGCTGCGTTGTAATGTGTATTATTCATTACTTTATAACTAAGCTAATTTCATGTCTTTCATTTTTGCTTTCCACCTTGGAATTTTATTAACACTTACTGCAGGAGCTGTCCATAAATCACAGCAGACACAGCAAAGTATTTCTAGATATTAAAAAGTGTTACAGTTAGAGAAAATTTGGCAATCACATTTTGGTGTTAAGTAAAGTAGGGTAATGCTTTTATAATTTATGTGTGACACCACAGCAAACTGTATTTAATTTTATCTCTTACATGCAAATATTAGTCACCTCATCCTACCAGTTTGTCTGAGCTTCTAAAAATATAGGCCAATAACGAGTCAAAAATAAAATAATCTTGAAACAAGGCATCTTAGGATTCAACATTCCAAACAATTAAATTATTTTGTTAAGGCATACAGAAGTTTACACAACTACCCATAAAAATAATTAACTGCGCCATTCAGAAAGATACAGCTTCAGTATAATTTGCATTGTCAAATGGGTGGTATTAATCTGTGAGCCCCACTCATTGATAGCTGTGAGTCATGGTCACTACTCTGCTGAGGTGTATCACCTAGCACATGTATCCAATCAGAACAGATAATATGCACACATACTTAAAAAATAATTCTGTACTTTTACATTGAAAATTCGATTCAAAGATCTTTAAGTTATTAAAACACAAAGATTTCTACCTGAGCCATACTTTCTCCTATTAAAAAAATAATAAAGCAAATAAAAGCATGTGGCGATATAAATTCCATGCAACATATTGAAATTTTTTTTCCATCAAAATTTTTAAAAGAATAAAACTGGTCAGAAATATTTTTAATTCAATCAATATTAAGAGTGTTCATTTTAATTTAAATTTTTCATGCTCCAACTTTATTTTATTGTTCAATAAAAATTGTTAGCCTAAAATCATCTCAGGAGTGCACTAATTCGGGGGTGGGGAGGAACTCTAATTAATTTACAGGCAGCAGATTGGGTGTAGTTCAGACTATGATAGTCAGACAAGGCAGGGAAGGAAGGTTGTCTGGCAGCAGGTAAGCGAAACACAGGGACATACATGCAAACAGACAGGCAGGTAGAAAGACAGAAGGAAAGACTGAAATAGAAAAAAAAATATAGCCTCTGGCATTAACAAAAATGGAAGAATGCACTAGAGGCATAAACAATAGCACTGAGCCAACTGAGAAAGAAGATTCTCAACTAATTTGGAATCAAACTATTCTATAGTTTTATTGGAGATATAAATTTAAAATTAATATATAATTTTATTTAAGCTACATTTATTTTATTGCATAATCATGGGATGACATTAGCCCAGACAGTATCAGCATGGACCCACATTTAAGAGGACATGGGTTAAAATCCTTTTCAAAGTTTTCTCACTTGCAAAGGCAATGGCAGATTGGAATTTATCCTAGATTGAATATTATCCTAGAAGGAGGCTCTGCATGAGTTAGGCTCCTAGAGCAATTGTTATGAAGCCCTTCTAAAGAGGAGTTAAGGCAGGTAAAGGGAAAAGAAATAAGAAGAATTGCATAAAGAAAATCCCTACTTCTTTTGTCATGTTTTACTCTCTGTTCATGGTTGAGTCGTCATACATACAATTAAACAGCAACCGAGGTGATTTTGGAATTCATGAACTATGACTTGAAATGACTTGCTGGAGCTCATAAAGTTTAGTTTTGCCTGAGATAATAGCTTTCATTGATACAAACATGAAATCTAACTCAAAATCAGCGACTTATAAGACAGGGCTCACTCTATTAATCCCACCCAATGTCTGATACTTCTCCATATGATCAATCCATATTAAGAATACACATTAATAGAAAGTTTTTAAACCTTCAATATTATTGAGACAAATATTAAGTTTATGCTGTTTTATTTAATTTATATTATTGCTTATTAAGACATTCAATCTGTATTTTACAAACAGTTATTCCAAACAGAGCTCTCCATTTAATTATTCCATTTTCTAATTTTCCTACTAGCTCCTTTCTAGCAAATCCCATCTTTCCTATATCTGAAACATATATTTTCCAATCCAGCTCACTTCTCCCAGAACAAATCATCCAACTCACCTGGTTGGAAGCCCGAGAAACAAAAATATATTCTCGACACTGGGAAAAACCTCAAGTCACATAAAAAATAGTAGGCCAAACATTTTAGTCTTCATTAACAGTCCAAAGTTTCTTTTTAATTGTATATTGATTTTAAAATAAACGGAAATAATTTTATTCAATTCCTCTTCTAGAATGGTAACTGAAAGATTGTAACTTATGGACGGCCCCTCATTAGTAATATTCTAAATAAAATATATAGTACATTATTGTATGGCTAGAATGAAAAATTATATACTCAAGGAATACATAAGGACATATGTGTAAAATGTTATTTTTCACTCTAGCCACATTTTATTTACGTTTGCTTTGTGAAGAATTAAGTTTCTTCCAACATGTATTTACAATTTAATTTATCTTACTACTAATTACACTTTGCTGAACATTACCATGGGATACTGGGTTCTCTGGCAGGCTGAATTACGGTATACCTTCAATTAAGTGACACTAGGTGTCATCTTCATCAACATCACCAGTAGGACAACAGAATCCCTCTGTCCCATCTTCCCGAATACAGAAGAGCATCTGCTCTGCGGCTGTTACCTGATGTGGAACAATGCCATGGAATTCTCTCAGATCCTCTGTAGGGAACCATGCTTTGTCATTGTCATCGATTATATGGATTCCACAAGCCCTATGGAAATAAAACATAACTTTAGCATAAAAAAACTCATTATTTAAAGGGATCACAGATTATCTAGGCATCATTTCCTTACAATTTACATTTTTTAAACTTGAGTTCACAATTATTCTGCTGGTTGTATTATATGGATGTGACATCATCCTTTCTCTTTGCAAAGAATATAATCTGAGTGTGTTCGAAAACAGGGTGCCTAGAAAAATATTTGGACAAAAAAGAATGAAATTGGGGACTGGAGAAAACTGCAGTTTGATAGCTTCAAAACCTGTAATCTTCACAAAATATAATAAGGGTTATTAAATCATGGAGGATGAAATGGAGGAGGAAAGACATACAGTATCTGAAAAATATTGACTGGGAGACCCGAAAGGAAGAGACCCCTTGGAAAACCTTGATGCAGGTGGGAGACAATATTAGGATAGATTTAAGGGAAGTAGGATTTGCGAGGGATGATTGGAAGGAGTTACCACAGAATAGAGTTGAATGTCGGGCTCATGTAAATGTGGAAATGAATAGATGATATTCCTTTAGCTTGCTTAAAAACTGTCTAGTGCCATTGAGTAAGTAAATAATTAAGTAAGTAAACTTGAGTTCACCTAAAGCAGATTATAGGGATCACCATAATCTACATGTTTAAAGTGGCACAGAGGTATGGTAACTCCTGACAGAACCTTTGAAATCCAAAGTTTCCACCTTCTTCTCAGTGTAAAAGTCATCACTAGGGCTCATCGATGCATACTGGCTCACTTCAAACACTGCCCATAACACATTGTGGCTTATCTGGTAATGATTGTAGTATTATTATGTTACTGCATTTTTAAGCAGCTGGATAAAGCATAGTATGGGAAGTTAAATTTTTCTTGCATGGTTTTATAAAAATAACTCTACTAACCATTGAATGCAAATTAATAAAAAATTAAAACATGTAAATAAATTGTAGAAGTAAGTTCTGAATTTGAAAATAAATAAAAATATTTAAAAACATAAACAAAAGTTAGTAAAATAAATACTAAGAAATAATAAATACTAATTATAAATATTATAGCCTATTTACTCACCGTTGTCATACACACTGGATAGGTTGATGTAACAGTTGTTACCTGTTGTCTACATGTTTGTTTTTGTGTGATGTACCCAAAACAGGGCACTATACACGATCCTACATTACATTTTTATATTGGTAGTTACTTTCTGCTCTTTTGCCATCAGCCGAGCTCATGTGACAAGGCAATGCTTCTTTTTCAAGCCAGCATTAATTTCGCCACAATTCCAGACGAATGGAACTGTGTTTGACGGGTTAGGCCTTCCCTCATCAGGGGGTCATTAACCTCCTCCTCCACTGAATTTCTAACTAATTGAAGTCGAATTTCTTGGTGTGAACATTTTGCCCAATATGATGTATGAACAATGTGTACAGGTAGGGAAAATAAAAGCAGACCGATTAAAATATCTAAGTTGCCGATATGAGCCACTAAGCATGCCTAGCGGCATTCACAGGATAGCATTAAAATTTTTTCTAGTGCCAACTGTTGACTTAGCCCATTTTGAAACCCATTAGGAAATAAGCTAGTAAAATTTATTTTCTGGGAATAATCCATTAATTAAGTAGTTAAATATTGCGGCAATCGAAAAGTAGTGGGAAAACAATGTGCATTAAGGAAACAAACTATTTCCTTCCTTGGCAGGATTTGAACCGAGAACATGATACTTACCAATTGAACACACTGTCATTGTGCTACTAAATCGCTTACAAACATTTCCGTTACATCGCTTACATTTATTTACGTATCACAAGGCTCTGAAATCAGCTACAAGAGTTGGTTTGCTTTTTTCTTCCCTACCTTACATACAGTCAAGTCATTTATTTCATCATTGTTTAGCAAATGAAATAATAGTAGTATTTTTATCAAGATTTTTAAATTTAATTCAGCTGTATTTATACTCCTTTTACCTACGAAGCCATAATAGGAGTTCAGGATCAACTGGTAGGCCATGGAACTATTGATTGTCAATTATTTTCTATTGTTAGTGTATTTTTATGGAGTAAATTTCAACTGATATTAATTTAAATGAATATGATACAGGATGAAATGGTGAGGATGATTCATGGTATGTAAATATCCAATTCGGCATTTGCCCTTATGACCAGGGAAACCATAAAAAAAACCCATGTCAAATTGGCTGGCCACGGGATTTGAAACTGGGACCTCCCAAATGCTAGTGCCACCTTGCTTGGTTAAGTCAGATTTTAAGTGGAACACATAAACCTCTGTTGGGATAAATGGGGTTACGAAATGATGAATTGAAGTTTGGGAATGCTATGTTGCCAGCAACACTCTCAGTAAGATGCAATTTACTTCGGCTGAAAATTACAGCTTTACAAGAAAAACGTCACATCAGAGGCTCCTCCACATGTTTCTATAAAAACTACAGATTGGGGTACTTTAACCCTCTTGCTACCAGATGCAGAAACAATTGGCTACTCTCTATTAAATGCCCACTGCCAGCCTTGTCCTGATTCTACTTGTCTACAATGTCAAAGCTTTTTATGCAAAATGCACAGTTGTTGAAAATATTCATAATGGACAGAGTATTTCCCTCTGGTGAACAATTTTCTACTTATAACAATAGAGATTTGCATAATTAAGGTATGGTAATAATATTGTGGCAACAATGCACGCAACCAGCATGTTGCAGACATAATGCGCACGACCATGTTAGCACGCTGTTCCCAGCATGCGCTGGAGGCCCGTGAACAAAGAACAATCTGGGTACGTGCCAACTTAGCACCCCATGCCAGCCAGTCCAGTCAGAGCAAGAAGCAAGCAAGCACGCATCTAGCAATATCGCACATCATCATCATTGTATTAATCTACTTGTTATAGTTTAATAAATATTATAGTTCAACAAATACATGCAGGTTATCCTTCACACACTACCAACAACCCACAATATGCTTTGTTCCTGTTATATTTATTGCCATACATTAGTATGATTTTGATGTCTTTGTCACTGCTGCTATCAAATAAATCACTATAACTATTACAGAATAAATCATGTGTTGAAATCACACTGTTCTAAATACTCTAATAAATTCATCATTTCTTCCGGCAACAAATGTCTTTCTATCACTCTGCCAGAACATAGAACCTGTACTGAAATAAGATAGTCTGTTAATCTGTTTCATTTGCATAAAAGCACTCTCATAAATTACAGCATTAGAAAGAGGAACGAAGCCTGTTTCTATTGACCTATATTTGAACACACAAACAGCTAAAAAAATATATACTGGTAAATAATTTTGTAAAACTAAACTCCGATTGACTGGCACTGGCAGCAAAGGCTTCGAGTAGCACAGCCAAGTGAATCAGCAGCTAGAATTTTAGAAGTTGTACTCCAAACAGCCTGGTGCTAAGAGAGTTAAACCGTCTCATGCATGAGAATATTATAGGAGAAAAATTCCATTGGGGCAATCAGTCATAGGAGAGAGGTTCCATCTAGCGCTGTGAATTGAACGCTGGCTTAGCTCAGTTGGTAGAGCATTGGTGCGAATAGCCAAAGGTCCTGGGTTCAAGTCCCAGTGTCGGAGGAATTTTTCTCCTATAATAATCTCATGTAATGTCCAACAGAGACAATAATCCGTGGTTCATGAATGCTTATATATCTATGTCTCATGCATTTAAAAGGTAAAACTTAATCCTCCTACAGTAATGTTATACACAAAGGATACAGTGCAATGAATCATAGTACTCCATTGCCATTAGTGGATTTCTATTCAATTTCTAACTAATCTTACCACTGCCCTTTGAATACTCAAAGAGGATAACTCACCTGCATATTGCTACCACAGGAATCCATAGCACTGATATGAGAATCAGAACTGCTATTAACACAAGAGCCCACATTGGCCATTCATGTCTTTCAGTGATGCCTTTGCTGGCTACCCAAGCTGGATAGCCACTGCCATCTACAATGATCTCCACAAAACTTGCCACTAAGATGGATAACATAGCAAGTGGGGAGAGATACTTCCAGCAGATAAGCCAGTAGAGACCAGGCCGCTTCCCTGTCATAAGTTCTATGTCATCTGCAAACCTGACAAAAAAAAAAATTATATTTATTAACCCTGATATTGTCCTCACATTTTTTTTTAAATATACATAACAAACATATAATATACACAGCACAAAGAACTCAAGAAACTTAGTAATAGGGTACCTTAGATCACTTTAGACCCATAACTGTTTTACGTCATGATGTTTAGCATCGGCAAACTGTACAATTTGCTACTGAATACAATTAATGGCAAGAGAGAGCCTACGGTGACAACTATTTTCAAAATGCACTAATATATCTATATGTTGACTTGTCCCATAATGTGTAATATGTTCCAATGGACAGAATCAAATCAAATGAAATCAGGTATGGGTAACCAAAAGGGGCATATCTACTTTGCAAGCTAGAAAAGTACTGCTTCCCCATTTCTCACAATAGTACTGTAGACCAAGTTCAAGGACCTGCCATTGGGAAGAATAAGAATAAGAATAAAATAATAATCATATTAACAACAACAACAACAACAATAATAATAATAATAATAATAATAATAATAAATTAAATCTGTGATACACCATCTAAAACCATCTGACCTTAGTCACAACACATTGACACCAAGAAGACTCAGATCATTGGATCAAGACATTATACAACAAGTAACAAGAATTATACTATCACAGAGCAAAAGTAAACTTTTGGAAGATTTGCAACGGTATTTATCCTTTCAGAATACTTAGCATTATTTATCCCTGCAAGACATCCTTACCATTTTTCATTTTTTATTATCAGTACTCTATAATGGAAATATTTCAATTATTTTAATAAATATAAAAAAGAATCTCTTAATGTACTTTTAAAGAACACACAGAAAATTAGTACCTCTTCAATCCATATACATATGAGACTCCAATGCATTCAAAGAATGCAATGATTAGAAGTGGAAAATTTCCACTGAAATTGTCAAACAGTATGAAGACGTAACTTCCAGCTCCATGTGCAAAGCCCATTGAGATGGAACAGCATATAAGACATATTACCCCTGCAAGAGGAAAAATTGTGAGTATTAATTACTGTTAAAAAGAAATCTTTAGCAACAAATTAATAAACTTTTAAAAAAATGTTGAATATTCATTAGTAAACTTGCAATGTAATACGACATATTTTCTTAAAAATGAAAAATATTAGAAGAAGATCTTAGAGCGAGTGAGATTAGGAATTAAATGTAGTCAACTTTGGAGTCTAGCCCTATCTCCTCCATATCACAGTTTTAATTTTTATGAAATGAAACAATGTTAAAAATGTGTCCCTAGGTGCAACGATTTTAATTAGGCGCAAAATTTGTTAATATATAAGAATGCATCCTGCAATTCTCAAACCTTAAAATATGTAATTGCAGTTGGCATCCTGCTTCGCTCAGAACCATAATATGGCTGGTGTGTTTTATGCTTAATAAAGGGTAAAAATACAAGATCAAGTTCTAAAACTACTAATATCACCCCTTAATAATATCATCCTTTAACAAAAGTAAGTATATTTAATGAAGTGTTCAGATCCAGAAAGGAAAATTGTAATGTCGAGGAGAAAGTGCTCTCACCAAACTTTGGATTTAACACCAGTTAAGTAAAATTTGCTGTCCACCAACAGTTAACCATAACTAAAATGTGAAAATAGAATTAATGATGAACTTTAACAGCTCTTTGTTGACTGGTTAAGTGCTGGTACATAGGCCTAACAGTTGTAAAGTCTACATAGAACAAGGCAGCATTTCTTGATAACTTTGAAGGTAAGTTGCTGTATATGAACCTTTCACTTAACTTGAATATTAGCCAATGAAAAATGATAGAAAGATGTAATCTTCTTCTATTCTGAACTCTGACGGAACTAGTATTTCAGCAACAATTCTGACTCAGCAAACACCCATTCTGCATACCGGTACTTTAGAAGAGCAATGTGAGAAATTGGCTGATAGAAATTTTCTAGTTTTGCCTATGAATTGTGACTAGATGAGATTTTATGTAATGAATGCTTTTAATATATTAATTGGTGATTCTTCCTACTTACACAGGACAACAGTGCAAAGAATTGTCAGGCTGTTAGACCATGGTCTTAAATTGCCAGTGTCGGGAATGACTCTGCCCCAGTCTATACCAAAGATGCCCATGGGTGAAACATCATGGCCAATCAATGTAAGACCACATCCAACAGCCCAGAAGTTTTTAAAAAACAATCATTACCGGTATTTCGCAACTTAGAATTATTGTTTTTACTATGTAAATTTAATTTATATGGACACACCTGTAAGTATTTCTTTCCGCAGATTTGGGAAGAGCTTCATATCTACAATTGATGTCACAACACCTTCTAATGTTCCAAATTGTGAATCAATTCCTAGAGTGAAAAGCATAAGGAAGAACAGAATGGACCAGAACTGTGCCCCAGGAAACTGGTTGATGGCTTCTGTGAAGATGATGAATGCCAGGCCTGTACCAGATGCTGACTGAAATAAGAAGTAAAACACAAAATAATGCAAATATAATTTTTGTTACTGTAACATTATAAACTTACAATTAATGTTTTACTGTCATATTATAAACTTACAATTAATTCTTTTTATTTCTAACCATTACTTTTCATTAGATGAGTTGTTCTGAGTTACAAAGTTCTAACTTACACATTAAAATAGAAATAAATGGAATTATACTGCAATTTCTTTCTAGAAAATAATATTTTATTTTGGTAAAAGTTTGCCTTGATACGAGCTAAGATAAAATTCCTTTAGGCCTGCTCTCGTTACCAGGCACAGTACTGTGGATAATAAAATGTAAGCCTACATAAATAGGAAGCTGAGAAATGCTGCATAATGTTGCAGTGCAAAAAAAGCACGTTGTGAATTCATTAGAAAGAATAAATTTTGATTGCCACAAGAGAACCAGAATTATTCGGATGCACTCAGAAAATGTTTAGTTGATTATTTTTCTATATGTACTGTGTAACTGTTTTCATTTTAAAGGTTATAAGTGAAAATAGTCCGCAAGAAACTAATTAATTTACTTGGTAACTACCCATTTCTCTATGACAAAATTTACAAACATTGCTTTAATAATAACATAAGTGACACTGCATGGAGAGAAATAAGTGAATTAATAGAAAGTACAACAGGGGAGAAAATAATTTTAATTTTATGTAAAGAAACCTTTCATAAATGAGAAATGGAATGCCAAGTTTCATATTAAGAGATCGCAAATGTAATTGTACACTTCTTGTTAAGAAAGTACCTGTAAATAATTAAATAATATGTACAATAATGTCTTATGAATTCAAATATATTGTTATGACTAAAGTACTTTAAAAATTTAAGACTGAAATTGTTAATATACTGTACTTTTCTTCTTCTAATGCCTGGTGATGGGAATTTATCTCATTTGCCGTAATTGCTGATACACAGGAACTTGTAAAAGAACCAAGATACTCCTTTTCCATCTTGAGGTTGTTGGCGTTCTGAGATGTAAGGGTCCTGACAATTTACCCAGTTTGCTTATGATGCAGGTAGTGTGGCTGCACTCCATATAGGAGTATCTAATTTATAATTTAATTGATAGCATAAAGAGAGTTTTTCTTGAATTGTGTTTACTTCAGAGTTGGACAATAGAATATAAGAATCTGCCTGTGTTAGAACAACCCTAAAACATATAGAAGATGTGGTATATAACCTTTACATTTTTTAAATTTTCAATTGGTTGTGCTGTTAGAAAAAATTTATATATTATTGCCTTCTTTGTTGGCATTTTTTTATATTAGTTTCTCAAATTTTATATTTTAAAAATGCTCTCCTGTTTCTTTAGTGATATTTTAGTGTTTCTTCTGGGGTGGAGGGAAATATTACATGATTTCTATCAACAATTAAAGTTGAGTACATTAATTTCATAACTGCAGGATTGATCAAGTTGTTGGATTTTTTCTACGTGCGCAACATATGGAGTTGTACATTTTTCTACTCATAAATAAATTTAATTTTACTTGTAAGAGGGCTATTTTTTATTTTTATTTTTTTTTTTTTAACCTCCGATGGGGCATAAAATGAAGACAAATGTGAATCACAAAATGGTTTCATTATGAGGTGTCAAGTAAAACCACAGTTACTTTTCTACATAGTCACCGTGTAGATTAAGACATTTGTCATATCGATGGACAAGCTTCCCAATACCCTCTTCATAGAAGTTTACCGGCAGTGTATTAAGAAAGGTTTCCACGACATTCTTAAGTGTTTGTTGGTGTGGAAGCGCTGTCCTCCCAGATCTTTCTTCAGCTGCCAAAAAGATGAAAGTCACTTGGCTGGGGACGAGTTTTTGAAATCTATCGTGACAGGGGATGAAATGTGGATTCATTATGACAATCCAGAATCAAAAGAACAATCCAAACAATGGATGCACACAAATTTCCCGAACAAATCCAAGATCTGGGAGGACAATGCTTCCACACCAACGAAGAACTGGAAGATGATGTCGAGGCCTACCTCAGTACGCTGGCAGCAACCTTCTTAAAAAGGGAATTCGGAATCTCGTCCACTCATATGACAAATGTCTCAATCTTCACGATCACTATGTGGAAAAGTAACAGTGATTGTACTTCACTCCTGGTAATAAAACCATTTTGTGATTCACACTTGTCTTCGTTTCATGCCCCACTGGAGGTTGAAAAAAATAGCCCTCGTATCATGAGTATGGATGAAAATATGATAATGCAATGATTGCAAGGGAAAATAGATGAGTCTCTTTCCAACCCTTTTGATGACAGTAAGTTTTTCATTAATGGTATTTGTGTTTTGAAATCTGCACATTAACGTATATTCATAATTTGTACTCGTAAAATATGGACTTTCTGAGACCAATAAAGGATAGTGTAGGGAGGAAAAGGTCATGTTAAATGATAGTATAACTTTCTTAGAAAATTGAAGTATGAAGTATTTTGTTATTTATGGTGTTTTTGAAAACAGTAATTTCATTGTACCATCACAGTTTGTATTAAAAAATCTGGGATAATTTCTTTTCAATAAATCTTAATAAACAGAGAAGAAAATATTATATTCAGATATTTCCACAAGCTTCTTTTCCTCTCCATGGTACTAGGTCTATTATCCAACTGCTGCATAACCTACTATAGGCAGAAGGCAGGAATGGGGGGCACATGGTCAGCATGCTAACAGCCATTACTGTTGGCTTACTTAACCAGAGCTGCTATTTCTTTATCAAGTAGCTCCACAATTGGTGTTACAAGACTAAATGCAGTCCATTTCAGATCTTTCTATCTCAGAAAAATCCGAGAAAGTAACGGGAATTAAACCAGACCAACAGTCAGTAATGCTAATCAACAGACAACGCTAGCAGTTCAATTCAAGCTTCTAATAAAGTAAAAGTATGCAATAAGAAGAGTCTGTACAGAACACAACAAATTCTGAAATGTATATTAAATTTGTTTGATGTTAGATAAAATCGATATGAAGGACCTACCATGTAACTTCATATTAGAGAGAATCTTCCTAGATTAAGATCTTGTAATATGTGCATTACATTGCAGAATATTTTAAGGCAAAGCAATCTTTTGGGACCATATTAAATTGTGTTAAGAATCAATGTAAAACCAGTATGATGATTTAGGAGGTGCTACTTAAAAGTTCCCTTAATTTATAAGTGGCATGAGACCCAGCGGTAGTAAGAGAAAATGCAGTTATCTCTTCAGATATCTCTTGTAAGTGTACCAAGCATCTTTGTTCTGAATGGATGCATTTAGTATTTGTGAGCATTTTTTCATTGTTCTATTTTGCTTACATTTTCATAATTACATATGAGGGGCACAGTGCATTTGCACAAAATTTTGTTTCATACTCCGGAAAACCCGTAACAACCTGGAAAAGGAAGTCTAGGTCATCGAGAAGCTGAGTCTGAAGATCCCTGCATAGTTCCAGGTGATGCTGCTTCTGCCAGCATTCAATAGTCAAGGAATGAACTTTGTCACAGTTCTTCTCATGTTGAGTTTATCGGACAAAATCCTCTGACACATGCCACAAGATCACAGCCAAACAGCAGCGACATTTTCGGTTGTAATGGCAGTTGAATGCCGTCCAGAATGATCATCATCATCAACCGACGATCAGTCAATTTTAAACTGCTTGAACCACTCTTAGGTTTGAGTATGGCCTAAAGTATTATCTCCATATGCTTGCTTTAACATCTCATGCATTTCTGCAACAGTTATCCTAGTGTTGAAACTAAATGTTATGCAGACACACTGCTCCCTTACATCTGTCATTGTAAAAATTGCAGTGTAAGCAACACCTAACAACATAAAAATGCTCACAAGTACCAAATGTGTTCACTCAGAACGAAGCCGTTTGGCATACAAGAGATGTATAAAGTGTCGACTAGCAGCATTTTCTTGTACTACCACTTGTTTGCGCACTACTTATGAATTTCGGGAACTTTTGGGTAGCACCTCGTTGGAACAAAATGCAGAGGAGGAAGAAACAGTTAAGTGTCTAGATAAATACTGAAATTACGGTAAACGTACTTGCCATTTCATTTGTAGACTGTAATATATGGCAGCTATTATAGTTCATATGTCTAAATAATTAACCCTTTCATGCCTGAATTTTTATGAATCAGTTAATTCAACTTTAAAAAAAAATCTTATATGTTATTCGACCTCAGAAATTCATTTCTGCACAGTTTACAATGTATAAATGACAGAGTTTTTACCACTCTTTGATTCTCCTTTTTAAAACTGTTTTGCAAGATAAGCAAATCACGCCCATTGATAATATAAAAATGATGGTGAAGGAAGTTCTCTTTTACAAGAAATTACCTTTTTAGACTTAAAATCTTGTTTTTATATCATGTTTCACAAATTACAAATCTGGGAGCAGAAGGGTTAATTATAATACTAAGCTACAAGTATATTACTTACGTTGTCAAGTTCCTTTTGTAAGTCACACTCGGGGAGGGGTGGCAACGTGTGAGTTTCATTGTATAGTATTGTGAGGCCTTCTGGCGATAGTGTTGTCATTTCAAGATAGTTTACAGATAGTGCGGCCAGTGTTGCATTTCTCTCTTCCAAACACCGCTCATAAATCATTGTTGCTTTGAAACCTATGTTGGAATTCATTGCAATTTTAGTGAAGTCTGTAAACTGTACTATAAAAATGTGTTAATTTACCCTTTATTTAAAAATCAATTAATACGATGGTCTGTTGTGTTGTAAGGTTTTGAGGTAAAAAGGTTGTGCTACGTTGTTTCTGAAAAAAAAGAGTGAAACATCAACCCTTTCAGACCCTGAGTCCATTCTAATAGACAAACAAAATTTAGGTTCTTTTTAAAGTAATTTTTCACATAATGTTTGTATTAAAAAAAAGTTTCACAGAATGCAGACTATATAATTTTAGAATATTGACAAAACACGTAAAAAACAAAATAAATCTTTCGTGGCCCAAGGGGTCCAAAGTGCATTTTTTAAGGTCTTAATTTGTGGTCCTTTAAACCATATTATTGAACTATAATTTAATTTTTTTATCTATAATTGCAAATTCAAAATCCAGGTCTGAAAGGGTTGTAGAATGGGACACTAAAATATTTGGTGGTTTTATTTTTTCAATACTGTACTTTAAAAATTTCCTTTGACTTAAAAAATCAAGAGAAAACAGTTGTTGAAAATAGAATATTAACAATATGAAGCAGTTATTATGCAAATATCGTACTGGAATAACATGCTATTTCATCTATAGGAGAGCTAGAAACAATATATTTTGATACAAATGTAAACATATATTAATTTATTTTGAAGTAATTTATCACACATAACAGCTTTGTTTTATGAATTTGAAAATTTTAATGTGCTAATTTCAAATAATGTACATTTAATCTATTATAATCAATTAAGTATATTAGACAGAGATTATATATGCCAGCTTCGTGTAGCTATTTCTGTAAGAATGGTAACTAATTTATATTCCTTTGCTACTAAATCAAAGTTTGCATCTAGCAATGAGTGACCATTGTTACAAGACATCCTTCGTGAGTTATTAAGTGCCAAAATGGTACTTTTTAAGATTACATGGTGTATGAGAAAACCATACACCATCCGCCTATGTGTCTGTACATGCCATAACTCGAATACACTTTATCAGATTTTCATGAAACTTAGTAAACACCTTACTAAGGAAGAATGCCATTTGATTTGAATCAAATCAGTTGAATGGTACCAGGGTAATGACCAATTAAAGGTCACATTGCTTTTGAAATATCTAATCATCATTATACTGCAACACTAAATTTGTTTGTTATTAAAGGAAGAAATTGTAAAACCTTATTTACATGAAACTGTGGCAAAATGCAGATATTTGATATGGTATGCGAATCCAGTCTAGAACATCCGTATTTTACGGACCATAAGATGCACTTTTTTACCTTGAAAATAGAGCCTTGAAAGTTGGGTGCATCTAATGGTCCGAAATACACTAAAAAAATTAAAACACTGGTAAATATTGCCAGAATACCATAGTTATAAACTAGTTGTTGTAAACAATGTGATAGTTACAAATTTTCGCACAGACAATACATCAGTGCACTTGTCACAATCGTAAAATGAGGGTAGCTGGAAGCCAGGTATACAGTGCGAAAAGAAAGGAATGTTGAGATCTTTTAAACAAAAGGAGCTGTCTCTGCAGGGTGGTTTAAATGAAGGCAATGACCTCTGAACAGTTTTGTCCTGTCACACTTACCATATACTGAATTGAGGGTTAGAGGGTGTAAAAGTATTTTAAGTCTTTCATGAGAAATCAGTTCAGTTGTTAAAATTTACAGGATGCCACCTGTACAGAATAGATTTTCGTACAATGCAGGTTTGAAGTTAGAAGTGATTTACACTGATTCGATTGTACAAAGTTATAATTTGTTTATGCTTAAAATTTTTCGTTTAGAATCACATTAAATTTCTTTTCCTTTAAATTTCCATCCTAAATTCAAGTTGCGTATTATGGTCCGAAGCTACTTATAGTCCGTAAAATACAGTAGGCCTACATTATATTGTTTTTGTCCGGGGAAATTCTGAATTGCTTTCTTTAGTAACTGTATCTTTTTCTTCCTAATTTAAGTCCTGTGGACAGATTATAATCAGTATTATAATTATTATTAGTAATATATAATTTAATATAATTCTAATTATAATTATTCAACCTGTTGGGTAAACAGTGGTGCAGGCCATGATTTACTTAATATTTTGTCTGTTCAGTCACTCCCTCACCTAGCTTTTCTAAACTGGTAATAGCATAACAGTGATGGTTTGAGTCTGGTTGTAGAGTGGAGTGGTTGATTGATGTTGATGGGTATACATTTATTTTTTCTTCTTCTTAGTTCGGCCGTGTTTATATTCCTTTTAGTTGCGAGGCCATGTCAGGAGTTCAGGGTGTGTCTATACAGTAGGGTAGGCCATGGAACTATCGAATGTCAATTGTTTCTATTATTGGTGCATTTTTATGGAATAAATTTCAACTGATATTAATTTAAATATATATGATACAAGATGAAATGGTAAGGATGATTCAGAGTTCGGCATTTGCCTTTACGACTGGAGAAACCATGGAAAAACCCATGTCAAATTGGCCGGCCATGGAATTTGAAGCTGGGACCTCCCAAATGAAATAATTTTTGTGCCACTCTGCTATGATGATTTAATTTTTCCTTGTGACTATTTGACATTGAGGATTCCCTTTTCTTTGGTCCTATTATTGGTTAAAATTATTGTCTTTTGATGTTTATGATTTATGGGCAGACTGCATTTTTTCTTGAAGTTATTTCTTTGACTACCTATGTTGTATGTTGACTGTGAGTCTGAAAAAATGAGTGGGGGTAACTTACTCGACAGTTAGTGCTGTTTGAATTTATTGAGAGATGATCTTATCAATGAATTCCGGTTTGAAAGTTGAGAGCAGAACACCAGTAGCAGAACTCACAATGAGCCTCAGGTCTGTTTGGACCATCGCTTTTGGCTAGTCAGCTTACAGTGAGCGTGAATTTCTCTCGCTTTCTGAATTAGTGCAAATTAGAATATAAAGATAGAATACAGACAGATAAAGAATCAGCACAACTTTAGAACAGAAATAGATCAAGAACTGAGGTCTATAAAGGAAGGCTTGGGTAAATTAAACTCAGATCATCATACAGAAGGAATGAACAGATATAAGAGTGGTTCAGTTGTTTCAATCCCAAAATTAGACTGGAGGATAACAAGAATAATAATGACCAATCTGTAGTTTGTACTATGTTGAATGTTGTTTCTTAAAAGAAAGACATCTCAAGTTCCCACTTGTTCTCTCAAAGTCAACCTCCATCAGGTGTCATTCCAGAAAACAGATCTTCCCTTATCGGATTTACTAGTTTCAGGGAGATTTAATAGAAAATGTTTGATTTTTTAAAAGACTATTAGAAATCCGAGAACAAATGGAGTTTTTCCAATGAGTGAGAAGAATATTTTCGCTATTCTTGTTGCCGTCTGAAGGGAGAGCTGCAGGAATTAGCAAGAACAGGATTTGAATAAAGTTGGAACTTGTTAGAGTTTAATGAGAAAATACTTGAGTATTTCTCGTCAGAGAGGGCTAAAATTACTTATCTGAACAAGTACTATTACAGAGTAATTTGTTAAGACAATAAGAGTGAAAAAGAGGGGAGAGGTGCCCCAAATAAAATAAAATAATTTTTAATCTTTTCACGTCTGAAATTCTGAAGAAGATTTTAATTGAATTATTAAATTTTTTAAATATTATTTCAATCCACAATAACATTTCTGCACATTCTACAGCTCTGAAACGTTGGAAAATTTTGATCTCTTCTTCAGCCTATATTTTTTAATATGTTTTGGAAAGATATACAAATTATGCTCTTTGAAAATATAAACATTTTGTTAAAAGAAATATATATATATATATATATATATATATATATATATATATTTTAAATTGCTGGATCTAAGAAATTTGCTTTTACATCAGGCTGTAAAAGTGGACACTGCAAAGTAAAGGAATAAAACCTTAAGACTTTACTTTTAACAGTACCTTTGCATTGTTTTTAATTGCACAAACCTATAATGGTTTACACAAAATTGTAGTTTCACACTGACCTTAACAAATCTAAGATTCTGGGCATACTGAGATCACTGAAAAAAATACTTTCATATTAAATGATCTGTTCTCCCATAACACTGACTAACCTCAACTTTCAACTTCATAATAATTTAAAGATGATAACACATAAGGTAGTGAAAAACCATGAATTACCTATAATAGAAAATACCACAATGCCAGCAAACATAGATGTGAAGCAATTCGTGAGGGAGACCATGATAGCATCCCGATAACAGTTGTTGTTTACTGGATTGTAAGAGGAGAATGCAATAAGGCCACCAAAAGCAAGTCCCAGTGAAAAGAAGATCTGTGTTCCTGCTTCCAGCCACACAACGGGGTCAGTCAACGTCCACCACTAAAACAAATCAAGAACAGTTGTTAAAGCACTGAGGAAATCTCTCTTAGAATACAAAACTGAGTACCGGTATGTAATGCAAATAGACTGGTTTAAATAACCACTAGATTTTAAAATGTACAAGGCTTTTAGTAAAAACTGTATGAACATTATTTTCAATTCAGTTAAGGTATTAATTTCCTGAAAAAAGACATACAGCAAACTCCATGTTAAATAGGATTGTGGACATGTAAGAATAATTGAAAAACATGGACAATCCGAATGTCTACATGTCCATAAATAGCTTCAGGGAATGTTACGTGTTACACATATAATCTAATGTGCTATTATTAGGCTGTAAAATCTACTAAATTTATAATAATGCTCGTTATAATCAGAGGATTCATTAACAATAATAATATATATAATTTTTAACCAAGTGCACGATTTTGAATTTCCCGCAATTTGTGTTGTTATATTGTGCATAAAGAATGTTACCCTACTTCTCTGGAAGCTATGTAATATTCTCCTTGCATAATATGATCAAATAAAGTGTGGGAAATATGAAATTAAGTGCAGGAAATATGAAATTAAGTGCAGGAAATCTGAAATTAAGTGCACAAAATTAAAAATCTTGCACCCAGTTATATCTCTGTTCTACTCACAAAAGATTAAAGAGTAACCCGCAAACTGGATAATCTGCCCAAGAATAATTGGGAGTTTGCTGGTACAGGGTGATCCAGAATCCAACCAAAAATATTAGGGAACTGTAGAGAAGACTCAGACAAATGTTCTGTGTCAAGCAATTATGGTCTACAGGTTCAAAATACAATGCAATAGCATATAATGTGTTAAGGGCCACTTTTATCTAACATGACAATTATAAATATTCTTCTCAGGTTTGCAGCCAAATGAGAAATTCAGTAATTTCCAACGTTTCAGAGGCCGACGCTGCCACCATCCTCAGAGATCCTGGAGTGTCGAGTGTCACATCATGGTGGACATATGAATATAAATCAGATTGGTATCTTGAAGTGTCGAGGGTCGCATCATAAGGGATCCCTGAGGTTGGAGGCAGTATCAGTCTCAGAAACGTTACAAAATGTCAAACTTCTCACCTGGTTGCAAACTCGAGAAGAATATCTGAATATGGTAAACCAGGAAAACCTCTAGTCATGGATGACAATTGATTAGTAATTTTTTTCATATTATGACAATTCCTTCATATTCCATATAATTAATCAGAGTTGGGCGTACAATAGTATAAATATTTGAACTATTGTCAGTTGCATACATACTCCTGAAGAAAGACCAATTTTATCAAAATAAAAACACCCTCCTCCGAGACAATTTCAATGCAATGAGGAATGCAAGCAGGGTAGGTCTAGATGAATTTGCTTTTTGTCAATTTGTCTGTGAAATTAAACTAAGGTCTACTATTCAAATTAGCTGTTTGTCAAATTTGACTGCAGACTACTTTACTTGTGCCTGAAACCCCATGATTGGCCAATTTGACTGATGTTTTCTTATGACTTTTCCAGTCGCATAGGCAAATGCTAGATTGGATATTTACTTAAAACATCTTATCATTGCTACTTCACTGATTAGCTAATTGACTAATCACAAATTCCACTAATTTCACTAATAACTATTTGCTAATTAAAATTAAATACCAATCAAAATTAATTGGAGTCATATCACAGCAATAATAATAATATGTACATCATTGGTTACATGGCCAGCTGGCACACCCAATCTGAGCATCTGATATGATCTCAAAGTTGCTAAGTGTATAATAAAGCATTAAAAAATATGAATTCGCCCCTTTATTTATTGACCTTTGGGCAATTTTTGGTTGCAACCAGTCATTTTACAATATAATAAAGTACAATATTATAAACAACTAATTTTACAAATTATTGTGTGGCTAAGTGTTATATTTACATTTTTCATAATAACGTATATAATTAACTGTATAGTAAAAAAGTTATAATTAAAATAAGAAAATTAAAATGTAATTTCAAATAATTCATCTACCCTATAAAAACAATCCAAGCATAATCATTCAAGTTTTAACTATATTTTTTTTGAAAATGACTCTTAATAACAGAATCAATAATACAACTGAACGCCTATGTACCTTTGGTGTGAATAAATGGCGTAATCCATCTGTACAGCCTTTGAGTGTAACTCCTCGGAAGAAGAAAATGATAAGCACGATGTATGGAAATGTTGCTGTCACATACACAACCTGAAAAAAGAAAAGTTTATTTAGATATTTCTTCATATTCTCATTCTCAAAATGATCTCTTAAGTAAAGATGAAAAGTATAAAGATAGGTACCAGTAGGTGTATTGGTTATTTGAAAAATTTATTTACTGTTACTAGTATCTACCAGATCTTCTTAATGATGATAATGGATTGTCATTTCTAGGCATGTACAGATTATAAGTTATCGACAGGGTGATCAAATTGTAAAACAATACAATAATCAGTGTCTTCTTTTTTGTACTTTATACTTTTTATTCTTTTTGTACTTTTAGAACTATTCATTCTATTTAGAACTTTAATTAGGAGCACCTGATTTCTCTTTCCTTAGTTTCTCTTATTTTCTTTTAGGCATTTTCACTGTAAATTGAGACCTACCAGAATTCAATCAGTGCAAAAATTGTCAAACCAGTATGCAGTAACAAACACAAAGTAAACTGGCCAACACAAGTCAGAATTAGGTAATAATAGCATGAACCAACTGAAATGACATTACTTTTCGCCAGAAGCCAACTTAATCCATGACAGTAACAAATTATGGCAAGAATCTCTAAACCAGGAATTGAGCATCTCTGGTAGATAAATGACGCTCTTATTGCTCCTGGTGCTCCTATCAGACGGGGAAGAAACAAATCATCAATACATAGCTTATAGCCGATGTATATACTTTTTTAATACCAGTAGCAGAAGTAACAATTCCCCACCAATTGAGACATTTAGATGTCCCGAAATTTTTCTCAGGGTGCTGGGAAAATATGCTCAAAATCAGGACAGTTCCTGTAAAACCATTACAATTTAATTTTTCAGTTTTTTGGTAACTTGTACCTTTCTTTCAAATTATCCAATTCTGATATCAATATTTGTAAGATCATGATGCAATTTTAAAATAAATAGCCTACTACATCCACCAGTATTTCATAACTATGGGTCTACATTTTATTTTTATCCTGTATTAAAAAATTTCAACTGAATTATAATGGAATTGACATACCTTTCCAGAGGAAGCTATTCCTTTAATCATACACATGTAGACCAGGATCCAGGCAGCAAT
The DNA here is from genome assembly GCA_964059195.1 of Ectobius pallidus. Taxonomy (NCBI): domain Eukaryota; kingdom Metazoa; phylum Arthropoda; class Insecta; order Blattodea; family Ectobiidae; genus Ectobius; species Ectobius pallidus. The sequence continues at coordinate 105,739,532 of CAXKWD010000003.1, read as the reverse complement.
AAGTGTTAGTGCAATCTTCCAGTTGAAGACTTCTGGGGTATTTATATCTTCTGAGATCATGAGAGTTGTCCGATACCAAAAATACTGAGTTGGGGTGCTTGTCTGGAAACAGAACATACAAAACATGAAAATGATCTTGAACGCTGATATTAGAATACTGCACTTGATAACTAGTTCAAATTACTTAGTTTACTGAGGGCCGATTGTATAAACATCACTGACTGGAGATCAATTATGATCTAAGTTCAGAAAATGATCTGAGTTCAGGCTCGATTCGTATTGTATAACACTGATCTAAGATCAACAAATTGATCTAAGATCAACAAATTGAAGTTCAATTCTGATCCTAGTTCATACATGAGCACTTGGCAACATCGCAAAAACAGATGAGTATCGCGAGACGAGAGCATTGTTATTCTGTTTTCCTCCGTATTCAGACTGTGTTATGCGAAAGGAAGGGGAAATATGATCGAAATTTAGCAGAAAAAGGATCGTTCCTAATTGAAATTGTCTTGGTAAAATATAAAGATATTATAGAATCCAAAAAGACGGATGCGATAATATCCGTGCAAGAGGAAAGTGCTATGAAAAATGTTCTTGTAATTTCATTCCTGGAGTTATAAATCGGCTTAACATTTTCACGGCTAAGGACATATAAATGCTTCGTCTCATAAATTGTATAGGCTAAGAGCGGAGATGTAAAACTTAAGGAATTTTTGTTCATCTGTTATGTTTGTCATTCATGGAAACCAGGTAGCCTATTCCACTGAACTTTTCTCTATCGATTTTAAACTTAATAGCCCACTGAAGTTTTTACCTCATGACTGCCTTATTACAATGTAAAATATCAGTTCTGAAAGAGTTAATAGGTCACATAAAGAAAGATAACGAAGAAAGCATTTGGGGAAAATCCAAAAACAGGATCCTCCCACTCGAGATTTCCTAGTAGTTCCACCATAGTCTCCTATGTCTCTCCTTTAGCAGCGTTGAAAATTTTTATTTTTTCCCCTTTCTACTATTCAATCTCTTTTCTCCTTTACCCTACCTTTCGTATTAGTTGCAATTGTGGTGCAAGGGTTATTTTCGTATTATAGTAATTAGTGCATCATAATAATAACGTGCAGATTATGCTGTAGAGTTATGATACACTACATTATAAGGAGCCTAAAATATAGCCTATATACGCACAATTAGTTTATAGCAAGAAATGTACGCACAACTGCATATAACTAGAAATATATGAAGTTGTCTATTGTGTATTTTCTTTATATTTATCGTAACCACACAGGTAGGCCTAATATTATGTTTATAATGAGCTAATCTTATATCTCAAATACGAAAACAGCCCCTTGAACTGAGATCAGCTAGTTTGATCGGAGAAATTTCTCCAGTCAAAATTGATCCTAGTTCAGTGCGAATTGATCTCAGATTAGCGTTTATACAACAAAAATTTCCTAGTTCAGCGTGAACTGAGATCAGTTTAGTCTCTGATCCAAGATCAAACTGTTTATACAATCGGCCCTGAGAATCTTAAGTTAAAACTGCTGTTTATAAGCAGACCTTGCACATGATTCAAATTATGTCAAATATTACTGCACAAAAGTTGCTTCCTAAAAGAGAGAGAGAGAGAGAGAGAGAGAGAGAGAGAGAGGAAGAAAGAGAGATGGAAATGAAAGAGAGAAAAAGAAAAGACTTAAGTTTGAACCTAAAATTAAGTAATCAGTAGTGGAAAATGTTCTAAATACAATTAATTTCATCCTCTGATAACTTTTGTACTGGTTTATTCTTATCCACAGTAGAACAAACAGGGATACACGATTGACATTTATGACAATCTCTAATTAAGATTTTCAACTAAAATCCTGAAAAAAATATCATTAAATTGATGGAATTTAAACAATGAAGCAACTATAATATAATAATTATAATATGAGATCAACTAAAACATTTACGCTTCACTTAGCAACTTTTTAGTAGTGTATGTTTCAAGGACCTTTGTCTCCATCCATGGCTACTTGTCAACAGTTTTAGTAGGCCTATAACTTATATTACATAAATATTTTACCCTGAAAAATGTTCACAAGGAACTGAAATCACACTTTTTTTCTTATATGATATTCTTTTTCACTGGAACCTGATTTCCTCTTTCATAAATACCTGGAGAAATAATATGAGATTCTATAACTATAACACACCATTTTATAGATTTATCTTAATTTTGAAGAGACATCTTTGTTTTCTGTAAAGAGAAGAAAGGCTTCCCTGAACAAATTCTACAGACCTCAATATTTCCCCCCTTTCAATCCGGTGATACATACTGAAATACTCTTTGCTCTATCCATTCTCAGAATAAAATGATGATTTGTTGTAGAAAAAGACAACAAATCTGATTAATAGTTGAGAATAGTTAAACATAATTCGTGAAGTTATTGCTAGTTATTCTGATATGAAACCACTAAAAGCATAATAACCATGATATACACTTATTAGTAGAGCCCGGATTTCCATGCAAATGCATGTTTTTATATACTTTGGTTAGACTTCTCAAACTTTGTAGTTACTCATTACATGACTTATGGATTCCAAATAACCATATTTTTTCCGTGCATGTTTGCATATTTCGGCCTTTTTATGGCAAAATTCATGTATAATGCATGTTTTGGATTTTTTTGGTTTAATATAGCATATTCAGACGTTTTTAATGCATATAAACCCTCATTTTCTGGTTTTAGTGCATAATATCAAGTTACCATGCATATCAGTGCATATTATGAATGTGCCTCCCTAAAACCTTGGCTTTTCAGTGAAACGTAAAAATGTTGTATTGTATTATCATTGTTATTTGATTGACTTGGCAGAGTCTGCCACCTGCATCAATTTGAGAGTGCAAACTACTGTTTACCCTAAATAAACAGTAATATAATACACCAGGCAACAAAAGAAAATGCCGACTCGCCGACCTTCCATTGAAAGAAAACTGCTAAACAGAATGTTCACTGCTTGAATTTGTCAGTCAACTAGCCATTGTTGAAAACCTTGAATTATTTTAAGAATCGTGTTGTGGAGAAATGGGTGTGACAGTTAGGGAAAAACTTAAGAAGGTACTTAGTTCAAATCCTGATCTTAAACTTCTGAAAACAACGAAAGACGTATTATGTGGAAAAAATGTAAAAGACATGGGATTCGATCTCACCCTCAGTCAGATTCCTTCCCTTAAGTATGCACCTATTACCTCTTGTGAAGTAGAAAGATCCTTTTTCTGCGTTCAAGAACCTCCTAACTGATAAACCACACGAGTTTAAGTGAGAAGAATTGGGAAAAACTCGTTGTTGTATGTTGTTTTAAGAGAAATTGAAATATATTGCAGTACAGTGCGGATTTTTGATAATGCATGTTTCGCCCTTCATTGTGCATATTTGGAGATACGATAGTGCATGAATGCATGCATGTTTTTAAGTTTGATAGTGCATGAAAATCCGGGCTTTACTTATTAGTCACTGTGAGGTATTTTTAAAAATGTGTTGAAAGTATTCTTACTGAAATGCTGCAGCTTTAATAATTTTTCCTTTTTAAACATCTGCATTCTGGTGCCTTTAGGCCAAAATACAATTGTGTACTCCTTTATACTCTGTGAACTTAATTTTTTTTCAATTCATTGTCAAACAGCAATGACGTTAAGGAACCAGATAAGTATTATTATAGCTACGGAAAATAAGCATATCAAAATTAGTATAGGTAATGAAACCTCCACTTGGAGGCCCCTTCGCCCCACCTGGGGATCATAGGGTACCAGACAGCCTAGCCCTACATTGGGCAAAAATGTAAGAAATATAATTCCTAGTCAAAATATAGCCTAACCAATTACCGTGTAAGTTTTTCACGAATTTTTTTTCTAAAAGTATAAGTTACTTGAAAATTTTATGTTACATACTACATACTTAGTACGGTACATTTTTTTTAATAATGAATTTGAATATAACTGGCAATTGAGTACGTCCTACTAAAACAAGTGTTGCTGATCATGACTACAAAGCATCCAGCAGTCAATATCAGCAGAAGATGGGAGCAACAGCTCTTCAAACATTTCTAAGATGTTTTCCTTAAGTGAAGTTTTTGTGTAACAATTTGTTGTGACTTCACTGTGTTATTCACAGTTTCAGTTATCTGTCACAGATGCTTTTAATTTATTTATTGGGAGTACTTTTAAGCAATTTGGTAGTCTGTTTTCTAAACCTGGTCCTAGATATATACATGAATTTGGCCCAATACTTTGGATAGCCTTGATACAACAAGTATATTGTTTGGGGGTGTTTATTTAACAAATACAAGGCGATGTATATAAATAATCCTGGCCCAGTCATAATGTTAAATCTTTTGAAATGTTCCTTACATGATTCTTGTGCAGCGAGTCCAGCAATGCACTCGCACAGGTGAATTTTCTCAGAGAGGAATTCTATATTCTAGACAGGAATGAAAAAAGTGAAGTAGACTATGAGTACAAGTAAGAATCAGCTTGAAAAATGTTATGTCATAACCGGGATTTGAACACGGATCTTCGGCTTAACGCGCCGATGCCCTACCATTGAGCTACCATGACAACATGCCAGTCTGACATCAAATTCCTCAACTGATTCAGACTATGAGTGTTGAAGTAAATCTTCATTTGCATTACCCTTAAGAAGACTACAGAAGATAATTAACATGGGCAAGTTTAGTGCTATGTAATTTGTTTGATGTTCTCAACTTAGTTTTTGGTCCTAACAATTTCTGGTAACCTGGAAACAAAAAGGTTGTAACCCTCGTTTTTTCAAAGGCATGCTTCTATACAAAAAGGTTGTTCAATGCTCCTATAAAGTTTATGTTGGAAAATCTAGTTTCTTTGTTATGTATTTGAATGACAAATGTATAATGGAAAGTATTTAGAAGAATTTGAAATTTTGTAAATGCAGAAATAAAGGTAAAAAATTAAAAGTAAGCCGAAGTGGAATGGCAACTGAAAGAAACACAAAAGGAATATTGGACAACCACATACAGATCACGGAAATAAACCAAGATCAAAAATATCCTGTATGAGGGGTTATGGATGTATTTTTCAATTAGCAATAAAATATATCTTAGGTAGAGTAACACTTCGAGTAACACTAAGCTTAATCAATCTGCCCTAGCCTCTCTGCACAAAGGGAATGGAGTGTGTCTGCAGAAAAAATAAAGGGCCTCATAGATATTTCACGGAAATGTAATATTTTAAATGAAAACATGAGATCAGATTAAAGATTCTTTTACTGACATTCACGTAATACGAGGTCATACAATAAGATACATTATAGTCCTCATGATTGGTCTAATAATAATTTCTTTTGTGAAGTTCTTAGTCATTACTCATTTAGTAATATTTCTACATAGGTTCTCTTAGTAAGAGAAAACAAATTATAAAATGGTGAAGAAGTTGTGACCTACAGTGTGTCCAAGGGAAACAACTTTCTTGCATGGAAAATAACTAATTTTGTTGTAAATTTATAAAATAAGCATTGTTTTGAGGTTTTTAATTCAGTATTTAATTAAAGGACTCGCTTTGTATCCTACATAGGCACCTGTACTCCACTTAAATAGAAGGTTATTAATACTCCTCCAACTGAGTTAAGCCACTTAAATCAGTAAATCCTAATTGCATACTTATGTTATTTATATTGTATATTGTTAATATTGTAATACTGAGGCATACAGTACCTGTATTCAGGACCCCTGTGGTCAGTCATGAAATGAACTGATGCCATTTTGGATAAATAAAAAAATTCCATGGAAATAAAGTAGAAAAAATATTATCAAATGAAATGGTTGTGTTTTTGTTTGTATTTTTTTTAATTCAGCTATATTTAAACTCCTTAGAGCATCGAGATCATAGCAGGAGTTCAGATTCGTTGTGTAAACCAGTAGGCCAGACAACTATTGATTATCAACTATTTTCTATTGTTGGTGTAGTCTTAAGTCAGTAAATTTCAACTGATATTAATTTAAATGAATATGGTACAGGATGAAATAGCAAGGATGAGTCATGGTAAGTAATTATCCAATTCGGTATTTGAACCTGGGACCTCCCAAATGCGAGTCCAAGACATTACCGCCTCAGCCACCTCGCTCAATATGTCGGTATTTTCTATATTACAACTTTATTGCCTGCAGATGTTCATGTATCTATATTAATTATCATATATTTAGTTATATTTAGTTACAAAATGCTATCCACTTACCACGCATTCTGGTTCCACAGTGTAAGAACCATTTGCATAGTACTTATTAGGACATGATGACCATGGCAGCTCTGACTGGAAACTCTGTGAACAAAAAATTAAATGTTAATTCAATACAAGAAGAAACAATAGAATTTGAGTGAGTTGCATATCATTCATGATATGATTCATCATATAACTCTATGATCAGTAGATACCTCGATCTTGCAGTTTACCGCAATTTTAAATTTAATAAGTATGTAAAACATTTTTTGTAATTTTATTAGCTTTAAGTCATTTATTTTTATTATTATTTATTGTATGTATTTGTGTTTAATATTTTTTGTCTCCTTTTTATAAATTTGTCTTTTCTTTTTCTAGCTCTGTTTAACATTTTTCACCTTTTTTTTATAAGTGTGTCATTCTTTCTCACTTTGTTTTTTGTTTCTCCTCTTTCTCCACTCTGATGTTCTGAAACTACACCCGAGCACGAGCAGTTTGCTCATTCGGGTGTATTTCTAAATAAATATTTGGTTAATTTCTTTCTTTTCTTTTCTTAAAAAGTATTGTACTTTAATTTTGAAATTTGTAAATGTTTTTTGTTTATTTGTGTATTTTTGTATTTGTATTTGTATTTGATTTGATTAACAATAGGAAGAAATAAAATAAAATAAATAAATTAAAAAAAAAAAAAAATTCATTTAATGAAAATCAAATGCACTCCTTTACATATTAAAACATAAACCAAGCAAATCTGCTGGAGGATAGAAGCCATTTGGAAAAGAAAATTGTTCAGAGAAATAGAATCAACTGAAGACAATATACCTCATTTTGCTACCATGCTTCTTGTCTCATTTTCCTGTTTATATCGAAGTAGGGTAAATAGTTTGGATTAATCTCTAATAACTTATTAAACAAAACTGTGTACAGCAATACACACACGTTCACATCTGATAATATATAGAATACTAAACATGATATAACATGCATGAAGAATTACTTTCATTACAATGGGAAAATTACTTTTTTAATTTAAATAAACCCTGATATTCAGTTACAAGTTGATTTTCAATGCAAATGTCTCCTTTAGAGCAGTTAATTATGGTTAACAATACCTTGAAGTCTCACTGTATACGGTACTAATTCAATATGTTGTGAATTTTATATTTATATTTATTTACCTTGAAAACGTCTAAATTATAACAGATGCTTAACTTGGGATGCCAAGCTTCATATATAACTGCCAATAGACATTCTTATTTCTCAATTCTGAAATTGGACGACATTCTGCAGAAAACCTCAAATTTAAAAAACTGGAATAGATACTAAATTGTTGCCACCGAACTATATATTTACGTTGTGCAAACTAACCAACCCTCTTCATCCATTTATATGGCATCTATGAAGCAAACAAAAACAGACTGAAAAGATCCAGATAGCTTTTTATTGAACTTTAAATGCCTGTTTTTTAGCTTAAAAATCATGTACGTTGGTTCCTTTCTGCAGAATATGGTCCAATTTGGCACCCTCGTCCCTAGGAAACCACCACATAAAAAGGACATTAAATGAGAATATTATAGGAGAAAAATTCCTCTGACACTGGGATTTGAACCAAGGATCTTTGGCTATCTGTGCCACTGCTCTACCAACTGAGCTAAGCCAGAGTTCACTTCACAGTGCCAGTGAGACAGACCATTAAGGGCAATCAGTCATAGGAGAGAGGTTCCATCTGGTGCTGTGAGTTGAACTTTGACTTAGCTCAGTTGGTAGAACATTGCCACAAATAGCCAAAGGTACTGGGTTCAAATCCCAGTGTCAAAGGAACTTTTCTCCTATAATATTCCCATGTAATGTCCAGCAGAGACAATAATCTTTGGTTCATGAACGCATATATATCAATATTAAACAAGCTATTTTTTACCTTTTTTTAAATCTATTTACGAAGCAAAATGAGAAAAAAAAAAAGGTAGCAAACTGGAAAAGAAGGCCCTTCAAAGACAAATATTATAGAGGATTTGATAGTAAATGAAAAGCCTGTACCACAGGGAAGTCACAACTAAGGTTAAGCATTAACTGTCTATACCTCAATTTTACTTACCTGGACGAAGTAAAAGAGACACCAAGCTATAATGGTGTTGTAGTACAGGGCCACATTGAAAGAAACCACAGCACTGCTGATGCCAATCCCACCAAGGTAAGGCGATACCTGATTCCACACTCCAATGGCTCCTTTTCTCAGCCTTTGACCAATTGCCAGTTCCAAATAAAATATGGGGATTCCCTCAATTGCCAACATCACAAAATAGGGTATGAGAAATGCACCTAAAACACAAAAGTTTAGTTCCATAATCATTAATAACTAAGCATTAAAGACAAGATTTGCATGCAATTGCATGGTTTATGTAAGCTTGTTACAGTTATCAAATTTGCTAAATATCCATTTCATGGCTTATTGAGTAGAAATAAGTATACTTTATCCATGCATATTTGCATGTTTGGTCTTTTTATGGACAATTTCATGCATAAAGCTGTTTTTTTTTTTTGAGGTTTTACGTTTATTAAAGCACAAATAGGTGCGATTATTTACTCAACAAATAATTTATTTAATAGAGAAATAATTATAACATTATATTTATTAATACTTACACTGCATGAATTAATTTTATTGTTAATGATATTGGTTTTCATAACAAATACATAATAATTCTGCATAAAAATTTGAAATGAAAAGATTAAACGATATCACAGGTTCATGAATCTTACTCAAATCATGCATAAACAATTTAAACTGATAATTAAAAAACTAAAATCCTGGTTAAAGTATGATGCCCGGGAAAAAAAACGACCTCAGATTAAAGTTCCCTAGCCCAAAGACACGTGCATAGTGAGTTTCGTCCAAGTCATTCAATGCTCTTTCTTCCCCAGTTGCTATGGCAATTATCTCACAATTGAATACTGTCTTGTTAACAGGTGTGTTGGCTGTGCATTCATGAGATATGATGAAGTTTGGTTTTTATATAGTAGATATTTTGAAATTGATCTTGCATATGAAGTTCATTTTCCTAGTTCGAGTGCATATTTTGCATTAAATGGCATAATATTGCATTTTATAAATGTTGCCTCTTAAGATTTTGGTTTTTCTGATCTTACAATATCTGAGTCTACCACAGAAAATACCTAATGGTTCGCAAGTTGCATTTAAGAATAAGAATTTACAACACAACTTAATTTGCATTAAGACAAATTTTTCAAAATTATCTACTGCGATAACTAAGTTGCAGGCTACGGGCCTATCATTGGTCGATTCCCTAGGGATCATATAAGATAATCAAAAGTCTTTAGGACCTGCATATTAGGATGTGGGTATGGCAGCTGAAAATAAACTGGACAAAGTTATGAATGGAATCCTGATTATGGATTTGTGTGTTCCATAAAAAAATTAAAAAAAGTTATTTGTAGTGAAAATGTTAAAGACAAAGAATTTGGCTTCACTCTGTCTCAAAAGACATGGGATCCAAGGACAGGAAGGCGAAAAGTAGGACGACAGAAGACACGATGGGTAGATGAACTAAGGGCAACTTTTGGCTACAACTGGACCACTACAGCTAAGGACAGAGGAAAATGGCAACTCATAATCAAGATGGCAATCCAAAGAAACAACACAACATGACGACAACACAACTACAACGGAAAAAGGACCCAGTGCACGATTGAAAATGAAAGACTAAAGTCACAGTGAAAAGTGTTTAGAAGCACAAATAGGTCATAAGAGATAGACTAAATACTGAACCAGAAGCAACTTATGAAGATCCCTCCTGGAATGACTAACCGGGATGGCTAAAATCAAGCCACTTCTCTCAGGAGAGAGGCCCGTACCCCACGGAGACTTTATGAGCTAATGCTACTACTAATACTAATACTACTCTATCAATCATTTAAGTTTGCACCTGTCTTCTTGTGATGTAGAAATGTTTTTTCACTATACAATACATTTTGATGGATAAACACAAGAACTTGGCTACCAAACATTTGGAAAGACTGTTAGTAGTAAATTGTGCCACTTGAAAATAAAAATGTAAGTTTGAATACTAATGGGACCAGCCTTCGGCCAGTGTGTCAGTCTTGACTTCATTGTAGTGTTTTACCTTCATTGTGCATATTTTAAGATTTGATAGTGTATGGGAATCCTATCTTTCTTAGACGCATAGGGGGTATACCGAGCAATTCAGCAATTCAGCTCTGTTGGTTTTAGGAATAGAAGTGGTAAGGGCACATTCCTAATTAAGAAAATTAAATGTATTCATCATATTGTGTCGAACTCAGAGCAGAGTTTCGAAAAAGACTGTTTAAAATTTTTACAAAGTACAAAGGTTACTAATAATTGGTGAAAAAGTTTAGAAGAGACTATTAACAGTATCGGATTAAATTGGATATGGAAAAGAATGGGTTCATGGAACATACAGATTATTTGCAAATTAATGTATATAAAACAAATTTTAAAAAGTAAAAAGTGTAACGATATTGCTAGGCAGATGTTTTGTGATTTTGTGAGATGAGTTAAATCGCTAAATTGTTATGCAGAGATGAAATTGGGATGGGGTATGGAAGCATATTTATTTTCATGCAATATGGAAGAAAGATCAAGTTTGGCCTGGGAATCGGGAGGTTGGAAAATTTGAGAGGTTCGGTACCTAGAAGAATATTGCACTATGTAAGGAGGAAGAAGATGCCAGACACATAATTTTAGAGTGTAAGGAAACAGAGATGTGGAGGATAAATTTCAGTGATAGGAAATTATTAAAAATTAATAAAAGTGTAGCATATAAGAAGATGGTCAGCTGCGGTAGTCTAGAGGTAGCATGCCCACCTCTAGATCCGAAGGTCGCGGGATCAAACCCGGCCGCAGTCGATGGGTTTTTCAGGACGTAAAAATCCTGGGCACGGAGTCCTCCGGGAGGGACTTTAAGCTGGGGGGCCCATGTTGTAGATTTACGGCACGTGAAAGAACTCCAAGCCTAAATTAGAGCCTCTGGACAAAATTTCTCGGCCCTTTCACGTACAAGTAATACCTTAGTTTTCGGAGGGGGGTTGCGAGGCGATGGGCTTACCACCTGTCCCTCTGACCCCTCTAGGAAAATAAGCATAACAAAATTCACATAGGTACAGGAACCTCCACTTGGAGGCCCTTCGCCCCAACATGGGGCACAGGATTACAGAGAGAGATATATATAAGAAGATGTGTATAACAAAGAAATAAGGATTTATTAAAAAGAATGGGAAAATTTCTATTTATAGTTAAAAAGAAATGGTGTGTCTATAAGTATAAATAGATTTATTTAATCTTCATTACAATCAGGGACTTGTGGTTACATTTCTGCTTTACCATTCAGTCCTTGAATTACCAAAATATACATTTTATAACCATTTCTACAATATTTCTTGAATACAACGAACATGCACGTTTATATATTATTAACTACTTCCTTTGAATTTATAACGTTATTTAACTTCAATTTTGGCTAACCATTTCTTTTTAAGTATAAATAGAAATTTTCCCATTCTTTGTAATAAATCCTGATTTCTTTGTTAGACACATCTTCTTATATATCTCTCTCTCTCTGAGTAAACCTAAATCAAATTTATGACATTCCATGTTAATTTTTGTTTTTGGAGAGAGAGAATATTGAGGAAGAGTGAAGTTCAACAGTGCACAGTTACTTATGTGAAATAATAATAAATAAATAAAAAATCAGAAGGTGGAAAATCTGGATTTGACAAACTTTTCTCTATAGATTATGAATTTATTCTTGTTTCTTTTTCAGTGAATTGCCTTAGGGGGTTCAGTAATTTTGTACAGAATCGATCAATGCCTAAAAAATCGATCCATAATAGATAAGCCTACATTTCAATCTATGATAAGAGAGAAGAAAGAATCTTTTATCAATGCTTTTCTCTTTTTTACAACTTGAACACCTCATCATTTTATTAAAGCATACCCTCTCTCTGGTATATTAGCACTGTTTCTAGTAAAATCACCTGGCAAATTGCCTCAAGCTGAATTTGAACAGGCATTTTTCACTCTGTAAAGACAAATAGCTTCTAAACAAATTCGTGGATCTGTGTAAATAATATGGGTTAGTGTATTTCTGAGGTAAGAGTGGAATGGAGTGCATTCAGTCTCATGAGGGCAACTTGGGATCTATTTGACTAAAGAATTTTGGAAATCTGGACCGTAACGGTGGTGAAAACCAGCATGATGACCTCATGTTTATTATTACTCAAGTTGCCAATAAAGTCAAAATATTGGTACACTGGTCAGAGGAAGGCTGGTCCCTTCATGGGACCTGTTATGTAATTCAATTTAGAATGTAATAATACATATAAAAACAGATATAATTACACATTTGAGCTATTTTCAGAAACATCATCATCAGTGCTTTTTTTTTTAACAAAAAAGGTGGCGGTACTCACCGAAACTTTTTAACTTAATCACACGGGAGCTCCCACACTTCTCCCAGAAGTCATTTTTCTGAGTTAATGTCGAATAGTCGGGCCCATCATGGCCAGAAATGTTTCTCCCCTTAATTGCAGTAAAATTACCGGTACTTGCGACGTTCTCTAAAGATTAATTTTATTCACTGTTTGCAGGTTTATGAGATACTTCAAAAACATCGTAATTCACTCTTTATTGAGCACCGGTTCAAAATAATTACATATTTTGCTCATTTCACTTCTCTACTTGTGAACCACGTGCAAACCTTGATCCTACAATTGTACTAAACAACTGTGAATTGACTTGCCTCTGCAACACAAATGAAGGGTTTTCTTTTCAAATTATATGTAACCAACGAATGCAGTTAAATTTAAACATGCACTAACCCCTGATTAACTATGGTGGTTAGCTATTTACTACTTGTTTGTTACTACATTAGCATTAACTGCACTTGGTGCAATACTTGTATTGTTAGAATGGCCTTGGCCACAGGAGCAGTTTGCTGAGGGCTGGAAAAACCAACCCCAACTCTCTTGCAGTCCAGCAGCCACGGCAATTTACAGAAACTATCATGTGCTCATGTGTAGGCTATTATGTATGTAGAAATCTAACAAAACCAACAAACAAGGCCATAATTTTATAGGAATTGTGAAAGGAATATTCCGGGTAATATCCAATTTTTTTGAAGGGAAAAAAGGTGCCGGTACTGCGTACCGTTGCGTACAGTCACAAAAAAAGCACTGATCATCATACTGATAAACAAATAAAAATTAAATAGATATCAAACTGATCATAACTTTATAACCACATCACAAAAAATTTACTAAAAGAGAATTATTAATGAGCTCATATCGAAACTAACCTTCAAATTTCAACGACAGAACCTGTATTCTATAGGAAGCTCATATAAATAAAAAAATAGTTTCCTTTTTAAGTTGATCGGTTCTCAGTATCACCAGATAAAGCATCTAGCCAGTAGCATTTGGATATCTCTTGCAAATTACATAGCAATGCACCATGATCTACTGCTGCTCGCTTATACAGTAGTCAGGGCTGATCAACTCACACTGCACTATTTACCAATTCTCCTATTGGTTTAGTAAAATTTCCTGTCCACTTTTAGGGAACTTCCAATTTAAAAAGCAGCTTGTTTATATATGAGTTCCCTTGTAAGTTCTTGTTCTTTAGTAAATGCCATCAACCTGAGCTGAAGCTGAGCAAGCAAAGTTCAGAATACAAAGTCAGTGTCTTAATGATTAACCCACTCAGGCCAATTACTAAGTCTCTACCATCACAAGTTACCATAACAATATTTCATTTTCTTTCAATAAACAGTCCTTATTTTTTATTACATGCTGTTACAACTTTTAAATTAGTTCTGTGAAATATTTAATACTGGTATTTTGTGTTTTCTATACAGCATTCCAATGTTACTGTACTTACCACCACCATTCTTCTGGGCTAGGTATGGAAATCGCCATACATTGCCGAGACCCACAGCATAGCCAATAGTTGCTAACAAGAAGGTGAGCTTGCTATCCCAGGATTCCCTTTCTTCTTCTCCGCCTTCAGGCTTGAACACTTGTTTTCCTTCACCAGATCCAAGCTTACTTCCACCACCAACTTTGCCAGACTGTTAACAGAAAAGAAAAAAGAAAACATGGTGAAGTTCCACATGAAAAATAAATGTCATTTCACTACCTTTCATTTTTTCATATGCATTATACAGACACTTCATGCATCTTTATGCCTTGTTGTATATTAAAAAAAAAAGATTATCTGTCTTCTTTATGCCTTGTTGTATATTAAAAAAAAAAGATTATCTGTCTTCTTGGTTTCAGTTGATGTAAGTTCCTGACTCTAGAAGAGCTACTGGAAGTTCAGTGGTATGAAGTTAAGTTGTCATTAGGTCAGAAAAAGTAAACTGAAATTGTCTTGTCTCATTCTCAAAACATGGCAAATTTAAGATCTGAATTTTATGAGAATTCTCGATTATGAGTTCAGAAGGAAGGAAGAAAGCTAATGAAAAGTAAATAAAGGAGAAAGGGAAATAAAAAATAAAGAGGAAAAAGGAAAAATAAATGAAAGAAGAAAGATAATACATAAGATGGAGAAACAAATCGACAAAAGCATTAGACAAATTAATGTATAGACAGACTGTATAATATTTCTTTAACAGTTTGTGTGATCATTAAAGGTCTTGTTAACTTAAAATCAAGTAACACTGGTAAAATATAGAAGTGAAAACACATGAATCTACGATGCTTCATTCTCGCAAATTCAAAGAATAATTGGTCTGGCTTCCAATGGAGTGACGTCACAAATCCAAAGCTTCCCCCCATTCAATGCGGTAATCGAATTTAGTATGGCCAAGCAGCTTGTGTGTCTTTATTGTATGTGTGAGTTTGTGTGCCAATCTGCCAGAAATGCCTAGATGTGTTTTTGGGTGTCCAAGCACCAAAAATGTAGATTTAGCAATAAGTGTTCATAATTTTCAAATCGAGATAGATCACCAAGCAGATTCAAAGCTTGGCTGAACAGAGTAAATCAGTATAAATTCAAGCCTACCCAACGCCTATTATGAGTTTAAATTTGGTGTATTACTTAAAACTTTGGTTCTGTTTACAGCAAAAGTTCAAATTGTAATAGTTTTTCTCGAAATTAATTTTTCTTCTAATCGAGGTATGACTTGCATGCAAATAAATGGCCAAAACTAAGTATTTAATACACGTAAGTACAATATTGAAAAAAGACCAGCTGACTTTTAAACCTCAGAGTAGTTGTGGATTCAGGGTTAAATTTTCAACTAACCAAAATACGAAATGTCTCTTCCTTCAACAACTTTAAAGTGTCTACACTTTTTTTAGGCTCAAGGTATTCATGCCGAATTACTTTAATTATGTATGAAGGTATGACTTTTCTGCAGGGATGGTTCTAGGTATTTTGGCACCCTAGATGAGAAATAATTTCAGAACTCCCTAAATTTCCACCTCAATCATTCCACTTTTTACCATTTAATTAAACATGGAATTTCATGTTCTCTAGTCTGGTATTGGTAAGTGGGTAAATAAAATTTATTTGAATCGGTCTAATTTGAGAAAGGCTTGTATTTATGAAGATGTTATAACATATCTAGATAGTGTGGGGATTATATAACAGAAATACATTTATTTTTGTACTGACATTAAACAAATAAGAAACTACATCTTAGGTAAGTTTTTCCCCCCCAGGAGACAGGAGTTGAAAAAAGCCTAAGATCCTCAAGAAACTTTTCTTGCTTTAATTTTGGCAAACATTTGACAAGATCATTTACATCTATTTGAGTAGCTAATTCATTTTCAATGGAAATGGTAGCAAGACCTGAAAAACTTTCCTGGCTCACTGAGCTACGCAGATATGTTTTTATTAGTTTAAATTTCAAAAAAACTTCTTTCTTATATGGAAAGTTCTGAGAGTAGAATGAGATTTTTCATACCATTGGCTACCTTGGTTGATGATGATGATGATGATGATGAGTGTTCTGCCCGAAGGCAGGTCCAGACCCGGGACGAAGCCGTGGGGTGATGACCACGACTCGTCCGAGGTGATTCAGGCAAGGGTGATACCGCGGAGATTTGCCATTGCCTCTTGTGGGACTACCTTCGTTATGCATGACTATTTGTGTGGCTAACCTGTTAAACAATCGCGGTATTTATTGTGTTTAAGAAATGTGTGTTATATTAATAACTTATAGTCACCATAAAATTATGGCATAAAAGAGTAAGGTAATAATATGGGTTTATGGGTTCTCAAAGTAGATGATTCCTCCTGATGAAAAATCAAGTGTGGATATCTTCATCTGCCCTCCTGACGTCCAGGGAAATGAGTCTCCAGGAGATTCAGATAAAGAGGACTGCATCAATCAGTTCATCTAAAACATAACTTCTTCGATCTGAAGCAAGCAATAATTTCCATGGCACCTCAAAACGTGCTGCTGACGACTCTAGACTTGGTACTCTAGATACCTCAGATATCGATAATGTCAAGGACATAACTGAAGCAAATTGCCAAAAAATCTCTGAGGAGGAAAATACTACCACAAAAGGAAAAAAAATGTACAAGAAAAGTAGTTGCTACCACAAGCAACTGGATTAAGGGAGAATTAGATGTCTCTAAAACCTATAAAGACTCCATGCAACCTTCTAAGGTCACCTTAGGTAGAATAACAATAGCCATAACAAAAGAAACACCTCCATATGCCATTTACAGCCTACTTATTAAAGGGAAATTGCTTGAACAGATTTAAGATATACTGTTAAAAATGCAGCTAAAAATGCATTACTGTTAAAATGCGTTGCAATCTAATAATCCTTCTTTCCAACTAAACCTTGAACAGATTTAGTAGCTACTTAGGATATGTTATACTGCCTCGTAGACATGTGTACTGGAAAAATGAAGATAATGCACACAACAATCTAGTACTAGATCAATGAGAAACAAATTAATTGAAGAAATTCTGAAACAGTTACATATGTTAATGAAGATTTACCACCAGACAATAAAATGTGAAAAATTTGAGCTGTTCTAGACCATTTCAACAAAGTTTTCATGCAGAATGCACTAAATTAATCGGTAATAGTTATACCTAGGTATATAAGTATACATAATTATGTACCTTTCCATAAATACATTTTTGTTTATAAAATAAAAACTGAGGTCCACTTGCCATCAAAACGAACTGGGCAGAAAGAGAATTTAGTATGTTACCACTGTCTTGTGCCCAAGGCGTCATTAGCGACTCATCACTTTTTGAGAACTATTAAAATTCAAAAATATTTTTTTTACATTTTCCCCCGTTTTATTAATCCAAATAAACCATTTCCCACAAAGAAAACCTGAATTTTTAGTTTAAAAAAACCTGGGCATAAATGGGTCAATATTACAGTGTGTCAGTTCTTTATTAAACAGATGATCATCTGATAGAACAAATGACAATCGGCCATGCAAGTGTAGCGCGCGCACCAGGATTGAGTCCGCTAGCGTTTACATGGAATTGAATCCGATCCACTCCTCCATTTCCAGAGGATCAAAAAAATCATTCAGGACTGAGTTCACATTTATATGATGACCTCGATGTGGGGAACGGATTCAGATTGCTCTGAATACAGCATGTAAACACCAACAGAAGAAAGATAAAACCATATTGTATGAATGGAGAGTATACAAAAAGTAACTGAGACTGAAATTAAACATTTTAAAATAATTGTGGATTTAAATCTCTATTTAAAAAATCCCTTTAGGCAGGCCTACAGGCGGAGGTAGATTTCGAAGTGCTTTTGGTTTAATTTATTGTCTCTGCATAGCACTCTTTTTCTTTAGCCTTGGCATGGTAAACCTGCAGTAAAGAGGAAGAGCCTACAATCATTTGTTTTGACAACAAGAATAGGATATAATATTCTGGGAGGCCGTGCACAAGATCAGCAATGAATAAAATTAGCAAAGCCGCTAAACAAGACAAAATTATGATATTATAATAATTCTTTTAAGTGTTATTATTTTCAAACATTAACATCTCGCGTCATATGAGAGCTATCAAGAAACTATTTATTGATTTGTAGAGTACTCATCAAGAGCTTTTCAACGATACCCCACAAGACGTGGTTTCAAAAGTTTCGAATTTTCATCCCCCACCCCCACCCCCACTCGAACCCCCGAATTGTTGGTGTCACTGTGAACTCCATAGGGAGTACTCTAATTTATTCAAACAAAGTTTCCCTCTATACTTCATAGGGGCCGAGATATAAATGTTTTAAAATTTCAACCCCCTCCCCCGACCACCCCCTTGGGCCAATTTTGCCCATTAACGAACTTGTCCGAACTATTGGGCCTAGAAATAACATAATAAAATTTGGTTCAAATATCTTCAAAATTACGGCCGCTATCGTGTAAAGATATATATATATATATAAATATATATATATATATAAATATATATATAAATATCACAAAAATTTTTTTTGAACGGGCGGTGGTTTCGTACTTAGGGGAGCATGAAACGTAAAGATATGAAAGAATTTTTCGAAAATCATAAAGTGGTATCCATTGCAATAGGTAGATTTTTCTTCGAAAATCTACCTAAAAACAGTATGTAATTACTCTTTATAGAAACTAAGAGCAACAAAAGGAAACGTGTTATTCTGAGAGCAAAAAAGTAGCAAGAAACATGTAATGTCCTATAATATCTAAACAAAAGATATAGGTGGCAAAAACTATTTCTGAACAAATTCTTACTAATTGAAAAATGTATCTGAACATCTTAAGACAAAACCCAGGACTGAGAAATTGCAGTAGGTGAAAAACTACGCAATCTAGATTGAGCCAAAAGGCATTATGGCATATAGACTCACACTGTAAATAGGCCTACATTTCACATTAAAGTCACTGCTCTACGGAAAGAACCAAGGACATATTATAAGAAACTTTTTTAAATCTTATATTATTTATAAACAGAATTTCTACAGAAGTTGCGAGAATTTTAGTTGACTGTTGGTTTCTGGGATAAACATAAATTTATGATTGTGATTACTGTAAAATGACATCCTACCAAAATAACAAAGAAACGTTCTAAGAAGAAAAGAACACATATTTAAATATGCTGGAGAAGGTGCCCATTGAAATCAAGATAAAAAAATGTAGTAAAGAAAAATGGACAATTATTAGTTAACATCGTTGATCTAAAAAAAAAGTTCTTCTCATCCTAATCGTACAAATTCAGAGAGTTTTTATACAATGGAAGTTCTGGACTTAATACCAGATGATCATACTTATTGAATGATTTATTAGAAACATAAAGGAGCGATTAGCCGATGATTTGGCATAATGCCTTTTTAAAATACATTTCGCCATTCACCATAGCTTGTTCAGACGCTGACCAAATCAAAATTCTTACGTTATTTCCTCTACTTCACCACTTTGGAACAGTAAGAAAATTTTAATATCTACATCATGCACATATTCATATGAAGAAAGAAATAAAACATAAAAATAAACCGCACAAATTTTCACCTGTAAAGAATGGGCAACTGCAGCACAAAATAGTTCAAATAACAGAGCTATAAAAACTAACTTGAAAAAGAGTGTTTCAGGGAAGTTTAATTCATTCTTTGAAAGCCCTACATCTATTCAATTTTGTCAAATGACAGCAAAGGAGATGATGTCCACACCACTAGTGGAAATCTGGGTGAAAGTCAGATGATAACATTTGAGATTCTGTTTTTACACAACACAGGAGGAGTTGATTTGACCTAAGATTAAATATGATCTGACCTATAAGATGAAAAGCTACATCTTTTCTTTCATAATGCATTCTTGCTGAAACATGAGACCTAAAAAATAAATAAAAACTATAAACTGGTGGACTCTGAATTGAGTTTCAGATGAATTTGTTCAATATTCCAGGAACATACCACACATCCTATAGTCATAGAGGTGTCTGTTTTTGTTAAGAAGCTGTAAAACAAAATGCCATATTTCAGGTTAAGATTACATTTTCTTAACATATTAGGATGTTAGGAATAATTTGGGGATAAAATTAAATCACGAAGCAACAATAATTTCATAACTAAAACCACAGAAGCCATTATCAGCTAAATAAAAGCTATTTTTCATAATTATTCTTTTTTTGTCGTTTTTTATTCCTCAGTTGGATTGTCAAGCAAGTTTTGCACTATGGTACCTTCATGAATAGAAATTCCTTGCTAGTTTTTCAACAAAGTTCAACAACACTTTTAAATTAAAATTTGTTATTCAGGTAAGGACTGTCAATTGTCATTAAACCTCTGTGGATATCACGGGGGTGAAAGTAACATTGAAAGAATAGCAACAGCTCATTAGTTCACTGCCCGACCGGTTTGGTGCACTGTGATCGCTGTTGCCATGGCGGCAGGTTTGTTTCGAAACATATGACAGCAATATACGAAAAGGCGTAATATCTGTTTTTTTTTTTTCTGCAACGATCTGTATGCATTAGTGTTTGGAAAAGGAGGAGATATAATTAACAAAGATGTCAAGATGTCAAGTAGCGAAGGTAAGTTAAAATACATTAACTACTTAAAACAATCCTGAATTAATATTTATTCCATGTTCTTCGAATTATTAAGATTAATGTTTCGTATTCTTTGTTTCAGAAACGAGTGAAATATCCCTGTAAGTTCCCTGGCTGCGGAAGTAAATACTTCAGTATGAAATCCAACGTGAACTACAAAAACAAACATTTCTACAGGTTTCCGAAAAAATCAAACGTGAACCAGCTGAAACATCAGTGCAATTTAGATGATAATGTGAATTGTGTTAATTATTTCATGTGTGAAGACCACTTCCTAGAGAAAGATTTCGTTAACCATACTAGACAAGTTATCCCAAAGCAGCTTGCGACTCGTGATTTACAGAGACCCAATCCCTGTGAATTCCCAATCAAATGTGGGAAGTGATCTCAAGCCTCGCCTAGTTTTTGTGAAAATAGAAAGTAAATTCATACTTCTGTGTATGACTGAGGTAAAAGAAATTCAAGTGACAGGAAGCTACTAATATTTATGGTAATGCAATATTTTTAAAATCAGTTTTTATAAATATAATTCATTAATCAAGGGTGTTTGTTTTTTATGTATAAAGTCATCTAAAGTAATACATATTTCAGCAATCACCGAGATATGTATGTTGTGAGTAGCAGAGATTCTAGAAGGTATTCTACACTACGGTTTTTATAAGATCTGACGCATATTGTTTGCAAATTATTATTTTTTCTTATTTAAGGTGTTCATCGTTTAGTGCATTTTGTGTTCAATGCTTTTAAAAGATAATTGTTTGTATCACTTTAGCCTGATGGTATTAGTGGGCTATGGTCATTACCGTAGCCCGCTAATACTAGTGGGCTATGGTTTTACAGAATTTGGAATGCATTTTCATACATGTGTTCTGGCACGCAAATTTTTCATTCTTACAGCTTAACTGCCCGACCCGTTGGAGCGCTGTAATCGTTTTTTGTTTCCGAGTTTTTACATGCGCTGTTCACTTCTAATAATAATATTGGTGTTCTGTGGTGGATATGTTAACAAAAGTTTTACCCTTTGATATACCAGGTAGCATATTTCAAGGTTTTAAAAATGAAATAGGTTATCTTCCTAAGGTTAATTCACAATATAGGTAGGTATGGTTAAAATTTATTTAATTATTGAAATCACCCAGTTATTTAAAATTTTGAACATTTCCTTCATTTTACTATCAATTATAATAGTGCCCTAATTGACAATATATTTTCTGCTTTAACAGAAGGCAAAAAAGGTAAACCCTTGAAATTTGTAAGTTGCTTCGTTTTGATAACTTCTTTCAGCAGAGTAGGGAACTTTTCTTATTCAGTTTTGCAAGTGCATATTTTTTCAGCTACATTCATTAGATATACATTACAGGAGATTACTTTTTGGGGGTACAATCCACATTTTGTACTTTCTTTCCAGTAAGATACAGTCCTACTGATATGTAAATAAATAATAATTCATTAAAATAACGATTATGTTAGATTATAATGCATATCATCTTGTATTTTCAGTGTCTCTAACAAATAATTTCACCACCCTTTGAATTTTAAAACAACAAATGTTGTAAAAAATAAAACCATTTTCAAACACCTATGGAAGAGATGAAAGAAACGACTGATATGGATAATGAAAACCAGCTGTACTACTAGTATGATAACAAAATTCTGAATTATAGGATGTTCAATGTCATACTGATATCGTGTTATAATTTTATTGTTGCTGAGTACGGATAATAATTTCTTTGGTTTATATTCGGAGGAGTAGGAGGATCGATTCCCAGTTTTCAGCAGCTAGCTCCTCTGCCATCTTTGGAGAAGTGAACTGATTGGGAAACATTTTGTGATACAGCAGAGATTAATAAATGCTAGGTGGATAGAAGGTCAATAGGAAAATCTGTTTTCCTAGAAAGATGGCAGTGCAGCAAACTTCCGAAAGCTTGGAATCAATCCTCCTACTCATCCAACTGGAATCCTGAGAACACATTATTCAAATTTTCTGGTGTTGTAAAAGGGCAACCGTGAATCAATTATAAACGACATAATATTAATTAAAATATTAAAAAATGAAATCTCATCAACAAATTTTATTGCACCTTATTGCACTATTGCACTTTTCAGATTATAGTGTCTTTTTTTTATAGTGTCTGATGAAATTGTGCATTTTAAACAGATAATTTGAACAAAAACTTTTTTCGAAGCTCACCTTTCATAATGATAGAGTGTAAAACAAAGTATGCATTTTTGAAATCAGCTCATACATTTATGCTGGCCCTTGTCCATGATATCTGTATATCTATCATATGCAGCAATGCATTTAAAATTGAGTAAGTTATTTAAATAAACTTCAAGCATTAATAAAACAAAAAGTAAAAAAAAATTATACAGACAAATGTACTATAATCCAGGCACATGAACCAAATCTCAATTTTTATGTTAGCCCCATGTAGAAAAATAACTTTTAAGAAAAATATTTTCAATACAAGTGCAAACACAAAAGTTATTTGAGGTGCACAGGATAAATGGGACACCTGTATATCCACTATTAAAGAGTAAGGACTTTGATATTTACCATTAGAGTCTGATATAGAAGCACAATTCTTACCTTAGTGTTGGGGCTGGAGTCATCGAAAGCCACATTGGTTGCTCCATAGTTGTGAGAGAGATTGGAGTTGCCATTCTCGACGACCAGTCGCCCTCTAAGCTCTTTCATTTCGAGTCTGTCGAGAGATCTCTGGGGGTTGAGATTCTGAGAGCTCTGGCGGCGAACTAAATGCGCCGTGTTGGCCATGCTTGCTCTGTACTTCTTGTTAGCCCCGTCTCCAGTAGACAGACGGACGAGTAGGCTGCAACAGCATCACCGAGCACCGGGATAGTCCTGCAATAAATTACATTATACTTTATTATTCACTACCAGGCAAAATACAATGTCTGTAAGTTAGAACTTAACTCCTTGGTATCCAAAGAGATTTTCTGGAGAATTTAAGAGGGGAAGGGGTAGTGGTGAGGCATGAGTTAAGAAATAGGGGAAACTCTTTTTATCATGATTTTTGCAAACCTAAAAGGTTCCAATTAAAGACAATGCCTATTTTTACTTCACCAAAACAATTGTATAATTCTATGATTCATTTTAAGGAGCAAATAGAACTTAAAGCCAGCAACAAAGTTTCTCCTGATAATTATAGCTGCATAGTCAATGGACAGTTTGATAAGTTTATATTAAAATGCCGGGTGAACACCTCGTTTCTTTTGGACAAAGAACTGAATTCTCTGAGTGGTTGCATAGGTAAACCATTTTGTATTACAGTATGCTTGATTTCTCTGCACAAAGAAGAGAGCTGCTAAAGTGCATAAGCGGATACTGTAAAAGTTTCTCAATAGTACACTTGCAAGTTGAATTTTATCCTACCCGTGCTTCACCATTTTAGCTTTGAAACAAACGTTGAAACAAACAGCTGACGTCACAGCAGCTGAGGACTCTGGGCTTAATCACTTACAGAAGCCTCACTCATTGAGGTTGATACCACATCTTTTCTTTACCCGACTGCAAAATCCCTAAAAATACAAGTCTATCCTCCTATGCACACTGCAAAGCTACAGAGGCACCTGATTTAAAAAAAAAAAACTGCAATGATTCACTAATAAATATTCTTCTTCTGCAAGAAGCTATATATATGGTAAAAAGTAGGGCTGTACCGATTAATCGGCCCCTGATTTAAAAAAACTGCAATGATTCACTAATAAATATTCTTCTTCTGCAGGAGCATATTGTGTATTATCCATTTACTGTTAGCTATATATGGTAAAAAGTAGGGCTGTACCAATTAATTGATTAATCGGCTCGATTAATCAATTAAACATTTAATCATTGATCAATTACATTTTCCAATTAATCGGTTTAGTCAAATTCTGAAAAACGTTTTTCGAGAAATTTTTCAAATGACCAAACTCTTGCTTCTCCGGCCATGGCACATCATGTGTCATTCAGTCTATCGTGTCCAAACAATTCCTGTTATTCAGGGTAGTTTAATCAACAACTAATGTGTCTCAAGTCTTGGCTGAAAAAGTAACTGGAAAGGTAAGTTTTGTATATAGGTTTTCATTAGCTAACTATTAATGGTATGCATTAATTCAGGATTTCTTCTGATTATCTGTAGTGTAGTAGTTATTAAACGTGTAAAAATTATTAAATGTACACTTTGGTTTCGTTTAAAATACCGACCTGTTTGTCAATTAATCAGTCGATTAATCGGTCAATTAATTGATTAAAGTCAAGCATTAACTTGGTTAGAAATTTTAATCGATTTCCAGCCCTAGTAAAAAGCTTCCAAAATTGTATCGAGTTGCTCACATGCTTTGCACTAAGTTTATTTTATGCACAGATAAATGGCAGAGACATCATGGTAGCACTGCAGTGAACCACTTTGGGTGCAAACTTTACAGAAGCAGGAATTTATAATATCATTTTAGTTTAGAATTATGGTAATATAGTAATAGAAATAACAACAAACAAAGCTAAGCATATGAGGGAGCACCGCTTCTAAAGCTTCCATTGATGCCTCACCACTGTTAAGACTAGCCAGCACCATTGCAGACATAAAGTATGAGTAGCAAAGATGGGTATGGGTATGGGTATGGGTAGATAGATAGTTAGGTAAGGAATTAAGTAATTATATGTACTGACGAAACCGAAATCTTTATCTAATGGTGAATAAATATTATTATTATTATTATTAAGTAATTCATTAAGTAGTAAGTAAGTAATTAAGTAGGTAGACATGGTGAAATAAAGACTATTGGACAAATTTGGTCATTTGATCCTATGTCTACATTTTTGTTTTTGTCTTTTAAGTAATTTTTGTGTTTGGTTGTTTGTTTGTCTGATATTTACAAGCAAATGTTTGTACCTCGTAGGGGAGGAGACAAATGGATCACAAACTATAGGTTGACCACAGAGAAAATTCTTGGTGCTCAATTAGGCCCTATATCAAGACAGGCCTCCTACTGAGATAACTTAGTAATACAAAGTAAAGGCAACATTCAAAGCAGGCAGACAATACTATTCCAGTCACCTGAGGAAGGTCTGAAGGATAAGACCGAAACGTCGTGAAGATTGTAGAAAGGACAAATACGTGATCAACTGAAAACAATAATAATTCTTGAATAATACTCCTCCTTAGGGCCTTTTTGAGTAAGGAAAGTGCCTAAAAAAAAGCCATCAAAATTATGCGTTTAATAATGCGATTTTAGGTACTGTATGCTGCTAGCTTATGCGGAATTACAGATATTGCATTCATTTTTTAGAGAATAGGTCTTTGAATCAGAATTACCAACCAGAGCATGGCAAGTTTTGGTAGCTGAATGTGAACAGAGGCAGTTTTTAAGGCAAAGTCACAGCCTGTAGACAGCTCATTATAGTGCAACAAGTTAAATAACAAGAGCATTGACCATGTCTTTAGCTCTAGTGTCCCTCCTCCTCTCTGCTTCTACCACCAGACCGACGTACAAATATGTCCGACTGTGAGACTTTCTTTGGTGCCAAATGGTGAGCGCACAACTGACCAGCAGCCTATACAAGTAACATTTCCTGTACTGTAACAATAAACATGCAATTTAAATTTGTAATGGTGAATTCACCTGTAATAGTCCTCTACTTCCTCCAGCTCATCAATGACAGAATTGTAACAATGGGGGAAATCAATATACTGTACACTTTCTTGCATACATAATTTTGCCCTCAGACTGAGAAACACATGGTCGGCTTGCAGGATGATGGGAGAGCTAAGCCGGGCAACAGTGGAATAAGTTGTGCCTACTTGCTTCTGTGCATATTTTTAAAATTTGTCTCGCTACGTTTTGTCTTTTTTCCACATGCAGCTTTAACAGCATACCATTTTCATTTTTTTAAGCACTGAAACACATGAAAAAAAAACTCTGGTTACTCTTATCCTAGAACAAGGCCGAGAGTCCCCTCGTAGGTCTACTTGGCTTTAAAATGTGGTATCGTACGCATAGTGGATTTTGTTTAAAATACACTAAAAATATGCTGTAGACCTAATTGCTATTCTGCATAAAACACCAGTATCCCTAAGAGCGGACGAGAAATTGCATCATCTACAGTGGCGGCTCGTAGCTAAAACTAGTGGGGGTACTGCTCCAAAAAACTTTTAGCCTTTGTTTTAAAATTGTGTAGAAGGAAACAACCTTAAAAGGAAAATAAAAAAATAAATAAATATTCAGAAACTTGATAAAACCCTAAAAGTACAAAATCATTTTTTTTACTTACTTTAAAATAAATTGTTACAGTTCAAGCTTGAACTATTCGTTTAAAAATTAAATAAATTATTCTTGTTTTAATTTCCGCGAAAAGATCTATAATTTTCTCCTTGATCTGCTATGGTTAAAGTTTTCTGTTAAATAAAAGAACTGATAAAAAAATGAATCAAATAGAATAGCTGGAAACAAGACAATAATCTAATTCTACACTTTATCACATTCAAGAATATAGTTTTAAGTACAACACAAGCGGAGCAAAAAAAAAAAAAAAAAATTAAAAAACACAACCTTACACCAATACGTCGCGGTCGGCACTGTTGAAACGACAGTGCTCTCTCTCTCGTAGCCGCGGCATGCAACTTCCTATGTGGGCATGCGCACAACAGTCAAACACCACGCCGCTGGAACTGTGAAGCGCACAGTTCCATACAAAGATTTTCTTTTCTCTTTTTAATAAACTCTCATTACGCTTAAGAATAATATATTGTACAAGTATAAAGAAAGAATTTTAAAAAGGATTCATTATATTAAATGTTATCGATAATATCAAATGAAAATAGGGGGTGCTACAGTTCCACAGTGTCTATACACGAGCCGCCACTGATCACCTATACCCATCTTTAGAATAGCCGGTTCTCCCAAATGGGAGAATTTGAAATATCATCTTAGCCATCTCATTCAGAACTGAAAAAGCAAGTCGAAAATTAACTAATAGATGTCCACAGAAGAATGTGATAAAATACGACATTCATTTTAGGGAGTCTTTGTTGAGGATGAGAAGCCACAAGCACCAGTGGCGGACGCAGGGGGGATAGGGGGGATACATCCCCCCCCCCGAAATTTGAATAAAGGCTATATTATATGCACTCTAAGTGGCCAGTTTTATAAACTAATTATGTAAGTTAGTTATTTTTTTAGTATTCTTTCTACCTAATCAAACCCCCCTCCTAAAAAAAATTCTGCGTCCGCCACTGACAAGCAGCCCTAGAGGGGCAAACTACAGGCCTATCGGAAGGCCCACATTTAGATACGCCACTGGCTTCTCTGCAGACAAGATGCATCTTCAAATATGATATTGACAAGTTGAGAACTCAAACCAAGATGGAGTTATTCAAATGGGTATGGAACAGTTTTATCTGATCCCCCTCTCCACAGCGGTGAAAGAAGCACTTGGGATGCGATGTGAGACCTGAAGTGGGCATCTGGCATAAATCCTTGACAGGAAGATGGTGATAATGACGTGAGCAGATAATCCCAGCGTTTGGAATTGGATACTATCCGCAGTGTGGGGCGTTCCAAGTGTAAACAACAACACACACAGTGTTATTCTGCCTCTCAATGCATGTGGGTGCTTTGAAACTACAGGTAAGTAAGTTTATATTTATTCATCCTCGAATTTTAAAAACATTTATTTTCACTAATCACTAAGACCTACAATGCTGTACCAGAAGACGAAATATGCATGATCTATAATTTAAGTAATGTTAATACTTTATGTTCTCTTATTAGTAGAATTACATTATCAATTACAATAAAAATAGAATAGAAGTTATATAAGTTAAATTACGCAAATAAAAATTCATTTAGGCAGGCCTACAGGCTGAGGTAGATTTCGAAGTGCTTTTGGTTTAATTTATTGTCGTTGCGCAGCACTCTTCTTCTTTAGCCTTGGCATGACACACCAGCAATAATAACTGCAAAAAGAGGAAAGAGCACTTTTTAAACATCCAAATCTCGCCTTATATGAGAACTATCGAGAAGCTCTTTAATGATACACCACAAGATGTGGTTTCAAAAATTTCGAATTTCCATCACCCCACCCCGCGCCCACTCGTACCCCCAAAACCCCCAAATCGTTGGTTTCACTGTGAGCTCCATAGAGAGAATTCTAATTTATTGAAACAAAGTTTCCCTTTATACTTCATAGGGGCCGAGATATAAATTTTTCAAAATTTCAACCCCCTCTCCGACCCCCCTTGGGCCATTTTTGCTCATTAACGAACATGTCCGAACTATTGGGCCTGGAGATAACATAATAAAATTTGGTTCAAATATCTTCAAAATTACGGCCGCTAGCGTGTAAAGAGATATATATATATATATATATATATATATATATATATATATATATATATATATATATATATATATATATATATATATATATATATATATATACAGGGTGTTAATGAATAACACCGAAATATTTTACCTGTGTATAGAGGGGACATAGACAAGCAACTTTTATTAGGAGATTTTTGCTCTATGGATTCAATTCTTCCTGTTATAACATAAAATCTCCCAAGGATATGCACGCCACTGACTTCTAATACTTGAAATGATGGGAAACAAATGAACAGTGAATATTGTGTAGTGGTAGGGAAAATTGTAAAAAATGTCGATCGATATCTTGCAACTCTGAGGGGAAAAAAAAGACAAACGAAACATTTTTGTTAGGTCTGGAATTAGGAATAAAAACATAATGCAGTGGCGGGCAATCATGTGATTAGTCAGTAAATTTTGCAGATTATGAAAATTCTAAATTATGATATAGCTGTTGATGAATTATTAAGAATCAGGTTTTTATCGATCGCTAAGAAGGCATGAAGTCAATTTAATGAAAATTTTAACCCTATTTCGCTCAATTATTGACTTATGAGCACCAAATTTTAAAGACTTTAATGCCCTATAGCATACACATTTTACGTCATAGAGCAAAAATGTCCTAATAAAAGTTGCTTGTCTATGTCCCCTCTATACACAGGTAAAATATTTCGGTGTTGTATATATATCACAATTTTTTTTTGTTTATTTTATTATTTTTTTTATTTATTTATTTTTTTTTTATTTTTATTTTTTGAACAGGCGGTGGTTTCGTACTTAGGGAGGCATGAAACGTAAAGATATGAAAGAATTTTTCGAAAGTCATGACATGGTACCGATCTCAATAGGTAGATTTTTCTTCGAAATCTTCCTAAAAAGAAGTTCCAAAAATATTACTGTCAATAATTTACAGTTCTCAAAACATTCACATAGTCAAATATGTTAATTTATCTAGATATATTCATATACTCGTAGGCCTATATCCCCTGAATGTCGGGGCATTAGGGTCTCCAAGTGAAGGTTACTGCCACCGTTGCGAGTTCTCTTATTACGCTTGTTTTCCGCGAGAGGAAAGAGGGGCAGGTGGTAAACCCATCGCTCCCAGCAACCTCAGGAAACCAAGGTATTACTTGGACGTGAAAAGGCAGAGAAATTTTGTCCAGAGGCTCTAATTTTAGGCTTGAATTCTTTTACGTGCCGTAAATCTACGACACGAGCCCCCAAAGATTTGTCTCAAATAATCCAATTTTCTTCTGAACCTATTTACAATAACCCGAGTCATTCTTCTCTTAACAATAACAGTAACTTTAATAACACTTTTTTAACTATAGTTTGGTGGTTCTGTTACTTGCTGCTTTTAGATTGACTAATTGTATTATGTTTGAACAATTATGATAAGCCATACATTTGCGTTTATGTTTCAGCAATCTGGAAATGCATGGTGTAGTGAGAATAGTATTATCAGTGGTGTTGATCCCGGCATTGATATTATGGACATGGCTACTTATACCGGCTTTACTAGTAATGTATCAATGCCCTGCAAAGTGTTGGTGCAATCCGGTAGGCACCAATATAAACTGTGCCAACCGTTCTTTGAGTGGGATTTCCATTCACGTGTACGCCACGAAGAAGCTCACTATGGACTACAACAACATCACTAAGCTGAAGAGAAACGTATTCCTCTCAAATGACTTAACAGTGTTGGAAGTGTTTAGTGCAAATAGCTGCGGAATCAGGATGATCGAGCCGGGTGCTTTCAATGGTCTTGTGACGCTGAAGCAATTATTCCTGAAAAGCAATAAGTTACGCGATTTCCACCCATTCACATTTGTTACTTTGGCAAACTTAGAGTACCTGTATTTAGCTGACAACGGAATAGAATCTCTTAGATATGATTACTTTGTAGGATTGGACAGTTTGCGTGTTGTTGTACTTGACCGCAATAAGATTAAGCATATAGAGCCTGATGCTTTCAAAAGTAGTTCTAATTTAAACAAGGTCAGTTTGAGAAACAACCGACTATTTTCAGCTCAGTACCATACACCAATTTTAGAAGCTACTTCCCTAGAACAACTCTTCTTATCTGGCTGCAACGTCAGTTCATTATCAGTAGACATGTTCAAAAATTTAACAGCCATAAAAATTCTTGACGTAAGTAGAAATCAGATTAGTAAAATTGATATTAGAATTATGTGGAATTTTCCTCGTTTGTCACGGCTGTATTTAAGTGGAAATCCCTTGATATGCGATTGTAAATTGCAGAAAGTGTGGGAATGGAGTAAAGATCATAATATTACCACAGTGTCTTATTTGGAAAAGCGTGCTCCAACTTGTTTTTCGCCCCTGGAAGTGTCGGGACTCTGGTGGGGTGTACTGCAATACGTTAACTGCGATAATGATACTGTCTCTTATCAAAGTGAATACAGAAGAGCAGAATATGTATACGACGAAGTTCCAAATCTCCACTTCAAAGCAGATACTAATATCATACAACACCTACAGGCAGCTTTATATGCTGTACTATTCGTTTTTGGTGCTTTCGGCAACGTAATCTTAATTTTTATCATCATTAGCACTAAAGAAATCCGAACTGAACCCAACATATACATATTTAATCTTGCCGTGTGCGATTTACTGTCTTTGTCAACCAACTTGCCTATATCGCACGTACATAAGGTATTGGATTATTGGAATTATGGAGAATTCATGTGCAAATTCTTCATGTTTTGTCGGCGTCTGACAATCGGAGTCTCTGCTTACTCAGTGGCTATTCTCAGTATGCAACGGTATATAGTGACAGTTTATCCGTTCCGAAACAGAACCCAGAGTACATCTAAATGGCATGTTCCCATTTTAAACGTCTTAGCAGTTTGGTTGTTAGCCTCGGCGTTTGCACTTCCTTCAGCATTCTCAGCACATGCAAAAACTGTCTGTGGCAATTTCTACACAACAGACTACTACCAGAAAGTAGTGATATTCGAACTGGTGGTAAGCTGTATTCTTCCACTCTGCGTAATAATTGTCATGTACGCCATGACAGCGCGACATCTCATCAAAAGTGTTATTCCAGGTCAAGATCAACATTCTCAAATAAATGCGCGAATGAACATAGCAAAGATAGTATTGAGTCTGGTACTAGTTTTTGTATTTAGCTTCGTGCCATATCATGTAATACGGACATACCGATACTTGAATGAAATGGCATATGTGAGGGGACTTCAGTACGTTTGGTCTTTATCTTCATGCATTCTGGTTTTCAATTCGTGTTTTAATCCTGTGGCATTATTCTGTTCAAGCAGTTCATATAGGAGTATTTTAAAACGTCATCTGGTATGCCTGTGCAAAAGCTTAAAATTCACTAAGGCAACAAACGAATCTACAAGTAATATAAAAAGTACAGAAACTGACAGCACCAAAGACATAGAATTAAAAGCTTATCGCTGTACCTCTGAAATTAAAGAAGTATAATTGTTACATACATCTATCCACTCTAAAATTGTTATACTTCACGTATACGGTGGATTTAAATTAATATAAGTTATGTCTTATTTGTTTCGTTTTATTTTGTGCAAATTCCATACGTTGAAAGACATGTCCTTGAGCTGGCTACCTTAGGAAAATGTTTGATGGATTCCAGAAGTCTTTTAGTGTGTTCCCCATCTTCTTTAAATTTAATCTAATGCAAGTGCTGCCATTATAACGTAAATTCCATCATTAAACTAACTGGAGACACATTAATGTTGTACAGCGGACGCCCTCTCAATCGGTCGTCGGGTTAACCAGTTGCCGTGTAAATGTATTGAATCGTAATCTTTGAAAGACTTCAGCACTAAGATTAAGTCAAGTGTATATTCCACTGATTATTTATAGAATGCGCAATAGTTTTAAATCATATGCACAGCATTTCAGTGTTTTTATAGCATGAAGTGTAAAGCGTTCGTGTTTTCTTAATAAGTTAAAGCACACCAAAAACAGATAGCCAGGTATTTACAGAGTTTATTTTTATTACTGTGCCGGCGCGGTGGCTCATGCTGTAGCGCGTGAGCCTGGCACGCTAGCGGTCCTGAGTTCAAATCTCGGGGCCGGCGGGTGTGTCATTCGTGGTGGACGAAGCCGTGCCTTGGGGGGTTTGTTTTTCTCGGGGTTCTCCCGTTCCCCCCTCTCATTCCACAAACACTCTCCACTACATCTCACACCTTTCCCCCTTTTCATCATCATCCCGTTTCCACTTCCGGTATCGAGCCTGCTTTGGCAGTCAGCGCCCTTTGGGGGCCTCTCCCGTTCTCCCCGCTGTTTGTGGTCAAGAGGTTGTTGGTGGTGTGTGTCGCGGACCTGTCGGGGCTCCGGTTGGAGGGACCGAAGGGGGGTGGCGCACATGTGGCATGGTAATAAGGCTTGTTGGATGTAGGGGAGCTCCGTGGGGGGATCTGCGGTCCCGAGCGGCCTGTGGGCACGCAGCTCATTCCATCCCGGAGGTCGGTACAAAAAGCCTGCGGCTTTGGTGCTTAGGGGTCGTTCCCACCCCGCCTCCCGCCTTAAGGGCACCTATTCAATTCAATTAAATTTATTACTGTTATAGTAATTATTGTATTCGACCAATAATACCTGAAAATCAAATTATTATTCGGCCACTAGCTTTTCCGGCAAGGGATACGGTCCTATATGGGCATCCACTGTAGGCCTATATCATTGGTGTTATTGTTTTACGTAATCAAGTTGCGCCGGTATGCGTCTGTTACTAGAGTCTGGACAGTTCTAGAAGGCATATGAGCTGAGCTAATGCGAGCATTAAAACGACGAATCTCCAATAATATTTTTGGACTGAAAAATAAGAAACTCTGTTGATCACGCTTTTGTCGTAGGCGTCAGAACTAGGCAACAGAACTTCTAAATACTAACGGAAATTCGCCAATTTAATGCATGCATTACTCGGCTCTTGTATCTTCTAAAACCATGCGGACCATAGACGTTTTATCATCACTACTCGATAAGACCTTCTAATTTTATACGAAACACATAGCTTAAAATGTCTTTGAAAAACTGATAATAGGCAAAACAATACGCTAATACGGAATGCCTTTACATTACTAAATTTTTTATTGAAATTAAATTTGTTAAGAGTTTATTTTCAGTAATGTTAATATATAAGTTCTAAACAATAAACTTTTGAAAGAATCATTCATTAACATCCTCATACATTTAAACTGTTGCTATCAGATGACATAATTATTTTAGGCAATAACCATCCATTGATGGTTGTCTTTACTGTTGCATATACTCGGCTGTATGAAAAATGCAAGGCATCACAATACTATGATGCGAACCAAGAATTTCAATCGTCATTAAACACCAAAATGTGTACGAGTATGTCTTCATTCTATCGAAATTCTGCAAAGAATAAAACTTGTTGGAAAAAAACTTGTCAATCCGAGAACGCCAAGATTAGCTTATAAAACAAAGAAAGAGCACTTCTATTTTATTTTATTAAGTTGCTATGTATAAAGTTATAGAGATATTTTAAAATTATAAAAACAAAAATTAGTTATTGATAAGAGATGTTTAAGAAATACGCATGAGATCCAAGAAAATTTTTGCAAACTATTAATGAAGCTAATGATACGATCAAACAAATAAACTTTCTCCCCATTAACGGAATTTACGCAAACAGGATCAAGTACCAAGCGTAAAAACTAAAATTTCAATGAATTTAACGGTTTTTAAAATTGGACACTACCGGTACTTAATTTGTTTGAGAAATTAATTACATTGACTTTTTAAAAATAAGAACTGATATCGATCTCCTCCGACAAATATTAAAATATGAACCTGAATTTATGTGATTTTTTAATGCCGCCTTTACAAAAGCACTGACAGATTTTTATCTTATTTATAGTTATTATTTTAAAAATATCTTACAAATAAAAATTAAATGTTCGAAAGCAAATTAGATTTGATAAATATATATATTTTTTAAATAAGTAAGGCGTATACAAAAATATCAGTAATTTTATTGCATAGATTGTGAAGTACATTGCGAAAAAATTTCAGAGCAGTATCTCTACTTTTGTGGGTGAAGATAGAGCTTGAATTTTACTAAATGGCATAAGAATTGAAACTGAGAAAACGAGTAATTAAGTTTGCATACTCTCGCAGATTAAAGCGCAGCACGGTACTTTAAACATGGTGTCAGCAATATATTTTCATACGCCCAACCAACATAAAACTTTAACAAATTAGAATTTAGGGTATGTTGGATTTTTTAAAATTAAAATCTAAAAATATCAAAAAGCGAGGTGGCCGAGATGGTAAAGTTTTGGACTCGCATTCGGGAGGTCGCAGGTTCAAATCCCGTGCCCGACCAATTTGACATGGTTTTTCCCATGCTTTCCCCATTCATGGAGGCGAATGCCACGAATCATCCTCTCCATTTCATACTATATCATATCCATTTAAATTTATGTCAGTTGAAATTTGCTCCATAAAATACACTAACGTTGGAACAAAATTGACAACCGGTAGTTCCATGGCTTATTCTACTGTATAGACACAGATCCCGAACTCCTGATATGACCTCGTAGCTAAAAGGAGTGTAAATACAGCTGAAATATTAATAATAATAATAATAATAATTTACCAAAACTGCTAAACGAACACTCCTATTATTCCTCTAGCGAAATATAAATCAAATAAACCTACAAAACAACGTTGTTTTACCACTGTTTTAGATTATACGCTCCACACACAAGTTAACACTACCATGTACATCACATTACCATCGTTACTGCAATAGGTTAACTCAGATATTGGTATGTTATAGTTTCGACTAGGCAGAGACTGTTTTTGTATTATTATGTATACTGTATTTACTTTTGTATGGTGTGTAAATAGTGTGTTGTGTTATTTAAATGTGTGTTAAGTGAGTATGTATAACTGGTGTTTGTTTGCAACAATGCTACCGGGTAGTTGGCCCATTTGCAGTATAACAAAAAATAATAATAATAAATAATAATAAGAAGAAGAAAATAAAAATACGGGTCATAGGTTATTAGAGGCTAGGATAACCGAGGTTTTACTGTAATAGTAAATCACAGTAGTTTATGCTGAGGTAGTTAGAGCAAATGAATGAATAATTTAAGAAATTCCAATACTGATAACTTATAAAAAATTAGTCACTGGCTTAAGTCTATGTAAGTAGGTAGTAAAGTATTGAGTAAACCGGTGCACTTTATGATATTTACTTAGTTTGTGCTGACACGGCAACAAGCCCACCGCCTCTGTGTTGAAGTTAACCTGTAGGTGGTAATCGAAAACGATACAGTGTTCGCCAGTACATGATTGTGCAACATCATGCGACATTGTAAAACAGTATGTTTACAAATAACAAAATTAATAATAATTTACGGTGTAAGGCCGTTATATAGAACTTAACAAGCAAGCCTGAAGTTAGCAAAACGAGTGCTAGCGAGCGTTTTATATTATTTTGAATCGTAAATTTTTCGAGGAAAATAATTTTAGTGTTCACTCGTGCTTAGAATAGTAATAAAAAATCTACTTGGTAATTCCACAATTTAGTTAAAACAAATCACGTATGAAAACAGTTGGATAGCAGAAACATTTGCCGAAAATACTGAATCGTGATGTATTTGTCAAGACATGTAGGCCTGAATTTCAACTGAATGGATATGATACAGGATGAAATGGTGAGGATGATGCTTGGTATGTAAATATCCAATTCGGCAATTGCCTTTACGACTGGGGAAACCATGAGAAAAACCCAAGCCAAATTTGCCGGCCAAGGGATTTGAACCTGGGACCTACCGAATGCGAGTCCAAGACCATCTTGGTCAAGTTACATTATTTTATGCTCATAACACCAAACCAGTGTATACATATACAATAACAAGAGAAGATAATTCCGGGACAGCGCGAACGCAGTCCCGACTACCAAAAATTACACGCCCGAGTGCCCACATTAGGGGCAATCACAGGGGTCAACTCAACCTTAGTGCAATGGAAGAGTCTCACCCTGGGGGAACCGCCCTATTGATCACGGTAACCCCGACGCCAGGTAAGTATGCTTAAGCCTGTCTTAACAGTCATCTTACGAAATCAACGTAGAGTTTCTTCTAGGGACTCTTGTTACGTTTAATTAACATAAAATATGAAGGTGTAGTAAGTTTT
The DNA here is from genome assembly GCA_964059195.1 of Ectobius pallidus. Classification (NCBI taxonomy): domain Eukaryota; kingdom Metazoa; phylum Arthropoda; class Insecta; order Blattodea; family Ectobiidae; genus Ectobius; species Ectobius pallidus. The sequence continues at coordinate 105,702,184 of CAXKWD010000003.1, read as the reverse complement.
AGGTTGTACAAGAAAACGTCTTTTCTCCTCTATCATGTGGGAGGGAATAAATTTCAATTCATGCAAGAGTATGACTTTTCTTTGTAGTAATAATTTATTAATTAAAGTATTTACTGTTCCTTTTAACAAATTTCTAGTGTTCATAGAAACTTAATGAAACTTAATACATTTATCATATATATTGAATTTCCTTTATATTACAATACTTCTTAAAGTAACAAACATACAATTCATTCCACTCAACCCCTTTTCTTTTTCTTGTGATTTCCCAGTACAGTAGAAAAATATCGAAATAATAGAATTGAAAAAATGCAGAATTCTCGTAAGTATATTCTAGAACAAATGCCTTGATTGCAATAGAAAATTTGATGTAATGATGGACTTACTTTTATGAGGGCTTGCCTTCAGCAAACCCTCGTGAATTAGAAGAGCAATATGATTCCACAACCTCGGAATACCGAGGGGCGTTTCCATGAAAAGAAGTTATTTGAGGCAGCTATTCCACGTCGCCTTGTATGAAGAAGTGAAGTGCTGTTTCCAAAGTAGACTAAGTAGCAGAAGTAGTCGAAATCCCGGCAGTTCCAGGTAGCACGAAGAATAGATGTAGAATGAATGTCGTAGAATGTATGTAGCAGAATGGCGAAGAATGGTTGAAGACTTCTTGAAGAATAGTAGAAGAATGGGGCGTTGCCACGAAAGAGACTGGATTATATAGAGACAGAGTGACTTCAAAAAACTAACAAACTTACAGTTCTAAAATAAACGATTCTCTCTTGAATATATCGATATAAAAACAACACATGATCTAGAGGCAGTGACTCAATAACATTCCTACGTCACAAATTCCTTACTACCTTTAAGTTTTACACGAAACTTAACATACTGGGGCCTCAAGAAAAAGAAAAAGAAAGCACATGCATACTTACAATAGCACACAATGCACACATTACTCATATTACACTTTACAAAGGTCTTTTCCTGTTATACATAAGTTCACAAGACAACACTGATGTTTTCACTTGTGAGATTGGCAAATATTACACAATTGTTTTTTTTTTTTTTTTACAAGAAAGAAACTAAATGGGTAAGTTCTTTCGAAGTTCATAATAAACTTAAAAAACATATATTTTAATAATTTAGTGAAGACTCACTGGATATTACTTTTCTAATTAAAGTTTAGGAAAGTCTAAGATTTATGAATTGCACTTTACAGCAATTTACTGTCTAGTCACACTTCTGATTCCTTAATTGGAAGTGGACACAAAAGAGTGATCGGTCTAACCATTTGACCAGTGCGGGTTGAAAGAAGAGCTACCCTTTTTCTTTTGTCTCTTCCCTCGTGTAAGTGTTTCACTCTGCCCAGTTTCCAGACGAAAGGAGGAGTATTTTCCTTTATCATTACTAAATCTCCCTCTTCTATTGAGGGTTTCTCTCGTAATAAGTAGAGCAATGATCTAGGTTCAGGATGTAAATTCTGGTCATGATAGTGTCGTACAATGAGTTTGGTGACATAAGCTTTAGCTGGCAAAATTATCTGGTGTGAAGAATTAAAGCTTAAATCGGCATTACTAATCCTTCCACCTACTCTCAATAATCCCTGTTTGTCTAAGAAAGGATTAAGTGAGAGTAACTTACTTTTGCAGTGAATAGGCCTTTTATTTTCGAGATCGTCCATCTCGCTAGAAAAATATTCCCTTTGAGTGAGAAGCAATACTCTTGTAGTAGCTTCTCCCATTTCTTCTGAAGTGAGATGTTTACCAATGCAGTTTTTATTTTTCCATCTCAGAATCCAACAAATTGTTCTCACTAATTTCTTGAACTGGGAAAATCTTGTGAAGAAATGTTCTTCTTTTGTTTTAGTTGAAACTGTAAGTTGAACTGAAACTTGTTTATACTCTGGAACATCTATGAGGTCTTCGACTTCATACGATGGCCACTCGTGAGCTGGGAATGAAATCCATTCAGGTCCATTCCAATATAACTTGTTTCCGATCAAACCAGCAGGTGTACACCCTCGTGATATTATGTCAGCTGGGTTTTCCTTACCCGAGACATGCTTCCATTGATTTTCAGAAGTGATAGCTTGAATTTTCTTGACTCTGTTAGCCACAAACGTGTTCCAATGATGAGGGGATTTGTTTATCCAACTTAGAGTGACAAGAGAATCTGTCCAAAAGAATGCATTTGAAATTTCAATTCTTAGCATATTGCATATTTTTTTGTAAAGCTGAGCTCCCATTAGAGCTGCACACAGTTCTAATCTCGGTAGAGATATTGTTTTAAGAGGAGCTACCTTTGATTTGGTACATATCAATGATGATTGAGTTGTGACTATGTAAACTGCACAACCATAGCCTTTTTCCGAAGCATCGCAGAAAATATGTAGTTGAGGAGCTTCCATCTTTGTATTTCCGCATAACTTGCGTGGAATCCTAATCTTTTCTAAATCCTTAAGGAAATTTTGAAACTGAGCCATTGCTGCTTGAAGTTATCAGGTACTTCTTCGTCCCAGTCTATCTTCAAGAGCCAAAGTTTTTGCATCATGATTTTGGCTACCATGATGACAGGTGAGATATAATTCAGAGGGTCAAAGACTCTGGCTATCTCCGAAAGCATATTCCTCTTTGTGAATATCTCGCAATGATGTAATTCTACCTTATAGGTGAATGTGTCAGTCGAAGGCTTCCAGTACAAGCCTAAGGTTTTAATTAAACTCTGCTCCTTAAATATGTTTAGTGGTGTCAAAGCAAGAGTTGATGCTGATTTTGATTCTAGAAATTCCTTAGAATTCGAACACCAATCCTTTAATGGAAATCCTCCATCCTTAAGCAAGGATTCTAATTGTGATGTGATGCACTTGGCCTTCTCTATCTCCTCGAATGAATCCAAGTAATCGTCTACATAGAAGCAATTCTTCAGTGTATTAGATACTTGTGGGTCATATTTACTTCCATCCTTTTCTGCTAGCTCATGCAGAGTTCGGATAGCCAGTTGGCTTGAAGGTTTAAGTCCATATGTGACTGTACTAAGTTTAAATGAACGCAAGGGTTCCATAGGAGAAGCTCTCCATAGTATTCGTTGCATGTTTGTTTGTCGAGGCGAAACAAGTATTTGTCTATACATTTTTTCTATATCTGCTACTACAGCCACTTGATGCAATCTAAAGTGAGTGACTGATGCCACTAAATCTATTTTAGCAGGTGGTCCCCGCAGTAGAATGTCGTTCAAACAATTTCCATTAATATCTGGAGCTGATCCGTTAAAGACAACCCTTATTTTGTCTTTCTTTTGGTCGTTTTTCCAGACAGGATGGTGACTCAAATAAACCACTGGTTCTGAAGTTTCAACTTCTTCTGAGCTAACTACTGACATGTGATTCATAGCTTCATAGTCTTCCATAAATTCGCAATATTGTTGCTTAACCTTAACCTCACGTTTGAATCTATTTTCAATACCAAAACATTTCTTTATAGCTATATCTTTAGTTTTCTCAAGTTTGGGTGCATTTTTGATAAAAGGCATTTCAACTACGAATCTTCCTTCCAGATTCCTAGTAGTGGTTAACTTATAATGTTCTTCACAAAGAATTTCTTCTTCGGATAAGAATGTAGCTTGACTGTCCTCCTCTAGATCCCAGAATCTATTTAAGTCCTGAGGCATGATTTCATTTGTGAAGAAAGCTGTGTGTCTTCTAATAGGCATTGGTAGTTGGATCTTGCCGGTCACTATCCAACCCAGTTTTGTTTTCCTAGCGAAGACCCCTGGAGCAAGTTTTTGTTTTGGATTCATGAGTATTTTCCAAAAGGATTCTGCTCCAAGAAGAATGTCTACTGGTCGACTTACATTGAACTGGTTATCACTAAGTTGCAAGTCTGAAGGTATGTCGAGATGATCAACATTCAAGTCCTTGACCGGGGTGTTAGTACCAATCTGATTAATGACCAAGCAGTTCAAATTCAAATGGAAATTCTGGTCAAAGGCGTCTTGTATGTTAACTTTAGTGTAATGAAGTAGTTCAGATTCTGTAACATTAATTCCAGAAACTAGTATTTCTGTTGGCTTTGTGGGTAATTGTAACCTTTCGGCTGCTTGCTTTGTGATGAAGTCATGGGTAGCAGCAGAATCCAAGAGGCAGCGTAGTATTATCCATTTTCCACGTTTGTCTTGAACCTTCGCATTGGCAGTGGAGAGTAAAACACTAGCCCCTCTTCTAGTATTTGTTTTCTGGGCTAGGCTTTGAGCTACATTCACTGTTTCATTTTTATTATCCTCTGTAGTCTTTCCATGTCTATGAAGTAAAGTATGATGCTTCATCTGACAGTGGTTGCATCTTTTTTCAGAAGGGCAATTTTGATAGAGATGATTCTTAGAAAGACAGTTGAAACAATGTTTAAGGTTTTGGCAATGTCTTCTCCTGTCATCTACAGATAAGTCCTTAAATCTCTGGCAATGGAAAAGCATATGTTCTTCGTTGCACTTTGTGCAACTGACTGAAGTGTATTTTCGTTCACCTTTGTTGAACTGCCTTCCTATGAAAGGTTCGTCACTTGACTTGAAGTTAGTAGTTCTGTAGTTACTTGCATGATTATTGTTTTGCTTGAAGTTGCTCTCTTTCTGTATGGTGTTCACTTGAAAGGCTCTAGATCCATTGTTAGTAGATCTCTGAGGCTTAAGAAATTGTCTTTCTGAAGGTTTAACTAAAGCAGTAAGTACTCTACACCTTTCGGAGAGAAACTGTTTCATTGCAGCAAACGTTGTAATTTTGTCCTTGGCCACCTGAGTTTCCCATTCCCTCAAAGTAGTCGAGTCCAACTTTGAAGTCACTAAATGAATTAGCAAGGAGTCCCATTGATTAACTGGTTCTCCACAGGCTTCTAAAGCTCTCAAATGCTGGATTACTCCATCATAAAGTTTTCTTAATGCATTAGCATTTTCAGTTTTGACTGGAGGCAAATTGAAAAGTGCAGCTACATGTCTCTTTATGGTGAAGTGTGGCTGCTCGTATCTCTCTCTAAGTTGCTGAAGTGCAACCTTATAATTCTCTGCTGTAATAGGTAATGCTGTTAAAGTCTCTGCTGCTGATCCTGTAAGATAAGATCTTAGAAAATGATGTTTCTGAATTTCTGTTAATTGTTCGTTTGTATGAACAAGCGCAGTAAATAATTCGAAAAAAGTCTGCCATTCTTCTTGTTTCCCTGAGAACTTGTTTATTTCTATTCTAGGTAACTGAACAGCAGATATTGGATGAGTTGGCTGAACAGCTTGGGATTCAGTTGCAGTGGAAGAAAGTGAAACTTGAGAACCCAAGTTTCTTTCATATTCTTTTATCTTGAAAGACATTTCTCTAGCTTCTGCTAATGCAGCACTGTAATTAGCATCAAATTCTGTTCTATGATCTGCTTCCCTGGGGTTGCCTTCTTCAAACTGCACTTGTAGGGCATCATAATTCTCGAAGTTTCTTCTTAAACTTTCTAATTGTTGCTCTAGCCAGTTTATAGTAACTATAGCGGGATCTGCTTTCTTCAAATTATTTCGGAATGTAGTGACTCTAGCTTTGTAGTGAGCTCTTGTTGCTGCTTTTTGTTCCCAAGTTTTCTCTTCGGTAGACATGATGGTATGAGTAATTGCAGTAAGAAATAATTTGAAAAGTGCTCTAAGTTAATTCCCTAATAACTTAAGAAAATTCCTAACACACCTTAATGGTCAATTTCTTGAATAGCTAGTTGCATAATAGTATTCACTTGTGTGACAAAACATATGTGTGAAATGTGTGTACAAATTATCAAATACCATGATCGTTGGTGAAGCAGATTTACAAAATTCTCTGTCCAGTTTTAGTCAAATTAAAAAAGTTCAAGTTAATTTTCTTCAAAACACCATTTAACCTTATTCAAATTGTGATTAATGTTATAACTGAAATTCTTATTAAGAATAAAAATAAAAGTTTTATACTCAAAATTCAAGTTTTCTATATCCCACATACAGGGATCATTGATGTGCCAGTAGGCCTATATTAATAGTTAATTAGAAGTCACAAAAGATATAGACATAAGTTAAGTTCTCTTTTAAAATTAAGAAAGTTTATTTAAATGTCTGCTTCACATATATTCTCACCCATGAAGAATAATGATGAATGCTGACTGATGTGGAGAGATGACTTCTTTCTTCATTCTTCATTCTTCAAAATGTAGGTTTGATGATGATTTGGAAATGCAAAGTCATCCACAGTGTAGACTGGAAGCGATGTTTTATTCTCTTCCAAACAGCTTTTATCATACAGTATATACCAGAGCTGAAACTTACCCAGTCTGGCATTAGCAAGTGATCATACAAATTGTTGGGTTATGTGCACATGATATAACCCAACTTTAAAGTACAATATAGACATGTCAAGTATACTAATATTACAAACTTATGCATTTATCCTGGCAGGGTCGCCATGTTTTTATGTTACGTTTAATTAACATAAAATATGAAGGTGTAGTAAGTTTTAGGTTGTACAAGAAAACGTCTTTTCTCCTCTATCATGTGGGAGGGAATAAATTTCAATTCATGCAAGAGTATGACTTTTCTTTGTAGTAATAATTTATTAATTAAAGTATTTACTGTTCCTTTTAACAAATTTCTAGTGTTCATAGAAACTTAATGAAACTTAATACATTTATCATATATATTGAATTTCCTTTATATTACAATACTTCTTAAAGTAACAAACATACAATTCATTCCACTCAACCCCTTTTCTTTTTCTTGTGATTTCCCAGTACAGTAGAAAAATATCGAAATAATAGAATTGAAAAAATGCAGAATTCTCGTAAGTATATTCTAGAACAAATGCCTTGATTGCAATAGAAAATTTGATGTAATGATGGACTTACTTTTATGAGGGCTTGCCTTCAGCAAACCCTCGTGAATTAGAAGAGCAATATGATTCCACAACCTCGGAATACCGAGGGGCGTTTCCATGAAAAGAAGTTATTTGAGGCAGCTATTCCACGTCGCCTTGTATGAAGAAGTGAAGTGCTGTTTCCAAAGTAGACTAAGTAGCAGAAGTAGTCGAAATCCCGGCAGTTCCAGGTAGCACGAAGAATAGATGTAGAATGAATGTCGTAGAATGTATGTAGCAGAATGGCGAAGAATGGTTGAAGACTTCTTGAAGAATAGTAGAAGAATGGGGCGTTGCCACGAAAGAGACTGGATTATATAGAGACAGAGTGACTTCAAAAAACTAACAAACTTACAGTTCTAAAATAAACGATTCTCTCTTGAATATATCGATATAAAAACAACACATGATCTAGAGGCAGTGACTCAATAACATTCCTACGTCACAAATTCCTTACTACCTTTAAGTTTTACACGAAACTTAACAACTCTGTTACCAATTGTAATATAGAAAATTAACATGAGAACAAATGACGAAATTTATTCATTTTTAGAATATTATAGTTTAATTAGAATAACCATAGTTACAAATAATTCGTTTCATATGAAACTTAATATTAAAATCTTCATTTTTATATCAATTATTAAATTTCCTATTGCGCTGCCATCTAGCGGTTGAAACCAATATGCGTCATTTTGCAAACTTTTGGATGGAGTTCTATTACAGGCCTATTGCATTGCAAGACAGCAGTAATCGCGAAACGTTGAGTGCATTAAGCTGAAGCATTATTATTATTATTATTATTATTATTATTATTATTATTATTATTATTATTATTATTATTATTATTATTATTATTATTATTACTATTATTATTATTATTAATTTATTTAATCAGGTTATACAATGTCCTAAACATCTACAGGAGTTTATCATTTTTCTCCATAATTCTCGATTTGTCCATGCTTCGTCTTCTATTCTCCTTTCCTTTTGTGTTTGATTGATGCCTTGTGTCCATGTAAATTTGGGCCTGCCCCTCTTTCTTCGTCTTTTCGGAGTCCACTCATATTATCTTCTTCGGTAGTCTATCGTCTGTCATTCTTTTCATGTGCCCATACCATCTTAGTTGTGCTGTTTTTACAGTATCTACCAGTGATTATTATTATTATTATTATTATTATTATTATTATTATTATTATTATTACTACTATTATTATTATTATTGGCAGCATAGCGTACAAAGATTAAAAACTGATACCTTTTAAACCATTAATCATATTTCAATGCAGTTCAGTACGTAAATCCAATCTTAGGAACAGAGATTTTCCTCTTGGATCTAACTTGCGGTTCTTTCAGGGGAACTATTTAACTGGTTTAATGAAAAAAAAATTAAGATGTACCCTGGAAGTCATTATGATCACAGGTGAAAAAAATTCCATGATAAGTAGCTTAAATCTCTCGAAGTTATAGCAAAGGGAAATAACGAACTAATATTGAAAAATCCTTCGCTTTGATAATGAGTTGCAAACGTTTAATGCATGGACAGAAATGAAGTTAGTAAATAATTTCTGAGCGAAATTAAATATTGTGTTGGCTTATGGGGGTTTGCAACACAACTGCAACATTTTACAAAACATACTGTAAACTCGAGGTATTGGCGACCGTTTTGTGTGGTTTTCTGAGTTTTGCGGTGAGTTCTATGTTAATTTTGTTTCCACGAAAGATACAAAACGAAAACAAAACAGAACCATGCTTCTTTCGTCCTCGCCAGTTAAGTCGTTCACTACACTACCCTTCTATTCGAGTTGTAGGGGAATGTCGTGTTTTTGTTTTGAGAGTTCCGATAGTATCGGGAAAAGTCAACTGTTTTTACATTTGTGTAGCAAAAGTCAGCGACTTCAGCGGAATGGAACTACATACCTCGAAAGACAACTGATATCCCTAACCTGAATAACAAATTTTAATTTAAAAGTGTTGATGACTTTTGTTAAAAAAAAAAAATCAAAGAATTTCTATTTATGAAGGCAGTGCAAACTTTTAAAAATAGACTACAAATAGGAATAAAAAAATGACAAAAAGAAAAATTATTTTAAAAAAAATAGGTTTCATTTAGCTGATTAACACTTTTGGGGTTTTATTTATGAAATTAGCGTTATTTCGTGATTTAATTTTACTTCCAAATAATTCCTAGCATCCTATGTTAAGAAATTGTAATCTTATCCCTGAAATAAGCATTTCGTTTATAGCTTACTTAGCATGTGCCCGCGGCTTCGCCCGCGATAATTATTTAAAACATTTTATATTAATATCATAATAGTTAAATAATTATATTTATTAACACCTAAATCACGTGGACTACATACCACGATTAGATATCGTCGCCTGGTAAAAGCGACCTCAGATTCGAGTTCCTTGGCCCAGAATACCCCTATATAGTGAGTTTCGTTCAAATTGAACTATGTTTGACCATATTTAGGCTTATATTGATTATCCCTCTTCCGTGTAGGTTGAAAATTTCATACGTGTGCGGGCCTTGATATTCTAAACAAATATATCGTCCAGAATGGACTTACAAAATCAAGCGATCCTCCGCGATAATTATTTCAAAAATTAAAAATTAAGAGCATAATAGTTAAATCATTATATTTATTAACACCTAAATCACGTGAATTACATACCACGATTAGATAGCGTCGCCTGGTAAACGCGACCTCAGATTCGAGGTCCTTGGCCCAGAAAACCCCTTTATAGTGAGTTTCGTCCAAATCGAACAACATTGACCATATTTTGGCCTATATTGATGATCCCTCTTTTAATAATAATAATAACAATATTAGTAATAATAATAATAATAATAATAATAATAATAATAATAATAATAATAATAATAATAATAATAATCATCATCATCATCATCATCATCCTGTTCGGTGTAGGTTGAAAATTTCATATGTCTGCGTGCCTTGACATTCAAGCGATCGCGATGGTTTTATCTCTAATGCACTGCCTTCTAAACTGTATTAATCGTGTATACACTGCCTGTCCTATACGGCTAATTTTGCGTACTCGGCGACATTACAGATGGCAGCACCTTTCACACCCAGACTGCTTCTTGTTTTTTGCTACGACATTGTTGATTATGTAGTGCTGTCACCGCCGTCTCATAATCACTGCCTTCTAAACTGTATTACTCCTCGAGACGGCGGTGCTCATAATATAGTCTATCAATGCGTCTAATTAATTTACATTTATTTTAATTATTGCTCCAAAATTCCATTTCAAGGTAAGTATCATATACTGGAATAATATTACGTTCTAAACAAATAACACAAGTATCTGTGTCTGTTTAATGCATATTTGATTAGTGATTGCTGCAATCTGGGTGTGAACTGTGTCGCCTCTACTGGATAAATTAGGCAATTTAACAATACTCTGAACTCCATGTTAAAATAAAGCATAGGACAGGCAGTGTAATTCTCGAGACGGCGGTGGTCTAATGTATGACAAAAATAGCCAAAGCCTACTGTAATTGATTTGACATTGATTTGTATTACTGAAAACTAATGCTTCGAAAAAGCAAAAAATACACGTTTTCTGCCCGTTTTTCACTCATAACTCACGAACGAAAGCAAAAATTAAAAATGTAATATGCCAGAAACCTTCTCGGGAATGTACTCAACAACTTCCCAAAGTTTCATGGCGATCGGATGAATGGTGTAGTAATGCATAAAGGACACACACACACACATACATTCATTTTTATATATATAGATTAACAAAAATAAACACCTCTAATTATAGGCTATATAAAGGCGACACAAGTGAAGTAAATGTTCGTTGATGCTGGTCCCGCGAAGGAGAATAATTAGGTCCTATCCTATGCGACATACATGATACTGTATAATTACTTAATTAGTAATCACCGAGTGTTGGGTGCCGGATGTGGTAGTGAACTTTATTAAGTCGAAATGTAGGGCAACGATTATGGAAATCATACTAATGTAATTCTCACACCAAGAACGGGAATTAATAAAATTTTCTGGGGTGCCGGTATGTCATTTGATGTTACAGTTCTGTGTGAGGCATAAATAAAGTCGTAGCGTGAGTTTTAGTGATTATGTAACTCAATTAACGGTTTATGCAACAGGTTTACACGAGGAATAATTGTTGTTATGATTAGGTTAATATCCAATCCACCGCTGAAGCGTAGGGGATGCCTTGCCCTTCTCACGGAGCGGGCCAGGGTTCGAATCCTAGTCGGGGCAAGTTTCCTAGGTGGGATTTTACCCTGGGGTTTTCCTCATCTGCGACACGAATATCAGGAAACTTTAGGCCCTCGTGATCCCGTATACCATCTGGCCGTCATTATCACCTTCATCCCATCCGAGCCTTGTTCAGAATGTGTGTTTCGTTTTATGTGTTCATGTTGGCATTGGGCCGATCACTCATCCGGGGAGGCCCTCTCAGTGTCCTTTTCTGGTCAAAGAAGTATACGTGTGATCCATAGAGACTCTCTCCCCGACTCCCTCCCTTGCGGTCCTGTAAGGCCCGGGTGGTCTGAGCCACGTAAACGTCCCTATAACGGGGGAAGGTTAGACTGCTGTTTAGTTCTGCAGTCAGTGAGTGGAACTCTCAAGTTAACAAACGACAGAAATTTCCGAAGTTTTTCATTATAGTCTGCATTCCATAAGAAAGTGCTGGCTGCAATGACACATTCCTAAGCTTACTTACCTAGGTAGTGCGATGTTTAACTAGGCTACATAATGGGGCTTGATTTCTTTGGTTAGACTATACTATAATACGATCATTAGGTCTACATATGACGTACCGCTAACATTATATTAATGACAACCAATAAAGTACAGATTTCCATTAAAACACTGGTGTGGTATCGATTATTATCGAAAACGAAACGATCCTGAAACTCTGAGAGCAGCAAAGGAAGCTGCGTTAATAAACAATCTGTATTTAAAATAAAATAAATTCTGTTTATGTTAATTTTAATAGTATACTAAACTGAGCTCTTTTCGTGTTGCTTCAAGAAAACGGCCAAGAACTAGCTGCGACTTGACCGCACGCTACTAGCTGCCATCTGTTGCAGAAAACACGAACTACGAGAACTTGCTAACAGGTGATTACCGCCGTCAGCATATTTCGTTCTTTTGAGTCTGAAATCTCGTAACTTAAACATTTAATTAAGGTCGAACAAACATAGTCGTATGCAAAATGCCTATAATGGCAATTAAAATACTCGTATGAAAATTACGAAACTATCTTCTCGTTTCAAAAACATGCTCGTTAAATGTCATTATAGGCGCGTTGCATAATACTTCACGACAAAGAGTTACAGTGTACTACTATGTCCCATGGGTGTACGGTAAGGGGGGTTAGGGGGTTGAAACCCCTCCCGAAATATCTGCAATATTTTGAAGATTATAAATCATGGAACGAAATTAAAAAAAAACTCTGATTTGGTTGTTCATTTTTTTACAATTTCGTACATATCAAAGCATTATTTAAGATTTATCATAATTTATTTAAGATTCAAATTTCTAAACCTCGTGATGTTGATAGTTTTACAGCTTAATAACAGTGCTGTATTACTACTAAACAAAAATCCCTTTGGAATCTGTCAAATGACAACTCTAATACTGCCGCTGAAATCCAGCAACCTGTTTGTTAAGCCAACATTAATCACGAGCTCATCACAAAATTATAAAGTAATCGGCATTAATCGGGCTTTTCCACCAGTGGATTTACAGATGACTTTAAAAACGTGCCCTATGCAGTATTATGATAATTTTTCAAAAGAAAGTTTTTATTAATTTATAAGTTAAACTCTAGCTTAAACTTGAAATGGATAGAAATCTCAAGAAAAACAGTTTCAAAGACTGAGCTGCATATTAATTTATTACAGTGTATTAATTATCACGATAGAACTGTTTAGTAATTAAAACAAAAAGTGCGCACAATGTGCGCAAGAACATGGAGCTGAGACGACTTTACACTAAACCCCTCCCGAACAAAATTTCACCGTACACCCATGCTATGTCCCATACAGCCTACACGTAGATTATTACAATGAGCAACTTTTACGGAACTAAGGATGTATCTTACAACTTTGGCAATTTTTTTTTAACCTCAGAGTTAATATATTCGGTGTGAAAAAAAATAGTTTCTATTGCAATCAAACGTAATCAAGAAGACAAGTCCACCTCTACGATTCACTTGAAGTGACTCTTCATACAATTTGCATGAAAAAATGTTCCATACAAAAGTTTGAATCCTAATGCTAGCAATTCTTCAAATGAAAATAGCCATTTTCAAAGAAATCGAGAAGATAGCGTTTTCTAGGTAAAGAAGTAGGCCTATCAATGGTAAGAAATGGTAAGAATATCTTCTGACGATGTCTAACGTATTTAAAATTTATTTCCATGCTACTTTTTATTTCCAATCTTACACGCACGGATGTGTATAGACTTCCTTACGCAAAAATATTTTTTTGGACATAAAAAATAAATGTTAAATGAGGATCTACATTGGTTTTGAAATCCCATCACATGAAAGTAAAAGGGAGTAACAGTAAACTCGTTTTTAAACATCCTGTATTATGAGACTCAGGCCATTCATCTACTTTATACGGATATGCAGAATATGCAGTCGTCTCATACAGGGAATTAAGAACACTCAATTCTCGCAGCTAGGTACACTAGCAAAGTCATATGCTATTCATCCCGGCTCTTTCCGCGTAAATCCTTCTCAAGCTTTTCTCCTCCTCTCTATTACTCTGCAACGTTTTTAACAAGCCGAAGCTTTGAGTCTATTATTTTTTGTCCTAGCTAATTCAAATTACTCCAAAACTGTACAAAATGTTTATTTGTTGGTCCAATAAATGCGTTAAGTTAGAAGTATTAGGAAATTATAGTCATCACGCATCAGCAGGGCCGTGGAAAGAAAGCAAGGGCTCCAGGTACAAATTTTCCCGGGCCCCCGTCAAATATTAAATTCACTACCCAACTCGCCCTTCATAATGTATGCAACAAAAAGATTATGTAGTGATATTATCTGCCCGTCTGACTGCCTGTCTCTCCGTGTGTCTGTAAGCGCGATAACTCAAATACACTTTATCGAATTTTCATAAAACTTGGTATACCATTTATAACGTCCATGGGACGAAGCCTATTGATTTTGGACCAAATCTGGCGCGAAACGGAAAAATACTTTAAAATGTTCTAAATAGGAACAATTTTATCTGTATGTACCAGGTTAATCTTTTGAAAATTATGATTTTAAATGCCGAACGTTAATGATGTCCATAAGGATTTCTGGTTCTACCTTTTAAAAAATAGCAATTTTTCTTCAAGAATAATCCGTTTCAGATTAACTGATTAATTCCGTGTCACCGTTATACGACAGGATAATGCAAATAAAATAAACACATAAAACATAACTTAAGCTGTTTATTGACTTATAATCAATCTTATTTCAGAGTAAATTTAGAAAGTAAAAAATAAAACCTGATCGGCCGGGCCCCGGCGCTGTAGCCCTGGCTGCCCCTCCCTCTCATCGGGCCTGCTCATCAGCCTTAGTGCTAGGTATATACATTGCTGTATTTTATCTGCACATTTTGGTGTTCCACTTTTCTTATCGTTTGTTTTCTTTTAACACTCCGAATACTTTTCCTACAAAAGTACTCAATAATTTTCAATGCGTGTAACAATAAATAAATCGGGTTTGATTAGGAAAAGTATTAGCATTCTTCATCTTTTAAGAATATGGTACAATGGCTTTGTACAAGTATTCATGCTAGGAACGATGGCAAGTAATATGTTCAAAACTAATATTTCGTTATGGCGATATTCCATTTACTCGCAATTCACAAGAACCGTGAAACCCAGTGGAATTTCAGTAGCACTCCAATTATCCGGATCGACAACTATCCGATCGCTTAAGACCACATTCAAGTGGTTTTTGCATCAGGAAGAATTGGGAAACCCTTTTTCAGGGCCGATTATTATTTGTGAAAACTCAAAACTTTTAACCGACAAAATCGACAGTTTATCAGCAAAACAACTGACTCTGACCGATATGCTCAAGATATGGCATTTTATGTATGTACAGTATTGTACAGGTGGGGGGGGGGGGAAGCGGACCGACTAGAATATCTAAGTTGCCGATATGAGCCACTGCGCATGCCTAGCGGCGTTCACAAGATAGCAGGGAATGTACTGAAATGAACATTGCTTTAATTGAGAAATAATTTCACGTAATTTGCATTGCTTGTGAAAACAATCGTTTCCGTTACATCTCTTACATTTATTTTCGTATCACAAGACTCTGAAATCAGCTACAAGTGTCGGTTCACTCCCCCCCCCCCCAACTGTAAAATACTTTTAAAGAAATTACCTTTTTCATTATTTATTTAATTATCCGGATATTTGATTGTACGGATCAGGTCCGGTCCCAATTGATCAGGAAACAAGGAGTTCAACTGTATTTAGATACCTAATAGATCTTTCCACTGTTTTGTATCAGTGCTAGAATTTTAAATATCACTCAGAATATTCTACTGACTGTCATTATGGATGACAAATGGTGCCTGTAAACTTTTTAAATTGTGTGCCCTTTTCATTCCAAATAGTTCATCCAAATTTCCTTTATAGTGAACCACAACATAATAATAACACAAAAAATAGTTCATATATAACAATAATAAAATAACATGCGTTAAAGCAGTCTGATTTACTTATTCAAAACTCCCGGCTTTAGGTACTCTAATAGCGTCCAAACACTTTAAAATTATCACCACATCCCAGAGATTATAAACAATCTTCAACAGTATAGACTAATGCAGAACGTAATTTCCAATTTTATTTGAACATATAATTCCAAGTTATACCTAACGAGTGTAGTTTAAGATAAACCTTTCACTTTAAACCAGTTTTTTTAATGTACTCATGTCACGGAACTACATAAACGTAATTAACTACACTAATCACAGTCTGGGTGAAATATGATTTAAAAGGTATCAGTTTTTAATCTTTGTACGCTATGCAGGCAACAACAAGAACAATAATAATAATAATAATAATAATAATAATAATAATAATAATAATAATAATAATAATGATGATGATGCTTCAGCTTAATGTAGGCTGCTCAACGTTCAGAATACACTTGAACCCCGTTGAAGTGTTTTCTAAATCTAGTTTTTTTCTTTACTCTTACCATTCTAGACTTTATAGTTACTCATAAGTACTGAACTAGCTTAAAAAGCACGGGTTCGCTTGGGTTTTGTATTTTGTAAATTCTACAATAACTTATGAAGGATTTCGATTTTCAAACTCTAGGTCTTTATATAGGTATTTAGAATTTGAAATGGGAAAGAACGACTTATCACACTCAAACTATTCCCTCAGAAAACACTAGATGTAGATTTTTATAGCTCATAGCAGATCCCCGCGGCTTCGCCCAAGATAATTAATCGGAAGATTAAAAATTAAGAGCAAAATAATTAAAATATTATATTTATTAACACTTTGCACGCGTAACATTCATAGGTCTAAACTAAACGATTGATAGGCCTAATTAATGAAACAGCTATAAATCCGGCTTTGAAGTGAATTCCACGATTAGAAAGCCCAGCATGGGAAAAATAACCTCAGATTCGAGTTCCCTGGCCCAGAAAACACCTGCATAGGGAGTTTACCCATTTAGGCATATATTCATTATCCTTCTTCCGTCTAGGGTGAAAAGTTCAGATGTCAGCGTGCCTTGACATTATAAACAAATGAATCAACCAGCGTGGGCTTACAATATTCAAGCGATCGTGATGCTTTATTTCCAAGTATGACAAAAGCAGGCAAAGCCACTTGTAATTGCTTTGACAATTGAAATGTATTACTGAAAACTGATGCTTCGAAAGCGCAAAAAAAATGCACGTTTTCTTCCCTTTTTTACTCATAACTCGCGAACGAAAGCTAAAATTTAAAATGTATTATGGCAGAAACCTTCGCGGGAGTGTATTCAACAACTTCCTAAAGTTTCATGGCGATCGGATGAATGGTATACTAATGCATAAAGGACAGACACACATACATTCGTTTTTATATAGATAGATTACAACCCTTATGTATAAAACAGTAATACATTATAACATATTATACAGCTTATCCAAGCTCAAGGTTCATAGCTTAGGTTATTTTTCTGCTGCTGTGTTCCCATGCACCTTGGGCTCGAATAAGAGTCAGGATTCCTACCCTTCTTGAAAGGATACTTCTATAAATAAAAAGCTTACACCAGCTAAACTCAACAAATGCTAGATGACATTTTCGAAGTTTTCCTTCTCACTGTATCTTTAATCAGTCAACCAATTACGAAATGATACTGTTATGAAAAGAATTTGAGATGACAATATAGCCTATATAAAAATAAGAACAGTCATATTGTTCGCGATGTAAGTTCATTAAGACTACCTACCTTCAGCCTAGGGATTGAAACGATACTGACCAGAACTTCGGAAGCGCATGGATGAATTTTATTTATTTTATTTCAAGAATGGTCAGGGATCGCTGCCTTAGATTCATCGCTACCCATTTTTAACTCCAACAAGAGAGAAATGAAAGAGACAGCTTCGAAAGGACGTCGACGACAGAGACGACGGCGCCATCAGTTTAATTGGAGTTGGTGTTTTAAACGCGCCGCAGCTGTGGGGGACGTTAGAGACGTCACCATTATTTTAAAGGCACGTTATGTATTTCAAGGGATGAAATGCGGAAGATGTACGAAGGCAGCAATCCAAAAGGCTGAAAGTATTTAACATAAGCATCACTATTCAACATATTTATTGCACGTGTTTTGTCTCCCATACAAAATAATTTATGTCAAGTGTCTTTTTCTCATACAATAGGCCATCAATCTACGAAAGCTCCCCTCTATAAAAATTATAACCTAATACTTAATATTCTCACTAAAGCAATGAATAGGGTAAATTCTGATGAAAGAATAATTTTGTTTCATTAATATTAATGTGATAGTGGTAGGGTATATCGGGGCTTGTTGTGACATTTTTGGGTTTTCTAATTCTACTGGACTATCTAACTTCACTTTTCAAAACTGAAAATTTGGGTAAATATACAGTGAAGCTGTGTTACATAATTTTAAGAAAACTAATTATTATGCTTTTCAATATTTGGAGCACAAATAATTTATCCGAAACTGTGTAATTTGTCACAACGTACTTTTCGTTAAGATTAGCTGTGCTATTTTTATATTAGACACTTCGGCACTACTAATAATACATAGTGTTAGTAATATTGCATACATTATTACATGAAATTTATAATGCTTCACCATACATAAAATTGTACGTTATTTTCATGTTTCCTTTTGCTCATATGCAGCCAATATGATTTTTTTTTCCCAAAGAAGCTACAGGTATGAAGATGTTTCAGTGTTCAGTCCTTGCGGATTTACAATAAAAACAAGTGCATGAAGGTGCGACAAAGTGTAAGTGATAAAAGTAAAGCTATAAAATTATGACGTTAGAAATTTACGATTAATTGAAAATCCACATAGGCCTAGGCCTATAGTCATTGATTGGTCACTGATTAATATGATAAATAGCGAGTTAGAGTAAATCGATATGATCAACGCCCAGTATGTAAAAGAATCACTCCAAGAAATCAAACCGATACTGATTTCAACTTCAAGCATTATGAAGAATTTCCCAAGCCTTATGGAATACAAACACTGTCTCCTACAGAATTAAACAACATTAAACCAAAGGAAAGTTGGGAATGAATTGACCCTTATAAGTCAAATGACATAACCTAAACCAGCGTTTCTCAACCTTTTTGAACCCGAGGACCTCTAAAATGTCTAAAATATTTTACGGACCCCTAATTTTACATCCCATTTTTAAAAGTAGGCTATATGTAGTCCTATATCCTTAATATTTGGGGTATTAATTATAGGTCGTTATAACGAAATACTTTTTTTTTAATTCGACGGAAACACAGTTATTGACAGTAAAATTATATTTTGAACGGACTTTAATATGTATTACCAATTTGATAATAAAATTAGGAATTATGTTATATATTTGGCAAAATGTTAGTCAAATTTAGTTGAAGATCAGCAGATACATTAAGTCGGTTTCTGTATTTTGTTTTTAGTTAAACGAGCGATGAAAATACCTTCTCACAAAGAAAGGTTGTTGAAAACAGCATGGCGCCTCTAATAACAAATTCCGACAAAGTCTTATTTTTAGGGTTTTGAATGAAAGAGGGAACCATAGTCGTCAGTGCATCAAGGGTCTGAAACTGTAGTTCGTAACTGCAAAAGTAAGGAAACTTGCAATATGACCTGTATTTTCGAAGATTTTAAAAACTTTGACATCTAGTGTCCATTTTATGTGAACAATTTTTATTTCTTTACTTCCCACTTGCTTTATGATAATTTTTAATTAATTACGTCTGCGGACCATCTGCACCATCTTCGCGGACCACCAGTGCAGTGGTCCGCGGACTATAGGTTGAGAAACGCTGACCTAAACTATTGTTCCTCATAGGAAAGTGTGTCATGTTCATCGAGATTGAAAAATCTTAACTACGGCAAAAAAGAAGACAGGTGAATGTACAAATGCATTTTATCAACCGAATAGATCCAGCATTCTCAAGGTAACAAGAAGCTGATCCATTTTTGTAATGCGGTCACGGTCATCATGGGATCATCCTAAATAGATGATAATTGATAAATCATGGAAATCCACCCAAAACTCTCTAGACTCTAATCGGTAAAGTGCGAGAAAAACATAAACGAATCAAATGAAGAATCTCTTATTATTTGAAGATAAAAGAGCAGTTCTCTAAAATTATATATATATCACATGCCTTATGCCCCACATAGCACGTTCATCTGACGACGGGAAAAAATAATATAAGGGAAGAAAATTATATTCCCGTCACCCATTACAACTTCAAAATCCAGCGCAATTATTATTCCTTTGTTCCTTTTAAAAGCTAATAATAAAAATATTGTCATTTCTTGGTGGACTAACAATCCAAATTTATATAGTTACACAAACCATTTTCGTTAACTAATAGAGAACTGGAGCTTCGGTCCATGCACGTTTCCTGGGACTTTGTGGTAATCATCCTGCTGCAGACCTCTGACTTTCTCATTACTTTGTAATAGTTTTTTAAAGAAAGAGACATCGGCAAGAAAAGGATAATCCTATTGTTCGCTGGATTTATTTTGTAGAAAATGTATTAATACATACTGCAGGCGGTCTCCGAATTAGATTCATACATAGATACATACATACAATACATAGATACAGCTAAAATCCATTCAAAAGTATTACATCAAACTTTCGTTGGAATATTAAAGCACATTCTAACGGAAATCAATAAAATATTAGTGTCCGGACTCGGTCAACGCAATAGCAGTTTTTCCATTTCCCAGTGAAAGAGAGAGAGAGAGAGAGAGAGAGAGAGAAATTATATACACACACAGAAAAAAAATTCCCAAAAAGAGATGCATGAAGAAAGTTCTGCTTGTCTGCTTGCCTTATAAAGGGACGGTCATAACCACTCTAAGGTAGAACCATACAGCATAAGTTTTTGTTTGGACTTTATGGTTATTTAACAATGGGAAGTCTATTCCCTAGGTCTGAGATCGTCGCATTATGTGCCGAAATTTAGACTTTCAGGAATTATCTTACGTGCCTGTAAATGTACAGACATGGCCCAGTCATATTTATACACATGTAAATGCCATCAACCTTAGTAGAGATTGAACCCCTACTTTCTGCAAAAAAAAATCTAGTCCCATACTTACAGTGCCATCTAGGTAGATGGACAGTTTATTTCTTCTTCTGAATATCTACTCGCATTGCAGATTCTTACAACGAAGTAAAGAAAGTGTTTTAGTGTGCTATTTTTGAGATATGAAGGTGCCGAAGTATTCAATTAAGGCAAATGAAGCTAAATTTAATTAGAGTAGAAGCCATTTGACAAAGGGTTTATTTCTATAAACGTAACTGTAAAACCCTTCCAACAGTTCACGTAATAATTTGTATTCATGCCATATGCCTCATATAGCACGTTCGCCTGCCGAAGGAAAAAGTAATATAAGGGAAGAAATGTTGCCGTCACCCATTACAACTTCAAAAGTGTTACTTCAAACTTTCGTTGGGATATTAAAGCACCTTCTAACGGAAATCAATAAAATATTACAGTGTCTGGACTAGGTCAATGCAATAGTAGTTTCCCCATTTCCCAGAGATGAAAAACTAGAAGATGAGCACAAAGCTGACTTTTCAGATCGTAGTTGCAAAATCGAAGGACCAAGAAGTTAAAATCCTGGAGTTCAACTTCTAGCTACTATAATGAATCTCCAGCACAACAAACCCTGTTACATTAGGCCTACATTATATAGGCACTTACTCAATCCTATGCAATCTCTCTCTCTCTCTCTCTCTCTCTCTCTCTCTCTCTCTCATCCTATGCCCCCATGTTGGGGCGAAGGGCCTCCAAGTGGAGGTTTCTGTTAACCGATGTGAATTTTGTTACGCTTGTTTTCCTAGAGAGGGCAGAGGGACAGGTGGTAAGCCCATCACCCCTTAACACCCCTCCGGAAACTAAGGTATTACTAGAACTAGTCCTCCCGGAGGACTCCGTGCCCAGGATTTTTACGTCCTGGAAAACCCATCGACTGCCCATACGTTTTTGCTCATGCTAAAATTTAATGGATACTTTTCTTTAGTATAGAAAAGAGCAAAATACCTTATTATTCGAGAGGCTCCTTCATGCCCCGTCATCCTCCAGGCTTGCCAACCACCGATTATTTAACTTGGGCCCTCCCACCTCAGATCCACAGGCATCCTGAGCCTCTCAGAACCCCGAATACTTTGGGAACATTGCGTCATATGGACAGGAAGACACAATGCTAAGGTTGAGAAAAGTTCTCTCCGAACTGGATTATATAATTAGATCACTGTTGCGCACAGTATAAGCGAGGGATACGACACGGGCCCCCCTCCCGGAGGACTCCGTGCCCAGGATTTTTACGTCCTGGAAAACCCATCGACTGCGGCCGGGTTTGATCCCGCGATTTTCGGATCCAGAGACGGGCACGCTACCTCTAGACCACCGCAGCCGACACGCAATCCATACTAATTTTTAAATAAACAAAAAATGGTTCCTGTGAGTCGTGGGACTGTCTTCAGGAAGAACTACTCAACTAGAGCTGAAATTGTGCATGAACGTAGTTTTTATGCCTGGAAAGATCATCAGACTATTACCGTTTTGAAAATTTCACCGCTTCATGATAGTATCCATTTTAATGGCTTGGGGTAACAACCGGATTTTGCTCCCTGCTGAACAGTACTATGGCTAAACCGTTGATGAAATCTAATTCGGAGACCACCTGCAGTATGTATTACTAAATTGTCTACAAAATAAATGCAGTGAACAATAGGATTATCTTTTTCTTGCCGATATTTCTTTGTTAAAGTCAGAGGCCTACAGTGGGATGACCACCACTAAGTCCCAAAAAAAAATGCATGACTTAGTAACTATATAAATTTGGAATATTAATCCACCAAGAAATTACAATATTTTTATTATTAGCTTTCACAAGGCTGAGGCTGAATTTATACAATAATATAAGCTACTGTCAAATGAAGTATTCAGTGGGATCTAAGTCAGAAATCAATGGAGAAAATTTCAGTGGAATAGCTGGTTTCTATGAATTACAACCATAGAGATAAAAGTCCACATATTTTACATACAGCATTACTCCACAAATCTTATATTTCTGCTTTTAAACAGTTTTTGAAATGAATTTATACGTCAATAGCAGGGAAACGGTTAAAAGAAAGGAATTTCAATAATAGATTTGTGCAAAAATCCATATGAACAACCAGCTGTGGTAGGTGAATATATTTATAATTTATTTAATGACTTCGTTGCTTAAAAGCGAAGTTCAGAAGTATGAAAATATAGTAATAGACGTCAATAATAGACTAAACCTAACATGCATACCCCAACTCCCAAATCATCTTTAAATACTTTTGTCTTTTCTTGTAAATATACTTAACGCCCTAAAATGTGAGTTTGCAATCGAACTCCGAGATCCTTTGACGTAGAGGCCTGAAATTTTAACCATACGTTCTCCATGACCCGGGGAGTGTTTATGTAAAAAGTTTATCCTAATAGCACAGTCGGTTCGGTCAAAATTTAATTTTTAATTTTTTGTGCTTTTGGCATTGGCCAGCAGCATTTTATTAATTTTTGTGCTGTAGTCATGTATCCATGGCATAGATACTGTTTTGCCACTATTTTTACAATTTTCTTTCTGTAGTCTTTGCACAGCCTCCTTTCACCCGCAAGGTCATCCAGGCCATGTTTGACAGATCTCACCCCCTATCAGAAGGCACCGGAGCAAACAGTCAATTATAACCCTTCTTATGGAGACCTCTGTCTTCGTCAAGCATAAGTTCCAAGCGGATTGTGTACGTAAGCCATGCTGTTCAAAATGCAATTTACGTGTTATAGTCAGTTGGTCAAATTTTTTATTTTGGTTAAGGTTATTTGTTGTGCTTTATGTAGTGCTTTACAGTCATGGTATAGGTTCATACAACGTACTCTAGCGGCGGTGTTGCTAAGTTGTAGCGTTGTGAGCGCATCGTTTCATTCCTGCTTCAGAACATCAGTGTTGTGAAGTAAAATACACTTAATGGTAAAATTATTATTCTCCCAGCCAGTGTAATGGGCTTAATCAGCTATCATATTTTTCCAAAGTGTGATTTTATTCTCACTTAAAATAATAAACATCTTTTGATAATAATTAATTAGTGGCACGAAAATTGCAATGAAGAGAGTAATTAACGCTGTGTTCCTTAAATAATGTCCAGGAGCCATAGCCTCAACATTATACTACGAAACTTTTAACTAGATATGAAAAATAAAATAATCTTCTGCCTGATAAAAACAAACGAGGACCAAGCATAAACCCCAAGAGGCAGGGGTATTTATAAACATAATTACACTGGTGGAAAACTACATAATTGTCAATACCGAAAATAAAAGTTCGCAAAGGTTTTAGGTCTAACAATTTAAAATACAGATACCACCTAATTCAGGTGGGCCTTATTCATATATTTATTTTACCTCCCTAGTGTTCTGTATTAAAATGAAAGAAGGGTGGGGATTGGAAAAGTACGTCTCAGGTTGCTCCAAGAAACAAAGAATGGGTTTGGCATGGTGGTGGGTTGGGGTATGGAAACTCAGGAGCATAAGAAGGAATTTTGAGAAAGGACGATGTCCTCTATGTCTAAGTAGAGAAGACCCTGGCCATGTAATTTTAAAATGTCCGGAAACTGAAACGATCAGACAACAAGTTTTAAACGAAAAATTCCTAGGAATTAACGTAGAAATAGCATATAAGAAATTAACAACGACGATGAATATGAAAATGTAGGGTAAAATATGATGTGAGCAATGCAGAAGAAGATCTGACCATAGAAAATATGAAAATTGATTCTGTGCCAAGCTTTAAGTATCTTGGCGTTAAGGTAAATGGAAATAATGCCCTAGAGGAAGAAATAAGGGAAAGACTGGTCAACGGTAATAAAGCTTACTATGCAAATCAAACTTTGTTCAAAAGTAAACTAATATCCAAGAATGTTAAATTAAGATTATATAAGACACTAGCTGACCCATCAATGCTTCGCATTGTTTGATTTATGTATATATAGGTTAAGTGTACACAATTTAAAGTCGATTAGATGTACTTCTATAAATCATCAGCCGTCCAGCCAACACGGTGGACGTATTCATATTCCACATTACTCCACCCGTAGTTTACTCTGATTATGTCTTAAAAAAATAATCGTTGTTTCAATTTAGGCAAAGATACAGTAAATAGCTGGCTGTATGCGATGCGTTCGCTCATCTCACGCAGCGGGCTCCGATTCGAATACTGGTCAGGACAAGTTACCTAGGTAGAGTTTTTCCGGGATTTTTCCTCACCTGTGAGACAAATGTCTGGTAACTTTAGGCCCTAGTGGTCTCCGGATATCATCTGGCAGCCATTATGATCATCATCCCATCCTCGCCTTGTTCAGAGTGAGTGTGTAAATGATGTATCTCGTCCTATATGTTTGTGTTGTCTCGGAGGTGGCCCCGGCATTTGGCTGATCACTCATCCGGGAGGCCCCCCATGTCCTTGTCTGGTCAAGAAAGTATGTATGTGATCCATAGATAATCCCTCTCCCGACAGGTCGCGGCCTTGTAAGGCCCTGGCAACGTGGGTCGCTTAAATGACCCCAGAAGGGAGGGGTAAAAACTCAGGTAAAGATAGAGAGATAATATGGTAAATAGAAATTAATCAGGAAATTATATCTATTGATATTGTATGAACTACCTGGGGGTAAAGGCGGCCGGTGCGTAAGACTGACAACCTTACCACCTTCACCTCCCGATTGTCTAAAAATCCAGGAGCATCAACTTCTTGGAACCCTCTGGGCCTCCGTGGCCTGTAATAGGGAACACTTTACTTACTATCTTTCGCAATGCAGTCCTAGGCTTCCTATAAGAAAAGAGTTCAACTCTTAAGAATAGAACCCAGGACCTCCTAAAATTACTTATGTCAAAAAATAGTTGATTATCATTTATAGGAATTCTATTGATAGCCTTTCTCATAATTAGGGTTAGGATTTTTAGGTGCGCACCTTTTCTCGTAGGGTAAATTAAAGCTCTTCGGAAAGATACCATAGTGTGAGATTTTATCTATAGTCAAGAATGGAGACATTTTTGTAGCACCTTTTTTCCCTTTTTTGGTACCTTTTACCCCTTTTTTCTCAACAGTGCCCATAATCCCCTTTCTCCCCCTTTTTCATATACTGTAGCTTATCAATATTCTTCTAGAGTGCATTTTATCATTATAAAGCGTTATGAATGACTTATGAGTTTCATTCCATTTTACTTCCAGTAAAAGCGGGACTGAAAGCACACCTGCAACAACAGAAAATGATACGTGTGTGCATGCAAACCCTCTCTCTCTCACTTTGCCGAAACAAATAGCTCCCTACAATGGAAATGCATATTTCATTCCATCAACAATAATATTGTGTGTGCGCGCAAATCCTCTTTCACTTTGCCGAAACAAATAGCTTGCTACAATGGAAATGCGTATTTCATTCCACCAAATTATAATTTATTATAAAAAAAATATATTGTGTATACGCAAATCCTCTTTCTCTCACTTCCATCTTCTTGACTTCACCAGTCAGTAGTCTGTTGATCGTGAGTGCAAATCTGTGATTAAATGAGTGTATTTTTGCCATGCCTAAGGTGTCTAGAGCCCGGTTATTTTCTCTGTCTCAGGAATTCAAACAAGATTTCGTAGAAACAGATGGAACTGTAATACGGTGTAGCATTTGCGATTCAGGAATTTTGTTAGATGAAAAACACCAGCGAGACCGCATCAAACAACACATTTCCACTTCTAAGCATCAAAAGAACAAAACACTTCAAGCAAATAAATCGCGACAACCTTTATTACGGAATGCGATTGAACAGTGTTCATCGAAAACTCAAAATTTGAAGAAATTCAACATTGATTTATGTACTGCTCTTACACAAGCGGGAATTCCACTCAATAAGGTAAACAATCCGACTTTCAAAGGATTCCTTGAAAAATACACAAAGATGTCAGTGCCTGATGAGAGTACTATAAGAAGAAACTACATGGAGCCTGTTTACCAAGAAACCATAAAAACCATCAAGGAGAAAGTGACTGATTGTGATGTGGGAATCATATTGGATGAAACTACAGACTCAATGGAACGATATGTTTTGAACATTTTAGTTTTTCCCCTATCAGGGGAGAAGGTTAAGCCCATGTTGTTTAAAATGTACGAACTGGAGAAAGCCAACGCCAGTACAGTAATGCAATCAATCATGGACTTGTGTCAAAACCTGTGGCCAAGTGGTATCGCATTTGAAAAACTTCTTCTGGTGGTTACAGACCAGGCTCCATACATGGTTTCAGCAATTAACCAATTGAAACCTTTGTTCCCTAAGTTAAAGCATGTGACATGCCTAGTGCATGCCCTTCACAGGGTTTGTGAATCCATAAGGAATGAATACGACATTGCAAATGAATACATCTCTGCCCTGAAGAAGATTCTACAGAAAGCTCCGAGTCGTGTTGTTGCCTACAAGGAAATCACTGGCCTCCCCCTTCCAAAATTCCCGGTCATTACTCGCTGGGGATCATGGATTCAGTGTGCTGTTATGTTGTGTGAGAATTTTGACAAGATTAAGGATTTTGTGCTTTCATTGGATCCAGCAGACGCAGGTGCGATTTCCAAGGCCCAACAACTTCTGCTACCGGAAAAAATACAGAATTTGGAGACAGAACTATTTTGTGTCCATGGTTACAAGTACTTGACTGCAGCTATCAAACAATTGGAAGAACAAGGTCTCGAAAAGGAAAAACAATGGGATATTTTCACTTCAGTGAGGGACCAGTTAGAGGGCTTTGCTAAAGACAAACTTGAGTCTAGTCTTCAGAAAAATCCGGATGTTGAGGAATTTGCCACATGTGTAGAGTTGCCATTCCGAGTGAATACAAAGTTTGCCCCACTGGTTTCTGTGGATGTCGAAAGAAGCTTTAGCATGTACAAAGACATTCTATGTCCTAATAGAAACAGGCTTATTTTTAAAAATGTAGAGATGCTCAATGTCTTGAAGTACAACAGCTTCCTGTATTTTACTGTTTCTGGTGAGTGATGATTTGATGTGTTTTTTTCGCAACTCAATAACTGTTAATAGAAGATAGATTTTTTTGAATTACTTGAGTAAAATAGCACCTTTTTGTCCCCTTTTTTACCTTATTTTAGCACCTTTTCCCTTCCTTTTTTCATATAAAATTTGCACCTAAAAATCCTAACCCTGCTCATAATGTTATATCTATTAGGTCTACATGAAATCACAGTGTCATGCCAAGCCACCTGTGTAATTTAAAAAAAAAAATGTTGTCATGGGGATTGTATACATGCAGTATGAATTCCTTTTGATGAATTTCATAACTTTACAACCCTATTTTGGCCCTTAGAGGCCCTTAGAAGTCGAAGATTTTGAAATCCTTTCTTAGTGCGCCTCTAGAGCCTATGAGCAATATGTGTACCAAGTTTCACGTTCCTAGGCTGTATAGTTTTTGAGAAACTGTGATCAGTCAGTGAGTCAGTGGGTTTTGACTTTTATATATAGAGATTAGTCAGACCAGTAGTTACTTATGCTTGTGAGACATGGGTCCTGAAGGAAGAGGTCAAACAAAAATTAATGATTTTCGAAAGAAAGATCCTTAGGAAAATCTTTGGGCCATCTAGAGGAGCTAATAACTGTTGGAGAATAAAGACAAATGCTGAATTAAACAATTTAATTAAAAACCAAAATATTGTAAATTATGTCAGATCATTAAGAATAAGTTGGCTGGGACATGTCATACGAATGGACAATGAGAGAATGACAAGGAAAATATACAAATGGAAACCAATAGGAAAGCGAACGACTGGGAGACCCAAAACAAGATGGGAAGATGATGTGATTGATGATCTGAAGAAGATGAAGGTGGGAAACCTAAAGATAGCAGAAGACAGGAGGGCCTGGAAAAGGATTATTGAGAAGGCCAAAACATTCACATTCGAAGTTGTGGTGCCTTAAGATGATGATGATGATGATGATGATGAATATGAAAACTTCGAAGGAAATGGGGAACTTTTTACACATTGTTAAAAGAAAATGGGGAAAAAAGAATCCTAGAATTAGGTGAGCAAGTGTGTTGATCCTTTGGCTTTATACATAAGTAAGGCAAATACAGCAAGGCAGTGATGCAATAATTTGTAAGTTCTCAAGGCTTTTATGTTAATATTGGTCTGTAATGGTAGGAGGTAGGCCTACACCCTATGGTGAAAACCTTTGTAACGCCAAGGGTATAAATATTACGACGAAAGAAAAAATTACATTTACATTACATTTATTTTATTCTAAGTAACAATAAACCTAAGAAAAATTAATAATACCATCAGTTTTAAAAGCTTCCTCGATTTTGTAGACATGATAACATTTACGACGAAATCCTAAGGGGTTGAAACGTTGTGCTATGCATTAACGCAGAAAATTCCTAGAAGTAGGATAAATCTTGAGATTTTCCTTGCATTGTTGATGCAAGAAATTCTCACTGTCCCGGTAAATATTTGTCTCTCTCTCTCTAGAGATTTAGCCATGTTGGAAGGTTATTTATTTCCGCTTCGGAGCTGGAACCTGGCTCGCATTATTTTAAGTACAAAGGAAATCAAAAGTATCTTTCCTATTCCTTTTCGTACTAGCAACTTAAATCCATATAATAGTACTATTACAGTAGTAGTTTTTTGTATACGTACATGATGCCGTAGCTGAAACACAGCTTATCCCCAAAATAACGTACGATGTAAACAAACGTCTTGAAAAATACACAGTGCACCACCGAAAACTGGTTTAAACCTGCAAGCTAAAATGGCTCTTCAAGTATCACCTGTCCGACGCTACTTCTCTAGTAAGAGTGAGATCAGGTGGTCTGGATATGAATAAGATTATTAGCATATTAATGTAGTGTATGTTGGCCATCTCTGCAGATTACCGAGGAATAAAATCAACCAAACGAAAGAATGGAAAATTACAGTTACATAATTAACTAGTAGACCACTTTCATAACCATACTGCAAATGCTCTAACCATAAAAAAGACAAATGCTATAAACTGATCGCAATCAAGTTTGATCCTAGTCAAAACAAAGGGGAGGAGAACTCAGAGAGAGTTCGCGGAAAATTCGGATCATGTGACAAAACGTGATTGGTTAATGTCATTAGCATGCGCCATTACCAGGGTGTGGCTTACTAGTCTTCGTAAGTCCATGCAACAATAATATCAACATTCGCACGTGAAATAACAAACTTTCACTGGCATCGTCATCATTATGGTATATCAATTAGCAAACAAAACAAAGGATTCATTGTTCCCGACGACCCTGCGGGTGAGTTGTATTGAGAATAAACTAACTTTAACACGGTGAACACATGCGTTCTCACGTGCGGGCTACGACAGCCACGCCTCTTTGTTTTGAACAGGATCGTTCTTAAATGGGATAGAGAATAGGAACAAAATTCACCTTGTCTCACATGCAGAAAAAGCATAGTGAGGAATGTCCACATACCATTTGAGTCAACGTCAATTGAAGAGACTGTAATAACTATGTACTGTACACCTTATAAAAGTATTTTCTTTACCTTCGTTCCAATTTAGTAAGAAAAATATATCATATATCCATTCATTCATTCATTCATTCATTCATAGTGTTCTGCCCAGGGGCAGGTCTTTCACTGCAAACTCAGCATTCTCCACTCTACTCTTCTCTTCTCTCAACCTTCCTTTTTGTCCCTACATAGATTACATTTTAATTCAACTGTATTTATACTCCTTTGAGCATCGAGGCAATATCAGGAGTTCAGTTCAGGATCTGTATCTATAGCCTACATTACGCCATGCAACTCTTGAATGTCAATTATTTTCTAGTGTTGGTGTATTCTATGGCAGTAAATTTCAATTGATATTAATTTAAATGAAAATGGTACAGGATGAAATGGAGAGGATGAGTCATGGTATTATAAAATCAGGCATTTGCCTTTACGACTGGAGAAACCATGAAAAACCCATGCCAATTGGCCAGCCAAGGGATTTGAACCTAGGACCTTTCGAATGCGAGTCCAAGACGTTACCATCTCGGCCACTTCGCTAGGGAGCAAATTTTTATCGACAGCCGTTATAGATTTATTTTTTCACGTATCCCTTTTATCAGTTCTTAAAAATAAATACGATGCGAAATATAACTTCTTTTTTCTGAGAACGGATTTCTTTTGCAATTTTCTCGGTTATCTCTCCGACATATCTCATTGCATGAGTGTGCATTCAGTTTTCACAATTCTGTTATTTTCTCGAGGCGGAGCTTAAGTAAGGAAGAAAACATGTTTGAAATATAAGTTTTAGAATTACGGGCAGTTTGCACACAAAGTATAAACAGACTGACGGAGCCGATTTCTAAAAAAATTACGAAATATACTATTTCTTTTGTGTGAAGTGGTAGTAAGGGTAAGAAATAGTCGTCAGCATTCTTCTAAGTCATACCTGAGCAACTAAGGGGAAACGTTTTAGTAACCCACCCATGCTGTGACGTATGAAACCTGCTCTTCATGTTCAGTGTCACGTCGAAACTGCTTTATTCTGACGTCAAGGGCGACTGTAGTGGGAGACATCACCCCACCGCACAGTGGCACAATGTGAACCAGTTGCGCACCCGTGTTCTAAGTCATAACACATCATCACAGTTCTTTAACTCAAATATAACATTTCGGTTTTGATACGATTTTTCGTTTTTTCCTCCTCACAGACAATCAGAGACTTTTTTTTATAAGGATATTACTTTTTTTCGACTCGGAGGTCTCAAACCGTGTGTTTAAGTGAAAAAACGCGACAACGAATTTTAAAGCCGCACAAATTCTTCCTCTGCCAACAACACGGGTGGCTTAAGTAATAGAGGGTAGACCATTCTATATGCAAATTGCGTTATAAATGAAAAAGGGGCAAAAGCAAAACAATTAGGAGCAAAGTAAATCCTGCCGTATTAGAGTAACTGAATCTTATTTTATCAGAAGCATTCCTTTCTTTTTTAAGTTTAAAGTAGGTATGGATACTTAATTCATGTAACTGGGTTTCAGTCTCGTTCAAAACAATTTTCCAATATTACTGTTCCCGTTCCGACCCTTTGTTAGTTCAACCGTACAGTCTTTAATTATAAGAATGGTGCAGCACTTTTCCCAGTCTCCCTAGAAATGTGAAAATGACTCGACGACTTGGTTAACAGTAATTAATGTCAATAATAACTCTTTTATTGCAACCAAACGTCATATTATAACAGAAGAGCAATGGTGGAATGAGATAAGGAGGGAGAAAAGGGGGAATACCAAGAAAATCTGCTCCATTCCTAATTTTTCACCCCTAAATTCCATATAGAACCACCGAGATTTGATTCTGGGTCTCAGAGGTGCAAGGCGAGTGGTCTAACAAACCAGCCTATGATGTCAATAATAGAAGTAGCTGTGTTTCTCCTCCCACGTACATCACATGTTGAAATGAAGATGACGCTGAATTTCCTCCCATTCAATATTCTACAGAGTCTTGCAACGGTTGAATTGAGATTTAGCAGATGATTTTCCAAGAATTCATTGGAGTGTAATTCCGTGAAATGAATTCATTACTGTGTATAGACCACTGACTTCAATATTCTATCTATGTTTTAATTTTAACGTCGAATAACGATTTTATAAAGGTGCAAACAGGATGTGTGCATAGGGTAGGCCTATGTCTCTTCCTGTCTGAGAACAACATTGCCGAGAAACGAAAAGTCGCAAGAAAAACATATTTCATATTTGAGTTTGTTAACTTTTGAGTATACGACACAACATCTTTTCATTTACTTTTTTTACGTTATTGGTACAGGCCTACAACCTTACAAACTGTATTTGAGGGGTCTATTAGCAAACTTGGCAATCTCCATTTTTATAAAAGATAAAGAATTAGAGATGCTAACTTCTAATGAAAGTTTAACGAATTTCCTGCAACATATTTAGTGTATAACTTATGTTGTAAATCTCAGTTCCCCTTTTATATGGGAAGTTGGATTTTTAACACATACACTACACATGCAGCTGGAAATGCGTTAAACTTTCATTAGAAATTAGCATCTTTATCTTTTCTCAAAATGGAGGTTGCAGGGTTTGCTAATAGACCCCTCATTTCTGCTATTTCCTCAACTATAGGCTAAAACGAGTTTGCCTGAACTCTGAATACTTACTACAATATACAAATCCTTATAACATTTATTTTAATTTTCGTAAGAATCTTCTGAAGAAAAATTACGAGCATGTTAGGAGGGCCAATATACGCTCTTTTCCCTTATGGGATTGCGATTGTTTAAAACATGCATGGCAAGAAATTAATTCAGAATAGATGGTACTACAGTAAATAAGTAGGTTAAATCGTACACTTTTCATTTGATGAACCATTAAAAAATAGAAAACGTGAAACTTTTGCAAGTTGTACACATAATTGCATAAATATTTCTTAAATAATGAGCTTTAATTAGTGTCTGCCTTCGTTTATTCTTTAACATAACAACTAATAATCAATAAGGCTCAATATCAGTAAACTCTTCGCTCCTAGTGTTGCACTCATGCAATATTAAATAAAACAGAGTTTTAACTTGAAAAAAATATATGTCTCTTCGCCAGGTTTATGTTTTCAATACTTCTATATACAGTGTTTAAAAAAATAAATAGGGCCCTAAATATGGTTAATAACCCAAACAATCTCGAAACTGTAAAACGTGCAGAAATATATTTCTGTGCTAAAATAATGTAACAAAATCATTTAAGAATTTAGTTTTACTACGAAACCAATATCTGGGCATGAAAGGACAAAGGGAATTGATTGTACAACAACCATAAAATACAGATGCAACCAGTTTTGGCATATCCAAAGATCCTATTATGAAATATGCAGTTAAAAGCGTGTGTACACAAGTTAACAGACGTCATATAGTTTAATATACAGACTGAATCGAAACTCACGGAGAATAATAAAGTTATATGAGATATTGTTTTCTCAAGTAGTGAACCTAGATGTTTAACATTATTCTATTCTACATCTTTTTCATTAACAATATATTTCTCTAATTATTTATGAATGGAAGTGGCTCTCTTATATAATTTTGAAAAAAAAACTGTAAAGAAAGAATGTTAAAACATCTTAAGAATGTTAAAACATCTTTCTTTATGAAATATTACTACAATTGAAAGAGGCAATAAATTTCCAACATAAATTTAACGGATCCATAATGTGGAGTTGACTTTTATTTCATCGCGGATATAAATGACGCTTCCTTTCATTTCTAATGGTTGCGGTTATCCTTTTCTTCTAATAATGTTTATATAGCATTCATCCCAGAGGAAGGGAACTCGTGAAAGTCTGCTATATTATTCTCTTTATTACTTCTTTATAGGCAAGTCACGCTTCTCTTACTATCGAAATTTATTCTCTTCCATTTCTAGATTAACAACCTTTTTTTTTGTCTAATAACTTAATGATGGTAAAGTATCAAATTTCTTTATATAAATGTATCACAAAATCCTTTGATCCACTTCATAAAACATATTGGCACAAGTTATAGCTTTTACGGTGTAAGAGCGTTATATAGAACTCAACAGTCAAGCACGAAATTAACAAAACAAGCGCTTGCAAGTTTTGTTATTTTGTGCAAGCCTGTTAAGTTCTTATAGCGGTCGAACGTTGTACGACGTTTTTTGCTATTTTGCACCGTGAATTTTAAAAGGAAAATAATTTCAGTTTTCTTATGGTCAGAATAGCAAATAAAATAGTTTTTGGTAATTTCGTATGTAGTGGAATTCAGGCTCTTTTGGTTGCTTAAGGCTAGTTTACACGTCGAAATTAGGTTTCGTAAGTAAGTTTCGCAACTGTTTTTTGCTTGAATGCGCAAGCGCAAGATGTACTGGCGACAATGAGTTACGAAACTACGCAGTTTCGGCTGATTCCAACTTTTCACGAAACTATAATAGTAATGTTGATATTTTACGCTTATTTAGTTTGTTCGCGTTTCGTAAAATGAAATGGGGAAGTGAGGAAATTGTGAAATGTCTGTATTTATACATGTTTCAAACATTTATATGGGATTTTAATAACTTGAACTTCAGAAATAACATGAAATGTGTGGTTGCATTGGAAAGAAAATGTGTGTGATTAGATTCACGAAATCACTTTCATGAAAGTGGTTACGAAACCTAGTGTCATCGTGTAAACTACGACACTACGCAGTTTCGGCTGATACCAACTTTTCACGAAACTAAAATAGTAATTTTGAGATTGTACGCTTATTTAGGCGTGTTCGCGTTTTGTAAAATGAAGTGGGAAGAGAGGAAACTGTGAAATGCATGGATTCATACGTGTTTCAAATGTGCATATGGGATTTCAACAACTTGAAGTACAGAAATAAGATGAAACGTGCGGTTGCCCTGGAATCAGTTTTGAAAAAAATTGGTGAAAATAGTTTCACGAACTCACTTTCATGAAAGTAGATACGAAACCTAGTGTCATCGTGTAAACTAGCCTTTTACACACTAGCCTTAAGCAACCAAAAGAGCCTGAATTCCACTACGTACGAAATTACCAAAAACTATTTTATTTACAAATCTAAGCACAAGCAAACTGAAATTACAATTTGTTTTGATCAAACGACATATACAGACAAATGAATTTAGTTTCTACATTTGCTGAAAATAGAAATTTATTTATAATATCTTTCTTCGAGTTATACCGTTATATAATGGACTAATCTGGAATAATTCTTCGCCTTGATATGGAATCGTAGACTTTGAATAAGTGGGGAGAAATGTAGATCCCAAGTAATGTTTCGAGCGATCCTATTATCATTATATTGTACTAGCTCGGGTTTTGTATTTTGACATTTGAAATTAACTTTTGAAGGACTTTCGATTTTAAAACTCTAGGTCCTTAAATAGGTATGTAGAATGACTATCACACTCAAACTATTCCCTCAGAAAACGCTTGATATTCTATAGCTTTTTATGGCTCATAGAGGATGTAGAATTTTGCACCTCATTGCTTCTACACACCATGCCTGGTAGGGATTCAAATAAGAAGAAACAGAATTTCCAGTAACATAAAATTGTATTGTCTTGACAGAATATTTTATTTTTCACTCTTATGTAACCACACAACCGTTCCGGGGCTGAAATGAAAAATAAATTCAATACCACTTTCATACTTTCCTCCCCAAAACCTGGGACATAATAATATACTGCGGGCATGGGACTAAAAATGTACCATCCTGTTTTGTCTCCTTTTACATGCACAGGGCCTATGATAAACATCCATAATCCTCAACTAAAAATACGAAGCCTACAGCTATGAATAATGTATCAGTGGATAACATTTTTTTACCAACTTCTGATGTGGTATAATTTACTCGTTGACACACACTCCGACTGTGACAGCTGGATTAAGCTGTTCCGCTATACGACCTCTTATTTTACATCAAAATGTGAAGTAAGAAAATGGTATTCTCTATATCTAGGGCAGAGAAAGTTATGTGACAGCATCACATTGTGCATTATTTTCGTAGATTTCATTCATCAATATTTATTTATACCAATGAATTCTATCGATAGCTTCTCTAATTTGTCCAAGTCCCGTATTGATACGGAAATAAATGATCATTTATTTCCAAAGCTACCTGTGAACACTGCCAACAATACACTGTTGTCATGAGAACTGTGCATGGAATTTTATAATTCTGTGTAAAACGATTTTAAGATCCTAAAAACACTTGATTTTTGGCATTTAATTTGTTTTTCAAAATCCTTTCTTAGTGTGCACTTAGGCTACATTATGAAACGAAGGTGCTGTCAAAATTCCAAGTCTCAACCTATTATAGTTTAGGCTGTACGTTCATTCTCTGTCTGTCAGTCATTCATTAAGTCAGGAGAAAGCCTCTTATATATATATAAATTGGCTTACGATTGTGTACTGTTAAAAACCATTTAGTTTATGAACCAAATTTTTATTGCCGAAATATTTAATTATGTTACTTTGAATATGCCTGTTGTAAATGATTAATAGGTACACGATAATAGTAGTAGTAGGAATAACAGTAGTTGTAGTGGTTAAAATTAAGGAAATTTATAATAATTATTAATTTGTACGAAAGGGAAGTGAACGATACTGGCATCTCGTGATATCCTGTATAATCTCTATAACAGGCTAGCCCGTAATTTTTTACCATAGCAGGCTCGGTCCGTAAAATGAAACTTTACATACAAGGATAGAGTAATGTAAAACAATGTTTACGATTCAAAATAGCATAAAATCTTATAATAGGGTTGCAGACTCGAGAAACTAGAACTATAACACTTCCCAAATAATAGCTTTGCACATTACAATCACATTACTGCAGTAGCGGGCAACATTAAAGTTCAATGAAACCACCCCTTCCTTTATAAAATTATATAAGTTCTGAAAATATTACACTGAATTCACCAAATGCAATTTATTTCTCATGACAACAATATAATATTGTTTGAAGTGTGAAGGTTTTGGAAGTCGAATGATACTGGGCCATGGAGTACCAACTTTTCATCTAGAATATGGATATACCTTTCGCTTTTTCACACAATGTACAGATTTTAAATTACACATAATACAGTAATTTGATAGAAAGAAATTTACATTAAGTTGCAGGGGTTCTCGATTCCTCATTACATGCCATGGACGATTTCATCTACTGCTCCGCTGTTACAAATATGCTATGCGGGTTTTCTAGTCGTAAGTTTCAGGCGTCATCTGGGCTGGAAGACGCAACAATAAGATAGGAAAAAGTACTCTGCGAATTGTATGGTTGGGACAACGCATATTAAAAGCGAGGGATGGGGGAAAAAAATCAAATAACTCCTCTTTCAGTTGTTCGAATAGCTTCTAATTGCCTTAAAGCCTTAATCTCCATGTGGTTCTGTGAAAATTCCACTGACAGCAGCAAAAGTTAACAGCATGATGTAAGGAGGCCCAAAACACAAATCTAATGCACTTTCCCTTTAAATTTCTTTGACCTATAGATAATCCTTAAAGAACACTTAATAAATTCTACAACAGGCCTACCTACTTTTGCTTTAATCAGGTCTTGCTTGAACAAGTAATTTCACAGAACCTGGTAAATGTTTTCAGTTGATAGGCCGGTTATCACTCATCACATTCCCTTAACAGAATCACACATAATATATTAACTTGATAGAAATGCATTTACATTTAAGTTCAATGAACTCAACAATACATTTCACAAAGAAAGACAATTTATGTATATTACCAATTAAGACACTTACAATACAGGGTGAATCAGAACTCTACCGGCAAACTTTCACAAGTTGTTCAGGGATGTTTTTGAGTGTTTTTCATATAAGGAACCCATGATCTCCAGAGGCTCATTACCGAGTAGTTGCATTGCTTTCATTTCTATCCTAACTACCTTTGTTTAATCCAAATTACATGTTGTTCAAAGTAATTGTTCAAAACGTGACCCCATGATCACGTCAAACTTTACAGCGACGCCTAATGGACGTCGCACACGCTCTAGCATCCCAGGATACTGGAGCACATCGTCAGTGGCTGTTACAATCCTAGCAACCAGGTCCACATTAGTGTCGGCAGGAGTCACGTACACTAGGCTCTTCATGTGACCCCAGAAGAAATGCAATTGCTCTGTAATGAGCCACCGGAGACCATGGTTCTTTATGTGAAAAGCACTCCGAAAACATCCCTGAACTAATTGTGAAAATTCGTCGGTAAAGTTCTGATTCACCCTGTATATCATTTATATATTAATTGAAAAATGAAATACATTAATTGTGAACAGAACTGGAGACTAGAAGTTCTTAGGAGGTTGGTAAGGTTGAGGAAAGTTCTCTGCGAACTGTATTATATAGTTATTGCTAGGGTTCGGAGGTTTATGACCTAAAAAAGTTAAAAATATTACTGAAAATATGCCCTTAAAAAGAACCAAACATGACTAAAAAATCCGAAATATGACCGAACAAAAGGACAAATTTTCTAAAAATAAATGTTCCTATTTAAAACTTTTAATGACACAAAATTATCACATCTCTTGAATTCAATCAATCA
The DNA here is from genome assembly GCA_964059195.1 of Ectobius pallidus. Classification (NCBI taxonomy): domain Eukaryota; kingdom Metazoa; phylum Arthropoda; class Insecta; order Blattodea; family Ectobiidae; genus Ectobius; species Ectobius pallidus. Next base: position 105,663,430 of record CAXKWD010000003.1, on the reverse strand, counting down.
CTTTATAACAAATTTACATTTGATTTACAATTTTACTTGTAATGAACTTCTAATGTTAAAGAATTTGCTCTTCTTTGCTCGCATTATCATCTCCAAGTAATATTTTGTAGACCATCCGTGTCCCTATGAAATATGAACAATTGCATTAATCTTAAAATTAAGTTACCTATTAATTGGCCATAAACACAAAATTAATGAAATAAATTAAAAATTTAACTCGCCCATTTAGAGCATATACTTTAAGTTATAATTGTGCTCCTTTACCGAAGTTATAACTGAAATATGACGTTAAATTACAAATATGACCAATACCATAAAAATGACCAAAATATGACGTTATATGCAAAATAAAAAAGGTCGATTAGGATAGTAAGCGTGAAATTTCTTTAATTTTTGTACCTTGGCGAGAATGGAGGCCGGGATAAAAATATGACATGTCATAAACATCCGAACTCTAGTCTACACTGCAACGCATACTATAAACGAGAGAAATGCAAATATATATATATATATATATATATGTGTGTGTGTGTGTGTGTGTGTGTGTGTAAGAATATATGTTTGGAAAATTGTTTTTTGTTAAAGATAACATTTTGTGATGTTTCATCAGTAATTATGAAAGCCCATGCCAAGGTAATTGTCCACATTTAGGAATTATTGATTAACGGCTAAAAGGGGGCGTGACGATTGAGTGCTATTTAAAAATGGCCGTTAAGAGAATAACCACCAAAACAGAGCAGATAATAAATAGATAGATAGATAATGAATAAAGAGAAAAGTATATATATGCTAGAAAAAGACTGAAAACAGATTTCAGATTAGCACATCAATCTCTACCTCACCTCACATTTAATTCCATTGGCGAAAATTAATTATTGACCAGTGTAATGAGATAGGCTATCAATATAATTCATTTTTGTAAATCAATAATGGAGAATGAAATCGACGTAAATAAATATCGGGTGTGTTTCATCATATAACTTTCGCTACCCTAGGCATGGAGAATATTAAAAGTATAAGATTTAATTTTTCGTCTTATACCCTCAAAACATATTATAAGATGCCATAAATATATAGAGTGATGGGGACAACCTTTTACAAAGAAGACAAATATTTATAAGCTTGCTATTTTATTGTGTAATATTTAAGTGGAAAGCTATTGACATATTCTAATGGTCAGTGAATATTTTTTATGGTCTATGTTACTTCAATTAATCAGACTAAAACTGTTAGACAAAAATTGTAAAATGATAAGAAGCAGTTTTTACATATACAAAATGATAAAAATTGATTACAGGATTATATAGCCTATACATATGACTTATATGGGTGATTCTTCAAATACGGGAAAATTTGGAGTGTGTAAAATCCAATTTTTTTACTTTGTTTAAAAAATCTAAAAAAAAAAATCACAAAAATACTTCATGGGTTACTTGATTATAATATGACACTAGCAGAGCTTAAATGTTTATATTTTTATTTATTTTAATTTCTTTATTTTTTTAAAGCCATGTGGATGACATCCGTGTACATGTGGATGGCAGAAGGCCACATTAATGACTAACTTTGGCAACAATCTGCTTTTCTTTATGTGATTTCATATTTTTCTCAGCATACTTCAGTTGATTTTGCATCAAATTTGCAAATTTGTGTGCATACTCCGGAATTAAAGTAATTTTAACGAGACTGTGTTTTTATGGTTTTGGGGGAGGGGGGAATCAAACAGAAATTCATTTAATCAGTTTTAAGATCTTAAGTACAGGTCACAGACACCGCAAACACAATAGTATCCTACATTTATCATCTACATGACTTGAGAGTCATCCACATACCCCTTCATGAGACATGTGGATGACACAAAAATCAGGCATGTGGATGACAAAAAAGGAGTTTAAGTGGTCTCAGCAAGCCATTTCTAAACCTCTGTAGGCTCAACTTCAGTCAGGTACTTTGAATTGGAAGGTTTATCATAGTGCATAATCAAAATTAATTAATATTAACTTTCTGCCTACTTTCTAGAAGCCATGTTAATGACGGGGAATAAAAACGTTTTCCTTGAAAATGATACAAAGTCCTTTGTTAATCCCAAACTGTTTGTAAGCAAGCAAAATTCAACCTTACAATTCAACCACAAGCTGCCCTGTTGGCTTTCTAACACTGTTGCCAGTTTTACAAATTTCTCATTTCTGCAGAAAAAATTCCATTCTTTTCAGCCATGTGGATGACCAAAAACCCTTGGGACATTCTTTATGTTCATTAGGTGGGGTGACAATTTTATTTCATTTTATTTTTAGGGGTTAATATTCTTCACCCATTCATACTCATTGACAGGAAAAAAGTTGAAAAGGAAATAACATTTTGTTTTGTGGAAAAATGCATTAGAATATACAAAACCGAGGTTTGGGACAGGGCATGTGGATGACATTTCATTGAATTAAATTCGATTTTGGAATATCAGAATTTAAAGTTAGTGACATTTCAAACTGATAGTTGTAGTATGGAAGTAGTAGAAACAGACTTTTATTTTAATTTTTTTTTTTTTAAGTTTAATTTGAAGGGAAATATCACTCCGGAACGCAAATTTTCCCGTATTTGAAGAATCACCCATATACAAATAAAAGTTGTCCTATAATAGTAGACTGAAATTTTTGCAAGTAGTGTACTTGCACGTTATCTATATTAAAAGTAACACATTTATGTTTAGATACAATTAAAAGTTGTCTTGGAGTTATAGCCTAAAAATAATCTTACAAGCAGTATGCTTTCGCGTAGTTATGTGACTATGTATACCATATGTCTGTTAAATTCACTATGGAATGTCTATATATATCATAATCACTGGTCACTATGTGTTTTGCTAATTTATACTTCCTGCTTATTGTATTTTTATAATGCTGGTAAGGATGTCCACATTGAATTATGTTGTTGATGGAGATTGGCCTCTTAATTATTTGAAATGTACATTTCGGTATAGTCTTTTTTATACCATCTTCAGTCTTTTGGACTTGGTAGCTGTCGAGACGACTTCTGATTCAATGCAAAAATTTCAGTCTACTATTATAGGACAACTTTCATTTGTATAAAAGTCATATGTGTTTTCATGTATATATAATCTTATAATCATTTTTTATCATTATATATGTATATATATAATTGTATATGTAAAAAACTGCTTCTTATCATTTTAAAATTTTTGTCTAACAGTTTTAATCTGATTAATTGAAGTAACATAGACCATAAAAAAAAAAAATTCACTGACCATTAGAATATGTCAACAGCTTTCCGCTTAAATATTACACAATAAAATAGCAAGCTTATAAATATTTGTCTTCTTTGTAAAAGGTTGTCCACATCACTTTATATACTTATGGCATCTTATTATATTTTTTGAGGGTATAAGACAAAAAATTAAATCTTATACTTTTAAAATTTTCCCTCAAAGGTTTCAAGATGAGATTTAACAATAATGGAGAATATTATTTTCTCACTTCACATTTTGATTCATATTAAGAGGTCGTATTGCGGGGACAGCATTTTCGGTTGTCTCAGCCTGAGTTTGTGCCAACGATGGGTAACGAGTATGCTATATCAGTAGTCCGCAAAAAAATTCTGTCCACTGATACATTATTCAACGCTATAGGCTTAGTATTAATTGAGAAATAGGGATGTTTATTGTAGGCCCTAAGCATGAAAAAGGAGACGAAGTAGGATGGGACATTTTTAGTCTTACGTGCGCAGTAAATTATGTCCCGGATTTATTTGGAAGAATGTGTGAAAGTTATTGTGATTTTCTTTTGATTTTAGCCACGTAACGGTTCTACGGAAACATGAAAGTTGAAAATAAAATATCCCGTTAAGACAGTAAAATGTTGTTTTACCGGAATTTCTGTTTCTTCTTGTCATGTCTAAGTCGTGTATAAGCGATAAAAACCATATCTAGCGTGTTCTGAGGGAATAGTTTGTGGTAAGTCGTTCTTCTTCACTTCAAACTCTTGATAGCCTACCTATGTAAGGACTTACAGCTTGGAAATCTAAAGTCCTCCATAATTCAATTCTGAATTACATGCAAAATACAAAACCCGGGCGAGGCCGGGCTTTTTAAGCTAGTTAACTTAAAAGAAAATTAAATAGACAATTATTTAAAGCCTAAAGAATAATAAAAGCAAATATGAGTAGAAGTAAAAAGATTGTAAAGTACTGAATAGAAAATTGCTTGGAATTCCTAGACTTAGCAAGGACAATGCTCATAAAATAGAAGACTAGGAATGTCAGAATCTTAATTATTGGTACGAATCACCCTGAGTTTGAGCTCATACTCATAAGAGGACATCAATTAGATAACATCGAAATGCAGAGTCGAATATGCAATGTCAGGGAAGGTATTTTTACAATTAAGTGAAAATGAGCCTGTGGAATAGCAGACCTGTGCAGACTGCACATTGTGGATGGAGCTAAAGCATTCCGACTAAGGAAACTCTACTAACTACATCAATGAGATTTCACTGATACTGCTATGGAAGAACTTTTTCTACGGCTATTAATGGACAAGTTTTATACCGTAGCACATGGCATGTTTAGTGCTACAGGTTGATAAGCAACAGCTGAGCATTTCGTGACTTTCAGTCGTAATAGTAATGCTATCACTGTATAAACTTGCTGAAACGTTAATGGCACATGGATCTTACACAATGGAATCTCGTCTACTTAGGGGTTAGGCTATATGATTTGTGTACCCAATTATAAAAGTAACGACTTTCTAAACAATTCAATTAATATTTTTCCAAGTTTCAAATCACCTTAGGCAATAAGAAAATGAATTTACAATCTAGTTTTATGATTGCGGCATTTACGTATGGTCGGTAGAAATATATCAAATTAAGTTTTAATATGAAAATGGCTGCTGTGTACTCTGTGATTATTTAGCTCAGTGACCAAGCTGGCAGCCTGAAAACCCTGAATTTTCTTAAACTACAGCTAGGCTATGATTGGCTATGATTGTGGATGCTTCAGATTGGTTTCAATATACAGTAATAGTAATATAAAAACAAAAAAATTATAAAATAAAAATAATAATAATAATAATAATAATAATAATAATAATAATAATAATAGTGATGTAAATTTAGCTAATAACTTGCAATATTATAGAATTACTGAAACTACGCATAATAAGTCTGGCTAAAACTAAGAGTAAGAAAAAATAGATATTTATTAAGTATATGTGAGCCAATCCACAAAAAGGGGTCACAAATGAAGCAATTTATACTGTAAGTAGTATAAAAGCTATTAAATTTTAAGACTGTAGTCTACCTTTTTTTTTAATTTTACAGAGATATAATTAATTTTGGGCATCTGTCTTCAAGTTCTTTTTCATGTAAACAACACCGGCATGTAGTAGTGCAGGTCTACCAGTTTCATAATTATGTTAATGTTAAATAAACTTATAAGCTATAACATTTAGTAGGGCTAAAAACTATAAGACTTGTGCTTGTAAAAGAAATAAGAAAGTGTTTTAGCATATGTGCCATCAATTCCATTGTTTTCTTGCATATTTTACTCAAATTTATACAAATAATTAATTTGCTATCAGATTTCATTAAATCTATTTAAAATTGTTAATGAATAAAAACTTAGAAGAAGATCCAAGGCTACATATGAAAGTGACTTGTAGAATTCGTTACAATTCAGTGTTAAAATTCTATAATAAATAACCTATTAATCATTTCCGAAAAACCTATATAAAGAAATTAACAGCAATATTCTTGATCTAATAGCCTTTCCACACTTGGTCACTTGTGACGGTCAAGTGCGAAGAAGCATGAGAGTGTTCACAATTAATCACCGCGGTGACCCACCCAAACGCAAGTGACGCTGCAGTGTCGGATCCAACACATGTGACGGTCACTTGTGACCGGTCACCGGCGAAGAAGCATTGGTTTAAATGGGAGCATTCACATTGGGTCATTTGTGACGGTCACTTACATTATGATAGCCAACAATGCAAGTTGTATAGCCTATACATAATTTAGCTGTGTAAGCGAGCTCAGCGAAACTAGTTATCCAGCCATGAGTTTAGATTTGATTAATACTGAAGATTTTGTAAGTGAAGTGGAATGTCGACCTACCATTTGGGATGCCGATTACAAATTGTTTTATCATGTAGCTACTATTGGCAATACTAGGGTGACAGTCCACAAGTGACCCAGGTGTGTTCACTGCAAAAACCGGTGACCGTCACAAGTGACCCAGTGTGAAAAGGCCCTAAAATAAGAAAAAAATTAATTAATTTTTAACATCATCCTAGAAGATGAACTTCGACCGATAATGAGGATGCAGTAGCTGGAAGAGTTAAATTTAAAACAGAAATAAAATAATAATAAAATGTTCATTTAAACTAAAATGTTATTTTTTAACTTAAATGTGTTTTATACCCTTAGCAAACAGGGAAGGCGTTTGGGGTCAGGTAGATCCCTTCACCCACAGGCACCCTCGCATTTACAAGCGGAGGGAATTAGGACCGACCGTAATTTCCGCCCCATGAGTCACCTAGTCTACTTCAATCAATCAATCTTCGATTTTTTAATGTGTTATTTTATCTTAAAGTGTTTGTTATATATCAATTCTACACATAATTACAAGAAACATAATAAATAATAAATCTTTATTTAATCTGGCAGAGTTAAGGCCTTAGGGCCTTCTCTTACACTCAACCAGAGACAGAAAAGAAGAACGAAACAAATACACTAACATAGTTTTATAAGTAATAATAATACACTAGTTACATACATATACAGTAGTGAATTTAGTCTATGTTACATGAATTAAAACTATTTTAGTAAAGTGTGTTATACTAGAGAGAGAGAAAAAAATAAGTAACTTATCTTAGATTTACAATATACAAGAAACAATAAAACGTAAATAATTTATACCTAAACAAAAGATTAGCGTTTCTTGGAGAGATATTCGTTTAGCCTAATTTTAAATGTTTTCAGCGTACAGCAGACCCTGATGCTGGAGGGAAAGAGATTCCAGGAACATGCAGAAGTTACAGTAAAAGACCGGGAATATATGGATGTTCTATGGATAGGTATTGAAAGAAGAGAGTCATATTGTGATCTGGTATTTAGTGAGTGATTTGAAGATAAATACTGAATACGATTAGCCAGGTAATGGGGAGTTGAGGATTGGAGGATTTTAAAAAGAAGAGAAAGGGAATGCATAGATCGTCTTTCACAGACACGGAGCCATGATAATCTTAGAAGGGACGGTGTGACATGCTCAGCTAGTCGGATATTACACACAAAGCGAACGCATGCATTATGCGCGCGCTGCAATTTTAGAGCAAGGCTTTCACTAAGATCACATAAAACGACATCACAATAATCAAAATGGGGCATTACAAGTCTTTCAATTAGGGACTTCCTCAAAGAAAATGGTAAACAGAACTTCATACGTTGCAAATAATGGATTGTGGCAAATACTTTCTTGCACACTTGTGTTCCCTGAGTGACCCATTTAAGATTTTGATCCAGATGGAGCCCTAAGTTCTTTACGGAAGAGCTGACACCAAACAATGTATAGTCCAGTTACTCATTGCATACCCAGGCGGCTTCCTTTCGTTAGGAGGAAAAGTTTGCCGACAGCTCAACCCATGTTCTTTGGTTTTACCGCACCAATCAGCTAGTTACCCCAGCCAATCAAAATCTAAGAATGTCCTGTGGCGATTTTGACAGCTACTCGTCTACTCCGCGTGGAGTGAAATGCATTGTTGCAAGATCAAGTTACAGTAAACAATAACACGTGTGAATTGAATAAAGCTAAGGAAGAACTCAGGTCAGTGATAACAATGAGAGAATATTGCAACGTTGCTTTTGTTTTGGATAGCGGAAGCCCAAGACCGATTTAGTCAGATCAGTTAACATAAAGAAACACCGAAACCTTTGAAGCCGACTGGCCATCCAATGAGTAACTGCACTATATAATTTACTTTAATGGGAATATTTCTAACAAATGATGAAGTAAGTCACTATGAAATTTCATAATTTGTTAGAAATGTTCCTATTAAAATAAATTATACTTTGTTTGGTGTCATTTTTCTTGTAATTATGTGTAGAATTGATATATAACAAACATTTTAAGATAAATTGACATATTAAAAGGATCTAACATTGATTGATTGAAGTAGACTAGGTGACTCATGGGGCGGAAATTACGGTCGGTCCTAATTCCCTGCGCTTGTAAATGTGAGGGTGCTTGCGGGTGAAGGAACCTACCTGCCACGTAGTGCACGTTGCAAATATTTAGAGCATGGAACTTGGCAATCAGAATAAAAACTAGACATGATCATAATCAGTAATCAATTGTACGATGATTGTTTCGCTGAGCCAATTGGATTTATGGGAAATATTATTCAATAGCGCAATATTTAAAGTAAAAAAAAAATTAACAACAAACTTTTAAAGCAGCAGTGTCATACTACCATAGAATAATGTTTAAGATGGATACACTATACTGTACTAACAAGAATCCCTCCGCATTACAACCAGTCAGGTCAATTAACTCAATTTGTGCAATCTGATGTCTAACCACATTAAATAATAACTCCTGAATAAGTGCAGTATGTAGAAGTAATTACTTTTACGTCAAACCGCGCTGCATACTTGTAAAAAATGTTACAATATTATCACGAAATGAAACGATGAGAAAGATCTATGTTTAAAAAAATGCTTTGAACATACTGAATAATATTATAGTAGAAAACCTCTAAAACGAAACATAGAAATGCAAGCTACATTTACTCGAAACAAATTATTTGAAAACAAAGTGATATTAATAATTTGGAATGATTTATAGTAATTTAGCAGGTGCCCGCGGTTCGCCCATGATAATTAATTAAAAAATTAAGAGTGAAATAATTAAAACATTATACATAAAACGAATAATAATTATAACGAAACACTTAAAAATCCGGCTTAGGAGTGCATTCCACGATTAGATGGGAAAATCTACCTCAGATTTAAGATTCCTGGCCCAGAAAACCCCTTCATATTGAGTTCTGCCCAAATGGATCAATGTTTGCCGATTTAGGCCTACATCCATTATCGCTCTTCCGTCTATGTTGAAAATTTCACATATCTGCGTGCCTTGACATTATAAACAAACAAATCGACCAGAAGAGAGCTCACCGATTTCTTTTTTAGTAAAATTTAGCCGGCCATATGTCAATTTTCCGGAATTATTTATCTTGTTTAGAGTTTTGTTTTCCTTGTTTTCTATTTTTCCCCACTGCACACAAACACTCATGCCCGAGGCGGGATTCGAACCCACAGCCTCCTTCACCACGGCTCTAAGGCAGCGCCTTAGCTTAGTAATATTGAAAACTGATGCTTCGATAGCTCTAAAAATTCAAGTTTCTGCATGTTTTTACTCATAACTCGTGAACGAAAGCGAAAATAAAAAATCCGGGTTCGAGGTGCATTCGACCACCCTTCAGTCCATCTGTGTTTAAAATTTCAGATATCTGCATGCAGTAGATTTTGCTGGGCATCGCGCACAGACAGATAGACAAACACTTCCTCTTATTATTATAGATACTATTGTACAGTTCAGAGGGCTGGTCAAATGGCATGTTCACGAAGTATCGATGATAATCATAGTAATAGTAAATAATAATAATAATAATAATAATAACAATAATAATAACAATAATAATAATAATAATAATAATAATAATAACAATAATAATAGGCTTATAGTATACAAAATCTTCGTATTTTCTTGATCTACATATAAAATCAAATGTGTGTATGTGGATATGTGGGTGTGTGGGTGAGTGGGAGTGTGGCAGTGTGGGTTGTGGGAATGTGGGTGTTTGGTAATGTGGGTGTACGGGTATGTATGTTCCTTATACAAATATACATTTCTTGAGCAATTTGCACGAAATTTTGCACACATAGGCCTACCCAGTTCCGCCCGGAAAGTAACGCGGTCAACATTAAAATTCAAACAAACCACTCCTTCCCTTGAAAATTTTTATAATTTCTGAGAATATTAAACTGAATTAATGAAAATGCAATTCAGTTCTCATGACAACAGTGTATTGTTTGCAATGTTCACATAAGGCTTTGGAAGTTGCATTAATTGGGATTTACAGATTAGAGAACCTATCGAAGAATGAAAGCCATGAAAATAATGCACAATGTGATGCAGACTTTCTTCATGCCCAGGCATGGACAATATTATTTTCTCTCTTCACATTTTGGTGTAGAATATGAGGCCGTATTGCAGGGACAGCTTAATCCAGTTGTCTCAGCCTGAATGTATGACGAGTATGCTATATCGAAGTCGGTAAAAAAATTCTATTCACTGATACGTTATTCATCGCCGCAGGCGTTGTAAGCCTATTAGTTGCGAAATAGGAATGTTTACTGTAAGCTAAGCATGTAAAAAGAGAAAAAATAAGTCGGAACAATTTTAGTCCTATGTGCGCAGCAAAAGTTATGTCTCAGATTTTTGGGGAAGAATGTACGAAAGTGATATTGATTTTATTTCGATTTTACCCCGGAAATGGATGTATGACAACATGAAAGTGGAAAATGAAATATCCCACAAAGTCAGTAAATGTTAAGATAGCGGAATTTTTATTTCTTCATATTTCAACGCCTATCAGACATGGTATGTAGAAGCAACGGGTTGCAAAATAATTCTCAGTTTTCTATGAGCGGTAAAATATGCACCTAGCGTTTGCTGAGGGATTAGTTTGAGTGGGATAGGTCGTTTTTCTTCGCTTCAAACTCTGGCTACCTATGTATGAACTTAAAAATCGAAAGTACTTCATAAGTTAAAATTAATTACAAATTACAAAACCCGGGCGACGACGGGCCTTTTAAGCTAGTCTATAATAATAAAAGAATAATAAAAGGAATTGTTCGTCTTTCTGTCTGTGCGCGATGCCCAGAGAAATCTACAGCGTGCAGAGATCTGAAATTTTAAACACAGATAGACTGAAGGGTGGGTGAAAGCACCTCGAAGCAGGATTTTTTTATTTTCGCTTTCGTTCGCGAGTTATGAGTAGACCTGGGATTTTAAGGCAAATGCCTATTTTGTTCCTCATGAAATAACATGAAATTTTTAAAATATGTTGATGTTTCATGAAAAATCACTTACATTTATAGAGTTTTATAGTGCCCTAAAACGCCTATTTGGCCTTTTGAGCCTATTTTACTATTTTTGTGCCTAAAATGCCTATTTTTTACATTTAAAATGAAATTAAACTGCTGTAATTTTTACAATCATGGACATCCTTGAATGAAGAGCAGAATAGCAAAGGGTCGGTTTTTCACAGAAGCTTGATTTTCCCAAACAATTGTTGCCAAAGGAATAATGATTGACGGGGGAGGGGGAGGATTAGCTCAAAAGAACACGGAGCAAACAGTAAAAAGGGACATACTGTGTGAAGTCGCCAGTGTGTTGACCACACGACCATCCAATATCTGCAGGCCATGAGCTGGCCGTTATTGAAATCCAAGGCCCTTCGAGGCCTGTAGTGATCTAATTTTTCTAATGACCCATAACTGCTTTCGATAGGCCTAAATGTCTTTTTAAATCTGCATTAATTTTGCAGTTATTTCTGTTAAGAATAGATATACGTACCACGTTTCTAACAGTAATAAAAAGATCACGTTACAGTTTAAGTGTATTTTAAGTCTATTTTCTGTCTATTTACACAATTTTGACTCATATTTTAAGTGCCTATTTTCCAGTTTAAAAGCCTATTTACTTGATTTAAAAGCCTATTTTAGGTGCCTAAAACCAAGTTTTTTAGAGCCTAAAATCCCAGGTCTAGTTATGAGTGAAAAACGGGCAGAAAACGTGCATTTTTTTTGCTCTTTCGAATCATCATTTTTCAGTAATACATTTCATTTGTCAATTCAATTGCAGGTGGCTTTGCCTGTTTTTGTCATACCTTGGAAATGAAAGCATCCCAATCGCTTGAATGTTGTAAGCCCACGCTGGTCGATTCATTTGTTTATAATGTCAAGGCACTCAGATATCTGAAATTTTCAACCTAGACAGAAGAGGGATAATGAAGATAGGCCTAAATGGGCAAACATTGTTCGATTTAGACGAAACTCACTATGCAGGGGTTTCCTGGGACATGGAACTCTACTCTGAGGTTATATTTTTTCCCCCCCAGGCTGCTCTTTCTAATCGTGGAATTCACTTCAAAGCCGGATGTTTAGCTGTTTCACTAATTATTATTAATCGTTTAGTTTAGGCCTAAGAATTTTTCGCGTTCAAGTGTTAACAAATATAATGTTTTAATTATTTTCTCTTAATTTTTAATCTTCCAATTAATTACCGTGGGCGAAGCCGCGGGGATCTGCTAGTAATCTATATAGGCCTAATAAGAGGATATGTTTGTCTGTCTGTGAGCGATGCCCAGCCAAGTCTACTGCACGCAGAGATCTGAAATTTGAAACACAGATTGACTAAAGGGTGGCCAAATATATATCGAAGCCGGAATTTTAATTTTCGCTTTCGTTCGCGAGTTATGAGCGAAAGACTGGCAGAAAACATCTATTTTAGCGGTTTGAGCAATGGATTTCGCTAATACATCAACAAACGTGGAATTAATTGCAGATGGCCTTGATCTGATTGCAATTGCAAACTGAGAAAGAAGAACATCGCTGAAATAGATAGGTCAAAAGGTTAAGGGCAATCTTCTTTTTCTTCCACCTTTTCTTCTACTTTTTACTCAAAGTAATGGCCTTAGCAAAAATAATACCATGTAGCTAGTGAAAAAAAAATATAAAGAAACTTTGTAAAAGTCTATTATGGTTGAATAACATGCACAATTTATGGCCTCCGCTGAGGCCAGTATAACATATAATAAAGAAAAACGAATCGTATCAGCCAAAATATGCCGGGATGAAACTGTAAATTGTAACTTCTGATCTCAAACGGAAGTTATAACTTATAAATAAAAAAAAAAGAAACACAGAAAGTAACTATCTGGAGTAATGACTCGGAGATTACTCAGCATACTCAAAAGGAACTATACATCTTAGCTAAAAACGAAAAGTGACTTAATATAGTTTATCCAGAAGCTCTATGAGAGAAAAACAGTTTTTGTAAAATACGGGGTATTTAATATTATTTTACTGTAATTTGTACCACCACCAAACAATGAAAGTAACAATATAATTAAGTAATTCATGCACTTTATGTAAATCGATGTCAGTGTTAATAAATATGTATTAATTATTGTTAAATAAATTATTTTAAAAATCTAGCGGAAGAAAAAATAATCGCGGGCGAAGCCGCTAGTAGACAATACATGAAGTTCGAAGAACTTCTACGGGGAACTGAACCGTTAACTTAACTACCACTCCATGTAGGCGGCCTTCCGTACTCGAATTTAACCATTGTATTGTCTCCAGTTCAACTTGAAAGTTGCGACAACTTCAATTCGAGATTTTAGACCCTGTCGAAGATCAAATCCAACAAATACTATTGAAGGGGTTGCAGACATAGTCATAAGCCACCCTTACTTAATTTTGAGAAATTAAAGTATGATGAATTATTATTATTATTTTTTAGTTGTGATTTCTTTTATGTTAAAAGATAATTCAGTCCGGGCGGCGCGGGCAGCATAAAGGTCCCTATAAGGACAGAACGCATTTCAAAATTTCTTAAGTAGTTTTAAAGCAATTGTAACATTAATTTCTCAAAGCGAAATAAGGGTGGCTTTTTTTTTTCCTTTCTTTCTTTCTTTTCATTTAAGTGGCTATATTCAGCATGCTCCATTACAAATCTGTAATACTACATGCTATTTTGTTGCTACATCTATAACTAGTTATCTACATCCTTAATCCTATAAATTTACATAATAATTACATAAGTGTGAGTTAGCTATCTACAACTGTTTGAAATCTGTAGATTGGACAAATTTTCTAAATTCTTTCAGATAAAGATTAAATAATTGTTCTTGTGTCACTGGCCATTGTCCTTTTCTCACTTGTATAGCGTTTTTAAGATATATATATATACCCAAGCCCTTCAATTCCTAAAAACCTAGAGGTGCTCATATTTTAATTCTGGATTTAAATGTAAACTAGGCCCATTCCCAATTATGCGTACTGTTATAATTTGAACCGCTTGTGGAACATGAAAAAATACACAATGTCTCGAGTAACACCGCACAATCTGGCCACTGAGAAAGTCTGTTCATGTAAAGATGTCCACTGTAAAATATGACTAGCCACTAGCCACCAGCCACTGACCGGACATACCTGCTGGTGCATATCTATTACCAGGGATTCATGAGAATTCAAATGCATCTGAATAGACTTCCCGTACTGAATACTACCTCTATTACCATGCAATTTTCGTTACTGTAATGTTTCCAAGAGAATCCGCAAAATGTGTTGGTGGCAAACCCGAGGACCAATGAAACGTGATCTCAGCGTAATGAAGTCGACCTGAATATGGTAGGTGTTCGTATTCAGGTCCGGCTGTAGGTTTTTGGCGCTCTAGGCGAGAGCCCTCTCCCAAATTGCCACCTCAATCACTCCACTTCTTACCGTTTGATTAAACATGGAATATCACATTCTCTAGCCAAATACTGGTGAATGGTTAAATACAATTTATTTGAATTGGCCTAATTTGAGAAAGGCTTGAATTTATGAAGAGGTATATAGACATATCAAGATAGTATGGGGATCAAATAAAAAAAATACATTTCATAGAAAAGGTTATACATTTTTATATTTACATTAAACAAACAAGAAACTACATTATAGTTAAGTTTTTCCTTTTTCCCCAGGAAGCAGTAGTTGAAAAAAACTTTAAACCTAAAGGTAGTTTTCTTGTTTTAATTTGGCAAACTCTTTGACAACATTTTTTGCGTCCATTTGAGTGGCTAACTCATTTTCAATGCAAATGGTAGCAAAACCTGAAAGTTGGGTCGAAATGCTTCATCCCTATTCTAACAGGCCTAAGTTTATGTTTTTAAGCCAATAAATACGTTGAGATATTGTACTGAATTTATTTATATAATTTGCTATCCCTTTTACTCTTACTCTACAACTTTTTTTATGTCGCGTTAAATAGAAATTTCAGATTTTTTAAAAATTTAAATGTTGTGCCCCTAAATGTTTCTAAAAATGTCCCGTCCTAGGGGGCTGCTTACTTCGTCTATATGAATGAGCCGGCCCTGCACGTATTTGATTACGAACTTAATCCAATCAGATCCCACTATATGATGTAGATAGTTTCTTTTCAATAAAATTTGACCAATATATTACAAAAGCAATATTGACTGTATTGTAGATAGCTCACTAAAAGTAACCATACTTGTATACGCGTATATTGTACAAATTGTATATAATAACTGATTATTTGTTTTTAAACATTGAACAATGTAGACTATTACATGAGTAATATTACCTATATTGAAGTCAGTTTTATTATGTATTCATATTTGTTTATACTGCATAATATTTAAATTTTATGATGTGTATATTTGTTTAGAAACAACTTAATGGACAATTAGTAGATACATGTGAGATTATCTTAAGAAAGTTGACGAAGTTGATGCTTGTTATTGTAACAGCTAAAGAATGAATACAATCTTGAATCTTTAATTTTGAGACTCAAAAGATCTTAATCCCCGTTTTTACGAGGAATTCAATATGATAAGCGTTTTCAGATAGATCTGAATTTTCCACGAAAATATAGTACTGTATATGAAGCGTCCAATTCCAAAACTGTCTCAATCCATTTTTTTTAAAATTGAGATAATGGCGGTTTCGTCATCTACCTACATATCTCTAACAATGTAGTAATGAATATTGTGCCTAAACTTCCTCTTTCCTTCCAAAATTAAGCTTCAGAAAAGACAAACAGTTCCAAAACTTTCTCATTCCATCCCATGTACTGTTACAAAACTGTCTCGTTCCATACATGAATTTCTTTTTCCTTATAAATAACCTTTCATTTTATGTTTCCAGCTGTTGTCAGCAGTGTATTAGCACAAATTATAATTATGAACGTTGTAACTCTCATATACCCATTGTTAGAAGGCAACAAATAGTACAGACTCTGTAAATAAGAAGATAGTGTTTTCTATGCATTGCTCACAAATACAAGCTAATTAAGCACTATTATTAAGAAATGGATAGTAATAGGCTATATTGATATCACCTAGTGGTAAAGGACGGAAGAAATGGAAAGATCCTTCGAAATGGGGGGCAAAAAATAAAGAAAAACGCAAGAAGTGGGGGGGGGGGAGAAACTAAGGTCATGAAAGTGTATGCAGACGGGTGCCCAGGACAAAATAAAAAAACTTCAATAATGGGAATGTTAATGTCTTGACTCTATAATAGCATACCAACTGTAAAGAACTCCATGTTATTTTCCCAATTGTCGGCCACTCTTTTCTCCCAGCCATTAGAGTTTTTGTGAGAATAGAAAATATCATTAGGAAGAGGGATACTATTATTAAACCATGTGAATATAGAGACATTATTGCACAAAGTGCAAATCTGAAGGAACTGGGAGAAGATTTTGTTATCATTGATTGGAAGAAAATAGTGCAAGCTACTCTCAAACCTAGTGGGGCATTTCCATTTTTCCACAGCTAAGCGAATCATTCTAAGAAAACTGCATCTGGAAAAAATGTGATTGTAAGAGGGGAAGTAAATTAATAGACATAGGAGCATTCAAATCGGTGTTAAAGAGAGGAAAAACATTTTGCAGATGGCCCCAGAATCTCAGAATCAAAAGGAAGAGAAACTATCCGATCTCAACACTTTGGTTCCGAGTGGAGAAAAATGACTGATTTATCATTTTACAAGAGCGTAATAGAGGGTGATTCAAGGTTAAACAGAGAAGAAAATGCAAATGAGGATTTATTTATGGAAAAAGAAGACTTAAAAATTTGAACTGAAGTGTAATAACCAAACAGAATAATCTATTCATTCTGTATGACCATTACTTTAATATTTGAATTCAATCTCATAGACAAAATAGAAACTTAAGTAATAGATTATTGTATTTACATTAATAAGAAGCCTCTTCTAAAATATTAGAAACAAAAAAGACTCTCACGTTTCACCCTACAGTTTCAAAACTCTCTCAATCCAACCAAAAATATGAAATAACTCCTGAAATATTGATCCCTGATTTTCAGGAATATCACTCATGAGAAGAGTGTTTCTCAACTGTAAAATTTATAAAAATTGGAACACTGCAAACAGTTAGGAAAAAGTTATCAGTTTTTGACGTTTCCTGAAAATTGTTAAAACTGGATTGAGACAGTTTTGGAATTGGATGCTTCATATGTAAGGGGAAGAGTTGATTAAATCGAGCTATATTTTATGTGGTTGAAGTAAATAGAGATTAATGTTATTTGAAGGGAGGAAATGCATAAGTTGGGAATGACGAGGTGCTAAATGCGAAGTCATTTGCTTTGAGGTGCAGGTTGTGGGTGCACGCCCACATTTCATGCTACTCTCACACCCCCCATCCACAGCTTTAAGAATCAATCTGCAGCTCCAGGCGCGAAGTGTGCACTTCTCTCGCAGACTAAACTGCACCACCCTCTAGCAAAGTTATGCTCTCTACGTGAGGCTGCACGAATTAAATCACAACACTGGCTCCAGTACAGAACCTTAATTTAAATTCCAATACCAACCTCCAAAACTAACATGAACATCGTTAAAATAACATGATCACAAAAATGTATGGGAAGTTAGTACTTTGCGACTCACCCTGCTCTCCTTTCCACTCGCCTGCCATGTCACCTAATATTTCACAATAAAAAAATACCCTTGTACCTCCACATAATATTTCATAATTATAAAAACGACCCTTGCAACAAAATAGGCTATTTCGGATTGAGAGTAGGGGTGGGGGACTCGGGTGAGTCGCAATGTACCATTTTCCCAAATGTACTTTCGCGTACATAAACATGCACGTACAAATAAAATGGATAACAGTATTCAACCGATTATACAAATATTAAATTTACCAAAAGAAATACATGTAACTTAAGAGACTTTTGAGGGATTATAACATTAATCTGTAACCTAAAGCACGCATAACAGTAAAGTAGAACTCCGATTATTCGGATTAATTGGGACTGGACCCGATCCATATAATAAAATGTCCGTATAATTTGATAAATCATAAAAAAAAAGGTAATTTCCCTTAAAAATTAAATGTGTGTATACCGTAATATTAATTTCACGACTAAAATACAAAGTTGTTTACATTTTATAGATTTTTTATCGGGTAAAAGTTGTGATTTTTTACAAATAATAGGCCCTGAAAGAGGGTTTTCCAATTCTCGCTGCTGCAAAAAACCACTTGAATACGACTTCAAAGTCATCCGGATAATTGGCGATCCGGATGGTTGGAGTTCGTATAATTGGAGTTTACTGTATTAGTATATGAGATTGTAAAATATCCACTTTGTTTACATGTTATCAGAAAATGAGGATACTACGGCAGTAAGAAATAGTGACCTTTCATACAACTTCGTAATACACGTACAGTAGTAACAATTGGGAACTTAATATCATCGAACTTTTTTCCTAAGTGCAATGTGACATTGAAAATGAACCCATGGAAATTAAGAACCATTATGAAAATAGAGTTTGGGGTTTGTCTGAAAAAAAAGTATTTAAAACAATGTAGACATCATTGGTGACGGCACCGTAATACGACGTCGAAGAGCTAACCGGCATCCATTTTTAAATAATTGCATATCTAGAATATTAAATCCAGGGACAAATTTCTTTATCCATTTCTTAAAATCTAAATTGTGTACATTTTTCAGCCCACAATATATGTAACTAAACGGAATTTACAAGGCATCTTTATGGTGTTTTAATGAACATAGGCCAGCTAAGCAGTTTTTTTTGCATACGCATAGCCTACTTCACAAGATATGAGTTATAAATATAGTAATAAAACTTAAACCTGTAAAACTTTAAAGAATAAAAAATAGCAGAATAATAATAGAGAAATTTATTCTACTGAATAAAATTATCGATGAGTTTTTAGAAGTCCGAGTCTGTATGTGGAAGGATATCGAACTTTTTGCACCCACACTTACTTTCCTCTTAATTTCTTACACCGGTGATCTAGAAAACGAGTATCGCTATTATTACTTATTTATATGCCACCTGAACATGATCATATATTAAAAACTCTACAAAAAATAAGATAACATAATTTTCATAGTTCTCTATTCTCAATATGTTATATAATAAATGTAAGCGTGGTTTGTGCGTGCGTGCCTCTTTAACTCGAATACGCTTTATCAGATTTTCATGAAACTTGGTATACATGTTTATAACATCCGTGGGACGAAGCCTATTGATTTTGGACCAAATCGGCTGACCGTACCGGAGTAACGCCCAATTAGGAGTCTAATTCTGAAAATATTACACTCAATTCATCAAATGCAATTCAGTTCTTATGACAACAGTATTGTTTGCAGTGTTCACATAGGACTTTTGAAGTTACAATACACTTGGCTTTGATAAATAACATTACCCACACATTCCTTCACATATGCTTATCAAAGGAGCTCAAGAAACCGTAGTCTAAAACTCAATAGTCTCTAAAATATGGCCTATCAACTCCATCTGGGACTTTGTTGTATCAGTTTACATGATTTGTTTTATTTATTAACAGCATGATGCGTATTTTTAAAGACGTTTTTTTCATAACTAAACATGTCCAGCAGTTTAAATTTCTCAGGAGAAGCTTATAGGCCTATATCCTGAAATAAATATTTTTTTCTAACATTTTTTTGGGGGGCTGAATTAAACAAGACACTGCTTATAGTTATTTGTGTACTTTTGAAAGCGTTGAGTCAAATAGTCCCACATTAATTAGAAAAAAAACTTACTTTTATAAATGATGGACATGTTCAGGTTTGAAAAAAGCTCTTAATCAATTATATTCCAATATCTGCAGGGATTACTTAACATTAGGCCTATACGTGTGTGTGTTTTATATTTTGTCTTCTACTTTAGAATGTTAATAAATAACACAGTAACATTTCTTAATTTAATGCCAGATCTGACACCGTTCCTTTATCATTAAATTGCGAATTCTCACTAAATTGGCATTGTATGTATTTGTTTGCAGGCCGCCAAAAATTAAACCACGGGGCGCATGCAGTCTCCGGGCAGCGGATTGAAGACCACTGCTCCATACAAATGTGCCAAGTGAAAAATAGAAGCTTAATATACTTTCTATAGGGGCAAAATATGGTGAAAACTTTTCCTGGGTGCACATTCGTTACAATTACATTTAATAAAAACTACATAATTGTAATTAACACTTGTGGGCACTAAGTAATCGATATTAGGATTTTTCAATAAGCCTACTCCTTCTGAACGATACCACGGCCCTGGGTCAACTCAGCCTATAATAGAAACGAGTACCTGGAACAATCCTGTGGGTAAAGGCGGTCGGTGCGTTAAGGCTGACTTTTCACTCTTCACGTGTTGTATGTCTCAAAATCTGGGATCCTGAACCTCCAGGAACAATACGGGCTTCCTTGGCCCGTATGAGGAACAACTAACCTTTTTAAAGTTTTATTCCTATCTCGATGAAATTTTGCACGCGTCTTAGCCTACAGGTCCTTTCCCTTCCCCGAATTATTGAAATGTCGCCGAGTATTGGTCATATAAACCCTGCAACCAAAAGACGAAATGCTATATAAGGGCCTAGACTTTGAAAATCGGAAGTAATCCGTAAGTTTACTTCGAAATACAAGCAAAATACAAAACGCGGGCGATGCCGGGTCTTTTAAGCTAGTAAGTGCAATAATTTCCTACAAGATAATAAAAATAAGATGTTAAAGACCTAACTGCTGCAGTTTAGATAGTTATACCTTTGTACTACTGTATTATAGTCTGAATACATATTTGTAAAATGTTTCTTGATTTTTAAACACATATCTATTCAATTGTTTCTTATTATTTTATTGTATGTTAAAATGTCATTATCTCTTTAAAAATTCAAGCGACGGTTTGTTTCTTGTTTATTTTTAAGATTTTTAAAAATCCTTTATGATAGCATTAAAATAATACCAATAGTTTTTTTTTTTTTTTTTTTTTTTTTTTTTTTCGGGAAATGGAATACTTGAATGAAATTTTCTGTTGCTGTTTTTTCATCTTTTTTGCACTGAAACTGTACCTATCATTTCCTTTTGTAGGTCTGGTGACCAGATAAGTTGAAAGTTAACCGACCATGATTAACATAGAAGCAAGCTCGAATACACCATTCTTACTTGAGGACTATTCTTGAGAACATGAACTTTTATTGAAAGTAGCTCATCATAATTTAAAATATTCATGAATGTTATTAATATAGGAAAATAAACCAAACGTAAGTCAATATCTTCAACAATCAAAATATGCAAATTTAAATTCTACTTATATCGACCTAAAAGAAATTATGAAATATAACATAATAATATGCATTTGCATACACATTTGAGCCTTGTAAATTACTAATACAGCGATTGGCGGATATTTTTATATTTTTCAACTTATAGCACATTCGATACTAATACAGCATGCCACAGATATAAATAATAACTTACCACTTCTTAATTTTCACCAGGGACGGGAAGCTCCATTTTTATATTAACTGCAATATAAAAAAAGCCTTTGTTACACAAAGAAAATATATGTTAAACACTTTTATTCAGCTTATTATTAATAGAAAAGGATAGTCAATAATTTAAATCTTTATTTCATTAAAAGCGACTCTTTTCTAATTCAGAACATAAGGTACAAGTCAGACAACATGACTTGTCTTGATGTTGTGTGAATAACAGGCATACTTCAGAGCAAATTGGAGCCCTCTATCACTACAAATGCCTTTCTCAGTACCAGAGGGAAATGAGGTGGTCCCATCAGTCACCCAAAGTAATTTTATCGTCCTAGGCCAGTTCCGACTATGGCTCCTAGATGTCTCTTGTCTTCCAGTGTAAGTTCAATTTCACATGTTAACGGTTTTATTGTCATAATCATCATAATCAGATGCCGATATTTACATTTTTGTCCTAGGGTAAAGACTCCCAAGAGGACAATTGCAGAGTAATTCAAATAGTAGGCCTAATTCCAGTAAAAAATATCATCAACAATCTTATATTCGTTTGAAATTTGACGGGCGTACGTCTGATATCCGTCCAACAGACATTAATGGACAGTGACAGTGAAAGTTTACTTTTTACAGGCCTCCACATCGATATCATTTGGGCTTACTTTCTTTCATTCCTCTATTACAGAGTCAAGGGCAAGTAAATTCCAGTACGCAATTCGCCTCTGCTACGAGTAGAAAAAACTCCGAAACCCCCACTAGATTGCTAAGAAATGGGCAATGAACCGGCAACATTCTAGATAATTGGATAATTATTCCCAATAATTGACTAGGCCAATATGGATATTTGGTTAACTGTTAACCTGTTAACTGAATAAAATATAACAGTTATTCAAATATTTAACTACCCAGTTAACCGTTAATTTTTATCCGGATAATCTCATCTCTAAATTAGAGATCACGTGTATTTAAGTAGAATTATTAAATGAATTTGTAGACAGAATTAACTAATTTAAGTTGCGTTGTAGTAGCATAATCTTTCGAAGAGCATAATCCCTCTTGGATAGCAGTGTTATTAGCAGATACCATCAGACAATCGCTTCATAATTACATGGTTAACGGCACAGCGACATTGTGATTACAGTATTACATGCTAAATGCCGATGGGAATTCTAAACAAATTCAGCAACCTAATGGAACATTCATGTAATTGGGGTTGTATTACTTACCCATATCGATATACATAGGTTCTTTATAATAATATTTTTCATTAAATACGATATCACTGGGTAAGAAAAATACTACTGATACCTCACTCTTTCCTTCTTTTTCTAAATGTTTTTTTTGTTCTCAAAAGCATTATGTACTGTGTTTAGAGAAGAAACCTGGCAACTGCTGGAACCCAGAAGTGGTTAGGAATTTCATTTTCTTTTTTTATGTATATACTTAGTAGATTAAATTGCACTAATGTGTCGTTTGTGCATTATTATTTTTTTGTTTTTATTATACTGTATGAATGAATTGTATTTTTGTCATGAACATTGTAATTGGGGTTTTTACCTGTAATATTCATTATTATTATGAAATAAAAAATAAACTAAAATAAATACTGCAGAGAGCAGGTTTTGAAAACAAATAAAATTTAGTAACTCAAAACTCAATGAATGTAAATTTGTTACTTAATAAATGTGTTTAAATTTGTTACTTAACAATTTACTGTTAAAAACGTAACACATGCCTAATATTTTGCGGACATCTTTATATTTTTCTGTGTGTATATATATATATATGCACACACACACACACACACACACATAACTTATATTACAGATCTGTTCATTGTTACACTGTAGTTAACTACAGTTACACTGTATAAAATAAGAGCAATATTATTTGTGGAAAAGTGAAACAGCAATATTGCCTTATTTTAGCACTTTTCCCTTCTTTCTTTCGTATGAAAACTGCCCCAAAAATCCTAACCATGGAAACATTGGATGCAATTTACACTAATGTGATACTATTAATTGCAGTTGTTGTAAAGTGACTTATTAGAAACCTGGTGACATGAATATTTAAAGAGTTTCAATAGTTAATTGAAGAGGGATGCTATGGTGGGTTAAGGCTGGCGTTGAGAATTTCGGTTCTGTGCAGCATCCGCAGCTAATATCGATCCTGTAGCAATGTTGAGACGGGGGTGGATGCTCAGTGGTAGTGCAACCCGATTGCGTGGGAGGGTTCTGTGACGTCATAGACTATAACCTACTTGTAACTTTTACATACCGCTTTAAATTTGATTTAAACTGTTATTGTAAGCGTCATAAATGATAACGATATAATGGGAATGCATATGCTTGTTGCTATGTCTTCAAACACGGGGTGAACAAAATAAGGCCGTTTTATTCTATAAAATACAGTGTTAAAAGGATGGGCAAACGAATGTGTATTTAGCAACAGAAAAAAGTTGTCTTATTCATAGCTGCAATGCACTTATTTAATGAAATTTAATACAATTCAACCATGTTTAGGTACATATGCTATAGTTGAAGAAAATTAACCAAAACCCTCTATTTCAGAGAGTTTTTGCCCGGCTTACTTTGAATGACTTTAAACCCTAAGGTCATGTGATCGATGCTCTGTTCATCCCGTTTCCCGTAACGCTATCTATATTATATTGTGCGATGTTCGAAGCCCCCAAGCAGAAATTGGATCGCGAGGGCAACCAATCTGCAGCCGAAGAGCCACAAACACGGTAAATGATTTGCACTTTAAAAAGCAATCGGTGAGGTATCAATAGAAAGAATTCCTCACTCTGGTTTGACTAATTTTCATACCATTGAGTTTTATTAAGTAGGCTATTTTGACTGGAGGGGGTACGCCGTAGCGTAGTGGTTGAGGCGCTGCGCTACAAACCGGAAGGTCGCGGGTTCGATTCCCGATGAGGTCGTTGGACATTTTCAATTGGCCTAATCCTTCTGGTGGCACCATGGCCCAGGAGTCGACTCAGCCTATCACAGACATGAGTACCAGAAGAAATCCTGGGGGTAAAGGCGGCCGGTGCGTAAGGCTGACAACCTTACCACCTTCACGTGCCGAATGTCCAAAATCTGGGAGCCTCAGTTCCTGGAACCGTCTGGGTCTCCAGAGGGATCACTTTCACTTTTTTTTATTTTGACTGGAATATTAAAATTAAAATGTTACATTTTAAAGCCGAACAGAACGATTCGTTTCGGTATCTCGATCCAAAACCCCATAGGCAATTAATTCATGAACAATTCATAACAATGAAACAAATTATAGGCCTAAATGCAAGCGATCATAGTAAACTCTGGAGCTAAAATTAATGTTAAAACTACACCAAACTTTAATGTGAGTAGCCTATAGGCTACTTCATTTTAAACAGTCCTTACTTGTTTAATTGCCAGTTCGCTGACGGACTGTTTATAGCTTGAAGCTGGTTTCGCTGTGCTGTCTTATATCATGTACGTCCCTGCTGAAGTTACGACCTAACTTATGTGTTCAGTACACTATATACAGACATCATTAAATATTGCCAGTGTATTCTGTAAAATCTTCATATATTTAAAAAAAAAAAATATATGAATATATAGGACTGTATAATTTACTTAGCTAAATTCCAGTTTTTCTTACTTTTATCAAAAAAGGAAAATGTGAAAGTTTCGCACGGACGACACGTTATTTTCGAAAGATTAACATGAAGCTTTATGATAAGACAAGAATACCGAAACCTTGTTTGATATAAACCTCAGGTCTAATATGTTCACTGTTGCAATAAATGAGGGCGTTAAAGCCAAAGTGGTGTAAGTCATGTTTTTAAAATCTTTAACCTAAGTATTGTAATGCAATATTGCAGTATGTTAGCAGGAAGAGTCGTGTAAGTCCTATATGTTCATACACTAATATGTATATATATACGTAGGTGAGAGGACAATAATATGAAAGAGATTATTATAATGCATCTAACAAAACATTCTGTTTTCTAACTGCATAAAACATTACTTACACCACTTTGGCTTTAACCCCCTCAAATATACAAATATACAGATTACAATATTAACCAACTTGTCTCATTCTGTTCATATTTATATTCAGGTGTAAATAATTACATAAAATACCCTTTTTAGTGAAATGGATAAACTGAAACATGAATTTGGTGTCCAAATTTAACAGTTGGCATGAAAATCACTTATGGGTAGGCTGTTAAATCGGAAGACTTCCTTTTCTAGTCTTGGAAGATAACCCCGAAGAGTCACGTAGGAGCTTACAAGGAACTCACATAGACCCAAGGTAAAGGCAATGCCAGGGTTAGATGTAATTAATAATATGGGCGACCTAGTTTTGAGCCTGTTGGAAGTAACGTGTGTAAATGATGATAATGGTGGCGGGGCTGAAATATCGATTTGGGTCACTGGAACTCAGCCCTCCACACCCAGACTTTAACCAAGCCCCGTACTGTGTGATAGGCCTACTATTCACGTGCCTAACCAGAAACCAGATTTTGTAAAGGCTTCTTCAAATGCATGAATCAGATAAAAAGAGCTATGGTTGCTCGTACTGTTTGATTTAGAATGTGTTAACTTAAAATTCGATTTCTTCTTCCTCTTTTCATAGGCATATGGCCTGTTCAGTTTTTCGCATATTTTATGAGGATTTCACGATTGCTCTTGGAGATGACGGATAGCTGATTCCCTAGAAGGGAGAACCCACTACTAAGGGTTAACAACTACTAATGTTCTTATTATCGTGCCTTTTGGCTGAGCGATTAGCGTTGTTGACTAATGGCGAAGGCGTCCTGGGATCGACTCCTTGGCCTGTCATTGGATTTTTCTTATTTCTAGGATTTCCATGGTCTTTATGGATTGTATGCGTGAATTTCTTTAGATACAAGTGATAATAACAGTGACTAGCGCACCTAAAGTCACTATTAACAATTTTACGCGAATCTGAAATAAGTCACGTCTCCTGTATGCTTCACTAAACAGGAAACGTCAGAACGGTCACCCATCCAAGTTCTCTTCAGATCTAACGTTGATCGGAACAGCTAGGAATTGGTATGATCTCTAGCTTTCAGGATATCCATTAACTTATAAGTATGCTGGAGAAGGTAGAGTAAGACTGGAAAATCCAATGCCATAACCGGGATTTGAACCAGGATCTTCGGCTCTCCGTGCCGCTTCTCTACCAATTGAACTGCCGTGGCGACATGCCGGTACAACATTAAATTTTCCAACTGACTCGAAGTTGCTTTTTAAGAAGCTGAGATGAGACACTCTTATTAATTTCTACAACTCTAAACATGAATTACATGATTTTCACTCTTTACGTTCTGGCATAGAGTACAACTGACGAAACTGTTGAAGATAAAAAAAAAGAGCCTGCATTGTCTGGCGAAAAACCATGAGCACGGAAAGCCTCCCTAGAAGTCACATAAAAAGCTCACAGGACAGGAAACAAGCTCTAATGCACTCAACAATGAACGGGACAATTTCTACTCCGGCACCTTCGATCACGCACATTCGTCATTAGCCAACGTAGTCCACCATAGTTCCAACTAAAGTAAAGTGTTCCCTATAACTTACGGGGCAAGGGTTCCAGGAGGTTGAGGCTCACATATTTTAGACATTTCGGCACCTGAAGGTGGTAAGGTTGTCAGCCTTACGCACCGGCCAGGATTGCTCCTTGTACTCAGTTCTGTTAGGGGCTGAGTCGACCCCAGGACCATTGTGCCACCAGAAGGATTAGGCCAATTGAAAGCAATAACGACCTCATTGAGAATCGAACCCACGACTCAACCACTAGGGTACGGCGTACCCCACTGTTCATTACCAAACATTTCAAAATAGTAACTTGCTTAAAATTGCTATGCCCCGGTGTATTTATTATATGACTAATAATTTAACAGTACTTTTTTAATGTATTCATTTTGTAAACAAGATTTACGACTTATGCCCTCTACAAACTTGTGAATTACCTATGGGTAAATTACCCATGGACAAATTAGTTCCATTTAACCTACAATGGTATAATGAGCAAGGCCTTGGAGTTGTACAGTTAATTTAATTCAGAAGGCTTTGATTCTCATTGTTATTGATCCTATGAAAGGTTAAATTTTATCCAGCCATCCATGAAAGGACAAATTAACCCAAAGATTTACCCTTGGACAGATCTAGCCCGAGTTTGTAGGAACATTTTTTCTGTCATTTTCATATTTACCTAGAGGACATTAATCTAGAAACTCGCCACAAGTGTAAGTGATTGCTATCTTTAAATTATTTGTGTTTGTGTGGTGTTATTCTTGTGTAAATTGTGTAAATTCTGTGCATTAGATAATTTACCCATAGGTAATTCGCGAGTTTATAGAAACCGGCCATTAGTAATCTTAAAACAGGTTGTCGATATCTACAGGTTTACGCAAGAATGGGAGAATGTATCGAATGATACTTCGCAGTGTGAGCATAAGCTCACTTAACGCAAGAAATTCGTCAGCCATCTAAATCGACTGACGGAAAACGCAATAAAGTATTGTATTGCGCGCTGTCATAAATTATGAAACAAACATGAGGAAGTAGTAAAACAAAACCTTAAAAGGTGGGTTTTGGGAGTTCAGGTACGTTATTCCTTATGTAGGCCTAGATAAATATACATATATACATATATACACATATATATATATATATATATATATATATATATATATATATATATATATATATATAAGGCTTTGTCCTGACTGACAGACAGAGAATCAACATAGAGCCTAAACTATAACAGGTAGAGACTTGGAATTTTGACAGTACCTTCGTTTCATAATGTAGGTGCTCACTACGAAAGGATTTTGAAAAATTTTGATTTTAAATGCTAAAAATTAAATGTTTTTGAGAATACGTAATCCATTTTTACACAGAATTATCAAATCCAAATCACAGTTTACTTGACAACAGTATTGTTGGCAGTCTTCACATAAGGCTTTGAAAAGAAATTAAATGAGACTTGACAAATTAGAGAACTATTAATATAATCCATGTTATAAATAAATATTAAAGAATGAAATCCACGAAAATAATGCAGTTACATAACTTTCTCTACCCTGAATATAGAGAAATCAATACGAGGTATGGTCATATGTATATTATTATATTGCAGGATTTTGGAGAGAGAAGTATGAATGTGATATTACATTTCTGTTTAATTTCATCCCCAAAACGGTTTTATGGTAACATGAGAGTGAGAAATAAAATATTCCACAAAGACAATACAATTTTATGTTCCGGAATTTCTGTTTCTTCTTATTTGAACCCCTACCAGGCTTGCTGTGTACAAGCGATGGGATGCAAAATTCTACATCCTCTATGAGCCACAAAAAGCTATACCAAGCGTTTTCTGAGGGAATAGTTTGAGTGTGATAAGTCGTTCTTCCTATTTCAAATTCTAAATACCTATATAATGATCTATAATTTAAAAATCGAAAGTCCTTCATAAGATAATTTCCAATTACAAAATAAAAAACCCGCGCGACGCCGGGCCTTTTAAGCTATTGTATATATATATATACAGAGTGTAACAAAGAGGCGGGCCAAAACTTTGGGGAAACATTTCTTGAATACAGAGGGTGAAATTGTGTTATATGAACATGTTCGTCTACAACTCTGGGCCGGTATTATTGGTGACTGTTCGGTGGGACCGTATGCACTGCCAAATCGTCTCAATGGACGAAGATACAGAGCATTCTTAAGAAATCTAATGTGAAATTCACATAACTTCCTCTGCCCAAATAAAAGTTAGCCTCTTAGCCTCTTAGTATAGCCTCTTAGCAGTACTGTATATTATGTTTGACATTCTCTTCGTGTAAATTGGTTGTGAAAATGAAAATGGCGTTACATCACATCGCATCCCCGAAGGATGCACAACCAAATAAAATTTGATTAACGCACTCATGTAACATTCTTTACTTGAAGCATTGCCAATACATTTTTCTCACTTCACAATCTGATAAGCAACTAGAGGCCATACTGTAAGGAGCGCGGATTGTGTCTTCTGTGTCTTGCGTAGAAGCAAGTAGTATCATTTGTTTATTTAATAAACGATTTCCCACATAAACGAAGTCATAAACCATTTACGAAATTCAGCTTTGTATTAGAGTATAATTGGCCACGTTCTTGACATCCCATAGATATGCAATGTTACACTTCTATTTCAATAGCGAAAATGTTCAAAGAATATAAAAAAATATGTTCATTATGGTACAAGGAGGATGAATTGGGCTGGACATGTTGCGTGTATGGGGGAGGAAAGATAAATCTAAAAAATATTGACTGGGAGACCCAGACAATGGTGGAAGGACAATATTAGGAAGGGAAGAAGGATTTGCGAGGGACGGTTGAATGGAGTTAGAATAGAATGGAGTTGAATGGCGGGCTCAGGCAAACGCGGCAATGAACCTCCGGTTTCCGTAAAATAGATAATAATCCTTTAGCTTGCTTAGGAATTGTCTATTGCCATTGAGTAAGTAAGTACGGCATCACTCCTCTAGAATAACCACATTTTAAATTGTTTTTATCACATTCAACAGTTTGAATTTCGAAGATTAAATGCATGACACCAAAATCTGTAATTGTGGTTTGATGATTAATTTTCACGAATGGGAGAGTATTTCGTAGGATGAATTCTAGGAATCTACTTTTATTACCATACCAATTTGGTAGTGTGGTATCTGAACACTAACGTATTTATGTACTTATTTTTCCAGGCTTTCTGTATGATTTAAAGGGTATCTCTTCATGTCATGTAAGACAACATGAAACATGGAAGAGGCTTAGATTCTGCTACTGTTATAATTTTCTTTACGACAGCTGATCCCAGCAGAAGGTTATGCACGTTCCGTAGCAACAGATGTTCTTGATACTGTGCATACCAAGTAGTCTCTAGCGCCTGCGATATAGGCTGCGACGGGTATGACCAAAAAAATACAGTAGCCTAAGAAAAGCATTATTTCAATTGTCATTAAAAATTTACCGTCAATTCAGAAATATTTCTTAGAAAAGCGGTTTTCAAACCATTTGAGTCTGCAAGACAAGAAATTCTATGGAAAACACTTTACCATTGCGGGCCATACGAATTAATTTAAAAGGAGTAAGCTTCCAACTGAAATTAAAACTAAATTAACTTCACATTTATATTGATTTTTACATTTTTTTTCCTTTCAGAAATGTCCTCTAACCTCTAATGCTCTTAATCCGAAAGCATTCTGGCAGGTACTTGCAAAACTACAATGATAAGAAGTTTTGAGACGCAGGATGTGAATCTCAGCTGTCAGGTTTAACAGACTAGCTCGTATACCTAATCCAGCTTTCTGCAGAAGATAATAAATGCTTTCGTTCTCGACTGTTATTGGACAGGTCTTCCTAAAAATTTAATAAACAGCCAAGGGTAAGATTTTTTAAAGTGGTCTCTATAGTATTTCGTTATTTTTTCTTACAAAAAGGCCAACCGACGCACAAGGGACGACCAGAAGCCATATGTCCTACTGACGTTAGTGTTCTGCTAGTTAATCATTACGCATCGGAAGTTTAGGTAAATAACTTACGCATTTTGCTCGAATGTAATTATATATTTAAAGGCAGGGTAGTAGATGAGTCCTAATTATGAGAATTAAAGTCTTTGGTAAAGTTTTATCTTGCCTATTTTTTTACGTTTTTACCATTTGTGCTTTTCTTTGTTCTTAAACACACTTTTCTGCCTTTTTAAAAATAACATCTTAAAAGCATGAAAACATTTCTCAGTTCGAAACTAAGAATTGGCCTTAAGTTTCTTCTATAATATTCCCCAATTTAATTTTGTGACCATAACTTCCGATGCCTATTAATCATATAGGAACGCTGTACAACAAAGCTGAGAAAAGCGGAGGCTACGTACTAAATTATACTAAACGTACAGAAACCATAAAACAAGACATTACCTTGTGAATGTGTCGTTTAGGTGCAAATTCATTTTATAGCTCAGCTGGACTTCCTCAATTAAGTTAAGGGATGCAGAAGCAAATGTCTGAAAACGTTAGAGCTCAACGAGAACTAACAGGAAAATGATATCCCTGGCACGAAATCCCCCTCGGTTTATTGAAGTTTGCAGACACATTAGCGGTAAAGGCAAGTAATATAAGATCGAGGTATAGACATGAATGCTTTTGAAGTACAGTTTGGGCGCAGTACAGTTTATTCCAAATAACAGTCTATAATTGTAACCAGAGGGCTGAGGGGGAAAATATTCTGGTCTTTAACGATATTTCTTCAAACAGAGGAAATTGATGTCCCCTTCGTATTTCAAATCCCATAGTGATGAAAGGTCACTCGGCAATCTACAACTCAATACAAGAAAAGATAAGGTGTAAAACGGCGGGTATTTTGCTCAAAGACTCTTTCTTTTAGAGTTCGAGACTTTTTAGAGACAAGACATAGGTGAAATTATGAAAATGGAACTACTTTTATCTAATTTGCGTCTAACGTAAGCTGTACAGTGGAGATGCAACGAAAGGTAATAAATACAAAGGCAATGCATATGGGTTGATTAGCTTTTGATATACTGTGATTTCCATATTAAAAAAATGCTCCACGTGAAAATTTTACGGTAGCCTACATTTAGAATGAAATAACTTTTACTATGATTGGAAAAAGAACACTTAAAACAGTGATTCATCGTTATAGTATCTGAACGTTCCTTAGATAAATGTGAACATATTTGAAGTTTTACACTTTCATAATTTTTTCAAGTGTTTTATGCTCAAAATGTTAAATTAAAAATAATAGCTTTCAATTTAAAAAATCTAATGTGAAATTCACATAACTTCCTCTGCCCAAATAAAAGTTAGCCTCTTAGCATCATCTTAAATAACAATAAAACAAAAAATCATATTCATAAAAATTTCTTGTGGGCATTGTCCTTGGTCTCTACTGAATAAATTTAAGGTCTCCAATGAATACATTTAACAATCACGTCAACTTTAGCATATTATTATATGCTTGTAAATAGATGTTAAGTCTAATTGACCTGACTTGAAAACTCAATCGAATTTAACATTTTAAGAGGTTATGTGTTTCTCAGAGGAATCGGAAAGCACGCAAAGCCAACTGATTGGTTGTGTTATATCGGACACATATCGGCTTTGATTTCGGAATTTCAGTATTTAACATGGAAAGAAAGTAGATTTCTCCATGGTTTCAATCGTAACAAAAGCAATAGAGAAAACTGGCATCCTATTTTAACAGCCTTCTGTTTGTTAGTAATTTTCTACTTGGTTTTTATCGTTAGTCGAGGAATGAACAAAGCAAATGACCCTTTGAGGTTAGATTAATGAAATTATGTTGAGGCCGTCTTTGCAATACATCTGCAAAGGAGTAGGCCTACTGGGTTCCATAAAATAAACACTAATCCTTTAGCTTGCTTAGGAATTGTCTAATGGCACTGAGTAAGTAAGTAAATAGTCTAAGTAAGTAATGTGTATAACTAACAAGTTACGATCAAGTTACTTGTCCTAGTCTCATTAGGAATAGTGCCTAGAAAGTATAGGACAATCACAGAGATGGGAAAATAGGGGAGCCATATCACAGAAACCTCTGTACCACCATAGGCTTTCTGACAGTTTTGAAAACGGATGCATTTTCCAAGATTCTCTAAACCAGACGGTACAGATATCAGTAAATGGACTAAAGGTCTACAAGCTAGAAAATAACCTGCGCGGGACTACGCTGTTTGCTGCGCATGGTGCTAGTGGTGGATCTGTTCTTCTTCGGAACTCCACTGTGCGGGTCGCCTCCTACAAGCATATGTTACAATTGGAGTTTTCGAATGCAGATGACTCGTATTCAGACGGATCTCCTAACGACCAACACTAAGTTGTATTCACTGTCAGAAAGGAATGAGGACTAGAGTAATCCGGCCTAGCGGACTGACTAGTGACTACCCCTCCCACTACAGACACGTGAGTACCGAAAACTACCAGGTTTTTTTTATACTGATTTAAAACATTTGAAGATTTGCTACCAGGTTATATTCTAGATTCAAGACCTATATAATATGAATGTAGGTCTGCATATTTACTTATTAATTCCTTCATTTTTATTTATTCCCCCTCTCTCTTTCTATCTTAGATCATATTTTTCAAATAATAGTATTTAGAGTAGTTATTAAAGCACTAGTTACTTGCTTCATTGAAAAAATAATATAGCAACTGCACTGTAGTAGTACTACGCTCTATCGGTGTGATTTATGGTAATGGTTCTTCGAGTGTAGTAAAGCAGATATGATGTAAATCGTTTAAAATGCTATGGCATATGTAAATTTCCCAAGTCAAAACCACTGTCATAAAACATCTGAAATGACCTCATTTGAATATTAGATTACAAATCTTTCTCCCATTTATAGACTTGACTCATCCTTGGTGTTAATACTAGTCACTTATTTACTATCACTAGACTTCGGACTTTTAGGTCGCTAAAAATGCTGTTTTAGGTACCTAAGATAGGCTCTAAAAATTGGAAAATAGGTTCTAAAAATCGTAAAATAGTCTTTTATAAAATCGTTAAATTGCCAATTTTCTGAAATATCTCAATTGGAATGCAGAATATATTTATTGAAGTCACCATTAATCAATAATCATGATGAAACACAGATATAGACCCATGGCACACATAATTATATAGACTTTTTTTTTTTTACTGGATGTGGGAGTCGGGAGAAAAAAACTACATTTTCTTGGGAATTCCAAGGAATTTTTCTACTGAAGACGAAACATTCCTTACTATTTAACCATGTTATAAATGTGTCATGTACTGCACATTCCGAGCTAAAAATTTAGTATGAACTGAAAATAAATGCTAACAAAAAATAACTTATTTTGAACTTTAGAGGAAAAACAAGCAAAAAGGCAATATTAGGCTCTAACGTAAAAATAGGCTGTTTTAGGTTCTATAAAAGTATCAGTTTTAGGCATAGTCACTTATGAAACATGTATATACAAGTTTTCGTCCATATATCACTTAAGGATTAAAATGGGATTTTACCTAAAGTCCTTTCAGCATCAAAACAAGGCAACATAAGCTACATCACAAAAGATATAGGCACTTGGCACACATGCGTTAGGTAAAATCTTGGGGATAAATGTGTTAAGTGCACATTTTGAAGCTCGGAAGGCGTATCTTCACTCTATAGAAATATGGCAAGTGAAAAACAGAAGCTTAATATATTTGTTGCAAGGAGAAAATGTGGTAAGTACTTTTCCTGAGTGTACATTCATGATAATTATGCATTAAACTGGGTTTACTAAAACTATAGGATTGTAATTAACACATGTGTACACTATGCCATCGATATACATAAGAAAGAAGAATGGACATAAGGCCACGCGCTATTTCGTTGAATGAGAGCTAAGTGCGTAACTAAATTAGACTTCGATAAATGATATCTTCACCAAGAAGCACTATGATTCGTGTACGGAGAGGAAGAATTCGATTCAAAATATAATATGTTACTTAAGATATTGTATTTTATTACAATTCAAGAAATAACAAAAACAATGTCTAAGTATTTTATAATAGCAGACATATTCAATTAAATGAATATTAGCTTTTTCTGTTAATAACTGCAATTTACTATGTGAAAATGTAAAGCTTCTGAAATATACAAATATTTCACTAATAAAGGTTGTATGAAATAACAATAACAACAATAAGTAATACTGGCTTGTCCGCTGCATGCCTGCCTACCACTCCGGCGGCCCGGATTCGATTCCCGGCCGGGTTGGGGATTTTTCGTTAGTGAGACATCCCTGAATTGTAATTAAAACATTAATAATTAATTGTGTTGTCCCTAGGTATAAGTGTTAGGTAGGGGAATGGCGCACCCCGGGAACAAATCCGTTGTGAATATCCCCTTAAGGGATCTACAGGGGTCGTTCGCGACCCGGTAGGACCACCACATTAGAATACTGGCTTAGGCGAAAAGAACTTGAGTACGCGACGAAGTTGTGTCGTAGCAATCCATGGATGGCTCAATCGAGTGTTGGTTGGATTGGCGATATCAATAGGATAGGCTATATGTATAATCAATATATACATCAGAACATTGCTTTTATTTATGTAGTAATTTAATATATGTTATAAATGTGCATGTTTTAATATTTTGTACAATTAAATAATTTAATCCCAAATAGAAATTAAGATCTGACTGCTTTAACTGTAAAACGTTACCTTAGTATGTTTGAAAAATTAAAAAAAAAACGAAAAAAGGGGAAAAAACATTCATGAATTTGCATTTACACAATATTAGCGCCATTATTTACATTCTTATCCCGATGATGTTGATTCCTCATCGTCATCCAGTGATAAATTTAATAAATAAATGTTAATATTTCCGGAAGTTTCAGTTTCTCAAATGTTCTCCTTTCAGTCCCATTTACAGCCTTCGCGAATAATTGTTTCTTCACACACAACCACAAGTGATTTCCGGTTCATTTACTTCGACCTAGGAATCGTCGCACTCATAGTTACGTACCCGACAGTATTCAATAATAATACTTCTTGCAGCAATTTATGCAACCAAAACACTTACGATTAAACGGTTTAAAACCTTGTGAAATTAAAAAAAAAACGTTTAAAAGGAATTTTAATTTAACTAAGGAATCGCGCAAAATGTGAATTATCTTAACCAATTGACGAACACCCAGTCCTGAACCCGGGAAGATTTTTAATTACTGAAAAAACCCCTACCCGGTCATGAATGGAACCCGGACCAACGGAATGAAAGGCGGCGGTTGAAAGATATTTTACAACCCTCGTTGCAACTCGAGGTTTGTATGTGCCGTAGGCAAACTATATCCTATTCAACACTTCAATCACTAGAGACTATAATAGCGTTCGAATACTAACATTGCAACAACTATGGTTACATGATTAGCAGGGTCTTAATAGGAATAAAAGTTTACGAGATTAGTGTAAGGGTGGGGTGACAGGAACGAGAGTAAATAAATAGGCCATCACAAAACCTGAGGCCTGCAGGAAATCTAACAGGCTCCAATCAGTAGGAGTAAATTTAATCCTTGTGAGGCTCTTCTGGGAATCAATGTACAGGGGTTAAAACGTGCTCTGAACACAACTACTAAGCCTTATGAAAAAGGAGTGAGAGGGGGAGAGGGAGACTGTGTGTAGCCTCTTCGACCAAAATCCTACCAGCAGACTGCACGAATCAGTCACTGCAAATGAAACAAATTCATAGTAAAAAAAGAAGACGAATTGAGTCA
This sequence comes from Ectobius pallidus, assembly GCA_964059195.1. Classification (NCBI taxonomy): domain Eukaryota; kingdom Metazoa; phylum Arthropoda; class Insecta; order Blattodea; family Ectobiidae; genus Ectobius; species Ectobius pallidus. Next base: position 105,626,493 of record CAXKWD010000003.1, on the reverse strand, counting down.
ATTTTAATTGATATCAGAGGGTCTTCGCACGCCAGCTCTGAATAGCAAAGCCGTGTGACTACCGAACTGCATAAGCCTATCCAAATAATAGCATATAACTGTGGCTTGGTTCTAAAAAAGTCAAAGTCATAAAACTTGCTTTTGAGGTAACTGACTTCGAAGCCTTTGCAGAAGTAACATTTTTTGCTGAGAACTTCCGACATTGGCATCTAAGGTTTCTGTATTATGTCTATTAATAGCAACATACATTGGCACTTTCATTACACGAAAGATAGAGACTAGCCAAGCTCAATAATGCTTAAATCTCATTTTGCAAGAAATTGATATTGGCCCTTTTAGAACCAAGCCACAGTTAATTTTACCTAATGAAACGTTTCAATACACTGTATAGGCAATGTGAATTTATTTACAACGTTCACAATATTATGTACTGTATATTGCGATACAAGAGTGGTAAGTGCATCATTGGAGAATTGAGGAATAGTTTGAAAAGATGAGCCGAAGGAGTCTTTTAACCTTTCACTGCTACTGGCTTATAAATGTGTCGCCTCAAAAATTGTATAAAAGGAGGGATTAAGATTATTAGCATAATGCTTTATGTAAAGTGCGGACATTTTTATCCACGTGCTAGGATTGTCATTTTATGGAAAACACCTATTGTACGAAAATCTTGCACGATGATTTTAAAATCGGTGCCCTCTGATGATTTCGCTTGAAGAATGTCTTATTACTTATATATAGCCTATATATATTGGGTCCTCGATACTTTCGATACTTGCATGGTATCGGCATCGAGCGATACTTCAGAAAACTCGCTCGGTACTTTTCGGTTACTTTGGTAACTCTGCAATTTAAGGAAGCGGTATCTTTTTCTGCTTTTAGTAGTCCACTAAATATAGTAAATACTTCTATTTCTCCTTGAAATGGAGAAAACCACTCTGTGACTTTTGTCTAGTGATAAATAAAGACTTTCCGAATTTTAAAATCCAAAGAGAAGAGATTCTGAATTATTTCGTTTCCTGTCAAACTTTTCAATATCAACCAATAAGCAAGCTGGCTGTCCAAACCCCATTGTAATTTTTGAACAAAAACTTTTAAGTGGACTGTTTCAAAAACTAATTTTAGTTTTAATGTAGAGTTTAAAAATAATTATACGCTACTGATATTAAATTTTGACTCATTAAATATGCACACTTAATTAATTTAGTTGGTATTACACAGTTCTCTTAACATTTAATTTTTAACGTACCTATTTATTGAAACTGGAAATCTTGACGGTATCAAGTATCGAGGAAAAAATCATGTATCGGTACCGAGTACAAAATTTGTTTTCATATTAGGCCTATGAAGATCGTCAAAAAGTATTAACAGTTCACGGATAAATGCTATTGGTTCTAGCCTACAGAGCGAAGGGAAATTCTCAGACTCGAACGACAACAAGAGATTATGCATTCAAAATGAAGTAACCTATATCGCTGTATTTGCGAAAATGTCCTAGGTCGCATGGTTCCCTCATAGTGCACTTCTAAAATAAGTTTCAGAAATGTTGGCTGAATTCTTATATGTTAAAAAGCAATTTTTCACTTGTTTATATACTTTCACAGGCCTTGTGACTTAAATGGACATCTGTGTAAAAGGCATCACTCACGCGCAACACAAAAAAGTCATAATGTTTCTACTACTGCACGACAATCAATTCGAGGTTGGTGTTATGGTGCGAATCGATATATTTCGAGGTGGTGTGACATCATTGCTAAATATAAACTTAACCAAGCTGTAGCTGGAACCTTATTTTACCTATAATCCCTGTGACTTTTAGACTACATAAAATAATATAATGGTATAAATTAGGCCTATGTGTATTTAGCATAGAGTAACTATGATTTTACTTTTTTTTATTATGGGCGCAAAAAATGTCCAAGAACTCGACCACTCTCAACTCGTTTTATTGGAACTACCTTTTTTTTTTTTTTGCGACACATAAATCTTCATCTCTTCCCAGAAGTTCAAACTTTAATTGGTACGGTAATTTAAAATCTATTCAAGGATCAACTTTAATGTTTATTTCCCTGTAATTACGGAATAGGGCCAAGCACAATATGGGGATTAAATATGAACTTTTATATAATAAGTATTTATTTATTCTGGCGAAGTTAAAGCCATAACTTCCACTTCACCACCAAACTATATAGATATTACAAACAATACAAAATTTGAAGAACTTATTCGATGAAATAGACAACTCCTAAGCAAACCACAGCAATATTATTTATTTTATGGAGCCCGGAGGTTCATTGCAGCGCTTACATGAGAACGCCATTCAACCCTATTCTGTGCTAACTCCAACCATCCTTCGCAAATCCTACTTCCCTTAAATCTATTCTAATATTGTCCTCCCACTACGTGTAGGTTTTCCAAGAGGCATTTTTCCTTCCGGGCTTCCAGTCAATATTTTTTTAGATATGTCTTTCCTCTTCCAAGCGCGTCACATGTCCAGCCCACTTCATTTTCCGTGATTTAATTACCCTTACTATACTCGGAGACTAGTATAGGTTATGAAGTAGTTCAATGTGCAGTTCTCTCCATTCCCCATTTGCATTTCTCTTAGGTCCAAGTATTTTCCTAAGCACCCTGTTTTCGAACACTTTCAGATTATGTTCTTCCCGAAGAGCAAGAAACTATGTCATACATCCATATAATAGCCTACAGGCAGCATAGTATTGTCTTATAATTTTTTATTGTCAGACTTCTGGACAGAAGACGAGAAAATAAAAGATTCTGAAATACATAAAAACGAGCATTTCCCGATTTTAGTCGACTCTTAACTTCTACCGTAATATTATCTGTAATTCTAATAGTTTGTAGCGCATTAATATGACGTTTCTTCGCCATATACTTAGTTTTTATGTATTAATTTCCAATCTATCATTCCTGCTATATTAGCGATTGTGTTTATGCCAGCGCTCAACAGAAAGCATCACTTGCATAAGCTAAAATCGGGCAGTTGTCATTTAATTCCATTCGAACTTTAATAATGGCATGCTCCAAAGTGAAATTAGAAAGTAAAGTCGATAATGCCTTTTCTTGCATTAAGCCAGTTTTAATGTCAAATTTGCCTTACATTAAGCCAGTCTGAATGGCAAATCTACCTTGCATTAAGCCAGCTTTAATGGCAAATCTATCTGACATAAGTTTCCCACCCTGACTCTGTTCTAGGTTAGTAGTCATTTAGACACATTTTGATCAGCTATGAGGATATTATACAATTAGTCTTGCCTAACTGAGTCATATGCTTTATTCAAATCTAATAATAGAAATGCTTACTAAATTTCCATATTTTCTTGAAAATTTGGCGAATACAAAATATTTGAACAAAGGTTGATCTGTTTCGCCTAAATCCACATTGGTGTTCTCCACAAGGAAGTAGTAGGCCTATGTTAGACAAAATTGTGTATTAGTCCAGTCAATGAATGCTCAAAAAGAGGTGTAGAGGGAAATGGAAGGAACACAATTTTTGACTTTGGGACTTTGTTTGGACTAGTAAGGAGGTAAACACACTAAAAGTCCCCACTCCTAGGGGGTGAGCGGGGGGCAGGGGGGCCTTAGAATGTCCCTTTTTTTTGTTTTTCGCTTATATCTCGGAAACTATGGGTTCTAGCGATAAGATATTTCTATACACAATTAAAGATGACAAAATGCTCCACAAGATTGAATCCATTTATGTTTTCGCTATCTCACCTAGTTGTCGAGATATCTGCGCTCAAAATTAGCTAATTTTGAAAAAAATAAAATTGCCTCGCGTTTTTTGCCTTATTCCGTTAGCTAACTCTTCGGCCCTTTGTCCTACGAAAAAGTCATAAGGAAGGAAGTTGTAGAGCATTAAATTTCCTTTAAGAATATATTTATAGTATAATTCTTTATCTTCAACCGTTCAAAAGTTAGAGCAATTTTAACTTTATGTGTAAATTCCGGGATTTTGCAGAAAAACTTAACTTTCGTATTTTCCATGATTTCACTGCTCTAACTCTGAATAAAAGCCAATATTTCGTATTTATATGTATAAATAGTATGTACTGTATATAAGTTGTACATAAATGAATCAATATATATGTATATATATATGATGTATTTTGTAATATATTTCCAAGTAATATATATGCTTATGTATAGTCCAGTCAATAATTGATGAATAGAGGGAAATGGAAGGAACACGGTTTTTGACTTTGGGACTTTGTTTGGACTAGTTAAAAGTTAAACATACTAAAAGTCCCCACTCCTAGGAGGTGAGCGGGAGGCAGGGGGGCCCGTAGAAGGTCCCTTTTTTCGGTTTTTCGCTTATATCTCGGAAACTATGGGTCCTAGCGTTAATACCACTCTATACAAAATTAAACCTGATAAAATGTTCTATCAAGACTGATTACTTTCACTTTTTCGCTATCGGAAAATCGGAAATGTGATCGGAAATTAATTTTCAAGAATAACAACTATTTTTTTCTAGAGTTTGAAAATAAGTATCAAACACTCTCGGAATGATCGAGCACTCCCCCTTTCGAACATTAGCTCGTCAATCAAGATTAACGACGAATGGGTGTCTGTGGATCCTTTTTTGCTATTCCAGCGCAAATCCATAAGTAAGAAAACCGACGAAGATTTGAAAACTTATTTGCAATATGAATTAGCCCCTTTCCCTTTGGCCTTCTTCAATGAGGGTGGGATGAGGAAATCGACGAAGTCAGTTTTCTCTAGAAAGAGCTCAATCCAACTATCAAAGATGTACGTGTGACACACTTTGACATTTTTATGGACGGAGGATTTCTCCTGCACAAAGTTATTTGGCAAAGAGGTTCCACGATATCTGGCATTTGCTCATCCCCAAGTACAAAGGTCGCTGAGCAGCAAAGGCGGTACTGTCTCAGTAAGTCAGCGGACATACATGCATGTATATTTCAATCAGGAGACAGTCATAACTGTGAAGCAGGAAGACTTCCTGTCAAATGTCTACAAAAAAAAGTCTGCTGATTAACATGCTGAAAGTCACACTACAGGCACATGTAGTCAGAACCCTGCAAGCACAGAATGTTGCGGATGTCCTCATTGTAGAATTGGCTATGGAGTTGTCACATACCACCACTGTTGCAGTTATTGGTGAGGATGTCGACCTAATAGTCCTGTTGATGGCCAAAACACCTAGTGACCAGAACATAATTTTCGTCAAGCCTGGGCGTGGAAACATAAAACCTACATTGTTTTCTACCCAGGGGCTGCGAGACATACTATTTCTGAATGCCTTCACTGGGTGCGATACCACCACAGCAGCCTTCCGAAAGAGTAAGCTGGGATTTATCAAACTGCATTTGAAGTCTCCAGATGTCCAGGGAACTGCTACAGTTTTCTCAGACCCTTCCTCAACCAAGGATGATGTAGAGGAAGCTGGGGAAAAGTGTATTTTGAGGTGGAACGGGGCCCCACCTAAAGAGAAATCTCTAAACGCTTACCGTTACTAATCCTATGTAAAATCGGTAGCCAATATCAAGCCGGACATCTCGTGCCTCCCACCAACTGAGGGGGCAGCGAAGCAACATTCTGAGGATATATGACAAAGTCGGAGATGTGATTGGGACATGAGCCGCCTCCTCAGATGTACGGGTGGGAGTTAACTAACAAACCCCGGTGGTCAGTGAGCAGCAGGCTGCACCGGATGAAATATTAATTTTTTTTTGTCGGTGCACAAAGGATTCTGCCACCACCAAATGCGGATGCAGAAAGGCATCTCTCAAGTGTTCCCCTGCGTGCCAAAACTGCCACGGGAACTGTCTTAATGGGGGCCCCCTCTTGGTCAATGAGGATGAAGAACTCGACTTTGATCCTCTGCCAGTTATCCTAGAAGATGTATCCCCTTTCTCAATGGATGAAGAAGAAAACGAAGCAGAACAATACCCAGGACCAAGTTACCATGACGAGGAAGGACCCTCCGATCCAAGAGAGTCAGGAATTTATAATATTTATTGATGTTTATTGTACTATAAGGTGTAAATATATTATTAAATTAAATGTAACACAGTTTCAAAAAAAAAAAAACACATTTACGAGTTAATGTATTAATAAAAAAAAAGTTATGTACAAATTGTTGTTGACTCTGGAATCATCCTACCCCAATGCCTTTCCGGAGCGAAGTGTAGTTAATATAGGCCTATATATTATATTAACTGTACATTATATATTATATACATTGAATACAAGTATTATTGCCTATGTAGAGGGCAATTATGGCTCCTAAATAACAATAAAGATTCAGCGATCCTCGATAAATTGTCAATTTTGAGTATTATCAAAACTTTCCATCATATATTATAGTAATTGTATTCCTGTGGGGTAAATGATGGAGCTCTCAAAGTGGTTCCACTAGGTTCGGGGTTCGAAATTAGTATTAAACGACACCAAACAATATTACTTTGAAGAACTCTATATATACTTGAAAATATAGCCTATTATAAATACATACCTATAGCCTATACATATACATAATTTCTTTATGTGCCATTTATATATATAGTACATACTATTTATACATATAAATATATAATACGTTTATATTGGATTTATATAGAGTTTCAGCAGTGGAAGAACGGAAAATACGAAAGTTAAGTCAACAATCAGTCACTTTCTCCTCGATGGTTTTTATGGTTTCTTGGTAAACAGGCTCCATGTAGTTTCTTCTTATAGTACTCTCATCAGGCATTGACATCTTTGTGTATTTTTCAAGGAATCCTTTGAAAGTCGGATGGTTTACCTTATTGAGTGGAATTCCCGCTTGTGTAAGAGCAGCACATAAATCAATCTTGAATTTCTTCAAATTTTGAGTTTTCGATGAACACTGTTCAATCGCATTCCGTAATAAAGGTTGTCGCGATTTATTTGCTTGAAGTGTCTTGTTCTTTTGATGCTTAGAAGTGGAAATGTGTTGTTTGATGCGGTCTCGCTGGTGTTTTTCATCTAACAAAATTCCTGAATCGCAAATGCTACACGGTATTACAGTTCCATCTGTTTCTACGGAATCTTGTTTGAATTCCTGAGACAGAGAAAATAACCGGGCTCTGGACACCTTAGGCATGGCAAAAATACACTCATTTAATCACAGATTTGCACTCACGATCAACAGACTACTGACTGGTGAAATCAAGACGATGGAAGTGAGAGAAAGAGGATTTGCGTATACACAATATTTTTTTTATAATAAGTTATAATTTGGTGGAATGAAATACGCATTTCCATTGTAGCAAGCTATTTGTTTCGGCAAAGTGAAAGAGGATTTGCGCGCACACACAATATTATTGTTGATGGAATGAAATATGCATTTCCATTGTAGGGAGCTATTTGTTTCGGCAAAGTGAGAGAAAGAGGGTTTTCACGCACACACGTATCATTTTCTGTTGTTGCAGGTGTGCGTTCAGTCCTGCTTTTACTGGAAGTAAAATGGAATGAAACTCACAAGTCATTCATAACGCTTTATAATGATAAAATGCACTCTAGAAGAATATTGATAAGCTACAGTATATGAAAAAGGGGAAGAAAGGGGATTATGGGCACTGTTGAGAAAAAAGGGGTAAAAGGTACCAAAAAAGGAAAAAAAAAGGTGCTACAAAAATGTCTCCATTCTCGACTATAGATAAAATCTCACTCTGTGGTATCTTTCCGAAGAGCTTTAATTTACCCTACGAGAAAAGGTGCGCACCTAAAAATCCTAACCCTAGTTATTACTCACTTTTAATGAGACGGTTGAGCTTGTCGCCTCTTGCAGAGTCCCTGGATTTTGGCTCAATATTAGTCAAATTTAGTCGAAGATTAAGTCGGTTTCTGTATTATGTTTTTAGTTAAACGAGCGATGAAAATCCCTTCTCACAAAGATAGGTTGTTGAAAACTGCATGGCGCATCTAAAAACAAATTCCGACAAAGTCTTATTTTTTGGGGTTTTGAATGAAAGAGGGAACCATAGACGTCAGTGCATCAGGGGTTTGAAACTGTGGTCCGTAACTGCAAAAGTAAGGAAAATTGCAATATGACCTGTATTTTCGAAGATTTTAAACCTTTGACATCTAGTGTCCATTTTATGTGAAAAATTTCTACTTCTTTACTTCCCACTTGCTTTATGATATTTTTTAATTAATTATGTCTGCGGACCATCTGCACCGTGTTCGCGGACCACCAGTGGTCCGCGGGACCATAGGTTGAGAAACGCTGGTCAATATTAACAACTCATTAGCGTCATGTTTCTATTGTTTAGTGATGTCTTCTTATGTGATATTCAGTTTAAACGATTATAATATCCAGTGACATAGCGGCGATGAGTTATGGAAAATAAGCAAGTCCTACAAACCCGGCGTTTGCCTTTGCGAACGACGGAACCATGAAAAACCCAAGTCAATTTGGGCGGCCACGAGATTTGATTTGAACTCAGGACCTCCTCCCTGTTAGCCCATAGGCCTACCACCACGCTGTAATTGGTTTTAGTGTGTTCATTGCGACTGAGCTAAACTGATTGCATTTCACAACAATAAGTACATTAGGCCTATAGTTTTCTTGTTACTAGGGGCAACAAAATGTCATTCATATTTTAATTGACATTTATGTTCTGAAATTCGCATTTAAGCTGTCCTTATTTCGTTTTTATCTTGATATCTATTACATGTACAAAGAAATGTGATAACAAAAAATGTTCATTTTAAATTTCTCTACAACTTTACTGTGGTAGGTTTTCATGTATCGCCTACTGTAATGGATATAATCTAGAAAAATTGAAAATGGATACGAGTAAAGTACCCTTTAAGTAATTTTTGCAGAAATACGGATATAGCCATTTTATTAGTCATATATAAGAGTTTCCAATTTTAAATTTTAATTAAAATCATTAGAGCCATTTTTTTCAAAAATCAAATTAAAAAAAAAAGTTTTCACGAAAAGTCCCCTTAATATTTCAGTTGTAAAACTAAATTTCTGGGCGGTTCGACAAAATTTCGAAAAAGTCCTTAATTCAAAAAATGAAGTAAATACAATGAACCGTTTATCCGCTGTGCTTGTCCACGGACAGACGGACAGACGTCATTCCAAAAATATTTTTTTCGGTTTCTAGGCTTCATGAAACGTGCTCTCCCGGTGTTAACTCGACTTCGATTTTTTGTCACGTACTTTCTCTATACTACGTACCCGCGAGAAAGTAAAAGTAAAGTAACATATATTCATGAAGGAAATTTAATGCTCTACGACTTCTTTCCTTATGACTTTTTTGTAGGACGAATGTCCGAAGAATTAGCAAACGAAATAAGGCAAAAAACGCGAGGCAATTTTATTTTTTTTCAAAATCATCTAATTTTGAGCACGGATATCTGAGACATTAGGCTAGATAGCGAAAACATGAACTGAATCAATCTTGTGGAGTATTTTGTCAGCTTTAATTTTGTATAGGAGGGTCTTAACGCTTGGACCCATATCTTCTGAGATATAAGCGAAAAATCGAAAAAAGGGACCTTCTAGGGACCCCCCTGTCCCCCGCTCACCCCCTAGGAGTGGGGACTTTTAGTATGTTTACCTCCTTACTAGTCCAAACAATGCCCCAAAGTCAAAAATTGTGTTCCTTCCATTTCCCTCTACAACTTATCCTTGACTGGACTATATGATGTTTAAGAGAAATTTCTTTGACATTTAAGAATACACTCGGCCCTATTTCCCTTTCTATGGAACGGTACAGTAATAGATTATTACTATTCCTTTGGCAAAACACAAGAATGAGTCTGAGTAGATGACGCAGTGTCGGATGGTAGGCCTAGTCCCTCCAGAGATGTAGTAGCGTCACGGAGAAAAGAAAGAAAGGAAAGAAATAGAACATTACAATTTTGTGGATAGTGTTACAGTAAAACAAATTCAATTTAATTACCTGGTCTCCATCCTTACAATTAATTTTGAAAATTGAAATCCTAGCTTTTCATCTATATAATAATCACCGAAGACTGAATAGCCTCCAGTATTTTTTTATTTATTTATTTATTCATTTTGCTGCAGACTATTAAGTGCCAGAATGGTACTTTATGAGATTGTGTGAGGGACGAGAAAATGTCTGTCCTTCTGTCTGTCTGTACGCGCGATAACTCAAATACGCTTTATCGGATTTTCATTAAACTTGGTATACGCATTTATAACCTCCACGGGAAGAAGTCTATTGATATTGGACCAAATCAGTTGACCGGTACTGGAGTAATGTCCAATTTAGTGCCTATTTTATGGGAATATATAAGAGAGAATTCATCAAATGCAAATCATTTCTCACGGCAACATATTGTTCTACAGTGTTCAAATACGGTTTTGGAAGTTGTAATACAGACAAATAATACTACACACATATTCCTTCATAATTATATGCTTATCAAACTGGACCTTGTTCTTTCGTAAACCTTGCTTAATGTATCGATCTAAAGCTTAACTTGGAAATAGATTTAAAAAAATAATTATTTTCTGCATATCATAATAGCAATAATCACTGATTAAACAAAAACATTCTGGTACTTTGTTACATGAGTTTACCTGATTTCATAATAAGCAGAAATCATTTAAATTACTCTTCAATATTGGTCCTTTGTAATATGAAAGAACTAAAACCTATGCAACGTTCGAAACTTTGAATAGCGATTACGGTTACGAACTATTACTATCCTGTTCACTGAGTCTGATAGATTGAAATATGAATCTTTATATAAGTCATAAAGTCAATAGTAAGCTTTTCAGTGGTCGGCCATCTTGAATTTGTTTCAAAAGTGCAGAACTTGCTGCATTTCCAACTTGACTGATAAAGTGACAAACACATGAAATGAGATTGTTCCTTGCGGCAGCAGCTCACAAATAAGTTTGTTGCAGTGCTGAAGATGTATTCACGTGTAATACAGTAGAGTAGCTATTGAAATACAACGCCGAAAGGATTATTGAAAACTGGAAGGTATAGTTTTAGTTGCATTGTCTTCATTTCGTCTGAAGGAGAAAGTTTAGTCATAGGATGTCTATGTGACATAACTTATGGTAATCTACAGTACAATAAGCCAGTATTCGCATGCTTTTTGTTATTAAATGATTGTGTGGGATAGCTGGTAATGAAGTTTATTGAAGCACAGCCCACAAATCAAGGTCGTGGTTTCAATACTGCAGTTGGATTTTTCAGAGAATCTAATCCTATAATGGTATTGTGAAAAAAACTCCGTGGCGCTACATCCCTGAAGGGACTAGGCCTACCACCCGAATAGGCCTACCAGCAACTAGGCCTGCCATAGGCAGATGGCAGGGTTGGGGGCATGTGGTCAGCATGCCGTCACCCACGGCCGTTAATGGTGGTTCCCATGACCGGAGCCGCTACTTATCTATCAAGTAGCTCCTCTATTTGAATCATGAGGCTGAGTGCACCCCGTTCCAGACCTTCCTACCTCAGAAAAATTCAAGGAGGTACCGGTAGTCAGCGACACTAACCAAAAGACCACGCTGACGGACAATGGTATTATAAAACTGAGGAAAACACAGAAAACATTAAATTCTGTAGACTGCATAATTTAACAAATCTTTAATAACAAAGGAATAACCTTAAACGAAATACATAAGCTTTTCATTCTTAATTTATAAACAATAACGTCTAATTAACAAATGAGTGCTGAAAAAAACAGCGTTCTTGCAAAAAAAATAAAATAAACGTTTAATTGATCACTTGGTAGAATAGTTAAAGGATACCATATCGTATTATAAACCTAAACTAAACTCTGTGGCGCTACATCCTTTGTGAGAGTATAAGTGTTACAGGCCTACTATTGCTTGAATAAAACAATTGATTTAAATAAGTTAGTTAACACAAAATAATAAATACCGGTGCACTGGAAGAAGGCATTAAGGAACAGTGAAAATCTCTTACGATACAAAACAGCGAAATACACAGTAGGCTACACCCTATGAACTTATGAACATGTTCTATGATAGAGTTCATTCAAGGCTTGTGAATTATCTACAGCCGCATCCAGACAAATCAATAAACATTCTGTCACTTATTCAACATTGCTATCTGAGTTTAATTATAGTTTTTAAAGGTGTATGTTGAACAGCCATCACTGCTCATTCGTTACATTAAAAAACACTGCTGTGCTGTTATGTGGTGCTGGATAACTGATATACTCTACCTCCGTTTGTTTCTCCGCAAACTGAATTTGTTGGAAGCTATTTGCATTCAGTTGCAATTCTATAAAATCGCATTGAATTTGTATCTGCTACTACAGAGTTTTATCTGGATGTGATCAGCAAGTTATAAATGGGCTACTTTGACGTACATTTAAACAAGCAAAACATCAGCAAACAGTGTTTGTTTTTGTTTATAACTTTAACCCGCTTATGCTTCAAATTAAAAAAAAAAGAATGAATTTAATCTCTTTCAAAAACTGAAATAAAGAGTGATTTAGGAAATAGTATTTATTACTGTATCAACTGATTTCCTGTATAACCTGTTTCCCGTCAACAATATTATTTAGGGAAGCATTAAGACATAATCAACAAACAACAGAATTGCATTATAATACCTAGTATAATGAGTCTAGGGAAAAGCATTTAATGACCATAAAATAGTAAAAAACTGCAAAATAAAAAAAGCATTTATGACCTAAAAATAGCGAAAAAATGACACAAAATTAAAAATAAATACCAATAAATTTACTTACAATTAGTTTTTTCTTAAAGTAATGAATTGGTAAAATAAAGTTAATGGATGACAGTGCATCACATATGAACTTACAATATGAACACTTATTTTGTTACTAAAGAAATAAGTAAATTTATACTATTTGGATACCCATAGCGAAAAAAAAAAAATTGAACTGGCATGCCCATCAAATTCCCCTAGCATATTTGCCAAAGAAAAAAAATTCTTTATTGCTACAAGACAAACTGCTATGGTGTTTGCAATAAATCTGAACTAAAATGAAATATGAACACTTGGCGAAGATTCTAAAATAAAAAGATTGTCTGATGTCTGAAAGTAACGATTTGTACATGGAAAAGCTCCACTGAAACATGACCTAAAATGACCAAAAAATTACCTAACTCTTGAAAATAACGAAAAAATCAAAACAAAGCAAAAAATGCAAAAACAAATTGTCCTTATTTAATAAATTATTTCATGATACAATATATATATATCATATACAGTATGTCTTGTAGCAATAAAGAATTATTTTATATATATATTCCAGCTCCCTTTTACCCTTCATATAAAAAAGAAGCAAAATCATGAAATGCCTTGCCCTAAATTATTATTGTTAGAAAACTGAGGCGAACAGACAAGTTGCAAATTTTGTGGTTAAGCCACATAAATAAATTGTACCAAAATTGTTTTGGTAGCCTCTACAACTTATTTTTTGAAAATCATCTGACTCATCAAATTTCAAATTTTCATCGCCTTCTGTAAAATTCAGAAACAAATATTGTTTAAGGGACATGGCGGTTTTGGTATATTTTGTAGAAGTGGGTATTATTCATAATTTAATGTAAGGTTTGTTAATAATTGAAGGGGTCGGGAAGATAGGGCTAACACTCTTTTTGTAAAAGTTGAGATTGTTGCACTAATTTAATTTTTTCTTAGTCACTATTCATTCCAATGTTTATGAGCATAGACTAATTCTGTCTATAAGGCTGTTAGTAACATAATACGTACCAAAGAAAGATAAAAACAAGATTCGTAGATCTGAGCGAACTTTAAAAGTGTAATATCAAAAATGACGTTTGTGTGGGTTAGCATTATCTTACCTCGACTCCTTCGATTCAAATAATTAAGAATTCTAGCACGTAGAGGCTGTTGGATTGCGTAACATTCATGAGGCATTGAAATAATTATTATTAGGGGCGGATTTCTATGATCTAAAAATAGGATATATGCATGCATTTATGACATAAAAAACATTAAAATATGACCAATAAAATTTAAAATATGACTTTACCACTTACACATTGTGTATATCTTTTTTTAAAGTTTCATTACAATACATTTAATTTAAATATAGTGTTAATTATTTAAAATATCTGTAAATTCTCAAAAAGTATCATTTATAATGCAAAATTTAAAAAAATATATGAAACTTCAAAATTTATTTAATATGCACACAAATATGCCAAAAATATGACCTAAATATGCACATTCAGACTAAATATGCTACAATAGTTGAAAATTTCCTAAATATGCAGTTATATGCACAATAAAAGCCGTTCCATTTTCACCAGGATACTTGGAATCGGGTTTAAATTAGTCGGAAACCTGAAATAATGCAAAGGGGAAAAGTATGCAAGTCATAGAAATCCACCACTTAATTATTATTTATATATAGTACTAGCTGACCCATCAGTGCTTCGCATTGTTAGATTTATGTACGATATATATATAGGTTAAGTGAACACAATTTAAAGTCGATTAGATGTAGCCTACTTATATAAATCATCAGCCGTCCAGCCAACACGGTGGACGTATTTATATTCCACATACTCCTTCACCCGTAGTTTACTCTGATTATGTACAAAATTTTATCTTTCTGTTTCAATTTTGGCAAACACACAGTAAATAGCTGGGCATAGGGGATGCATTCGCTCCTCTCATGCAGCGGGCTCCGATTCGAATACTGGTCGGTACAAGTTACCTAGGTAGAGTTTCTTCTGGGATTTTTCCTCACCTGTGAGACAAATGTCAGGTAACTTTAGGCTCTGGTAACTTTAGGCCCTAGTGGTCTCCGGATATCATCTGGCAGCCAGTATCATCATCATCATCCCATCCTCGTCTTGTTCAGAGTGAGTGTGTGAATGATGTATCTCGTCCTGTATGTTTGTGTTGTCTCGGAGGTGGCCCCGGCATTTGGCTGAACACTCATCCGGGAGTCCCTCCATGTCCTTGTCTGGTCAAGAAAGTATGTATGTGATCCATAGATAATCCCTCTCCCGACAGGTCGCGGCCCTGTAAGGCCCGGGCAACGTGGGTCGCTTAAATGACCCCAAAAGGGAGGGGTAAAAACTAAGGTAAAGATAGAGAGATAATATGGTAAATAGAAATTAATCAGGAAATTATATCTATTGATATTGTATGAACTATCTCGGGGTAAAGGTGGCCGGTATGTAAGGCTGACAACCTTACCACCTTCACGCTCCGATTGTCTAAAAATCCGGGAGCCTCAACTTCTTGGAACCCTCTGGGCCTCCATGGCCTGTAATAGGGAACACTTTACTTACTGTCTTTCGCAATGCAGTCCTAGGATAACTATAAGAAAAGAGTTCAACTCTTAAGAATAGAACCCAGGACCTTCTAAATTTACTTCGTGTCAAAAAATAGTTAATAATAATTTATAAGAATTCTATTGATAGCCTTTCTCATAATTTTATATCAGATTTCATGTAGACCTAATAGATTCTATTAGGTCTACATGAAATCATGCCAAGCCACCTGTGCAGTTTAAAAAAAATAATGTTGTCATGGGGATTGTATACATGCAGTATGAATTCCTTTTGGTGAATATCATAACTTTACAACCCTATTTTGGCCCTTAGAGGCCCTTAGAAGCCAAAGATTTTGAAATCCTTTCTTAGTGCGCCTCTAGAGCCTATGAGCAATATGTGTACCAAGTTTCAAGTTCCTAGGCTGTACAGTTTTTGAGAAACTGTGATCAGTCAGTGAGTCAGTGGGTTTTGGCTTTTATATATAGAGATAATATATTCGCCCCTACAGGCAAACCATGAAATTAATCAATTCGTACATGGTTGAAAGTAGGTATTTTAAAGATAGAAAAATCTTAGCAATGTAGATATAATGCAGATTGCAAACTGGCTTATCCTACATATTAAAAAGCAGCATTTATATTTGTATTACAACTAATGAAGATAGCTATTACCCAGTTAAGCAATTTCATTACGTATAAACGCTAACCTCTTCACGTTGCAATGAACTATGACATTTGAAATACCAAATACCGTACCTAACTACTACTAAATCCCCTGTTATTAACTCATTCCTGAAATGTAAGGTTTAAAGTGAATTTAAACGCCCACAAGCACTCTCACAGGAAGCAATCAATCAAAGAAAGCCACAGAGCATTTCTGCTTCTGAAATGTGCTTCACAAATCTAGCTGTCTTTCTCGATTTCTCTCACTTTAATGCCTGGTTATACAAACCATCCGCTTGGATTTAGGAGCTGAGAAAACTAAAACCTGAACAAATCGAAATTAAAGCGAGCGAATATTACTTTACAGCTACAATCTACAACATTTGTGAGATCTTGAAACCGCAGAAACACAGTATAGTATAATATTCAAAGTCCTGCTTCTAATTCGGGAAAATGTAATACAGTATTTCACTTGCTAGGATTAATTTTTGCTGACAAAATAGTAAACAATAATAGAATTATTGTACTTTCACATATTGCAATATGGCTGAGTTGTATTATTCGCAATTGATTAAATCATTAAAATATAAGCACCGGTAATAGTAATTTTTGTAATAAGAAAAATATAAAAATAATGCTCATATTTCGGTTTCGTCCAACAGAAATAAAATTTCAACAACAATCCGTCCCTTTTCTACTATTTTCATCTCTAATGTGTTTTGTAGTATTTTTATTTTTATTTCAAACTACACATTTGCTACTTTAACCTTGTCGTAAATGTCCCTTCGTTAGCTTTTTAGCTAGTACCGGTGCACATATTTATTATTCATTTCACACTTATTATGTTTTGTCCCGTTTGCATCACTCCTTATTTATCATGGCATCCGTCCTGTAGAAGCTCTCATTAATTGAGTCTCTCTTCATTTGGAGCTCTAGCAACAATTTTTCAAATGCCGGTGTACTTGGCAGGCGCATTTCAGTCTCAGGCCTTCAACCAAGAAGATTTCCCTGGTGAATACATATGTAGGCCTATATCTTGATCGCTTAAATTTTGGGACCCCAAGTTTCCTTTTCAGGTACCATGATTTCTTGCTTTAAAGTTCTTACAGCTCTTGTCTCTTGTGTTAGGTATTACTAAATAAGTTCTAAACCATATGTGAGAGTAGGTAGCACTTTGACCCGAAAGAGTTCCATAGCTGTGTTGATCGACATTCTTTGTAGGTGTCTGATGTCTCTTATGCTTCTGATCGCGGCTGCCAGTCTTTCTTTCTTTTGTGTGGATCCTGTTACTTGCATCCTAATCCCTAGTACCTCAATTGTCTTTTCGGCGGCAGTATATGAGTATATGCCTCCACATACAATGATGTCTCTGGCTAGGGTCCTCTCCTAAATACCACCAGTTCTGTCTTTGAAACATTCATTACTAGTTCGTTTTCATCTGCCCATTGAGTGATGAGTTCCATCCATCTTTGCAGATCCTGTATGTTACCAGAGGCTAAAGCCATGTCGTCTGCATACATGTTGACGTTTAGGTTCTTTGCTCCCTCCATGACTTTGATTGGGACGTCGTGTGTCAGGATGAATATTAGTATAGGGTTCAAGGGATCCCCTTGTACAACTCCTATTGATTCAATGATCCAATCGGATTGACAGCCTCCGTCCCATATTTGTACCTGATTGTCCGCCAGTATGTTAGCTATTAACCTCGTCATATCGGAGTGTCCTATGAGATGTTCTAATTTTTCAATTAGTTTCTTCCTGTTGACCGTGTAATATAAACCTATGTCCATTGTCGCACTTCTGTTACTCCGTGCATGTCAAACGCTTGTTAGATCAATTTTGTTGTTACACATTGTGCTGGTGATACAGTAACGTTCAAAACAGCATTATGAAGAAACATAAGTTAATGTTTCCGGTAATTGCACTGCAATTTTAAACTGAATTTTATGCAATGCAGGAAAAAAAAAATCCCTGGCAAGGAAGGTATTTTTATTTGAGCAAGGGAAATTTTTTCACGAGAGGGGGATATCCCCCATCCCCCGGTAATTCGAACCCTGCCTTGGCTGAAAGGAGTATTTCCCCCCTTTCATTTACGGTTTATGGTATTAGTTCGACAGTTTTGCGATAGAGCGAGGGCACTGTAATATTTCAGTTGCAAGCAAGATTTTTTCCCGACGCGAAGGATGATTGTTAGGTTATACTGTTGTCGATGTGAAAAGTTGTGTTACTTTTATGTTGTAAGCAAAAGCGGGTACAAGCAAATACAATTTGAGGAAATGTCTCATCCTTAGTGTGTGGGTTAATGGGGGGGGGGGGGAGAGAACTGGCGAAACGTTCGAAGAAAAAGAGAAATGCTGAGGTGGGAAACATGTATGAAAAATGATGGTGCACGTACCAAAACGTAAGACGTTTAACAATGACGCCCATAGGCCCTAGAAACCTTTTTTCATATTTCCATCCCTTAATATTGAAACGTTCAATGAATAACGTTTTTACGTCACTTGTGGCAATTTTATTATTTCATAAATTATTTATATAAAATACCCCATTGCGACTTCTGGCCCACTTTCTACAAGCAGTTTAATGCATTCACAATAAAAACTTTTTTTGATAACAGCTTAAAGAAGCTGAAGACAAATGAAGATCAAGGTTTGTCTAGTATTGATATTATGAATTTTATTATTCTTACTAAATTTATTTCGATTATTGACCCAGAAGGTCTTTCAACACCAAATATATTCGCAAGGGAGGGTATTAATCCTACTCTGTCTATAGCCTATCACGGAGTAGCACAATAGAAGCCCATTTATACAGTTCATACCGATCCATTAAAATTTTCAAAATTAAGAGAGAGAGATATATATTGTATATTCCTATCTTCTCGCACGCCACAATCTGCCGAAATATCAACCGTCCTATCGAATAAACGAAACATGTAAACACTAATAGTACTATCAGAACTGCCGTTTAACATGTGGTCGTATTACAAGCAGTATTCTTTGTTTTCACTAATAACGAACATATCTGAGGCGCCAAGAAATAATGACGTGTGACGCTAGACCCAGGCCCAGACATGGATAATAATTATGAAAATGTTAGCACAATACTGTTTAAAAGCTCATTACCTGCAAGTTTGCTCAGAGCTTGTTATAAAAAGACTATTCCCTAGGGCTGTGACATCTTCACAACAAGAACAGCGAACATGCTGTTCTTGTAGCATTCCGTAAACCCGGATTGTTAACTTGCATGGGTTTCAACAGTCAAATTATTAAGTCAATGGCGGTTCTCTATTCAAGCATTTCATTTGCAGAGGGACCTAATTGCTTAAACAGTAAGCATTTTCGTTTATAAGGATTCTATAATTTGGGGGATAGTTTCCCACTGAGCTGGACTGGTTAATATTTTTTTCTACACACGAGAAACGGCCAAATTTCGTGTAATATTATTCTCCAGAAATTTCAGAATCCATATGTAGGCACATATAATTCTAAGGCACATTTTGTTTCTAAGAATATTTTAAATATAGGTAAAATCGGTAGAAGTTCACAGAAAACTAACCTAAAGTGGCGCTCGGAAAGAAAGTCGCACACCAGAATCGCCTGCTCGAGACAGCGCAGGTGCATGCTGGGAAGAAGCCGATGGGTTACGTGGTGCTGGAGTCAGGGCTGCCAACATGATAAGGGTCTGACAAACCTCCGGAAGATACGATATGCCACATTTTCGAAACCTACAAACAGTGTATCGTATATTATTCGAAAATGCAAGGGCGCTTCACTACGGCTGCCGCCTCCGCTTCGCGCACTTAACTATGTTAGTGTTATGCAGTATTTAGCTATATGTGGGGGTTGGCAGACAATGGGAGTGTTGGTCTGCAAGCCAGAGCCCGCATACCAACGCCGAACATCGCGCGTGGAAATAAACCCATCATTTTTAATATTGTCTAATGTGATCATCAGCATTCAGCGCTAATTGAATATTTAACTCATTCCGCCTGCTAAATCACTTTATTTTCCTTCAGCCACCGCTGCTCTGTGGATGCAATTTTACGGAGCTAGCCTAGTGATTTAAGAGAATCGGCACCATTATCTGACAAACTAACAAGAAGAAAGCAGAACAACAATAAATTATTCATAAATAAGAAGTGAACCGCTGAAATAAAAAGAGATTATATTACCAGTGAGAACTGTTATGTCAATTAGCGGAACCTTCGGAGATTGAAATCCTTTAAACTCTCATAGCTTATTGTTTTAATTGCAGAAACAGATGCAGTAGCGAAGTGTTTTTGTTTATTCTCTGAATCTCTCCCAGCATTCTTTTTCCCGTTTACTTCGATTGCAATAAAGATAGCAAGTTTCAAATCTGTCCGGGAATCTAACGCCTGCGTCCGCAGTCTTTATTGCGTCCTGTTAACTGTCGCTAATTCAAGTTCTTATTCCTTCATTAGTTTTTGAATCGCGACTGAGTCCCGACATTGTGGGATTTTAGATAGATTTGGTTTATAAGCTCTTGCTATTTTTCATAGCTACAATAATCTGCCTACAGACACTGTCTGGAGAAATCGTATGGAAACAAAACAATTATAATTACACAGCAGCCATGTCCTGTTAGATTCGCTCTCTCACAACTTTCGGGGTTGTTTTCGACAGCCAATCAAAATGCTTCGGGGCACCGAATACATCGGAAAATGTAACATAGATTTCATCAATAATCTTATAACAGTTTGTAAGAAGTTGTATAAAGTAAAACAATGCATGTAATATATTTCACAGTAATGGAGCATTCAATAAAAAAAATACTAGGCTCATAATACATGCATACAAACACATATACATAATTATATAATAACATAACTAATTTCAGTGCCTATTTATTCCAGGAGTTTCAGCCAACCAAGACTTTCTGAAGGATATTAATGGCAGACAGGTTTTCAGTCTTATCTTACTGCTGAAAAGATTTGTATTAAATCCTTTACAGAAAATCTGACGTGGGCGGGAATGGAACCCAGGATTTCAGCTTTGTACGCTGATGGCCACTCCAAAATCGGACTCAATCCACACACACAAATGCTCTCGGAATCAAACCCATGAGCAGAACAGAAAATCAGAGAAAATCAGAATTCCATAAGGTTCAAGTAAATATTACATTTCTGTAAGCTTGAATTCAGATAGGACACAATCTATTGCCTGACTAGTTAAATACAAGAATTATAGATTACCGTATTTTACGGCCCATAAGATGCACTTTTTTACTTTGAAAACAGAGCCATGAAAGTTGGGTGCGTCTAATGGTCCGAAGTAAACTATATATATATATATATATATATATATATATATATATGGTAAATATTTCCGGAATACCATAGTTATAAATAAGGTGTTGTAAACGACAAGATAGTTACAAATTTTGGCACAGTCTTTACATCAGTGCACTTGTCACAATAGTGAAATGAGGGTATCCACAACGCGAAAAAAGGAATGAGTTCTTTTATACGAAAGGAGTTGTCTCCGCCGGGTGGTTGACCTCTAAAACAGTCTCGTCCCGTTACACTTACCGTAAGCTGAATTGAGGGTTAGAGGGTGTAAAGGTATTTTCAGTCTTCCAGTTCAGTTGTTAAAATTTACGTGATGCCATCTGTACAGAAGAGATTTTCGTACAACGCAGGTTATAAGTTAGAAGTGTTTTACACTGATTCCATTGTACAAGGTTATAATTTGTTTATGCAATGAAGTATATTATTCCCTTAATTTGTTTTTCGTTTAGAATCACATTAAATTTATTTTCCTTTAAATTTCCTTGCTAAAATCAAGGTGCGTCTTATGGTCCGGAACGTCTTATAGTCCGTAAAATACGGTAATTAAGTTCCTGCTGGATTATATTTGAATAATATGAACAGTAATGAGTATTTTTCATATTACGCACGTCTTTTAGGAACATTATACCACTGTTAAAAAGTACTTTGAGTTGATGGTAATCCGTGATAAATGGTGAATATGATTAGAGAGTTCGGAATGTGACGTGCACGCACGGCTAATGTTAAGAATTAAACCGCTGAATGCACATTAAGGGTAGGTTAAGGAAATCGATACAGCACCGATAACATTCCGTCCCCTTCCTCCCTACATTTCTCGATTCTGCGGGTTTATTTCCTCCATATGATATTTCCGGAGAGAAATGAAGTCCAAAGGCACTATCGGCTAATGAGAACACAAGGAAGAATTAAATTGGCAGCAGCATCAACAAATATGCGAATAAAATACATCTACAGTAACACGATAGGTCTATTTAATATTATTTAACAATGTACGGACTTAACAATATTCGTTAAGCATAAAACAGACATTTCAGATGAAAGGGTCATATATTTCGAAGTGGACAAAGAATTTTGACACAGAATTAAATGTGTATCGAATGAAACCCCAATTTCGATACGGTGCAAGTCAGTTAGTGTGTTTTTAATTTGTTAATTTATTTGTTATGATTTTTCAGGAAAACAAGGTAGGCCTAGAATTAAATGGCAGTCACCCACCCGATTTCACAATCGAGAGAAATGCAGAAAGTCTTTTCGATGCCAGCAGGAATGTTGGATTGGAAATTAATACTGAAAAAAATAAATATATGGAAATGAAACATCAAAATACTGCGCTACAAAATATTATAATAAACGGTAAATCGAACAAGTGGAAAAATTGAAATATCTGGGAGCAATAATTAAATATACAAATAATATCAAGTATAGACTCAAATCAGGAAATGCCTGCTTTTTTGAAGTTCAGAAACTCTTATCTTCTCGTCTACTGTCAAGAAATCTAAAAATAAAAATGTATAAGATAATTTATTATCCTGCCGGTTGTATTATATGGATGTGAGACATGGTCGCTTACTCTTCGGGAAGAACATAATTTAAGTGTGTTCGAAAACAGGGTGCTTAGGAAAATATTTGGGCCTAAAAGATATGAAAATGGGGATTGAAGAAAACTTTATAACGACGATCTTCATAACCTGTACTCTTCATCGGATTTAGTAAGGGTAATTAAATCGCGGAGGATGAAATAGGGAGGAAAGACGTATCTCAAAAGTATTGACTGGGCGACCCGAAGGGAACTGACCACTTGGAAGACCTAGACGTAGATGGAAGGACAATATTGGGATGTATTTAAGGGAAGTAGGATTTGCGAGGGATGTTTGGATGGAGTTAGCACAGAATAGGGTTGAATGGTGGGCTCAGGTAAGCGCGGCAATAAACCTCCTGGTTCAATCAAATTGATAATATTCCTTTAGTTTGCTGAAGAATTGTCTATTGCCATTGAGTAAGTGAGTGAGTTTAGCTCATCTTAATTAGGTTAAGTATGCCATGATCTGAGATCTGATACAATGGTCATCTGATTCTAAACAATACAAGTAAAAAAGTAATTATTATTTAAATAATCTGATACATATTTTTCATGGAATAGTCTTAATAAATCCCACTCAAGATTACGAGTTTCGTCACATTACGAGTAGATAAATCGTAATCTCTCGTGGGATTACTTATGTTAAGATGAAATATTATACCATACAACATAAGACTTGAACTCAGTTACACACGGTCCAGTAAAGCATTTTGAAGATGAAATTTAAAATTGAAGTTTTTGTCAAGGTTTTGTTTTCATGTAAACTATTTCTGTTCATTTCCTCAGTATACCTAGGTAGATACGCATCAGTCACCGTAAAACTCACGCTGCAGGACATAAATGACTATTCCAACCGGAGCTGGGAGCCCATTTCGCCCACGACTATTTGCAAGCCTCGGGTATATTACTGATAAAAATAGAAACTTCCATACCGAAAGTTGGTTTCTAATCCAGGTTTAGATGGTGCTAATTTTAAAACTTCGGTTTAGATGGGTTTGTAGCAACGATAAATTTTACTAGATGTGACACAAACTAGCTGCCAGTTTTATTTCTCACTAAATTTGTTTTTTACCCAGTTACGACCAAACGTGCAGTTCGATTTTCTTCCAATTTGGCAAGAATCTTCTTTGAAGCCATTAAAACATAAATGTGTAAAGATTTTTATATCTGATTCCGTTTTCAAGATAGTGACCTTTTTAACTGAAGAAGAGCGAGGCTTCTGTTCACGTAATAATAATAATATGTGCGGTCATGAATATTAATTATACTAATAATGGTATTGTTAATAATAAAATAATATTATATTTCTATTATTAATATTACCATATTTAATTGCAACAAAACACTTAATTTCTTAAATATACGAGGGTGGATCGAAAAGTACTGCACAATAATTTTTTCCTGCGTTGGTATTGCGGCTGGGATGTTGAACTTTCACCAAGATGGAGTTTGAAGCTTCCGCTACGGACGCTATTTTGTTCCCATGTGTAGCTCTAGCGAGAGAAGCGTGAACTATGCAACAAAGATGGCGCGCATGTTACTAACGTCCACTTGTGAAGAGCAGCGAGGTGTGAAGCTATTTTTATGGGCTAAAGGGCATAGCCCGAATGAAATTCAATGGGACGTGCGAGGCGTCTTTGGGGACGACTTTATGGACCATAGCAATGTCTGCAGGTGGTGTGCATTCTTCGAAGATGGCCGTGATAGCTTTTGTGATGCGCCACGTTCCAGAATGGCGGACAACAGTTGCAACCACGCAGAATGTCACAGTTCAAACCTGGCATCATCAGACTTTCATTTTTTTAGGCCCATGAAGAAATTCCTGGCCGGTAAACGCTTTGCGTCAGATGCAGAAGTAAAAACAGCAGTCCGCATATGACTATATTCCAACCGAACGGACTTCTATGAACAGGGTATTTTGAAACTGGTGTCACGATGGGAGAAATGTGTTGAGAAACTTGGCGACTATATAGAAAAATAGACAAAAGAGTCCCTTCATGTGGGCATGTGTGTTTGTAATTGTACCTATTAAACTTTTTTGTAAGAAAAATTATTGTGCGTTACTTTTCGATCCATCCTCGTGTTTAGGAAGTATTCTTTGTATTACGTTTCTAGATGGTAAAATCATATCAACAAGAACGGAATTGTTATAAATTCGAAACGCATACTTTGTTCACACAGGTTGTTATAAGCGATGATTTGTAGTACACCCTTAGGACTCTTTAGCTACAAGAGAAAATGAGTGAGATAAGTGTTTAAAGTTTTCGCCGGGAAGTAGGCAGGATTGTTCTACGGACAATGGGATATTCACATATAACTAGATACTTAGGGCCCGTATGACGACCTCCAGATATCGTATTTATCTACCAGATAGAGAACCTATCTGGAAGTTGGCCAAGAATTGCGTATTATAGTCTCCTGACAAAGTCTGTCTGGGAAGACAACTTCCAGATAAGCTAGCAGCAGGATGGAGTGGCTGACAAAGTACTGACTGCTAGTTAGGGATCTTGGTTGAAACAAGATGGCGCAAGCCGAAAGCTTCCTAGCCATCTGAATTTTAGAACTGATGCCGGAAGATTTAATTTACATAAAATTGTCATTTTATGCTCACATATGAATGAAATAGAATTGAACAAATAGATTAATGCACTTAAAACGATATGTTGTTATGCAATTTAATTGTACAAATACAAATCCGAGCTGCCGCACCTAGCGGAGGACTACCAAACTACAACAAACACACCTCTCTGCTCAGCGATGTAAGGACCATTTTACAAATTTTTACTGCGTTCTTGCCGGTAGCAGATCAGCGGTGGTATTACACGACATCTTCCAGTTAAGCTATCTGGAAGTCACGTATCTGGAGGATTTGTCAGCATGTGGTAATACAGGCCCTTACTGTAACAAGCCACTCATCAGCCAGCCACTGACGTCATGACTCGCTACAAGTCGTAAAGCCAATGCGCATGGCCACCAATTTGATCGACTTTGTGCCAGTGGCTGTGAAGAAAATCCTTTTCATTTGAAGGGACTAACATTTTGGCTCGTCATGTCGGAAGAGATGCGAAGAGAGGGGGGGAAAGTAATACCTGCTTGACTATTCACATATTCCACTGCTATCTTTAGTGCAGCAGACATACACCAGTGGCATAATTAAGAACTAGTGAACTCCTCCGCAAAAAAAGTGGACTTTTTCAAAATTGTTCAGTTTTATTTATCCTGCATGTCTATTAAATGTTATATATTTTTAATATAATTGAAATACAAGAAATATCAATTAATTAGCAGAAATACATTTTAGATTCCTATTTTCAACAGGAACATTATTTATATCCGTGTTAAAATAGTTATGTTTAGTTATAAAATATTAAATTTACAACCTAACTTAAATAATTCCTTATTAAAATATCACATTATAAGCAGCATAAGTTACTAGCTTCATTAACCGTGCAGATACACTTCTGTTACACTTCACTTCCTCTTCCTCTTTTGAAAACGACGTCCATATTTTCAATTTTTAATGCTATAAATTGTTCTTTCACGCATTGTAAACTTTCGTTTTTGTGCACCACATAAATATTTCGGCTTATTAAACCTCGTTTAAGAACTAATTAAATCACTAATAATTCATATAGAACCACTATAGACTAGATGGATATAGTAAGTATTCATGAACCACAGATTATTGTCTCTGTTGGACATTACATGAGAATATTATAGGGGAAAAATTCCTCCGACACTGGGACTCAAAGCCAGGACCTTTGACTATTCGCGCCATTGCTCTACCAACTGAGCTAAGCCGGAGTTCAACTCACAGCGGCAGATGGAACCTTCCTCCTATGATTGAATGCCCTTAATGGTCTACCTCACTGACAGACAAGCCATGTCATATGCAGTACTGTGAGGCACACTAATTAGTGATTTTTGTTACCGGGCTCCCATTGTTATTGTACAGTTAACATTCAAGATGGATATATGAAAGTATTCATGAACCACAGATTATTGTCTCTGTTGGACATTACATGAGAATATTTGCCCCTATAATATTCTCACAATAGACTACACTACCGAAGGAACCACATGCACGAACTGAACTAATATTTTGTGAATTACAAATAAATAGGATCCAAATGGAAAAAAGCTTTCTTATTCCCATTTTCACATCAGCTGTCACATAACGCAAATTCTAGTTCCGCTATAAAATGTTCTAAGAAAGAATACGCCTATTTAACAGCTCGCTCAATATTGGATAATATTTCTGCACTTGTAGCTTCCCTAGTTAATCACGTGAATGTGAATTTTCATAATATAAATTAGCCTGTACTTATATCTACCACACTTTCACCTTTAATTAGAAGAGGAGACCTGTTCACCTTACTAATGTGTAACCACTTTACGATTTTGAAATGGCTAAGTAAATGCAGAGAAACCAAGATCACAATAAAGATGTTATGGCTTCTAGTAAGGGATCACAAAAATTATTTATGAAAAAAGTTCCTTGAAGTTAAATTTATATATGCCGGTATATATATATATATATATATATAGGCCTATATAGGCTACATATCATTATCGGCCAGATGATATCTGGGGACCACAAGGGCCTAAAGTTACCCGACATTTGTCTCAAAGGTGAGGAAAAACCCCAGAAAAAAACCCACTTAGGTAACTTGTCCCGACCAGGAATCGAACCCGGGCCCGCTGCGTGAGAGGATTGGACGCATCCCCTGAGCCACAGCGTCTGTAACTGCTAATAATAATAATAATAATAATAATAATAATAATAATAATAATAATAATAATAATAATAATAATAATAATAATAATAATAATAATAATAATAATAATAATAATAATAATAATAATAATAATAAATTGATTTTGAAACTATACTAAATAGTAGGATATAGTATTGCAAACCGATTCGAGAAATATTTCTATCGCACAAGCATAAGCGTAGTCGTAGACATTCGTATTATTAAGGGTTATTCGGGGAATTATGTACATCTTACTGCACGACAAGACGTTAATTTTATCTCTAGATTGTACAAACCACGTACTGTGGAGAAAGGACAGAACTCTAACTACACTAACGAGAAGTGACATTTTCATCTCGCTGGTTAACGGGCATTTTATTGCAATTACGTAAGTCTAGAGGTCGCAGGAAAGCAAACATTGATTTCTCGCGTGAGTAAACTCAAATTAAGTATTTAATACAAGACCATTTTAGAACTCTTAAGAGCTTTCCTTCGACAATAATAATTCATGTGAATACCTATTATATCTATTTTTCGTCTTCGAAGAAATATTACGTAATGCCAAGAAGTAAAGTTCAGTGACATTGAAAAGAAGCGGACATCATGATCATCGGTTGCGGTATACAATCAATTCTAAAACTAATGTTTAAAATGTAAAATATAACTAAATATGGTCAGAAAAAAATAACTTGAAGTGTAGGCCTATGTAGTGAACACACATTGTATTCTGAAGTGATATTGTACTTATACATATATGTTATTATATGTTACATATTACAAATAATATGTTACTATCATTCACAGTAGAAAACTACGAGTACAGCAACATATTTTGTTTACTTGTGATTCACCATCCAGGATACTCAAGCTCGACAATATGGTTAATATGAACAGGCCTATTATTGTCAATGCCATTAGCAATAATATTAAACAAGTGCATGAGTCCACCGAAACAAAACATCGAAACAAATTAAACCGAAAAGAAAAAATGAAGCAACAACGTTCTACCAAAAAACCACACATAAAAGGAAACAGTACATTTAAGATTAAGAAAGCAATACTTTCTTCCAAATAAGCAAAATTATTTGCCATAATGACTTAATTGAAAATGTCTGAATTATTTGATTTATTAATGTATGGGAATATTCAAGTCACCATTCCCATTACATCATGATGACATAATGAAAATGTTAATAATAATAATAATAATAATAATAATAATAATAACAACAATAATAATAATGCAACAAACTGGCGCTCATCGAATATATAGCACGACCCGAAGAACGTCATTTGGAAGAAAAAAACTTCACAAAGTGCCTTCCTAACAAAGCTGTACAAAGCCATTGGTCCACCGATGTTTTACCGCTACACACTTCGTAATAATAATAATACTAATAATTATAATAGTAATAAATTATTGGAGCCATTAAGCATACACGTATGCAAACAGGCTCTGTCAATATGATAATGCACTGATTACAAAATGTTATTTTATATCGGAATTACTGCGAGATACAGCTTCACACTGTAAAATAATTATTTGAGTACCTTTTTCTCAACTTAAGGAATCTATTTAAGTTATGTTTAGGCTTCTCGATTCCACTGCACCATCTTACAGGGCATCTTATGTTTTTCAGACACTATTATAATAGAATGGTGCAGAGAAACCGAAAGACCTAGGCAGAAATACCCACAAATTATTTCATTGCTCGAGCTCAACGGTAAAAAAAAAAGCAATTATACAGGGTGTTAATAAATAACACCGAAGTGTTTTATCTGTGTATAGACAAGCAACTTTTATTAAAAGATTTTTGCTCTATGACGTAAAATGTGTATGCTACAAGGCATTAAATTCATTACAATTTGGTGCTCCTAGCTCAGTAATGTAGCGAAATAGGGTTAAAATGTTCATTAAATTGACTTCATGGCTTCTTAGTGATCGATAAAAACCTGATTCTTAATCATTCGTCAACAGCTATATCATAATTTAGTGTTTCCATTGTCTGCAAAATTTACAGACTAATCACATGACTGACCGCCACTGCATTAGTTCTTTTATTCATAACTCCTGTGTTAACAACGAAGTTCCTTTGTTTTGCATCTTTTTCTAATGTTAGAAGTCAGTGGCGGCCATGCCCTGGGAGATTTTATGCTGTAACAGGAAAAATTGAATCCCTAGAGCAAAAATATCCTAATAAAAGTTGCTTGTCTATGTCCCCTCTATACACAGGTAAAATATTTAGGTAAAATATTTCTAATGTTAGAAGTCAGTGGCGGCCATGCCCTGGGAGATTTTATGCTGTAACAGGAAAAATTGAATCCCTAGAGCAAAAATATCCTAATAAAAGTTGCTTGTCTATGTCCCCTCTATACACAGGTAAAATATTTCGGTGTTATTCATTAACACCCTGTATAGCTAACGGGTTCAAACATACAGAATAAAACACGTAAATTGTGAGAAAGTTTTGTGACACACAATATTCGTAATTATTTGATGCCTATAAAATATATGAATGCGTTGTTCGTTTTCTTTGTACACGTTTAAAGATAGTTAAAATAAAATAAAGTTATAATACTACTGCATCACTTTATAAAATAGGCCTACGTGAATTATACAATTTTGTACTTTACAGTTCTGGGATTAACACATGTGCACACACTACACACTACACACCCTACCGTTTAATGCATACGGAATAATGGAGGAATGAGATGGAAATTTATTATTTCCGATTTAAATTTTTTTCTACGAGATAAAACATCCTTCAAACAGTTAAAAGGTAATTACTGTTCAAAACAGCAGAATTGTCAAAAACAAGTGATTGGCAACACTGAGATGTCGCATCAAAATATGTCTCTAACACTCAACCAGCGGAAATAATATTGACATGTGGAACTGTTCATTCCATGAGCTGTCATATAGGCTACATAACATATTGTAGAATTCAGAATTCAAAAGCTGCAATTATAGTCCAGGCAACGAACGAAAAATAGAAGGAAAAAAATCGTGTAGTTTTGAAATTTGGCAGAGTTGTCGGCGGGACTGTCCTGAACAACAAGTCCCCGAGTGGGGGTGAGCGGGGGGGGCCCGTAGAAGGTCCCTTTTATTGGGTTTTCACTTATCTCACCAACGGTGAATCGTAGAGGAAAAGTTACTAAATACAAAATTCAAGCTGATAAAATTTCTTACAAATCTGATCTTATACTTTTTTTTCTATTCACAATAGCTTTCGAGATATCCGCCAGTAAAAACAACAACTTTTCGAAAAAAAGCTCTTTCGCCTCACGCTTTTCGACGAACTTGGCCTTCTAACGCTTCAGCCCTTAGTCATACAGCAATGCTCTCATAAAAGAAGTTGTAGGGAAATAAATTCCCTTTAAAATGAGTAGTCATTTGTTATTTTGTATTAAAATGTTCAAGAGTTATGACAGTTTTAAGTTTCGGACAAATTTAAAGATTCTGACAGAAAAGAGTACATCTCACTTTCTCTATATTTAGAGGTTATGTCTTTGTATATGCACCGTTGTTGAGATATAAGCGAAAACCCAATAAAAGGGACCTTCTACGGGCCTACCTGCCCCACGCTCACCCCCCATCCTCGGGGACTTATAGTATGTTGTTCAGGACAGTCCCCCCGACAACTCTGCCAAATTCCAAAACTACACGATTTTTTTCCTATTCAGTGTTTTTGTTGTTGTTTTTTTTTTTTTTTTACTTTTATTGACTATTACAGCTTAAACTAAGAATATATTACAAACAGCTCAATCCAACAAGTTCAATGGAGTATCAGAAGTTAAGTTCGAACAAGCTAACAAACGAAGGAATTATCTCATAGTGAGCCAATGTTGTGTCACTGAGCATCACAAGATGCACGTTCTGTAATCATCTCCATGAATACTTCATCAAGTATTCCACAGGAAGTGAGTTTAAATGAAATCACATTTCAGAAACTACTTAGTTTCAGACCAAGGATTTTTCAGAAAGTTTGATCAGCATATGTGAGGGAATAAGTGGTATAACTAGACTATTAACAGAATGAATCTACAACAAATTCCTCACATCTACATTATCCCTTTACTTTGCCAAGGCGTTCAAATACGTAGTCACCTGTCTTCACCCAAGAGAATATTCAGATCTATCGAATGATGGAAATTTGCTATTTAAAAAGTATGTGACGTTAATTGATCTTACTCCAATATCAGTCAACCAATTCGGTCCAAAATCAATAGGGTTCTTCCAATGGACTTTACTTATGTATACTTATACTGTACTTATATAGGCTATATTAGTCCGCCGGCGTGGTCTTGTGGTTAGCATCGCTGACTACAGATCCGTCGGTCCGGGTTCGATTCCCGGTACCTCCTCGGATTTTTCTGAGGTAGGGAGGTCTGGTAGGGGTGCACTCAGCCTCGTGATTCCAAATTGAGGAGCTACTTGATAGAGAAGTAGCGGCTCCGGTCAAGAAAACCACCATTAACGGCCGTGGGTGTCGGCATGCTGACCACATGCCCCCCAATCCTGCCATCTGCCTACGGGAGATGACGCAGCGGTCGGGTGGTAGGCCAAGTCCCTCCAGGGATGTAGCGCCACGGAGTTTAGTTTTAGTTTAGTATAGGCTATATTAAGTTTCATGAAGGTCTGATAAAGCGTATTCGAGTTATCGCGCGTACAGACACATGAATGGAC
This sequence comes from Ectobius pallidus, assembly GCA_964059195.1. Classification (NCBI taxonomy): domain Eukaryota; kingdom Metazoa; phylum Arthropoda; class Insecta; order Blattodea; family Ectobiidae; genus Ectobius; species Ectobius pallidus. The sequence goes on along the minus strand of CAXKWD010000003.1, from coordinate 105,594,232 downwards.
AGACGGACATACATTTTTCCCGTTCACCAAGTAATTACTTAGAAAGTACCATTCTGACACTTAAAATAACGCCTTCTCTTTTGAGAATATCCCTAAATAACAGTGAAATGGGTAGGCCTACTGCAGGAAGCTATTTTTTTATATTGAGCTTTTTTGTTACTTTTTAATCGCAGTTTTCATGGTCATGTTCTAAGAATCGTGAATAACAAAGAACAAGCTATAACGCATAGTACTTGCTCTTAAAAACATATTTATGTGAGACTCTCTACTCTACTTCTAACTCGAACATCTTGTAAGCAGTTGGGAGGGGGGGTTGTGCAGTATCTAAATACAGCTCCGGAAGAATGTAAGGCAAGAAATCTTGGGTATATTTATCCAGGGACTTGCGAAGGTATGAGGTTATTTAATGTGCCTAAATCTTCGACCAAGTAACAAGGCTTTATTCCCTCACCGAAGAAAGGTATGCTACGGATTTAGGGGGAAAAATCACCTTACCTAGATTTTGGTGTATCTACAAACCATGCAACTAAAGTCAAGCATGAAAAACTATCAAACGTTGAAAACGATGGCAGTTATTGAGTTACTGAGATATAAAAAGATGAGAATGCTAACATGGGCGTCCGCAGAAATTTTGTAAAGATGGGGCAAATTAAGAAATTACTGCCACCAACAACATCACTATGCTACTACTTCTACAACCACTTTATTATTATTACTATTAGCCTATTATTATTATGACTATTATTATTATTACCATTATTATTACTATTCTTATTATTATTATTATTATTGTCATCATCACCGTCATCTTCATCATCCACATCCTCAATTTACTGTAGCTGGACTTATGCCTATGAATACAAAGAAAAAATGCGACGTAGTACACTCATATGACTTTTTTTTACCCCTTACAATTTCACAGGTACTATTCATATAAAATACGATAGTTTCAGTGCTTTACCTTCATTACAACCAAATGTTTGGCTGGAAAAAAATAAAGTTTAGTGGAAGTAATTATTCCTACATGCTCATATCTAAGGTTACAATTCCTTTTTGGCCAAACATCTCCAATTATAGTAAGTGGGAACTTAAATCTTACCTCAGGTTATTTAGTTTATAGATTTATGAGCAAACAAAAATTCCAGAAGGGGGCAACGGCCCTACCCTGCCCCCCTTCCGGACGGCCATGAATGCTAACCTTTCGTAAAACAAAATAATTTCAAGCTTCTAAGTGGCATGAATCTGCACATGTCCGCATTATTGATATCAGGTAGAAACTGACATTAGAACCTTATACGAGGCTACGAAAGGAGTCTCACATATTCTTCCTACAGATCTACACCTATAAGTAAACATCATCCACAAGTATTTCCACTCTACGGAAATAGTCCTTAAAGAACCACAGCCTATGAATTTACTTACCATTGAACATAAAAATGTAATCCCTTAAACAAAATAATACACTAAACTTAAGAGCTGCGTAGAATGCAAGGCAACAGGAATTTAAAATATCGGAGAACATATCAGGAGGCTATTTCTCTAACCTCTATCCTTCGATTCGACTGGACAAATCAAACTGAAAAGCAGTAAGTAATTGAAAAGCGTTACTAAGCGTATATTTCAGGAACTGTCGGTTACTGTGAAAACTTTATGTATTTCGTTTAGCGTAGCGTTTAGCATAATAGCCTACAGCTACAGGCCTCTTAATAGAATGGGCTAAGTAGGGTGGCCAGACGCCCGGCTTTTGGCCGGACTGTAAGGCTTTTTGCTAAGCAGTCCTCCATCCGGCGCGGCTTTATGCCGGACGTTGATTTGTCCCCCTTTTCGAGACTCTGATGGATCGGTAAAGCATATTAATAAAATTTGTATTTTCCCGTATGTTCCTGCCAATCCTAAGATTGGCACGCTTGTCGATACTATCATTTGTTTAGTTGGTGCCGCGGAAAAATCTGAATCTACTCCTAAGGATGGCACGCTTGTCCATACGATGATAGCATACTATCATTATTTTATATAAATGCAGATATTAAATACAATTAGTCAGGGTTATATCATGTAATATCGGCTGTCCAGCCGTCCATGCCCGAAATTTTATACTATGCTAGATTGTCGAAAGAGTGTGTCCTCCTTTCTGACATTTCAGAAATGGCCACCCTAGGGCTAAGCAATAATGAGTTTCAGCAGAAAATCAATTATAGCAGTATAATACTAATCATTAGGAGCTTCTTAACGCGAATTTAGTTAGATCCAGAACTGAGGTTCTGAGAAATACAACTTCTTATAAATTCAACTTAAAGTATTGCTTAGCTTGAAGAGTTTAATGAAAGCCGGGATTTTTTCATTAAACTATATAGCATAAATGTCAGATGTCAAGGATAGAAAAAGCAAAGGGAACAAACTGTATGTCTTCAGCATGGAGTTACTATAAACAGTGTACGTGTAAGGTAACCATTGTAAAATAATATGGAAGTAAAATTATTTACAATATTTATAATATAATATAATATAATATATATTATATTATAACAAGCAATATCAAGAACAATTTCCCGCAGTAAAATGGTTTCCGTAGAAACCCTGTCGCGTTTCTATTTTTGCTCCCATCTTTATTATATTTTATTTACATAGAATGCATTATTTGAGAAACCTAAATTAATTACGCGAATGAGCAAGATGCTTGTGTTCGGGTGTAGTTCGGTTTATTTCAACACAGACAAATTAATAACACAAAACTTTTAAAAATACACAACATTTATAAAATATTTTCGTTAGTAATACACGATCCAATTTATACAACAGCATACGAAATGTTCCAATGTGTCCATCAGATTTAAGTTACGGCGATTCAATCCAGTGAATGTCATGATCGAATTTCGGCCACCATCCTCTAGCATTTGTGAGAGAACAGACGATTGAGATATGGAGGGAGCAACGTGTGCAAATGTGGCTATGTTAACGTTGAAAAGCCTGTCATCGGTCCTTTCTATGACGCCATTCACAGCTTCAAGATCGATTCTGAATATATGGGGAAGGGAGGAGACGAGACTACAGGCAGATCATAATCTCTGCTGAGTACCATTAGGAATACCATGGATCACTTCCAGACTCTAGCTAAAGAAACTAATTTTCAACTCTAGCATAGCATGAGATTGCAAAACTTCTAATCTCCCTCTTCAGATTTCACGACTCTTAACTAATTCATCAGATTTATGCATGATTATGTTCGTCACTGTCATCAAAATATGCACAAACCCAGTGGCGGATGCATGGGGGGATACATCACCCCCCCCCCCGAAATTTGACAAAAAATCTATAAATGCGAATCAGTATGACAAAATTTTACACATAATTTTATATCTACTTTCGGAAATACTTAATCTAGTGTTCTTCCTGCAATGTAAGTGGGCAGTTTTATAAACTCAAATAATTATGTAAGTGAAAATTTTAGTATTCTTTCTACCTATTCAAATTCCCCCCCCCCCCCCCGAAAAAAATCCTGCGTCCGCCACTGAGTCAAACCCAATAACTTCTTGTCTTCCAATTTCCTACTTGTACATAATTTGATTCATTTCACTTTAACATTATCTTGTTTTCTTATTTACTTTCTGCTCTCTAAGGACTTATTATAACATCACTAATGGGCTTCAATAGTAACACGACTTATTCCTTAATTCAACAATGAAAACGTGTTTTATTACTCTTTTTGCACGACTTAACTAATTAGTGGTACTTACGAATGTTGTTTCCGTGGATCGTAAGTTGACATTCCCACACGCAATCTTGTTGCTATGTGCGGTAAGTGTTTCCGTGCGGTTATGAATTTACTTACGGCACATCATAATACAAGCCTTTATGGACAAGACCCCCAGGACAAATATTCGGTTCGCATAACAACAAACACATGCGAATCACTTTCTGAAATAAACATCTATCTTCAAGAATGTATATACATAATATTTTCAGGTAATATCACAATTAATATAATTAAATTGATATAAATAATCATCGTGCAAAAAATAGCATGGAATACTCGTGCCATAAGCGCATAACGGATCTCGGAAATTAAAAAAAACTCTTTCCTCGATCCGTATGTATCGCTTACGGCACTTGTATCGCAATATACTATTTACCATGGATTGCTGTATAATGAAGTCATTCCGGCATGCAGAACATGAATTACTCATTACTGTATGAGAAAATCAATACTGAAAGTGAAAACTTGGGATAAAGATACGTCATGCAACCAAAGGGATTTAGTAAATCCGCTGCTTCCTTTGTTCTAAAATATGAAGATTTTTTCTGAGTCTAACGATCTTAATCACTCTGTAGAATTATATCATCGGCAAAATATATGTCGGATGATCAAGTCATAATGAGAGGATCTTCTCTTGAGAAGTTTAGCATACCTGCACTCACAAGAAGGGGTTCGCTTAGTAGATCGTAATTAGAATAGGTAATTATAGTAAATGAGGATAATATGATATGGTATTTAATGTACCAAGAAAATTACAAGAGTCGACACTTGCTATTTCACCAGTAGACATCTTAAAAACACAATAACACTTTTTAATTGGAGGAATGTGTAGACATATAGTCAGTGCTGCTAAATACATATAAACTGATTTCCCTCTCTACAAAAAGAGAAAGAGGATAAAAAATACTAGGAGGTAAGAGAAACAAAAACAAAAAAGGACAATTTTCTAACAGACTCATCAAAATACGTTTCTTCTCTGTTTTCCTTATAGGTTCTCTTCGTAAGTCCCTTGAAAGTTCACAAAGTACCACCATTAGGCCACTGTTCTAATGATATTTCTGTTATAAAAAGGAACACTAAATATGAATGAAACAGGGTTTGTGATGGATTCATTATTAACAAACTGGACTTATAAACAAACCTTACAATACAAATATTTTTTTGGAATATCAATAAATGATAAAATAAACTGAACATAAATAGCATACATGTTTTTTAATTAATTTTAAATTATAACAATCATATCTGTTTTCAGTGAGTAAGAGGCCACTCAGATGTGACAGGAAATGAACGAGCTGATCAAGTGGCCAAACTTGTAGTTAATTGCACAATATGAAAAGCGTCCAATATTTTATATTAAAAGAGCTCTCAGCAATTACATGTATGTCAGCTGGAATATCTATTGGCAATAGTAAAAATGGATCCTTAACTAAGGAGTTGTTCTTTCCCTAGGTATACGATCGAATGAAATATCGTTAAATGAAGTGTAACATTCACAAACTCATATTCCATCATGCTATGGTAAATTCAATGTCTATTTCGAAAGAATCAAAATCCCTACATCAAATGGTTCGCAATGCTTCTGTGTAGAGAATAGGCAAACAACATAACATCTATTTTTAAAATCGCATGGTTTTAAAAGAGCACGTTATGAATTAAATTTACAACATATAGGTTGTATTAATCACTTTCAGAAGCCTTTATTTAGCATACTTTACAAAAAAATGTTACTTTGAATTCTTGAATTATTTTTCAATACATCTTTAAACATTTATAATTTCTTATTGTAGCCTATTAGTTGAATTTTCTTTCTGTCTTCTTCTCGATCTTGTAACTCTTCAAATGTTTTTTTCTTGTTAAAGTTATAAATGTAAGAACGTATTATCTATTACCCTCTCATAGTGAACTAGGGTTCTGGAACTTGGATAATAATAATAATAATAATAATAATAATAATAATAATAATAATAATAATAAACACTCCTTCCAAGTTAAAAATACTCAATGCCCTTGTGGAGAAGATCGAGTTTATTATTTGACAACAATAATTTGATCATGTAATGAACCGGGTTAGGATTTCTAGGCTCAATTTTCGAAGAGGAAAATGCTAAAAGTAAGGCAAAATAAGGAATAAAAGGATGCTACTAACTCGTTATGTGACAAACTTACGTTCACGAACAACAGGCTACTGACTAATTCCAGTGAAATAAAAAAATTAAAAAAAATTAATATTTGGTTATTATTTTTTATTGTTACAGCTGTGTATTTACACCCTCGTTTACTGAAAGCAGACAAGTTTACTATTCCCGCCCTAAAAGAGAAAAAAGTGCTAGGAAATTGCCTCCATTCTTAACTAGAAACAATGTTTCACACTGTGGTTTCCTTCACGGGAGCTCTAATTTGCCATACGAGAAAAGATGAGCACCTAAAAATCCAACTTTGGTCATGAAGGATATTTAAACACCATAAATTACAAAGGCCCTCGCAGAACAATAACGACAGTCTAGTGAATGGCATTAACGTGTAAGTTGAAATTGTTACGAGTGTTCACAAAATGGAAATCAATAATGGCAAGCTAACCATTAACCCTATCACCTTTATCTCCTGAAGGAACAAAAAAGAAAGAAGAAGAAAAAAAAACAATATAATACTAATAATAATAATAGTAGTGGTAAGGTTTACAGTACTAGTGGTAATAATAATAATAATAATAATAATAATAATAATAATAATAATAATAATAATAATAATGGTAAGGAATATAGTACTAGTGGTAATAATAATAATAATAATTTAAGAATATACAAATATAAAATTGTTGATATTAAAAATAACTGCAGTCCAAGTTCACAAGGAAAAATTAGCAAGTTTATAAAGGCAATGAAATAACGCTGAAGGAAAATATTAAATGAAGTATTATAAATTATTACACAGATTACATGTTTGTTAGGTTCCAGAAATCTAAAGGAAAAGTGATTAAGAAATTATGAGAATAATACGGATTCTGAAACTGATTAATAATTTCGGAGAAGAGACATTATGAATGAGTAATCTAAAGAAAGGAAGCAGTAGCTATTATGACACCGGTATCTGAAATCGATTTATTTTTTTTACAAAAGAACTGAAGAATTTAAAAAGAAATTCAGGCACTACAGATAAAAGAAGCGTTGCAACTTGTCAAAAGAATGATGGAATACAGTACGTTGACAGTTCAGAGAACTGTAATATGGAATTCAACTTCAATGTCAGAATTTTTCTTTTTTTCCAGGCAACACATTAATCGTTGTTACACTACCAAATTCAGGAAAAAATCTTGTAAATTAGGTTTTATTTATAACACAGTCGTACATTACTGAGTTCCAAAAAAAGAGAGAAATAAAAATAAAAATATTAATAAATTATGGGGTTCCATACATTTGGAAGTACAGTTGAACCTGTGTTATCCGAAACGCTTTCAACTGAAATACCGTTTAACCGAAACGACTAAAAAAATGTGTATTATGTTTCAAACACTTGGGCTACCGCACAGGAAAGAAATTCTTTGAAAGGAGTGAGAAAATCTCCCCACCCCCCTTGTTAACCTTTTTGTATTAACAGAAAGCGAGTGAAGAAAGAATTAATGCCCCAAAGATGAGTAACAGAATGGGAGGGCTCTGACCTTGTCCGCCTCCATCCCTTATCCATTGCATGGGCCCCAAGTTTTGAAAATATTGGGTGAGCTCAAAGATTTTAAAATTTGCATACTCCCGCCCCTTATTTCGTTCTTCCCTCTGGTTTATTGTCCCTTGCTGATTTAACGAATCTTTCTTAATTCATTCTTTCTATTTGTTCGTTTCCCTTTGATTTTCTTCTTTTTCCACTCGCCGAAACCTTGTACTCCACACTCCTGGCTTATATCACAATTCTTTATTTTGTCAACTACCGGTAATATCCTTCCTGTCATTTTTCTTAATCACAAGTATCATCTAAATTCTAAATATAACTTTTCCGGGCTCTCCTTAAGAATATTTAGAACAGCAATGTGATTAAGTGTTTTCCCCCTGAAGGTAAAAAATCTTTCTTTTTTTCAAAGAGTAAAATATATTTCGACAGTATCTTAGGAAATTGCATTGACAGAGTAAGCCGTAAATAAATTAATGAACTTAGGAACGATTTCAAACAATCATGAGTGAATTGTAACAAAAGACCTTAATATGTATGCCAGCAATAGCCTGATTTTCACTTTAGAGCGATTCAACAATGAAACAAGATTTCTAGTATAAGCAACAAATAGTTATGGTAATGATACACAGCAAATGACTGGGTGGGCTTGGGGCCAGTCATCTATTGCAAAGGCATTATGTCAAGTCTGTTTCTTTTATTTGTTCACAATGGCGATGTGCTAGTACTTGTCCGTGCTGTGGTAACCAAACATTTTTTGTGAGGTGTTTTAATCGGTTTTATTGTGCATCACGTCAATAAAGCGGAAACAGGTCGTGAAGAAAGCAGTTTAAATAATTAAAAATTGTGAAACTTTGCATACTGTTGCAGCTGATTTTGGTGTTGGTGTTTCCACTTTAACATATTACAGTATATGTAAGTTTTATGTCCTTTCACTTAAAACTTCAAAAAGTGATTCTTAATCTCTAAACATGAAATTTTAATTTTTATCCGAAATCACCTTCCCGTTTCGGTTAACAATGGCTCCACTGTATTATTATATCACTGATCATCTTGGCAGAAGACAAAACGTTTGGAAACAATGCTGCTGGAGCTACTCCAAGTCCATTCTAAATATTTAGTGTAGACTTTTCAGGAAGCTTCACTTGCCACCTAGCATTATAATTTTGAAGAAGTTTTGGCCATTCACAAGATCTAGATTCGAATATTACCATAAACACGTCAGCTCTCAAGCTCTGTAGCTGTGAGAGAAAGGTTGGGCTGGGAATCTGCCTACTATTCACGTCGGAAGGGTAAAAAATGTGTGAGAGGGAGAGAGAAAAGGTTCTAAATCTATCAGAAGACGGTGTTAAACTTTAACTACGGGTGGAGAAACAGATAAATAAATAGTAAAGCATTCCCTATACAGGCCGTGGAGGCCACTACGGTTCCAGGAGGTAGTGTTCCCAGCTCAGGAAGACCAGTTCGAGAGAGTGGCATTCCCTAATTTTCTCTTTTACGCAATAAAACATGTTTCACCCCTCAGTTTAGCTGTGGCTTTAGATGGCATGCAGTGATGGTTAATGTAAAATGAAAAGACGTGCTAAGCGGTGTTCACCACAGACCAGTAAACTTCCAAAAAACACTATGAGTATGAAATATTGGTTAATGAACTCCAAAGGGAAAACGGAAACAATAAGAACTTTTTGTTCACTGCGAAAATAGTTGTTTGCAGCTTATTATGAATGGTTGAATGATTCATAGTTACGTATTATCTTGTATGTAGGGCTGTGAATAAATAGCTTTTAATTCTGTTTTGTAGTGTATTATCTTATATGAATAAATAACCTTCAATTAATTATTTCGGCTACAAATATCAACCGGATTAGCTGCGTTCCGAAGTGATCATAATAAGCGGCGTGCATTGTAATACTAGCTAATGTTATTTATTTGCAGAATCTAGTGCATAACGGGAGAAAAGGAGCACGCTTTGCATTTTGAGTCTCGTTCAGTAAAGGCATCTGGAAACTATGCCGAGAATGGAATCTGTTCGGTGGTTCTTACGAAAGTCTTGTCTCATGTGAACACTTCTAAATTCCTGTACGTCTTTTCATTATGATGCTAACTGTGAAGAAATGCCATCCTCGCATAAGAAGACAACATAACATAAGATAAACATAACATAAGAAGACAACATAACATAAGATAACATAAGAAGACAAAATGAATACACCAGAAAGGCAAGGCAGTTTTCCCGAAGCTGCACTGAGGTTCAAAACACAATCAACGTAAGATTCTAAAAATTTAAGTATCTTGTCTTTAAGTAAACGTTATTCGCATAATTTATTTCCAGCATAATAATTATATGAATTACAAAGATAGGTTATTCAAAGCAGAACATTAAAGACTCACTATAAACACTGGATTTGACGATTTTTGCAAAATAAATTACTTGAATTATTATATTTTTGTGACTATTCCACTTATACGCCCCGTGTTTGATATTGACCAATAACGTTTAGCAATTCCTCGGATATAGACCAATCACTGCCGTTTATCTTACAATATTCTTGTAGGAATCGCGAGGATGGCATTTTATCGGGTAAAACCGTCTGCTCGTTACTGGACACGAAGGCATCAGTGTGCAGTGATTAATAAGTCATACGTTACCATTAAACAGATTTTGTACAACATAACTTGTTTGGAAATTGAAATAATATAAATGTACATCGATTAAAAACACAATTTCAATTCGGTCCAAGCCCGTTCGTGTGCTTTTATTCTGTTCTGCTGTTAGCTTACCTGAATGAAGTTAACTATGTCTTATATGCACAACTGGTAGCATTGGTCAAAGCATGGACATGGTAACTCGAATAGTAGTACTGGTCACAACATGGACATGGTAATTCGAATCGATTCATGAATGGCTGATTCATAGTATGCCGTGATCTCGGAGCTGTTAGTTTTGTTTTTATACAACAGCACGAAAGTTATTATTATTATTATTAGTAGAATCTGTTACATTTTTATTCATGGAGTAGTCTTAATAATCCAACTATCGTATGAAAAAACCTATGAAAAACTGGTTTCTTTCAATCAACATTCACGCGCTATCGGTAAAGCAAAATACCACTTGGAATAAAGAGGGAAGGGGGTTAACACTTACAAACTCACTTGTAAATTCGATATAGTGTTTTCATCAACAATATGAAGTCGTGATACTCTGAGGTTCAGTGAGTCTGAAAACAGAATTAAAGGTACTTGCGTCTGAGCATAGCATAGGCCTACCTTGACAACAGAAGACCTATCAAAATGAAATTTATCTAATAATTAATTGTTAAGTGAACGGATACCAAACAATAGGAGCAGAGTGATTCGATCAAGAGGTTATACCGATTCCGTCCCATTAACTCTGAAACTTCGAATCTAGCTTCTTGAAGAAATTAGGGCATATTTCTGGGTTGGCCTATGTATATTAAATAGACGGGGGCGGAGAGGTCAAAATGCAATGATCTGTTGGATATTGCATACCTATGATACCTTTCTCGTCCACCCATCTATACTGGCATGAATAAAAATGAGATATCTCGGTCACTTCCTCCGGAGGGATCCAAAGCTCTCTTAGAAATTCAAGTTTTTGGTAGGAAGGTAACGTTCACCAGAGGCTCAGGATGGAAGGAAATGGGTCTAACTGTGCTCTGTCCAGATACACAAGATAAAACAGTCACTGGATGTGACTTCTGCATTTGGAGGGATGATACATGAAATGAAGGAATAGATGAAGGCAGAGGTGAGATGAATGCCGGCAATCACCTAGGGCAGCGTTTCTCAACCTATGGTCCGCGGACCACTGGTGGTCCGCGACGATGTTGCAGATGGTCCGCAGACATAATTAAGATCTTCGACTAAATTTGACTAATGCTGAGCCAGATATCCAGGTACTCTGCAAGAGGCGACAAGCTCAACCGTCTCATTAAAAGTAATGTTATTACTAATAACATAATTCCTAAATATATTATCAAATTGGTAATAAATATTAAACTGTCGATAGTTTACTTCCAATCCAATAACTGTGTTTCCATTGAATTAAAAAATGTATTTAGATTTATTTCGTTATAATGACCTATAATTAATACCCCAAATATTAAAAATATAAACCTACATAGCCTACAGCCTACTTCTAAAAATGGGATGTAAAATTAGGGGTCCGTAAATTTTTTTAGACATTTTAGAGGTCCTCGGGTTCAAAACGGTTGAGAAACGCTGACCTAGGGGAAACAGCGCACCTGTTGGCAAATAACTTACTTCTTCAACGAAGACAAGCACTCCGAATACGTTTTTTTTAAATACTCTTAATTAGATATAAAATATTCCTACTTTTTTTTTTGTATTTCTAGTTTAAATATCTGCACTGTGTATTCTGCTGAAACTTCTTCATTTAGGTATTTTGCACAAAGCGAGTCAGTCTTCTTGGAAAATACTCAAAACCTTCAATGTTTTGTGGTTTACTTAAGACTCGGGACATCACAGTGATGTCTATATGTGGTGTACGTATGTACATTAAGCATGTAAGTCTATGTATGCTTTATTTCCTATAAATAGACCTCGGCCACGTGACACTACAAAACATCAAACAAATTACATCAATCGTTCGTCTAACAACTGTGCAATTAATAACTATAATAATATAGAAATTATCGCAGGTAACCCCACGAGAGATTGCGAATTTATCTGATGAAACCCGTAATCTATAGTGGGATTTATTAAGTCCATGCCATGAATGAAATGTAACAGATTATATAAATAATAGTTATTTTTTACTTTGTTATTTAAAATGAAATCAATATTCTGACAGCTGTGATATCATGCTAAATGAATTCGAGTTGCCAGATTCTACCAATGCTACCATTGTGCATATGAGAAATAGCTACTAACTTAATTCAGATAGGTTAACACTAGAACAGAACCAAGGCAAATCTCAAAAACCCACTGTTCTATGAAAGTAGGCCTACCCAGATTGTAGGATATGCAGATAAACTGGATATAATAGGAAGATTCATAAAAGTAATAGAGGAGGTATATAAAGATTTGGAAGGTAAAGCGACAAAAGTTGACTGCAGATCAAGGTAGAGAAAACGGTATTGATGGTTCAAACGAAAAATCATGGACATAATATACACCTCAGCGCGATACATAGTTAATTAAGTTCGGAAAGGAAGAACAATTTAAATATTTAAACGGCATAATAACAAGGCATAATGATGAGTTAACAGAGATACAAAACCGGATTAATACAGTCAACAAGGTCTATTTTGCACGGGAAAAACAATGAAATATAATTGCGTACATCAGAAAACTAAAATAAAAATATATCAAGAAGCACTGTGAGCTATGGATGCGAAACCTGGACTTTATCAAAGAAAACTGAAACGATGCTTGGTGTATTTGAACGGTAGGTTCTCAGGGGATCTTTGGAGCATTATTACTTAATTCAGCGTGAAGTAGACACAATAATTATGAGTAGGGCCCGGATTTGTATGTAAAAAAAAAAAAATATTTTTTTTTTCCTGATGCGTACATTCCTAAAACAAATTTTTATATCCAAATCGAGGTCCGGCAAACCCAAATTCCAAATTTTATTTCACATAATAACACATATTTTAGAAAAAAAGTTATGTGAATAAATATTTTCGATATTTTCTCCATAAATACATATTTTAGTACTTTTCAGGACTTTTTATGTAATTTTTTTTCCTGATGCTCATATCAAGGTCAGAAAAACGCAAATTCTAAATTTTATTTTACATAAAAATACATGTTTTACAAAAAAAGTTATATGAATAAATATTTTCGATATATTCTCCATAAATAAATATTTTAGTACTTTTCCTCATTCTCTTTTAACATTTTACAACAAAAATTTGCATCTCGAATGAATTCAACACAAATGCTTCACTTGCAATGAGGTGAGAGTGATTCACTTGCACTTGCTTATCGGGGAAGAACAGAACCCAATCTCAACATTGCGTAGTTCAGTTAAAGAAATACAATATGTTGAAAGGCAACTTAACACTATCTCAGGTTCAAAAATAGAAGTTCTAAGAACAAAATTTAAAGGTATGTTTGAGAAAAATGGTAGCTACCAAACCCTCTGCAAAGTCGCTCGTTTTGGAAGGTCAAAACATAAGTGAACTTGATCGTGTGTGTTAGTGATATACAGTACACCTCTTCAAATATGCAAGGTTAACATTGTGTGATGTAGAACGTTCCTTTTCCCAATGTAAGGCATTATTCTCGGATAATAGGCAAGGATTTGTGATCCATAATCTGGAGATGACATTTGTTGCGCACTGCAACTCCAGTCAGCATTTTACATCTGATGTTTAGCTGCAATTGGTGAGTTTCAATACACATTCTGGTGATTTTGTTTCTTTTTCAGAAAATTATTTTTTTTTAGTTTTAGCACATATTTTTAAAATTTTAGCACATATTTTAAATTTTTTTAGCACATAAAAAATAAATATTTTTAAGTTTTTTAGCACATAAAAATCCGGGCCCTAATTATGAGTGTTGTATATATAGAAGTGCTGACTTGGTTACCCATATTAAATTGAAAAGATTAGAATGAGCTGTATATATTTATAGAAGGAAAGATTACGGTACCAAAGTGGGTTAAGGAAGGGAAGATTTTTGGCAAGAGACCAGCTGGAAGACCTAGGGACAGATGGATGGACGCGGTGAACACTGACTCCAGATAATTCTTCGTCACCGCAGCGTGGAGAAGAATGACCTTGAACAGAGGATTGAGTAAAAGGATAAAGGAGGATAAGGTCCGAAATTGGGATGTGATGCCGCAGTTGTAGAAGAAGAAGATCAGAACGGAATAAAAGCACACGAACTTGCTTAAACCGAATATAATTTTTTATTATTTTTTATTAATGCACATTTATATTTTTTCAAATTCCCGAACATAATATGTTGTATATGTGTTTTTATTCTGTTCACTGGCTGCATGTGACGTACTAATTATTGCATATGTATACTTATGTTTCCAGTAGCGAGCTGCCGTTTTATCAGATAAAATCGCATTCCTGTATTTCTAGCGAGCATATTATAAGATAAACAACCATGTCTGGTCGAAATCTGAGTCACTGCCAAACGTTTTGATCAATATCAAATAAATATCGTATGAAAGGAATAGACATTATATAATAAAATTATTATTATCATTTAAACGGTGGCTACCCGGCGTAAAAGTATCACATAAGTATCTACAATTTACATAGCAGAAGAAAACGCAGCATAATAATAATTATATTAATAAAATAATGATAATAATAATATATTAATAGCACGCTTATCACGAATCGGAAAGGCGAACTAAAAAACATCAAGAAACTAGAAAGAAAAATCATCAGAAAAATTCTAGGGCCCAAAAAGACAGAAGGATACAGGGTACGGAGTAAACAAGAGACCGAAAAGACTTCAAATATACGCGCAATACACGACTTGATGAAACGTCGATAGAAGTTCTACGGGCATATCAAGAGAATGCCAAACACCCGACTGACGAAACAGATATTGGAGTAAACAGAAAATATAAGAGCATGAAGTGAATCGCCGAAGTTCGAGAAGACTGAAGAGACAGTGGCATAACAGACATAGACATTCAAGATAAATATTCAGACAAAATACACAAAGGGAATGTGAGCCGAGAGGTCAAAAAATTGAAGACTGGAGCATCTTGATCTGAAGGAGAAGTGAGAAGATGAAAAAGTGTGGTAGGCCTACCTGAGGATATCTCTGTTTCATAAGTGACTCTTATACGAATGATAAATACATAAATAAATAAATAATAATAAAAATAATAATAATAATAATAATAATAATAATAATGATAATAATGTTCTCCTATTGGTATTTGTTTCAATAAAATAAGATTATTTCTACAAAGAAAATCTGATTCGAAGCTCTTATATGACTTCCACATTCTTACCTGCTATTCCCTTCGATCCCATAGTAAGTGATTACTATGGCGGGAGTGCGCATTCAAGAGATATACGTCTTAGGTCTTAGTGCAACAAATCATGTACAAAATTTAAACAAAACAGCAAAGAAAATTGTTAAAACGAAATTAGCTTCGCATAAAAAAGAATGTCGTCACCACAACCACCATCTTGTTACATCCCTAAAAGATACTTAACTCTAATGTTAGTTTTGATACGAGTTTTCGTTTTTGAGCTGTGTTGTTCACAGATAGAAACACACACACACTTAAAACGCAGCCATTTTCTCTGCCTACAAGTACCGTGCAGACGGAAAACATAAAAATATTAAAATACACCGTTAACAATTATCAAAAAGGGGTTGATGATATTAATACAGGTAGGTTGAGAGATGGTAAGTGACTTATTTTTACTTTGTACGCATACTGAATGTTTGAAAGAGCCTGCAATATGCTAACCGGCAACTTCTCCGACAGGATTGTCTCACCGAACATCTAATCTAACCGCTACTAGGCTCTAGACCTGCATGAATTCCAACCATTGCATGAAGTGTTATAACGGCTTTAAGTTCGATGGGTTCAAGTAAATCAGTATGAGATATTATTATCTTGGTTTGTGCAGATTTGTGAACAAATCATACTAGTTTCTAGATTATAAGGGTCAGTTCTGTGGTACAGTGGTCAGTATTATTGATTAGGAATCTGGAGGCACAGGGTTCGATCTTCATTACCGTCTTCGAATATTTTGAGAATGCTGGGTCTGTAACTGAGTGTTCTCAACCACGAAAGGAGATCCGAATGAACAGCGGATCAGGCATATCATGGGAGTTCACATCTACCAGAGCCGTCGGCAAGCCGGATGGATGTGATTCTGCAGTTGGAGGCCCCAGTCTATATACTGTATAACGAATATATACTAGTGTTTTGCCCTTCTGTCTGTCTGCGATGCCCAGCCAAACTTACGCCATGCTGAGATCTGAAATGTTTAACATAGATGGACTGAAGAGTGTCCGAATACACCTCGAAGCCGGCTTTTTATTTTGCATTTTTTCCCCGAGTTGTGAGTGAAAAATTGGTAGAAAACATTATTTTTTCACTAACGAAGTACTAGTTTTGACTAATAGGCTATATTTCAAATAGCAGGTGCTCACGGCTTCGCACGTCGGTAGATATTTTATCAACATATATACAGGATTAGCCTATAAATATTAATATTGACATTTTTGCATAATTGCATGAACTACATAATTGTATTTTTAATTATATTGTTAGACGTAGTAAATAAAAAATGAAAACGAACCATGTGTTGTCATAAGGGCACAGAGATTAGAAACGAAACGATTAAAACGAATCACAGATTAATGAGCACTGCTCTTACATGCAAACACGCAAGCGGATCATGAAAGCAAGCCTAAATAGGAAGACACTGAATGATTTAGACGAAACTCACTAAGCGGGATTTTTTTGGGGGGGGGGGTGGCTAGGGAATTCGAATCCGAGGTCTTTTTCTCCGTGAAATGAATCTGGAAACCGGAGTTTTAGGTTTTAATTATCAGTAATTTTAATTGTTTATGAATGATTTGCGCGTAGGGGTAAGGTTCGTGAATCTGTTGTTCGTTTTAATCGACTCATTTCGAATCTGCCCATATGGTAGCACACGATTTGTTCTAGTCTTTTTATGTCCTACGCCTAAAGAAATGATTAAAAACAAAATTGTGTAATTCATCCAATTTATGTAGAACCGAACAAATAAAATGATCTAATATTTTTTCTGTTAAATTATTTAAATAAAAGCGGTTGAGTAAATAAATTGCAGGCGAATGCTAGTCCTTTATAAAACGTAGCGCCATGGAAACTAGCTTTTTTTAATTAAACAGCGACCAAACATAATATGTATGCCATCATGAATCTGTTGTTCGTTTTAATCGACTCATTGCATGCCATCATAATATTATAATTAATTAGACTATATACCGCAATGAAATGCATCTTGTGATGGTGGTACTGTAAATAACGAATTTTAACATCGGAAATCGAAAAGCCTAGAACTAATAAAATAGATCATGGTTCCAGTATATCACAAAACTTGAGGGCATTCTTTATACAGGCAGTGCAGACCCTCACGTATTTTAGACATTCGATACGTGAATGTGGTAAGCTTGTCAGCCTTACGCACCAACCGCTTTTATCCCGGGTTTATCCTAGTACTCATTTCTGTTTACCGATAAGGTTAGAAGAGGCCTTTAACTTGTAAAGCAGAGACTGATTTAATTATTTTCAATAACACATAATTATTCAACTGCCTAATGATTATGAACAATAATTCGCACAATAATACTAGGCCTAATACTACTATTATTACTACAACCACTACTACTATTACTACTACTACTGCCAGTGGCGTAATTACGGGGTGGCAAGGAGTGGCAGTTGCCACCCCAGAATTCCCAAACCCATCTTTTTGCCACCCCAAAAATCGGTAGTAAAAATATGTTATTTCCAAACAAGCGAAAAATTAGAGTTTATAAACGTGCCACAATCTTGATTCTTTATTAAACTTAACATTTATCCTGGTATGGTATGTAAAAAGGTTGAAAAATGCTTAAACTACATCATTTTAACGCCAAATTTAAAACAAAAATTCATACCCACCCGACCCCCCCCCCCCCCAGCAGACCTTGCCACCCCAGTTAAAAAGCTGAAAATAATTACGCCCATGACTAAGTTTTACTGCTGCTGCTGCTGCTAATGTCGCGGAGGCTCATGCTTAGCGCGTGGGCCTGGCATCAAAGCGGTCCCGGATTCAAATCTCAAGACAGGCGGGCTTGCCATTCGTGGTGGACGAAGCCGTGACTTGGGTCTTTTTTCTTCTCGGAGATCCTCCAGTTTCCCCCTTTCATTCCACCAACATTCTCCACTCCACCTTCGAACCCCCCTCCTCTCATCATCCCGCTTCCTTTCCCGGCTTCGGGCCATCTCCCTCTGCTGCGGGCCTCTCCCGTCCTGCCCCGTGACTTGTGGCCATGTGGATAGATGGTGGTGTGCTGCGCACCTGGGGGTTCTTTGGTGTGCCGACCCTAAAGGCTCTCTCCGTGAAGCTCATGCTTGAGGGACCCTGGAGGCGTGGAGTACATGGTTAGGTTTCAGGTACTTGCTGGATGTTGGGGAGTTCCGTGGGGGGCTTTGTGCATGCCATCATCCCATTACCACGGATAGACTCAATGGGTCCGGACATGTGGCATACGTGCTTAGGGCCGTTCCCAACCCGCCTCCATACATACATACTACTAACAACAGGCCTAATAATACTGTACTAATTAGGATGTACCTGAAACTTCGTATATAGGTTCAAATAAGTTTGACAGCATGGGTATTTTCGGGTTCTAAATCCCATTAAATGTCTTTCCTTATCTAGAAACGGTTCTCGGTAAAACTAACGATCCAATGTGACTTAAGTCAATAACCCTGGCTGGTTAAATTTACTTCAGACGTTCTGGTAGTGCATTGTTATTTCTCTTTTCCATTCCGGATAGGCTTACATGAAGTATATACAGAGAACGGACATTTCTGGTACCGCCAACATGAATTTTAAGAACAAATCTTTTACGTAAATGTAACATTATCAATAAATGAAATTCAGCCTACTTATAAAGGATAAAATACTGAACATATGAAATAAAGTAAATAAATACTGAAACTGAGAAACAATTATCTTAACATTTCAGTTAAAAGCAGATTATTAAAACTAGTCGTTTTTCAGGGAAAGCTAGAAATTGAAACAATTCAGAATATAGAGTTAATTTAGCAATGTTATGTCTCGTAAAATCAACATTTCAAAGGATTATGCTGTAGCGTGAAAAGAAGTAGCCTATTCATTTTATGAATTTTAAGATAATTTTTTTTAGAAACTATACATCACTTCAGTGTAATTTATAAAATAGCACCTATAGGCTTCAGGAATAAATTGATACATTCGTGGAAGTTTCCGATTCGTTCTCTTCTCCGTTTCAAATTTCAATCCAATTTCATATCTGATGTTAGTCTACTTTTTTCTCTCTTCCTATTATAACGCACATAAAACAGCATGTTCTTATGTCTTTCTGAAACCAGGAAAGCAATGTATTAGGTTTAATATTTCGCAGTTTTGAGATTTAGGCTCGATGTAGGGTTGACACATCCGAAGTTTTGAAAGATAAAAGAAATACGATTCAGGCAATTTAATCTTATTTTATTTGTTTAGCCTAGAGTATCTGAATTGCAATAAATACAAATAACTGGGGTTGGTTTTTTTTGTTCTGATCCTCTCTCAATGTGTGTTGAATGAAATTCATTAGAAGCAATAATCATTAAACTTAACTTCCTGTAGAAAATTTGTTTAAACCTTCGAAAACGATCCTTGACTTATTTCGGAATCTGGCAGTTCAACGAAAAGCCCGAACAGTAAACTTCTTCACCTTGCACGTTAAAGAAACTAGGAGTTATTGTTTGCTGAAAATACTCACTCACCTGTTGTTTATGGATGTGAGTGATAATTTTTCTGTACTCGGAGATGCTGTATGCTGTATAACTCACTAAGATGGTATCGAGCAACACCCGCGCTTTGGGCCCGAAGTTCTTACAATGAACGCAAGGGGTCTCTGTTGACTTGGCAGTCACCGTCGTTGCCGTCGCCGCCAATGCTCCACAATCAATACCTCAATACGAGAGCAGACGCACAGAGCCGTGGTCCCGTTTACACTCAATTTATGTACATATGTCACCTTATTTACACGTTATTCCATGCATATTCAATTTGCATCATTCGATTATAAGGGCAAAGAGCTCGCGCGCTTTTATACAATTTTCAAACAATACAGTAGCAAGGGTAACGAAGGTAGAGACTCGAACTCGTATTTACTACATGCAACAAAATGCTCTGTAGGCTTACAGGCCTTCTATTTAAGTCTGAAAAAAAAATAACTCTATACATGGGCCCCTTTAAGGCAACGAACTAGACCACCCAAAATAAAAATGAGCATTTTCTTTGTCCACATTCTCGTCTTCCTGTTGCTCCTCTGTCTGTCATAGATAATGAATGTAACGAAAACTCGCTCTTGAGAAGTCTTAAAAGGAGAAGTTTAAAAGCACGAATGACATTCAAAGTTCTCACACAACTTCCTCTACCCTTAATATAGTACAGTAAAAACTTTAAAGTGAACCCTTTATAGGCCAAGGAGGCCCAGAGGGTTCCAGGAGGGTGAGGCTCCCAGATTTTGGACATTCGGCACATGAAGGTAATAAGGTTGTCATCCTTACGCGCCGGCCGCGTTTACCCCCAGGATTGCTCCTGATTAAGGATCTTACAAAATTAAGCATGTAATATTAGGCCTAATTCACCTTATAGCATCACACACAAAACCAACAAGTCATTTTGCTTGGTTACGATTTCGTAATTATTTTGCATTTTCTATTTCGGTAAAATAATGCATCTTTCGTTACTTTTGTTGATTTTTTTCACTTAATATTCTCTTATAATGTCAGGTGCATTCTAACATATGTAATGTATTGTTTTTTGTTTGTTTGACCATACTATAATATACTTATTGCATATGACATAACGGTATCATAATAATGTCCATAACGATACAGATTTTCATTATGAGATTGGTGTGGTACCAATTATCATTGAACATGGAACGATCTCGAGACCTTGAGACTAGTATCTGAAAACTGCATAATAAATAGCCTGTAGGCCTATTTAAAATAAAGTCAATTCTGTTCACGTTAATTTTAATATAATACTAAAATGAATTCATTTTGTGTTATCAAAATCCATTGGTTTCAAGAAAATTACCAAAAGGAAGGTTCAATTTGACCTGCGCCATGAGCTGCTATCTCTTGTAGAAGACAAGAACTACGAGAACCATCTGATGTGAAGGTAATGGAGGAGAGCTCATTGGTGTCAAAAATTAAACAATTAGACTAATTATGGTAGAACAAAAAGTCATATACAACTTGCCTATAATTAAGATACTCATATGAAAATTATGAAACTCACTTTGCTCGTATCAAAAACATACTCGAATCTTAATAAATGCTATTATAAGCTTCTTGCATAATGTTCTATTATAAAACATAACACTGCTATTATGTTTCGGTAGTGATTCTTTGATGATATGCTGCAGAACACCAACAGCAGAATACTCCAGCTGCAGTATTGAGGAAACCGAGATGGAAAACTTGTCATATTGGAAGGTGTTATAGCTGAAATAAGACGTCACATGTCTGTGAAAAGTATGAAAAATGTAGTATGACCTACCGGTAAGGTTACCAGATGTCCTTATACAATGATCTGTCATTATATTTTAAGATATTTATTTATTTTTCAAAACCTGCAAGATGTCATTTTTGTATAAGCAATTTTTTAACAACTGAAAAAGGATGCTTAAATTTCCATATTTTACTAAATAATATCTCTGAGCATTGTATCATAATCTAATTTCCATTGAAATTGTAATCTTTTTGCACACTTGTGTACATTTCACTTGTATTATTACTGGTATGAATTCCTTTCTTATAATCTCTTTGGAGGAAACTTCTAATTTAGATCCTGTTGTTGGTAGTACTGACCATAATGCTATGGAATATTAAGTATCATATTACGCTGCAAATTTTATTTTATGCATTTAGTTCATAAATGGGGAAAAGAAAATGTAAGTTTACAGCTAAGTTGGAGATGGGATACAAAATGCTTAAAAAAGGGCCGTTGTGATGAAGTTGATTACTTAGGCTGCTTGGCAAAGCCGAGACATATGTCTTATGTTGCTAACCATGCAGCCTTATCAGATAAAAGTGTACCTCAAGCTAGCTGTATGGATAAGAATATTTATACAGGCTCAGTTGAATATAAATTTAGACTGCCAGATAAATGTAGGCCTCCATCAATAACTTTAAAGTGTCCTGCTTCTGTCACAGTTGTCCTCCTTTCCAACCATAACCATCTGGTAACCCTACATTAGGACCAAATACAGGGAAAGTGAAAACTTATTTCACAAATTCCCATGACTCACAAAGGAGCAAAAAATACATATTTTGCCATGTGCATTTGGTGAATTATTTAATATGTTGTAGAACTGTTTTCAGTGTTTCTTACGAGAAAATTGTCCTGCTTAACATAGTTAATGTTGCAATTCTGAAGAACCTAACCCCAATGTTAAGTGAGGATTTGCTGTATTGGAATATGATTTGAATGGCTGTCCTAGCAATTCCATGCTTATGCGAAAGTTTATACCCAAAACTGAGGAAGAATCTCAGTACAGATTGTCCTATATGTGGCAAATGAAGCCGGTTTTTATGGGCTTTTGTTGGAGATCTCTCATTGCCCCGATTTCATTCTATCAACATATCTTATCTTTTCACCACATAATCATGATTACGAATCTAATGATTATGACATGATGTAATTTTACCTGACTTTTATTTCAGTCATAGCATTCATTTAAACAAGAACTGAACGTTCCTGATTAATTTTAGATGTAGTTTATACATCATATATTTGCATACTTGCAATTTTGGTCATATTGTGCATGTTCTGCAATTTAAAGTCATAATTCAGTTACATTTGTGGATATGATCTTATATTCAATAGAGTTAAAGGGTTGACATTTTTTATATTTTTGTCTATACTCTGATAATTATTAATTCCTACTGATCTCCCTGCTAGTGGAATGCAATTTAGTTACTAGTTACCAGCCAAAACTGCACTATCTTCCAAATTGTCCGACGTTTCAAAAAACCTCTATGAAATGATGTTATCTGCTAATGATGCTCTCAACAAAGTAAATAACGTTCATTTAAATGTTCATGAAAAGCGGTATACCTGATTCCAGATGCATCAACATTGAGGAAGAATTATTTACCTTCTTGTTATCACAGTACATTGGAACAAATTAAAAACTACTTTCAGGAGAAAAGATTTGGGTGTTTATTGATGAAGTGTCGAATGCTTGTAAGAGATCCGTTGTGAATGTTTTATTGGGACGCACTTTGCTGACCATCCTTATAATACATTTTTACTGCATACACAAGTCCTTGATTCAACATTCAACATTCAACATTCAACAATTCCGATACTATTTGGTAATGCCATGAAACTGATAAAATAGCATCATTTAATATTCAAATAATGTTGACATTTTGTGTGATTGATTAAATGTGTGTTTGTTTGGTCATATTTAACCATTTTTAAGGTCATATTGTCTTGCATATTTTTAAAAACTATCACAATGGCAACCACAGGTATAACTTCACATGCATGGCAGGGT
Source organism: Ectobius pallidus (assembly GCA_964059195.1). Lineage (NCBI taxonomy): Eukaryota > Metazoa > Arthropoda > Insecta > Blattodea > Ectobiidae > Ectobius > Ectobius pallidus. The sequence continues at coordinate 105,570,531 of CAXKWD010000003.1, read as the reverse complement.
GGGATAGCAGTAATTTACCTGCCTTCCTCAAAGTTTCCTCAGTCATTGCAAAAAATTGGACTATATCTAGTAACTGTGTTTGGCAAGGATGGACCAGTGTCCTGAACATAAGTCTGAGGACAAGACTGGTTATTTTGTATCATCCTTGAAAGTGCAGAATGGTACAAGTTTTATACAAAGAAGAACACCTGAAACTTCTATTAGAATCAAAACAAATCGTAGGATATAGTTGAAAATTGTAGCTTTACTGTCATTCTCCTTTTGCATTTCTGCCAGAAAGCTGAATATGCAACATACAACCTTCTGGTTCTGGAACTATTGTAAAAAAAACAATATACAGCCATATGGAATACACATCTATATTAAATGAGAGTGGTTTTCTACATACAACCTTTTGGCACAAGATAGTTTCCATATATCAGAAGTACGTCTTACAGTCCGTAAAATACATACTATAAGATGCACTTTTTTACCTTGATAATAGAGCCTTGAAAGTTGGGTGCATCTAATGGTCTGAAGTACACTAAAAAAATTTAAATTATTCTAAATATTGCCATAATACCATAGTTATAAACAAGGCGTTGTAAACGATAAGACAGTTAGAAATTTTGGTACACACTCTGAATCAGTTCACTTGTCAAAAGCGTAAAATGAGGTTAGCTAAAAGTCAGATATATTATGTGAAAAGAAAGGGATGTTGAGTTCTTTTACACAAAAGGAACTGTCTTTGCTGGGTGGTTTAAATGAAGGCAATGATCTCTTGTCCCGTTACTCTTGCCGTATCCTGAATTGAGGATTACAGGTCGTAAAAGTATTTTCAGTCTTCCATGAGAAATCAGTTTATTTGTTAAAATTTTTGCGATGCCACCTGTACAGAAGAGATTTTCGTACAATGCGGGTTTTAAGTTAGAAGCGATTTACACAGATTCCATTGTACAAGGTACAATGCGTACGGAAGAAGCATTGAACAGCTTGTGTGACATCAGCAGTGCTCCCGAAGTGCCTTCCGCCAAGAGTTTTCTTCAAAGCCAGAAACAGTTGGAAGTCACTGGGTGCGAGATCAGGACTGTATGGCGGATGGGCTAGGCACTCCCAACCAAGAGTTGCAATATGGTTTTGCGTTGCCGTCGCCGAGTATGGTCTTGCATTGTCATCCAATAACAGAACACCAGATTCGAGAAGGCCACTTTTTCCAAATTGCCTCCTTCAATTTCAACAGGGTGTGACAGTACCGCGAAGCAGTGATGGTTCCATCCTCCAAAAAGTCCAGCAACAAAACCCCTTGGGCGTCCCAGAACACAGTGAGGAGCACTTTACCTGCAAAGGGTGTAGTTTTGAACTTCTTTCAGATAGGTGATGATGGATGTTTCCTCCATAGATGCAGCCCTGATTTTTTCATGGAGGGCTTTTAGAAGCTTCTAAAGCAGTATGACAAATGTCTCAATGTACATGGTAATTATGTGGAAAAATAAAGGTATGTCTTATCTTTAATGTCTCATTATATTTTTTGTCTTTCATCCACACCTCTGTACACAGTCGCCAGAGGAAACTTATTTTCGGACTTACCCTAGTATTTATTTTGAGAAAGCAGACCATTCTTTATCTACGATGCTTTGTTTGTGCGACATAAACACTTGCTTAAACTGTCATTTAAGTTTCATAATGGAATCTTAAAAAACATGAGTTATTCAACTGTGAGTTGAAAATTGGATTCAAAATTGCAAATAATATTACATATCAGGGGTTGTGTCGCACCACCTTTTCACATATTTGGAGTAGGCCAGCTGCAGCCACAGTCATGATGCAAAGTGAATTGCTGTATACTTCTTAATTGTATTGTGTCAGATTGATTACATTTTAATAAGTTTCAACCTCATTTTTGAACATTCCATTATGAAACTTTTAAAGAATGCATAATATACACTACTACTATTTTTTTAAGTTTCAAACTAATTAGTTTTGTTATTATCATTGTTTTAAATGTATTTTTGTTATTATCATTATTTTAATATATTTTATTTGTTAATGTTGTACTGAAGAATTAAAAAATAGTATTTTTTCCTTTGCATACATACCCTTTAGAATGAAAATACATTAAAATGAAAAAATTGTGAACATGAGGGTCTCTGACCTACATTTTTTGTGTGGATGACTCCACTGTAATCTTAATTCCATCAGTATACTAAAATTATTTCACCAGATACTTTCTCCTGACTCTTTCACAGAGGAATTATCCCTTCACTAAAGAAATCAAATAAAGAAAAAGGGTATTGTCGATTACCATATCCTGTACACAAAAATGTTCATTTAATTCAGCAATTTCTACACTGCTATTCACATAATTTAACACACTTCATTAAGAGGAAAATACCCTCTTCATACATTCAAAATTAAATTCTTGGTATTGAGCCAAACCAAAAAATTGCAGAAGAGAAAGACGAATCCAAAATTCTAACAAGCTCCGAGCTGAAAAATAAACAAGTACATACATACATTACAAAGCCACTGAAGAAACTAAGATTCAATGAACTGAATAAGAAACCAGAGACAGATGTCCAAGAACCGTATAATTACCTACAATCATGCATTCTTTAGCCGGCAGAAAAAGCATCTCAAAACAGATATGATTTAAAGAACCAGCATAAGCTATCAGAAAATACAATCAAATTAATAAAATGAAGAGAAATCATTAAATGAAGAAAGCAACAATTGGCAGAGCAGAAGACAGAAAATGCCAAAATTAACCAATGAACAAAGAGGGAAATAAGAAAAGACTTATGGGATTCTGGCCTCAATTTGACAAATATGAAAAATCAAAATCAATAAAAAAGTAAAGAAGGAACTGGAAGAGGAAAATTCTGGATGCTGGGAGTAAAAGAAAAGAATGGGGAGATTACAACTCAAGACCTGGAATAAATACACATGCAACACATTCCTAAAAGGTACTGTACAAAGTACTTAAAATGATAGTAATTGATATCCGGGTTAGGCCGCATCGTGTTTATGGTGTCTTCTGACGTTTCGGACAACATATCGTGTCCTTCTTCTGAGAAAGAATTGCAAGAAAATAAGTGCCTGTGATTAGTAAACAGTCGCAGTTGTCATGACGTCAGTGTTGTTTTAATTGTTTCACGCCAGATGTCACTAATCTTATAACCATCTTACCTGTTTATGATATGGGGATGTTTAATGATTTCTATTGCTTCTGTGACAAGTCTAGGGAATTTTCTGTTTTCATTTTTAAGAAGAGCTATGTTATCGAAAAGTATTTTGTGACCCGTTTCGTCCGAATGAGATGCTATGGCGGAGAAGTCAGTGTTGTTTTGTTTCTGGTGTCTTATATGTTCTTTTCTTCTGGCATCCAGAGAGCGTCCAGTTTGTCCTATGTATACTTTTCCACACATACATGGAATTGAGTAGACTCCCGCTTTATGTAAGATGTCGATTTCGTCTTTCTCCCTTCTTAAAAACCCTTCCAATTTGTTGACAGGAGTAAAAATTGTTTCAATGTCATATTTCTTTAAAATTTTTTGAATCTGGTCAGTGATTCCAGCGATGTAGGGAAGATAGGCCTTAGACTTAGGTGGCGGCTTTTCATTAAACATCCCCATAACATAAACAGGGAAGATGGTTATAAGATTAGTGACATCTGGCGTGAAACAATTAAAACAACACTGACGTCATGACAACTGCGACTGTTTACTAATCACAGGCACTTATTTTCTTGCAATTCTTTCTCAGAAGAAGGACACGATATGTTGTCTGAAACGTCAGAAGACACCATAAACACGACGCGGCCTAACCCGGATATCAATTACTATCATTTTAAGTATAACTCTGGCCGTGGAAGCCTGCGAACTAACTGTACAAAGTAATTCAGCACTGAGTGAACAAGACCTTTACATACCAACCATATTAACCCTTTCACTGCTAACATATTACCGGTATCACTGTGCAAACTGGTGGTGCTGAAATAATTTGCAAACTTCTTTTGTAATCATAAATGGACAAACAATTGCAAACAATTTGTCAGTTTTGTCTGAAACAATAGCATGGCACATATTTCTTCTAGTGTAGACTGTTTTATGCAAACCTGGGGGTGCTCGAATGACGTCACAACACAGCAGCATTATAATGCATTTTAATGCATGATGCAATACATCAACCGAAGTATTTAGCCTCAGATGGCAGCTTAAGGCAGAGAACAGGAAAATGAAGGTTTCAGTATGTAGATAACAGATGACACTTTATGCTCACGGACTTTGAATCATTCTCAAGGAGAATTTCTTTCATCTATAGGCATGCAAAGTGGTGCATCGTTACACATGTGACAATAGCATGGCCAGCAGTGATGCATGCTGATGCATAGACATGGATGTAGCAGTGAAAGGGCTAAACAGAGGAGTTTCAGATGCCATAGCACACCTTAGAAGCAACAGAACTTCAGCCGACAAATGATTCAAAAGGGGAGAACAGTTAACTGCAGCAATAGCTACTAACTTGAACAAAATTCTTGCAACTGAAAGCATACAAAATGGCCCAAAAGCTCAATAATTCTTACAGACAAGAAAGAAAATAGAAAAAGCGTCAACAACTATAGGGAAATAAGCTTGCTGTCAAATTTGCACAAAGTGTTAATGAAAACCACATAAGAAAAATCACATAACAAAAATTATGGATGAAAACCAATGACCAGAACAAGCAGAATTACAGTACAGTAAAATGTGCCTGTAAAGGAATCATAAAGCCTGGAGCTTTTTGGTTAAACTAGTTTCCAAATTAATGCAGGTGTGATGTAAATTAAAACACAGATGTGGACATAGATGTCATAAATTTAAAATGCAGTAGATTTTACTCAAACCATAATTAAGCATCATGCAAACGGAATTCCACTTGAATCTTACTGATACTGAACACCTATAGAAAGTACAGGGCGATCCATATAAAACTGAACAGTTTTAAAGACTTATAATTTCCCTCTGGAAAGTAATAAAAGATTGAAATTTGGTTTTATGATCTCAGTGGCTTTGGGAGAATCGATATTGGTAATAATGTTTGTACTCCTACCATCCATGCATTGTTGCCTTACGACTATTGTTGTTTATTAGTAATTAGTTTTCAGTCTCTAGTTTTGCAGTCAGAAACGAAAATGCAGTTCTCAATTCAGCAGCGTGTTTTTCTTGTGAAAACATATTGGTGTACGAAGTCATTGATTGAAACTCAACGGGCATTTAGAAGACAATTCAATGTGCGCAATATTCCAACAAGGGCAACAATTTTATCCATGGTGAGGAAGCTGGAGACAACTGGCTCTCTCCTCAGCGAAACTGGGAAAAAAAGATCTGTGATGAGTCAAGAGTGTGTTAATGATGTTCGAGAACGTTTTGTGAACTCACCAAAGAAATAATTGCGCCGGTTGAGCCAGGAGACAGGCTACTCATATGGCACATGTCAGAGAGCTGCAAAGAAAGCAGGCCTACGAGCATACAGAGTGCATGTAGTGCATCAGTTAAAAGAACCAGACGCGGAAAAGCGAATGCGTTATTGCCAATGGTTTCAGGCTCTTCTTATTGCAACCCCAGACATTCTCTCCATAACCTGGTTTACAGATGAAGCATGGTTTCACCTCTCAGGCTACATCAACACTCAAAACAGCAGGTATTGGGCTGCTGAGAACCCGAATATTATCCACGAAGCTCCATTGCATCCGGAAAAGGTTGGGGTCTGGTGTGCGGTGTCAGCTACCAGAATTGTTGGTCCCATTTTCTACGACACCAAGGTAAACACTGCGGTTTATGGTCGCATCTTCAATACATTCGTGGAACAACTGGACGACATCGAATTAACAGAAGGTTATTTCCAGCAAGATGGCGCAACATGCCATACGTCTGGTGATTCCATGAAACTTATAGCCAGCTTCTTCGGTGATCGTCTTGTCTCAAACAATCTGTGGCCTCCCAGATCGCCAGACCTGACATCTCCAGATTTCTTCTTGTGGGGCTACCTTAAGGACAGGGTGTACAAGAATAGACCGCGGTCACTTGCTGAACTCCGTGAAGCAATAAGGAATGAAATCAGTAACATTAACGAGGATACGCTTCGGAAAACGTCTCAGAATATGGTGCGACGAGTACAGTTGTGTATGGATGCAGGTGGAGGACATTTTCAACATTTACTCTGAGGAATCTCCCAAAGGTACTCTGTAATTCAGCACAGTTGCATATGTATGCTATTATTAGTTTAAAAGTTATAAGCCTTTAAAAGTGTTCAGTTTTATATGGATCGCCCTGTATATCTCACTCACTCACATGAATCATTTTTAATCTTGTGTTAAGATCAAGTGCAATTTTTGTCTTTGAAGTCATAATGACAACTGCCAGATGAAAGTGCAGTGTAGGACCTGGGAGGGACTATCAATTGCAATTTCAACACAGGTAGTTAAGTACTCTTAATAGCTGAATTCCAAAGTCAATTGGCAGGCCGTGAACATAGAAATACAACAAAAATAATAATATTGTAAGAAGGATTTCAGGCTTATTGATTATTTACTACAAGAATCGCCAATACCTTAACAAAAAAAGCTTATTACTGGTTATAGAAAGTGGATCCATATGCACTAAAAAGCTGGAATATATGAACTCAATTATGCAGTAAAAAAAAAAAGAAGAAAATATGCTAAAAAGTCTGAAAATATGCACTATACAATTAAGTGCAAACGATTAATTTTATCTTCTTACATAAATTTATTGGTTTAATAAAAAGCAGTTTGATATCGAAACAAGTAGTTATTTATGGAAATATTACCATTCATTATCAATTCATCTCCATCCATCATGCCATCGCTTTTATTTGTTACAATAAACAATTAAATATTTTTCAACTTCATCCATGAGTAATTTCCTTCTGTCAAATAATAACACGAGGCCATTTTGTTCAGTTTAGGCCTTTCAATGCAACAACATTATCTTCAGGCATCTAGCTTTTCATCATTTTTAAGCTTTATTATTTAAAATTAATAATCTCCTCTAAGGGTTCCACTTTGCACACCAGCTGCTCTTCCAGTATTTAATCCCAGAAAACTGGTCTGCCCCTGCCAAGCAAAGTTCATCACACATGCCAGTTTGTTACCAATGATTCAGGATCCCCAGAAGAAGAGGGGTGTGGGATTCACATGCAGCCCTGTCAGTCACATCAATTTTCACCTGTGGTTGCCAGTTGGATATTTTACTTTCTCAGCTACATAGTATAGAAAAAGTATTGTCGTGACAAAAAACAGAAATCGAGACAGCACCAAGAAAAATTGTTCATGATGCCCAGAAGTCGAAAAACGGTTTTGGAATGATTGCCAGTCTGTGTAGACCCGTTGTGAGCAAACGGTTCATTGTATTTACTTTATTATTATTATTATTATTATTATTATTATTATTATGGACTTTGTTGGAATTTTATGAACACCCCCAGAATTTGGTTTCTATAACTGAGATATTAAAGGTACTTGTCATGAAAACGTTCTTCAAAATTTTGATTTGTGAAAAAAATGACAAAAAATTTAAGCTTCGAAATTCTATCTACGATTAATCTATGAGTAGTTTTTCTGTAAAAACTGCCTCAAGGGTAGTTTACTTGTGTTCATTTTCGATTTATCTAGGCCAGCGTTTCTAAACCTTTTTGAACCCGAGGACCTCTAAAATGTCTAAAAAAATTTTACGGAGCCCTAATTTTACATCCCACTTAATATTTGCGGTATTAATTATAGGTCATTATAACGAAATATGTGAAAAAAATTTACTTCTTTACTTTCCACTTGCTTTATGATATTTTTAATTGTGCCTGCGGACCATCTGCACCATCTTCGCAGACCACCAGTGGTCCGCGGACCATAGGTTGAGAAACACTGATCTAGGCTATTTCCATTATGTAGAACATATATGAGAATCTAATTTATTTTTGTGAAATATACTTGAATGGTGATGCACATACTAAAACCAATCTGAGCGAGATGGAAGAGCCATGTCAACACTCACACCTTGTGACCAGCTAATTTGATTTTGTTTATCATGGTTTCCTCATTTGCAAAATCCAACACTGAACTTGTAGGATATGTTTACTTTCCATAACTCAACATAGCTATGTAACCCAATATCATACTCATTTAAACTGAATATCAGTCAAGAAGACATCACAAAAAAGAAACAGCTAAACACGAATAAATTATTGCATGAGCCTACTGTAAACTCAAAGATCCTAAACACATGATAAGACCAATATATGCATTTAAAGCATGCAAAATAATCTAATCAGTAGTAATAGTAGTAGTAGTATTAATAAGCATAATAATAACAATCATAATAATCATATTAATAACAAAGAAATTACTAGGCTTAAAATAATATAGATCACTGTATTTTCTGAAACTAATCTGAATTTTAAAAATGAAAAATATTTCAATGTTAAACCATGTAGAAATATCCCCACTTAAAAACCAGCAATAAAGAAAGTGGGCTCTATGTCCTTGGACTCTTTAATGAATTATTATCTTAACCTAGGAAATCTAAATGGACAGTTGGAGCAATATTATTATTTATTTATTCATTACCATGTGTGATGCTGTAAGGAGAATATTATATGAAAAATTTGGCAAGATCTCTAAATCTCTTTAACCTAAAGGTTAATATTAATGTTTGAATGGTACAAGCTGGTTTCTTTTATCAACCTAAAAAGTCAATAATACAAATCTTAATACGTATTTGTGAGAACGTTTGTGCAACAGATTTTGTATAATTTGTTTTAAAATAAAATGAGAATACTAATTACATGAAGAGAAAAGTGCAGGATAGAAGGGTGTAGAAGGGTGAAGATTGTTCTCGAAATTAAATTTAAAGAACTGCATATTAAAAAAATATTCAAAATATCCAAATTTTGTCTATTGTGAATACGACTCAATATATTATATACGCAGAGATATATAAATTGCAAAGTTGTACTTTTTGGGGGGTGGGAAATCATAAATTAAATAAATTAAGACTGACATATTTTACACAAATTCACTTCAGGCTTTCTCTTGTTTCCAAAGTTTAGAAGTAAAAGAAAGGTAAGATTTACAGCATAGGCATGCCTTAACAAACCTACTTAATCCCAATTCCACTTCAGAATGGTACCGACTCTGCATCCTGGAAATATCTGTTCCACCAACATATTTAAATTTTCTTAATTTATATTTTTTATATTTAAAAAATTGCACACACACTAAAATCATAAGACAGTGGATAAAAACAGCACATACATAACCGCTACGTTTCGACCGGCACCAGCCGATCTTCCTCAGGCACTGGTAAGAAGGTTTGCTGGGTCACATGAAGAAACTCCCTCTACGTCTGCGTCATCAACAGAGAGGGGGGGTTGCGCAGTTTCACCCGGAATGCGCACAGATGCAGATGGTTTCATGTCAGGACGAAACATAGAGTAACGTTTAAATCTAGATCTAGATCTCTAGATTTAAACGTTACTCTATGTTTCGTCCTGACATGAAACCATCTGCATCTGTGCGCATTCCGGGTGAAACTGCGCAACCCCCCCTCTCTGTTGATGACGCAGACGTAGAGGGAGTTTCTTCATGTGACCCAGCAAACCTTCTTACCAGTGCCTGAGGAAGATCGGCTGGTGCCGGTCGAAACGTAGCGGTTATGTATGTGCGGTTTTTATCCACTGTCTTATGATTTTAGTGTGTGTGCAATTTTTTAAATAAGTGACACAGTTGGAAAGCTTGGACTTCATGTGTTTTAATATATATTTTTTATAACTGCAAAAAAGTGAAATACAGTATATGCATTCACGTTACCATATCAGTGCAATAAGCATAACACTTTAAAATAATATACAGATAAATGCACTTTTTTTTTTGTGCCCACCCTTCTCCCCTGGAGCAACCTCGGCCAATGGGCCATAGCTCTGGTCACCTTTGCCAAAAGTTAAATGTCCCTATTTACTGGTACTCTCTAGCTTCCGCCTTCTGCAGTCTGGGAAATGTGGGTGTTACGTCATGTAATACCTACTCAATGCTGGCTATGAATTTAGTTCAGTTGGCTTTGGTTTTTCATGTCATTTTTAAAGCCTCATAGTTTTAATTATTCTAAGTATGTCTTGATAATTGTTGCTTTTAACCTCAATACCAAAACTATTTCATTTTATTTCTAAATACTTGCACATTTTAATATTTCTTTGTTTATTTTTTATTTTCTCTTGCAATTACATATTTAGTATAGTGTTTTTTCATGTATTGATTGATTATCTTAATATTAGGATCAAGTTATTGTCTTGGGTTGGAGATTTTTTAATTATTTCAACCTTCTGTTGTTTTTTAATAACATTCTACTCTTTCTTCTTAAAAAATGGACAACAAAATGCATGTTCTTTTCTCCTATTCAAGAGCAATGGGCTCTTTCAACCTACAAGCTTCTTAGCATCACAAAACAATGCTAAATTCAGGCGAAAAGCCTTTTATCTTCAACTTTATTGTGGATTAAGTGATTCAACTAACTTCAAGATCGCATTCAACGCAATTTAAGGATCTTAAGGATTCCTTTCGAAGTTTAATAGTGCTTCACCAATTCTCTGGACATTGGTAATTTCAAAGGGAAATCATTCAATCCGTGAGTAATATCATAAACCACATACAAAAGGTACGTTCCAAGGACCATGGATTAGTTTGACTTCGATGAGACTGGCAATCCTAAGGAATGTATGTAACGGCAATTTATAACTAAATATAGACATTTTATCGTTTAGAAGGCAAGGTGTGAATCATTTATTTTAAACCATTGCTTTGAACTTCTTGTGTTGTGAATACAATTTTTTCCTAGCTGTTGAAGTGACATTTCAGCAAGTTCATATTTATTTCTGGTCCTCCGATTGAATACAGTCTGCCAATACATTTAAATGTGTATCTGGATAGAGCAATAACTTCAAGATTCACGAAGAACATTTTCATCTCAAATCGCATGTTTATGGTAACCAAGCAGCATTATCACTCTATGTGCATATAAACAAACTGTTATACTTTCTTTGTGGTTCGAAAAGCAATAGAATTTGTGTTTCGAACTGCAAATCATCAATCTAATCTATTCTCGACATGTTATCGCCGGGAATCGCACCCTAAATTATTCCAAGGTCCGCTATTCGCACCAGAGGCCGGGTCGCCTGGCGGTAACATGTTCTTGGTCCTCCGGGCCGGATATTACTAACATGTTGTAGGTCCAATATGATATTACTAACATGTTTAGATATTTCTGGCTGCTCCGAACCTGAATTATAATCAGTGCATTTGCTTGATTATCATAAATAACTAATCTTATACTATATAATACATTAAGTCTCTCCAGGCATTTGCAAGCCTGTTTGAATTCATGCAAAGTATTGCATTTAGCAACAATATAAGTGCTGTTTCATAAACATTAGCATCATTATTATTATCAAGTTTTAATAATATCAAGCATATCTCCGTGTCCTCAACACGTTTGAGATCTAGGTACGGAGCTACCTGACTATCATATTGTAATACTTGTCAATTTGTAAAATATTGTACAATCTCACAGACAACAATACAAACACTCGATACAGATTCTACACAATTTCAAGTGTATTTAACTGTTTTGTCTGTTTATCTCAATCATGACCATTGTAAACGTCTATGCGTAATTCCCGAAATGCGGGCAATTGATTTAACACTGAACAATTATTTATTGTAAAATACTTTGCAAATCTCATCAAATATAACTAATCCGGGTCCTGAATTCGCGGCCCTTAAGGCTAAACGAACCCCTGTTAAGAGTCGTATTACCCGCCAAGCCAATATAATAGCTGATCTCACTAGTTCTAGTGAAATTTCTATTCAAGACCTGCTTAGGCGCAAAGATACCATGACAAAACTTAGTAATGATTTTCAAGACATACAATCTCAGATCGAGGAGTTAGAATTTTCTGATGCCGAAATGGCTTATAGGGAGGAAGTCGAAGAAACCGTTTTCCAAGCCCTCTCTCACTTAGACAATTTAATTTTCCAAAGGCAAGCCCAGCAAGAATCTCAGGCTAAGCTATCTAGTGTCGATTTCCTAAAGACACGTTTCTTCAATTATGTTCAGGCAATCCAAGCCCTTGTCATAGAAGATAGAGAATCTTATTGCAAGGCTCTGAGTCTGCGCACATCCTTCGAGGAATTATTCAGTGATTACAAGACTGAATACTCACGTATCGACGTACTAGAACTCAATGAATCTATCAAACTTCAAAGGCTTCAAGTCGAGTCTGCCTTTCATGAAACCATTGCTATTCTTCGAAGTTCAATTGATGAAACCAAGCATCATTATGAGCCCAACCAAGCTATCCTTGCTAATCAATCATCGCCTCAATTTGTCCCCTCTCTTCCTAAACTTCCAGAAATTCGGCTTCCTCATTTCAGTGGCGACCCAGCAACCTGGATTGAGTTTAGGGACACTTTCAATTCACTAATCATAGAGCATAAACACATATCTAACATGGACAAATTTCAATATTTGAAGTCCTGTCTAGCACCAGAAGTTATGACAGTGATTCAAAACATTCCTGTCTCTGCTGCTACGTTTGATGTAGCATGGAGCACGCTGTCGGCTAGGTTTGATAATGACCGACTTATCGCTAATACCCACTTAGAGAAGTTATTTTCACCCCCTGTCTTAGAAAGGAATTCCGCTGAATCTCTTCAGAAGTTCGTTGACCATTTTATAAGCACTGTTCATGCTTTGAACTCGCTTAATGTTGATGTAGAACTGTCTGACTTGATTATAGCAAAGATTGTACTCGACAAGCTTCCCCCATTCTTGATAAAGGAATGGGAATCCTCTCTCGCTCCAGGTAAAATGCCTAGTCTCAAAGACTTATTCACATTTTTAGAATCCAGGATACGGGTTTTTCAGATGACTGACTCAGCTTTAAGGAGTCAGCCAGTAAAGCCTATTGTATCTAATACAACCATTCCTAAAGGCAAGGTTGCCTCCTCCAAGCCTAAATGCCTCTGTTGTAACAATGGATTCCATGAGCTGCAACATTGTGAAGTTTTCAAAGCCATGGATTTCTCTAATAGAGACAATTTTGTCAAAACGCAACGATTATGTCAAGTGTGCTATTACTCTAAGGGTCACGCCCCCTATTGTAGCACTTATACTTGCAAGATTTGTAAGGGTAAACATGGCACTTACCTTCATAATCCAGCACATATTAACGGCAACCAAGCTGCCAATACTGCTGGGGTAATGTCAGTCTTCCAACCTCAACCAAGCTGTTTGCTCCCTACCGCCACTGTTCTAGTCATGCACAGGGATGGCCATTCTGTTGAAGCCACCGCATTGCTTGACAGTGGTTCTGATTGTAACCTCATGTCTAATAGGTTATTCAACCACTTAAAATTATCGCCTCATCACCAGCGCACTACTTTAGCTGGTATATTGTCATCTAAGGCAGACAGTCTTAAGATGACGTCGATTTCAATTAAGTCTGTCACTACTTCATGGCATTGCAACACCAACGTCATAATCGTACCGGAAATTTCAACCTCGAAATTTCCACGCAAGCCTGTCAATACTACAAATTGGAATATTCCACCAAATCTTTCATTGGCTGACGCTAGTTTCAATATTCCTAAGTACGTAGACTTGTTATTAGGTGTTGAAATATATTCACAGATTGTCTGTGCAGGTCAGATATCTGCTCCTAATATGCCTGTAATTCAGAACTCGCATTTGGGTTGGTATTTTGCTGGTAAATTACCACAACCCGCCAGGTCTGAACATAACATGGTTCTGCAAAATATGCACAACCGCCAACCTAATTCAAGGCCTTCTAATAAGGTTTCTAAGGAGCCCGACCATTCTAGCGGGTCTCCCACACATTATTCTGCCTTCCTCACTGCTGATCAAGACATTAGCAGGCAACTTTCTCAGTTTTGGGAATTAGAAAAAATTTCTAACTCTGATTCCTTTCTCGACGACTCTATATGCGAAAAGCATTTCGTAGATAATACTCAACGGGACTCAGAAGGAAGATATGTGGTAAAACTTCCTTTCTTGTCTGATCCTCGGACCCTGGGCAGCACAAAACTCCAGGCTTATAAAAGATTCTCCTCATTGGAGAAACGCCTCAATTCTAATCCCACTCTTAGTGAGGATTATCATAAGTTCATGGATGAATATATCGCTCTAGGCCATATGGAGCCTTTAGAGCAATCCTCAAACGATAACTTCGACTATATCATTCCTCACCATCCTGTATTAAAACCGTCGAGCACCACCACGAAACTTCGTGTGGTATTCGATGCTTCGGCTAAATCTTCCAACGGCAAGTCACTCAATGAAATACTTGCCGTAGGGCCAACTGTTCAGCCGGATTTGTTCTCTATCCTTCTCCGTTTTAGATTCAAGCCTATAGCATTCACTGCAGACATCGCAAAGATGTATAGGCAGGTTAAGGTAAATCCTGATCATCAAGTTTACCAGAAAATCCTTTGGAGAAGTTCTTTGAATGAACCTATACAGACTTTCAAGCTCAAAACCGTCACTTACGGCACTTCTTCAGCTGCATTTCTTTCCACCAGAGCTCTCAATCAACTTACAATAGACGAGGGAGCACGGTTTCCTTTAGCTAGCACTATCATCAACAATTCTACCTACGTTGATGATATTGTGGCTACCGCTGATAGCCTATGTGAGGCTAAGGCAGCTGTTGCTGAATTGCGTACCTTACTCCCTTTAGGTGGTTTCAACCCCCGTAAGTGGAGTTCTAACTCTCTTGAGTTACTTACGGAAATTCCCCCTGAACTTCAGGAACCCCTTGATTGCCGTTCTTTTGGCGAATCTCAAGCAGACTTTTTGAAGGCGCTGGGTCTAATATGGCAGCCTTCAAATGACATTCTTAGAATTGAAACCACAATTGACTTCACGAAACCTTTTAAGACATGTTCTAGGAGGACTTTACTTTCTTGTATCGCCTCCATCTTCGATCCTCTGGGTTTAATTTCCCCTATAGTCTTCTATTGCAAGATTATATTTCAATCTTTGTGGACGATTACGACTTCTTGGGATGATCCCATTCCTTCTCCAGTAATTGATAAATGGCTAAAGATTCATAATCAATTAAATAAGATTTCATGTATAGCTATTCCTCGACTGGCATTATTAGAAAATGCTAATGAAATTCAAATTCATGGCTTCTGTGACGCCAGTGAAGTCGCTTATGGAGCTTGCTTATATCTACGCTCCTCAGATCATTCTCTTTGTGCTACTCTACTTTGTGCTAAATCTAGAGTTGCTCCCATCAAAGCTACTACCATTCCTAGGCTAGAGCTTCTAGCCGCCCATCTGCTTGCTAATCTTATTCATAAGATTTTACCTGCGCTCCAATTAAATATCAGAGCGATTTATCTGTGGAGTGATTCCACTATAGTTCTGAGCTGGTTAATTCGTCCACTTCATACTTTGAATACATTCGTCAGAAACAGAATTGCTGATATCTTAGATCACACTTCACCTAATCAGTGGCATCATGTTTCGTCTCAAGACAATCCTGCAGATATCATCTCCAGAGGAAGCACTCCTCACGACTTAATCCATAACACATTGTGGTGGTCAGGACCTAATTGGCTCAAAGACCATAATTCTCACTGGCCAATCAGTGATTCTTTTGTGGAGCCTGACTTGCTTCCAGAAACTAGAGTAGTGTCCCTAATGGAGGCTACTAACTCCAACCTAAACTCTTATCTTTTCAAATTTGAATATTTGAAAACTATTCGTGTTATGTCTTACGTATTGAGATTCATGAATAACTCTCGTAAGATTCATAACTCTATAAAAGGCCCCTTAATGCCTTCTGAACTCAACAAGGCCCTTCAATGCTGTGTTAGGCTAATACAGCAAGAAGTTTATGCTTCAGAAATCCGTGATTTATTGTCAAATCATGACGTCACTTCTTCAAGCAAATTGAAGCAACTAGACCCGTTTCTTGACAAGGATTCTGTAATTCGGGTAGGCGGACGTCTTGAACGATCCAGCATACCTTTCGAAGCCAAACATCAGATGTTGTTACCAGCTGATCATGCCTTCACTAAGCAGCTTATACATTTCAATCATATCAAGTTGAATCATGCTGGATCCCAACTTGTTATTTCTCACTTAAGAGAAAGATTTTGGATACCATCTATTAGGAAGGTGGTACGTAGTGTTCTAAGAAAATGCACTACATGTTTTCGTTTCAATATTCAAACCTTTCAGCAAAAAATGGCTGATTTACCTGTTTATAGAGTAAATCCCATTTCTCCTTTCACCAACGTAAGCATAGATTATGCGGGTCCTTATCCAATCAAATTTGGAGGTCCTCGCTCCAAGATCACATTACAAAGACGTTCTAAGTGGACCAAAGTCCTTTCTGACATTCCTTTGGGTACGCCAGTCTTAATCATTGAGGACAATCTCCCTCCTCAAAGGTGGTCCCTAGGGATTGTTCATCGTACTCATCCTGGCTCTGACGGTCTTATTCGTGTTGTTACTGTGCGTACTGCCACAGGCTTATTCAAGAGGCCCATTGTAAAACTGGCTCCTCTTCCCAATTCTGAGGCTAATGACTAACCCTATCATGTCTTTGGTGTTGTTGCCTTTTTGGTTAGCAACCCTCAATTCATTTCTTAGTCTTTAAGTTTATTTTTCTTATTCTACTTATTCCCTTTTCTCATATAATTTTCTTTAGGTATCACATGACTTCACATCACTTTAGATTATTTCACAAATGAAATAATCGCGGGCAATATGTTACGTCATGTAATACCTACTCAATGCTGGCTATGAATTTAGTTCAGTTGGCTTTGGTTTTTCATGTCATTTTTAAAGCCTCATAGTTTTAATTATTCTAAGTATGTCTTGATAATTGTTGCTTTTAACCTCAATACCAAAACTATTTCATTTTATTTCTAAATACTTGCACATTTTAATATTTCTTTGTTTATTTTTTATTTTCTCTTGCAATTACATATTTAGTATAGTGTTTTTTCATGTATTGATTGATTATCTTAATATTAGGATCAAGTTATTGTCTTGGGTTGGAGATTTTTTAATTATTTCAACCTTCTGTTGTTTTTTAATAACATTCTACTCTTTCTTCTTAAAAAATGGACAACAAAATGCATGTTCTTTTCTCCTATTCAAGAGCAATGGGCTCTTTCAACCTACAAGCTTCTTAGCATCACAAAACAATGCTAAATTCGGGCGAAAAGCCTTTTATCTTCAACTTTATTGTGGATTAAGTGATTCAACTAACTTCAAGATCGCATTCAACGCAATTTAAGGATCTTAAGGATTCCTTTCGAAGTTTAATAGTGCTTCACCAATTCTCTGGACATTGGTAATTTCAAAGGGAAATCATTCAATCCGTGAGTAATATCATAAACCACATACAAAAGGTACGTTCCAAGGACCATGGATTAGTTTGATTTCGATGAGACTGGCAATCCTAAGGAATGTATGTAACGGCAATTTATAACTAAATATAGACATTTTATCGTTTAGAAGGCAAGGTGTGAATCATTTATTTTAAACCATTGCTTTGAACTTCTTGTGTTGTGAATACAATTTTTTCCTAGCTGTTGAAGTGACATTTCAGCAAGTTCATATTTATTTCTGGTCCTCCGATTGAATACAGTCTGCCAATACATTTAAATGTGTATCTGGATAGAGCAATAACTTCAAGATTCACGAAGAACATTTTCATCTCAAATCGCATGTTTATGGTAACCAAGCAGCATTATCACTCTATGTGCATATAAACAAACTGTTATACTTTCTTTGTGGTTCGAAAAGCAATAGAATTTGTGTTTCGAACTGCAAATCATCAATCTAATCTATTCTCGACATGTTATCGCCGGGAATCGCACCCTAAATTATTCCAAGGTCCGCTATTCGCACCAGAGGCCGGGTCGCCTGGCGGTAACAGTGGGTATGTCGCTTATGACTCAGTTTGAGGTAACTGTACCAGTCTTTCCTTGTGGGATCTTATTCTTTTCATTTTTGCGGTTTTTCTCTTTATCTATTTATTAGTGTAGTGTAGTGAGTTGCAATGTATTAATCAACAGTGTAAGATCACCTGCTGAAAGAAAAGGACCTGAAGATGGCTGAATAGCCGAAATATATCGTCCAATACACGAAAATTATTTTACAAAAATGACAGACATAAATTTTAACTATGTTTTATAATATTGACAAATATATATTTTAATTTTGACAAAGCTATGAGCTGATTTTTCAACAAAAAGATTTTATACGAGGGAATAGGTGGTAATATTTTATACACAACGTAGTGTAGTGAAGTTAATTTCTAAATTTAGCTATTCATTATAAGGAAAATGCAGGGAGTATCTCCAATCCGGCATTCACCTTATGAGTGAGGGAAAACCCGTTGAAAACCTCACTCGGATTGGTTGCCTAGGCCTCCAAACTAAAGGGTCTCTGATACTTATTTGAGTTACCCTTTTATTTATTCATCATTATATTGTTTGTCTTTTTCTTAGTAACCCTAGTCTAGCAAACTCTTTGAATTTATCAAAATTTTCTTTTCGGGTCCAGAAGTTGAGCTCCAGAGCCCATGTTTCATTACGCATGTTTGATGTTTCTTAAAGCCCTTGCCTGGCTTCAGCATACCTTGGACACATGTGATACATAGTGTCTAGTTCTGAATCTTCGCAGCAGCAGAGTTCCTCATCTACTAATATAAATCTAGCAAGATTTGCTGCGAAATTACTATGTCCTGTTAAAAACTGAGTGACATAGTAATCCGGTTTGATCCATGTCATTTTAACGCGAGTAAAGCAATCCTTAGTTAATCTCCCAATCATTGCCACAACCCATTGAATTTGCCACTTGTCTAAGAGGTGTACTCGGATTTCCTGTGTAAGGTTTCTTTTTCTAATTGTACATAGTCCTCTGGTCCTAATCTTAGAGTACCTAATTCAACTGATAACTGTTTTCTGAAGTTGAATCTACCCACGCGTTCTTTTAGCAATAAATCTACTCAAAGTACTCCGGTAAGCATACATTTGAAGCGGTGCCATAAGCCCGTGTGACTTTCAACAGTCCTAGTCACTGTGCTGAAATTAGTTTTTTATTTATATGTGGAGCCCATCCTTTTGCGACATATGTAATTATTGGCTCAAATATTGCCTTGTAAAGGACACAAAAATTTGTATACCCCTAACCCCATTGGGTTCCTGATAGTTTATGATGAAAGCGTTGAAGGTGCGGCATTTGCAACTACAGTCATTTGTAGAAGAGTTTGAATTGAAGCTCTTATCTACTGATGGTGAAAACCTTGTATTGTTATATAAAATGAAATCATGAAATATTTCATTCTGCAACGGCTATACTGGTCCCACCTGCCTTTCTTTTGTATTTGCTCTAACACTGGTTCCGTAGAGCACATGCCGCTTGCATCTACAGGCAAATGTGCAGTGAACTTCAGTCTTCAGATACCCAAAATGCTCTCTTTACTTATTAGTTATTACAGTGACATTATCAGCTTTGACACATGAATCTTTGTGTGTTTTGAACAACCTAAACTCTTGCGTAAGGACATACTGTTTTAAATACAATAATAACATTTTCACTATAAATATTCTTAGAACCATAATTTTATAACCCTTTCAGATTGCATGCCTTAAAGCAGCTATATGAATGTTTTCTAATTGAACATTTCCCAACATTGTCTGTTTAAAAAAATAAATAATAAAAAAATTAATTTAAAAAACCTACTTTTGACTTTTCCAGGAAAAGCTGAATTCCAAAGGTAAATGGCAATGTGTGTGCATCCATCGGTATAGCAGACAGGCTCCAGTTACTATGGAGATGCTGCTTGTTCCTACTGCCGATTGCGAAGTTCATGGTGTTATTCGTTTTTTAACAGGAAAAAATAAAAATGCGACAAATTCATCATGTGTTGTGTACTGTTTATGGTGAAGATGTTATGTCAAGTTAGGAAAGGATGTCATCAAGCGTTAGGTGCCGATCCCTTTCAATGACCTTTCGGACATCTTCAACAACAGTTGAGAGATGTGGGAAGTGGAAGGGTGGCCGCTTCGTTGTTCATCGTGTAATGTTGTTCTCCCTTCAATGAATGATAGGCACCAATGAGAAACCATTGGACTAGACATAACATGTTCACCATAAACACTATACAACTCGCAATGAATTTCAGTCGCATTTTTATAACACCAAGAACTTCGCAATTGTCGGTAGGAGCAAGCGGCGTCTCCATAGTGACTGGAGCCTGACTGCTGGACCGATGGATGCACACACATGGGAATTTTACAGTGCTGCCACTACACCCAGATGCAAATTCCCTGCAACTCTCAGACTTATCCCACCAACCACACATATATAAAAAAAAAGTGTAACTTACTTTTGAGACAGCCTAAGTATAAAATATAATACTAAGACCATGTAGGAAGAAATGCTTCCATAAAAATGAAGCATATATCCACATAAATGTATCGTATGTCCGCCATATGGAATGTTAGATTGTTTGTTAACATTTTTTGTTTTCTAATATTTTGTTAGATATCTAGTGATTTGTCTATCGATAATTTGTAGTGTGTTTCATCGAACGGATAACTGTCATCTAACGTTTCAGAAATGCTTATCAATGAATTAATGCAATCTAATAGATATCTAACGTTTCAAAACCAGGCCTAAATGGTGCAATGTGGAAGAAAGAGTATTTTCCATATAAAGGCTTATTTTGCTTTCCATTTTCATGTTGAATGGTTTCCATTTAATCCAGGGAATTTAACACGTTATTCTGCCCTAAATGTATGGGACTGAATAATATTAATGATTAAGAAATGTTTCCACTCAATAAAAGGCCTCTGAAGGCAACTTTTAACGTAATAGGAGAGAATTAAAAGGGCTTGACAATTCTTCTATTTAGGAGCCTCTACAGGATTTAATCCAGCTCTGTATAAACCTGTGTAATATGTAATCTGTCAAATGTTTATGTTATCAATTCTGTAGAAAATGTTGAATTGATGACACAAGTGTTAACATATGTTACTTTATAGCTTCTTATTTTGCTTTCCTGAATTTAAAAGGTACTAAAATAATCCTTGTAAACTTACCAGCCTGGTACCTCTACTTGAATATTAGGAGCCCTGCATAACTGTCCTTCTTCATGCTGTAGAGCAGCTCATCAGGTAGCATCTACGAGGAACTTAGTGCATTCTAATATCCCTGTAAGGAAGACAATCATATAACCACTACAGTATTATCACCCATTTCATGGTGCACAGAGAATCTGAATAATGGTTGTACTAAACTACAAAGTTATACAGATATATAAGCATTCATGAGCCACAGATTATTGTCTCTGCTGGACACTACATGAGAATATTATAGGAGAAAAATTCCTCCGGCACTGGGACTTGAACCCAGGACCTTTGGCTATTCGCGCCAATGCTCTACCAACTGAGCTAAGCCGGAGCTCAATTCACAGCGCCAGATGGAACTTCTCTCCCATGACTGATTGCCCTAATGGTCTACCTCACAGACAGACAAGTTGTCATATGCAGTACTGTGAGGCACACTAAGAAGTGATTTTTGTGACCGGGCTCCCACTGTTATTGTACAGTTTACATTCAAGACAGATATATAAGCATTCATGAGCCACAGATTATTGTCTCTGCTGGACACTACATGAGAATATTATAGGAGAAAAATTCCTCCGGCACTGGGACTTGAACCCAGGACCTTTGGCTATTCGCGCCAATGCTCTACCAACTGAGCTAAGCCGGAGCTCAATTCACAGCGCCAGATGGAACTTCTCTCCCATGACTGATTGCCCTAATGGTCTACCTCACAGACAGACAAGTTATGTCATATGCAGTACTGTGAGGCACACTAAGAAGTGATTTTTGTGACCGGGCTCCCACTGTTATTGTACAGTTAACATTCAAGACAGATATATAAGCATTCATGAGCCACAGATTATTGTATCTGCTGGACACTACATGAGAATATAAGAATATTTTTCTCCTATAATATTCTCATGTAGTGTCCAGCAGAGACAATAATCTGTGGCTCATGAATGCTTATATATCTGTCTTGAATGTTAACTGTACAATAACAGTGGGAGCCCGGTCACAAAAATCACTTCTTAGTGTGCCTCACAGTACTGCATATGACATAACTTGTCTGTCTGTGAGGTAGACCATTAGGGCAATCAGTCATGGGAGAGAAGTTCCATCTGGCGCTGTGAATTGAGCTCCGGCTTAGCTCAGTTGGTAGAGCATTGGCGCGAATAGCCAAGGTCCTGGGTTCAAGTCCCAGTGCCGGAGGAATTTTTCTCCTATAATATTCTCATACAAAGTTATAGTTTTAGTGACTTTAAACACATTAATTTATACAGAGAACATTCTGCAACAAACAACAAAAATGTTATGTGATACCACAACACGACTTTCTCTAACCTTAAGCAAATTCCTTGCTTCACATTTTTATATAGACCAGGTGGCTGCATTACATGAATGCACATTAGTTGTCAGTCTCACATTAGTGATAGGAAATGTAGTTCTATTTAGAGATAAGTTCAGCATTAGCTGTTTTGTCATAGGTAATCCCACGAGAGTTTATGAGTTTATCGATAGATTCGAAACTGCGAACGTCAACTCGAGTTGGATTTATTAAGACTATACCATGAATAAAAATGTAATGGATTATACAAATAATAATTACTTTCATGCATTGTTATATAAAAACAAAACTAACAGCTGCGAGATCACGGCATACTACAGTGAGTCTCTCTTGGACTGGGGCCGGGCTGGGCGAGCGGTGAAACGTAACTGCTGCAGTGAGTCAGATATTGCAACATTCTGCTTGGCCAGCAGTTGGAGTGCATGCTTGTGAAGGTGAAGGTCAAACACGGCCTGTGCTCTCGTGTTATAAAGTTATATAGTGGTCTTTGTCTTAGTTCACATTTATCATTATGCCTCGATCTGTGTTCACATTACAACATAGGGTATTTATGTACGATAATTATGTGAAAACAGATTCTTGCAGAGAAGTCGTTAGACGATTCAGAACACAATTTCCAGATGTAAATCCTCCATGTAGAGATTTTCATCTGTGGGGATACTTAAAAAATAAAGTGTATGAAAGAAATTCCCACACGTTAGACGAACTAAAAAATTATATCCAAACAGAAATAAACTTAATATCAGAACCGCACCTATTGCGTGTGAATGAGAGTTTCCTATCTCGATGCCAAAAATGTGTGGATGAAGGAGGAGGAGGACATTTTCAGCATCTCCTGTAATAAGGTAAGTCCCTATTTTCGCTATTTTCATGGTCATGCACAAACAAAGTGAAAGAAGCGAGAGAAGTGCCGTGCAGTTCCTACACCTCGGGGTGCAGGGTGACGACTCGGTGGCCGCATGCACTTTTGCCGCTAGCCCGGTCTCCAGTCGAGAGAGAATCACTGTATGAATCAACCAACCATGAATTGATTCGAGTTACCTTGTTGTGACCAGTGTTACCAATGGTGCATGTAAGACATAGTTAACCTAATTCAGGTAAGCTAATAGCAGAACAGAATAAAAGCACACGAACTGGCTTGCAACGAATCAGAATTGTGTTTTTAATCAATGTACATTTATATTGTTTCAATTTCCAAACAAGTTATGTTGCATAAAATAATCTGTTTTCGTGCTGCTTAATAGCCACATGTGACGTATTAATCACGGCACATTGATGCTTATGACGACTATACCAGCTTATGATGATTTTAACAGGTAAAATCCCATCTTCACATTAATGGCAAGCATAAATGATAGTGATTGGTGTATAACCAAGGAATTGCTAAACATTATTGGTCAATATCAAACATGCGGCCTATGAGTGGAATAGTCAGTGAAATTATTTTAATCACCTAGTTCATTACCCACTATACAGTGCCATCAATAAGTCTCTCCGCTGCTATGGTAATGTTCGCCACCAGGCAAAGGTTGTTATTTCACCCTATTTTTCTTTCAGACTCGTAGCAAGTCCCATTACTATTGATGTACATTTGTTTTCTAGTGTTGATGTGTTTATGGGGTCTGATAATTTCAACTCACATTCAATTTAATGAATACGATACAGGATGAAATATTTATGATGACTCATGGTAAGTAAACAAGGCGTTCTCTGGTAAACATTTTCAACAACTTTAAATAAGTGAGTTTTATGTTAATTTCTTTCCTTAATGAACTGCCAACTGAATTTGGTTTCTTAGTGGATTAATTGCACAAGTGCTGTGGAATTACTTTTTTTAGGCACTGTATAAGGAAATAGTGGAAAGTATATTACTGTATGGAGCAGAATCATGGATGGTAAGATGAAGAAAAGAAGAGAAGGACTTATAATAGAAAACATTAATACAAAAAGATTACAATGGTAGGGACATGTAAATAGGATGAATCATGGAGGACGCCCAAAAGAAGTGATGCAATGAGAACCAGCAGGAAGAAATAAGGAAGACCAAGCATAAATTGAAAAAACAGAGTGAAAAGAGTAGGGAACTGAAAGGGCTACAAGAAAAAGATATTTTAGATAGAGGTTTATGGAGAGTATTTTTTTTAAATTGGTATTTATTTGTATGTAATTGTATATGACATACATTTTGGTTGAGGAAACTAAAGCCTTGTAGAATATTCTAAATAAAGAAAGCAAAAATATAAGTGCAGCCAGAAGCAGTTCAAACATTTGCACATGGCATTGAGATCAACTGTTCAGTTTTGTACAATACCTACATCATATATTCTGCAAGATAGCAATTTCACATAAAACATATACATTCCCATATTTATTTAATTATTTTTACTTTCTCTACCTATGTCATAGCCCATATGTAATACTGTTTAGTTGAGGAAGAATTGTTTCCGACTCTAAAATTCCATATTGAGTTTTCAGCAATAATAGACTTTTTGGGTCCCCTGAATCCAAAAATACAATTCTGACAAAAATGTTAGAGAAAAAAAAAACACGGAAACACAAAGTAGAAAAAATTTCAATTTCAAATTTACATATCATTTGTATACAAATAAACAAAATTAGTCAATTAATACAAAATACTTAAATCTCAAGACTGCATGTAAGTGTAGGTTTAAATTTTTTTTCAAAATTATTTTTCCTTTTGTAAGGCTAAGAACTTCTTCCAGAATTCAGCTAATCGACTGGCTAACATTTTACTTTTGCAGTTGGTTCAATTCATTGTTGAAGTGACTTATCTAATTCATGAACTATTTTTCAAATTCGTCTAGTTTGTCTTGCTGTTTAGTTAAGTACAAACTACTTGTTCACAACTATCCATCACTCTCTCACATTCTGCTGGTTTCTAGACATCCGCAAAATTCCAGACATGCCCTGCTTTTTAACCTGATGTCCGGCATCCGGAGGGATTTCTGAAAAATCTGGAATGCCCTAGATTTTGAGGAATGCAAATATTCATTAGTCAGGAAATATTAGTTGTGAATGGATTAGTAAAATATCTGTTGCAGCCTGCCATAACAATATTGATTTTCATCAAAGGTAGACAAAGAAACAAGTGATAAAACAGTGGGTAAACAGTGTAAACAGTAAAAGGTAAACAGAGAAACAAAGATGCTGCAACAGTGCAGTGACCATCCGAAGTAAGCTGGAGTGGACAGCAAGACTAACAAACCACACTCTTCTATTTGCATAATGTTTGTTGTAGAATGCAGTAGCAAGAATTTTATAAGTAGTCATTCAGTTATCAGATGTGTGCTAAGATGCCAAAGAGCAAATGTAAGTATTTGATGATTTAGCGAAGAACTATAAAGAAAATATAAAATTTATGCATACATGTTTGAGTAGCAATTTAGTTTTGGAGTTTAATTTTCCTACGGTTAAAATAGTCTACATTATTGTTTATTGTCCAACATTTTAACTAGTGTCCTATATTTCATTAGAAGAATCTGGTAACCCAGTAACCAATTAGAGCTTTTTCCAGAAATCTGACAAAACCAATATTTTCTTCACACAAAGTGGTAGAAAGAGTAACAAATAGTATATTGCGATACAAGTGCCGTAAGGCATGATTACGGAACGAGGAAATAGTTTGAAAACACGAGGCGTTTGCGCCAAGTGTTTTCAATTTTCCGAGATCCGTAATGCGCTTACGGCACGTGTATTGCATGCTATTTTTTGCACATTGATTATTTATATCAATTTAATTATATTAATTGTGATATTACCTGAAAATATTATGTATATACATTCTTGAAGATAGATGTTTATTTCAGAAAGTGATTCGCATGTGTTTGTTGTTATGGGAACCGAATATTTGTCCCGGGACCGTGTCCATAAAGGCTTGTATTATGAAGTGTATCATAATGAATTATGACGTGGCCCAAGCACCGTAAGTAATTTAACCGCATCGCAACGCCCTTAGCAACAAGACTGTGTGGGAATGTCAACTTACGATCCACGGCAACAACGTTCGTAAGTACCACTAATTAGTTAAGGAGTGCAAAAAAGTTGCTGAAATGCTTCTTGTTATATTCCTGAGAGATGCTGAACTCGTGTAAAATTTTTGTTTGGATACAACTTTTTGTTTTTGTTATAGGCAGACAGACACAGAGGTATTTTTCTGATGTAATAATAAAGAAAACTTTATACAGAATTTCAGGACTCAACACAATACTATCTATATGTATTATAGTACCTATGCCATGTGAGAATGTGAGAGAAAGTAGTAATAAAAATAATTCCTATGTAGCATTATTATGACCAGAAGCAACTTCTGATTTCTTTTATCAGATTTTTATAACATATCTAATTGCTCTAAATCTGTAGCAAAGTTAAGTATGGAATTTTCACATAAACTTCACTTTTGAGGTATGTTTCAAAATAACAATGTTTCAAAGAGTATCCCCTCCGTCATCAGCAGAATACAACTGAGTTTTAAAACCTTTATTGGTTTTGAGTTTATTACTCAGTAAACTATAAAAGTTTCTAAACACAAGAAAGAATGTTGTCATTCTGAACCCCTATTTATACTCACAGTGTATCCTTTCTACTTCAGCCACATCCTGGAAAGCTGACTTCAGATCAGATATGGACTTTTCATCTTCATATTTCAGAAATTTCAAAGCTGCATACACCTGTATATATCTGTTAGATTTGTTAATAGGAATTATATGAAAAATCTAAGCGTTTTACATATGGTATATGTGGTATTTACTTATACTTTCAGTCAGTTTTCAACTATCTAACCCAACTGAACGTTAAAATTAATGTGCACATTAGGCTTATGTATAAATAAATTTAAAAATAGTGCACAAACATAACTCAAAATTTTAATCCAGTACTGTTAAGAAAATAATTTATGTGTAAAAATAACAAACTTGGTGATTATTATTATAAATTTATTTTATGTTCACCTATAGTTTATCTACATTTAGTGACTATTGTCTGGCTAAACTAGTAAACATTAAGAAAATAAAAAATACATTCAGAATTACATATAGGTAGATCCATGAAATTTGCAAGATGCGATAACGCGAATTGTTCTCAATTCTACAAATATTTGCGGAATTTCCATTTTACTGCAGTCTATAGCCATAAAACCAGCATTTCTGCTCCATAAGTACTAAGTTCTTTGCCATTGCCAATCTTTTTTGTTTAAGTTAAAGAATAAAAATTCAATTAATCTTTTTTTTATTTATCAAGATTATCTATTAAGAAAATCCACAACAACAACTAAATTTTCAAGTAATGTTCGTTTCCAAAATCCTTGCATACATCATTCATTATGAACTTACAACAAAATTAAAATCATTATTTCCTATAATAAACTAAAATATAAGGAGCAGGGATCACCGGCATGGTCTTGTGGTTAGCATCGCTGACTACAGATCCATAAGCCCGGGTTCGATCCTCGGATTTTTCCGAAGTAGGGAGGTCTGGAACAGGGTGCACTCAGCCTCATGAATCAAATTGAGGAGCTACTTGAAAGAGAAGTAGCGGCTCCGGTCATGGAAACCACCATTAACGGCCATGGGGGTCAGCATGCTGACAGTGAACGCCACTTATTGTGATCAATTCAGGATGCAGCTAATCTGATAATATTAGCCGTTTGTTAACAATAGCCGAAGGAATTAAATTAAGGTTATTTATTCATATATAATGTTATACACAACAAAACAGAATAAAAAATATTTATTCATAAAATAATACGTAACTGAGAATCACTGAACCGCTCATAGGCTAATACAGTAATAGACAGCAACTATTTTTTCAACCAGTAACAAGGTTTTTAATTGTTTTTACTTTCCTTTAGGAGTTCATTAACCAATACTCCATACTCAGTTACGAGTGTTTTTGGAAATCTATACTGATCTGTAGTGAATCCTGTGAAGCAAAACATCTAACACCTGTCCGTTCAAGTCTTTTCATTTTACACTAGCCATCACTGATTGTTAGCACTGTTATCTTCATATATCAAAAGCTGGAGCTTAAGTGTGAGGTTAAACATGTTTTACTGCTTAAAAAAGAAAGTTTAGTAATGCCACCCCCTCGAACTGGTCATCATGCAAGCTGGGAACTGTACTGCTACTTCTAAATACAACACAATACAGTTGAGTTAGAAACAAATTCCACAAAAACTAAATTTTTAATGATGTACAGTACTTGGAAATAAAGCTGTAAAAGGAAAATGTGATAACATAAAACAAATTTTGAATCATAATAAAAAATATTTTTTAAATGTGTGAATATTAATCTGTACGGGACTTCATAAAAATGATAACATTGCCCGACTGATAACATTATCGTTTACATTAAACGACATTCACTTTATATGCATATGTACACAGTATATACATATATATATACAGTATGTTTTTGTATACATTTCTCATTGACAAAATATCTGTATACTGAAGTGGTGCTACTATCGCTTAAGGGAACCATCCAAATGTTGAGAAACCACCTATACAATAACAAAAATTAAGCTGAACAGGTTTCTTTTTTTGATTGTTTTACTTGATTGTTTTAATTTCCTTGTTTTAATGTAATTTTTGTATAATTGTATATTGTTCATGTATTCTTTGTCTTTGTCTAAATAAAAAAAAATAATAAAAAATAATTGGTATAACTTTAGACAAGAGCAGTCTTAAAAACATTTCAGTGAATAATTATTCAATGTCCATGATATTGAACAGAACTCTATTTCATTACCAGCAGATTTTTTTGTACACAACAAACATACTGCAAATTCAGAAACTCCAATCAAGATATAAACGATAGGAATATATGTACATGGAACCCATGTATCTGCAGGAACCAGAGATTTTACCCAGCATGAGTCTACAACTGGAAAAATCATACTTCCTCACGTTCCCTACCATCCCTGGGGTATTTTTTGAACTATTTGGGAAAACACAAACTGAACACCATTAACCTTGCCACTGTTATCACCATGAGTTGTAACATAAAACCTACTTACTCAATGGCAATAGACAATTCCTAAGCAAGCTAAAGAAATATTATCTATTTTATGGAACCGGACACAAACTGACCAATAGTAACATAAAAGTGACCTTTGCTAATTGCATTTTCTTTTACTGTAAACAGAGGCGGTTCCTTAGTATGTGTTACTGTGCTGCAGCATGCCAAACTTATTTTGCAATTAATTTTTACTACCTGAATATTGAAATTTCTTGACTTTGAAGCGAATGAAAATCATTTATTTCATGGGATTTAATTGTGCGGTCAGCACCGGATGATCTAAGTTGCACTGTCTCCATTCCCCTTCTTCGTGTGCGGCATTTTCTGCACATCGGTCGTTTGGTGAGAACAAGGGTAGCTTCTCCTCTATTCTTTCTCTGTTCGACTTCCTGTACTAGCTATATTCCATGTGCTTCAAAGCAAGCTGCACGTTGAAGCTGGAAGCATTGACTTAGTGTAATTTTTAAAGTGAATCCGTGTGTTTTGCTAGTTGTGAATTGCAAAGAATGCAACATTATTAAAGGAGATGTTTTCAAAATAAATTCTGTAGATTCTTTATTAAAGCAGCTGTTTTTTTCATTATCTACACATTAAAAGTTTAGGAAGAGGAACACCTGAATTACAGTGAAATTATTCTTCCCTGCCCTGCTCACAGAAATACGCAGTAGCATGGATTAGTCTATATCGAAATACTGTCATTTGAAGGGGTGATGATTTATTTATACGACAGTCTTCAGGGTAGTCACATTGTTGTACTGACTAAGGTATCCGGCTATGGCTGTCATGACTGGCAGGAGGGGAAGATGGCTTGCCTTTCTTAATTTAACTCCTACCTCTGAATGCTCTTCCCCTGAGTCGTGTTTCTCCAATGCCAGAAAGAAAAGATTTTTACTCTAATGATTGTTCAAGCAGCCAAGGAAGAAAAGAAGGTAATAACTATTAGCTTCCCTCACACACAAGCATTATCGCTCGGGTTTAGGCAGGTGCGCACAACTGCTTGTGAAAAGATGTTCTTGTAAAGGAAATAGACAAATAAAAGAAACTGCGCAGTGTGTCATCCGTGCAACGCTGCACTCTTTCGCCTGGAAGTGTGTGTGTATGTAAAGGCAGATGACAAATAAACAAAACTTTCCAAGAGAAAATCAACACCTATGTAATGAACTTTAAACAATACTGCAGGCTCTTAGCTGGCGTGTACAAAATTTAGACATTCCACGCAATGTTCTTTTGAGAGAGAATTCACGTGTGTTTGGCATTTAGATGCACAATCTTCTGCGTGTACTCTTTTGTTGACATCATATGAGGAAGAACGTGCATGCATTTTGGGCTGCATTTTTTCACTTTGCATGATTGCCTGCAAGCTCTTTCCCCTGATATTGCCCGTACGCTCCCAAGAGTGTGGTAAAGAGCTTGTGTGTGAGGCTTGCAATTCGAGGAGTTTTCACAATGATGTTTATAAAAAGTATTCATGGATGTGCGGGTGTGAAATTAGAAGTTCCCTTACATTTTGTTTGATGGCAGTGACTCTTGGTCAAGAGATGGCATAAAAGACCAATGGCCAAGTGCATCAACTCTGATTAAGATTTGCTTAAACAGTGTTTACTTACACACGTTTAAGATTTTAAACATGATTAAAAAGAAATGTGGTGCACCACTCCTAAATTCTGTTTACGGGGCCGTGTTTAGCTGATGGCTTGTTTAAACACAGAGCATAAAATCGGAAAGTGAGCATAGTATAATGAACACGTTCTTTTGTTGACGAGGCCATTACCTAGAGGAAGAAGAAGAAGAAGTTAACAACAAGAAGACACCATGGAGGAGCGAGGATATTCTCTGTTCTGCATGTGATGTAGGGAAGCATATTATGTATC
The DNA here is from genome assembly GCA_964059195.1 of Ectobius pallidus. Lineage (NCBI taxonomy): Eukaryota > Metazoa > Arthropoda > Insecta > Blattodea > Ectobiidae > Ectobius > Ectobius pallidus. The sequence continues at coordinate 105,539,099 of CAXKWD010000003.1, read as the reverse complement.
GGCGAGTCAGTGAGGCTATTGCATTGCTTTCATCATGTATGATTCGAGCTGCAGTTCTGAGCATATTTCCAATGTCCCCTTCAATAATATTGAATGATCAGGAAGCATAATACCTCAATACAGTTAGTAGTCGATTTATATCAGAAACATGATGATTTCTTTCTGTTGGGAATTGCAGTACCCGTGAAAATGTTTGTTTAGACAGGCGAAATCTCTCCACAAATTTCCTAACGGAAAGTTCTTCGAAAGAATCTCCTCGCTGCAGTATTAAATTTCTACGCTCATTTTCATTCCGTTCAAGAAATTCCAGATATAACTTTTCTTCAAAGTCATCATCTGCATATTGTGTTTTCTTTGGCTTTTATTATATTATAAACACTTGAATTTCAAAAATACACTGCCACAGCCTTGTTTTTTCTTTTGTTTTGCTTTCATATATTTTAAAAACATAAATACACTGTACTGTTTAACATGTTAAAACTTCACTGCCACTACGTTATATATATATATATATACATATATATATATATATATGTATATATATATATATATATATATACATATATATATATATATATATATATATATACATATATATATATACTGCTTTCAGAATATTTTAAAAACTGAAATATAGTGTTCCATATAAGACTTTATAGAATTCGCTGCTACTGCTTTGTGTGTATTTTTTTCTTTTGTAATATTTTAAAAAACGTAAATACAGTTTACCGTATAATATTTTAAAAATTCACACCAACTGTCTTTATATAATATAATAAACCGTCATAATGATTCAGACTGCAGTCTACTGAATAAAACTTCATGAATTCTCTGTCAATACCTTATATAATTATTCACCAGGGCAGTAATAACATCAAATATGTATTTCATACCTGGACAAAATAAAATTATGAATATTATTATAATTAATATTATTATTATTGACAGTGAATTCTTAAAATTTCATACAGTACCGGTACACTAATTAAACTTAAAAATATTATGATAAAAAAATAATGAGTTGCGACCGGTGTTTGAACCTGCGACCTCCTGCACCACAACTCAGTACTATAACCACTCAGCCACGAATGGCGTTGGGAGCACTGCTTGAATGTAGGTAATGTGAACCCGTAAGGCTTCTCTTGTGTCGTGCTTCGAGACTTAAAATTGTCTTTGTAGGTCTATGAGATGTGTTTATATAATATTTATTGTACAGGGCGATCCATATAAAACTGAACAGTTTTAAAGACTTATAATTTCCCTCTGGAAAGTAATAAAAGATTGAAATTTGGTTTTATGATCTCAGTGGCTTTGGGAGAATCGATATTGGTAATAATGTTTGTACTCCTACCATCCATGCATTGTTGCCTTACGACTATTGTTGTTTATTAGTAATTAGTTTTCAGTCTCTAGTTTTGCAGTCAGAAACGAAAATGCAGTTCTCAACTCAGCAGCGTGTTTTTCTTGTGAAAACATATTGGTGTACGAAGTCATTGATTGAAACTCAACGGGCATTTAGAAGACAATTCAATGTGCGCAATATTCCAACAAGGGCAACAATTTTATCCATGGTGAGGAAGCTGGAGACAACTGGCTCTCTCCTCAGCGAAACTGGGAAAAAAAGATCTGTGATGAGTCAAGAGTGTGTTAATGATGTTCGAGAACGTTTTGTGAACTCACCAAAGAAATCATTGCGCCGGTTGAGCCAGGAGACAGGCTACTCATATGGCACATGTCAGAGAGCTGCAAAGAAAGCAGGCCTACGAGCATACAGAGTGCATGTAGTGCATCAGTTAAAAGAACCAGACGCGGAAAAGCGAATGCGTTATTGCCAATGGTTTCAGGCTCTTCTTATTGCAACCCCAGACATTCTCTCCATAACCTGGTTTACAGATGAAGCATGGTTTCACCTCTCAGGCTACATCAACACTCAAAACAGCAGGTATTGGGCTGCTGAGAACCCGAATATTATCCACGAAGCTCCATTGCATCCGGAAAAGGTTGGGGTCTGGTGTGCGGTGTCAGCTACCAGAATTGTTGGTCCCATTTTCTACGACACCAAGGTAAACACTGCGGTTTATGGTCGCATCTTCAATACATTCGTGGAACAACTGGACGACATCGAATTAACAGAAGGTTATTTCCAGCAAGATGGCGCAACATGCCATACGTCTGGTGATTCCATGAAACTTATAGCCAGCTTCTTCGGTGATCGTCTTGTCTCAAACAATCTGTGGCCTCCCAGATCGCCAGACCTGACATCTCCAGATTTCTTCTTGTGGGGCTACCTTAAGGACAGGGTGTACAAGAATAGACCGCGGTCACTTGCTGAACTCCGTGAAGCAATAAGGAATGAAATCAGTAACATTAACGAGGATACGCTTCGGAAAAGTCTCAGAATATGGTGCGACGAGTACAGTTGTGTATGGATGCAGGTGGAGGACATTTTCAACATTTACTCTGAGGAATCTCCCAAAGGTACTCTGTAATTCAGCACAGTTGCATATGTATGCTATTATTAGTTTAAAAGTTATAAGCCTTTAAAAGTGTTCAGTTTTATATGGATCGCCCTGTATTTTTAAGTTTGGAAAAATGGTATTATGATGCTGATAACATTAATATTGAGACCTAATTCGCCTAAAAAGAGAAATATGAGAAGAAGATAGTCTCATCTATTGTTTTTCAGTCGACCCCCACCATTTCAGCAAACTGCTAATCATTGTTTAGCTTCAGTAACCACCCGATTTTGACTGTTTAAGTTTAATCAACGGTAATCGGCGATTTCGACACTAATCAAGGTTGATGCTCCATAACTTTCCCTAATCATAGGTTAGGAAGAAATTTTAAACGCTGATTACACTAATCGTGGTCGGTGCACTTGGCCATTTACATGAATATGCAAAAAAAGTATCAACCTACTTCTTATTTTGCAGCATGCTAGCTCATAATTTCACAAGCTGCCACTGACTGTAAAATATTTTGCATCTCTACTTGAGCTAGTAGTAGTATGGCTTTTCTCACAGCGGTGGTGTAGCCTGGCATTGTGTTCTGGGTAAACTGGATTTTAAAAATTGAATGTGTAACAATTGTTTAAATGATACATGAATTCTCAAGTATTATTATTAGCATTTAAAATCACGGGAATATTTGCGCATAGAAAAGACTATAAAAGTATTACTAGGGTGCACTCAGCCTTGTGATAAAAACTGAGGAGCTACTTCAGGGGTGCTCAAACGGTCGATCGCGATCGACAAGTCGATCGCGAGTGCTTTTTGAGTAGATCTCGAGAAGAAAAAAAATTTTAATAAGTAGGTAGGTAACTAATAAAATAACACTGCTTGCGGCAAAAGGTGGCTTTATCAAAGGAACGCGCGGCACTTGTCAAAGAAAAGCCGCGTTGTTTCTAGACTAGACAGTGGAGTCTAGTCTAGAAACAACGAGAGACAGTACAGTCTAGTTTCGGGCGGCGCGTTTGACGGGAACATTCGAGACTTTCGTTCACGCCGATATAAATGTTGCGCCTGCAGGAATTGGAGTCATTCTGAATTGTAACTTGATGGCGATACTACGTCGATAAGTACAAAGTTTATTATTAAATAGTGGAAAATGAGTGCATTGAAGAAATCTAAAACGTATCATTTTAATAAGGATTGGGAGGAAGAATTTTTCTTTTGTATGGTGAAGGATAAGTGCATTTGTGTTATTTGTCGTGCGTCAGTTGCAATACCTAAGCGTGGTAACTTAGAGAGGCATCATAAAACGGTTCATAAAAACTATGAAAAGGATTTTCCGCCACAGAGTGAATTAAGAAAACTAAAGGTACGTGATTTGATATCTTGTTTGAAAAAAGAACAATCCATGTTCACAAGACCAGTCAAACAATCAAAAGCTGCTACGATCGCGTCATTTAAAATATCTCATATATTGGCGAAACACAAGAAACCATTCGAAGATGGATCGGTGGTGAAGGAAGCATTTATTGAAGCGGGTGAGACTTTATTTGGAGATTTTAAAAATAAAACAGAAATCATGTCTGCTATTAGAGAACTTCAGTTATCTCGTCCGACTGTCACAAGGCGTATTGAAGTCATGAGCCAGGACATCGCAGATAAACTAAAACATGATATCATGGAATGTACATACTTTTCTTTACAGTTCGACGAATCCACCGATATGACAGACACTGCCCAGCTGTGTATTTTTATTCGGATGGTATTCAATGACATGTTGGCTAAGGAAGAATTTTTGACAATCATACCTCTGAAGGGGAAGACCCGTGGCGAAGATATATTTGACGTTTTCTTCAATTTTGTAAAAAACTACGAGCTACCAATATATAAATTAGTGTGCATTACAACCGATGGAGCACCAGCAATGACTGGAAACAAAAACGGTTTTGTGGCATTGTGTCGAGCTAATGAAGAATTCCCTTCATTTTTTTCATTCCATTGCATTATACATCAACAAGTTTTGTGTTCAAAAGTTTTAAACACGGAGGAAATTATGGGCATTGCGACAAAAATTGTGAATTCCATCCGTGCACGTTGCTTGCAACGGCGGCTCTTTCAGTTGCAGTTGGAAGATAGGGAGTCAGCTGAACACACTGATTTAGTTCTTCACACGGACGTCAGGTGGTTGAGTCGCGGAAAATTCCTAGAAAGGTTTCAAGAATTATTGCCCGAAATAACAGCTTTTCTAGACGAAAGAGGTGATGACACTCAGATTTTGAAAAACGAAAAATGGCTAAATGATTTGGCATTTTTGACTGACATCACAATGCACTTAAACACCGTTAACTTGGAGCTTCAAGGTAAAGGAAAAACTATTATTGAGATGATTAGCGCAGTAAACGCATTCAAAAGTAAATTGCAACTTATGATAGATCAACTGAAAAGAAAGGATCTGAAACATTTTCCGTCTTTGAAAGCAAGGATTCCTCAGTTGAATTATGATACGTATGAGGCTGAATTATCAAATATTTTGGGACAATTCGAAATGCGTTTTCATGATTGCAGTAAATTGGAAAATATAGCATCATTTATGAGTTATCCTTTTTCATGTAAAAACATTGAGGAATTAGCTACTGAAATAGCCAGTCAGTTTAATATGAACTCATGTTCTGTTGAAAATGAGTTGGTGCAGATTATATCAGATATACATCTCAAAGCTACAGCATCTGATACAAATTTCTGGTGTTTTATATCTGAAGATAAATATCCGAATGTAAGGCAAATCGCCCTTCAACTGACGGCATTTTTTGGGTCAACTTACTTGTGCGAGTCTGCATTTTCTGAAATGAAGATAATTAAGTCAAAATATCGCAATCGACTAACTGACGATCATATGTCATCATGCTTGCGATTAGCACTCAGTGGTTACGTACCATCTTATGAAAAGTATGCTGAGGACATGCAGTGCCACGCTTCAACATCCAAAGCCACTCCTTAGTTAAGTTTAACACCATATGTAACTCTTTTGTTTTGTAACAACCAATAAACTCGCAATTTTGAATAACTATGAGTTTTTTCATTGATATTGTAGAGAAGAACCTAACTAAACCTAACCCAAACCTTGACTAAAATAATGTACCTATACTGCGCAGAAAGCTAATATCTATATATGCTACGGTACGCCCTACCTAGGTAGGTAGGGTGTATCGTGTATGTACGACAACCCTGCATCACACACACTTGCAGTCTCTCAGAGTCGATCGTAAGTAGTCTAAAAATATTGAGGTAGATCGCCAGCAGTTCAAGTTTGAGCACCCCTGAGCTACTTGATTGAGAAATAGCTGGGCTCTCCATACAGAAACCATCACTATTGGCTGTGGGTGTTAGCATGCTGAGCACATGCCCCCAATCCTGCCATCTGTCTATGGTAGATGATGCAGCAGTCGGAAGGTAGGCTTAGTCCTTCTAGGGATGTACAGCCACAGAGTTTAGTTTTATTTATTTACATTTTGTGTTCCTTTTACTGTACCAAGATGTCTGAAATTTCCATTTTTGGTTATTTCCTTGCAAAGCAATGTTATGCTCAGGAGTTAGTCCTTTACCATAGGTTCACACAGTTTTTTGAAGTGTCAGAACTGAAAACGGGATTTTTTAATAGGTATTCAACTATATTGTTGGTATTGTCCATACTTATAATACGATTAAAACATGCAACACTGAAACATAATCACACAGTTTAAAGCACTGTACTCAAAGCTAGGTCAGCAATGACAATGTAACGTTTATACTTTATGTTACCCCCTGCCCCACCTCGGTTTCAAGCAAGCAGATTTCCAAGGGCTGAGACTACAACCCAGATAAACCATTCTAGTCTCTCTGATAGTGCCTTATACTTATGCTGCTTATGCGAAAAGAATTAGCCTGCCTCCTCTCAAAAAGTAAGTAGTGGGAAAGGTCATATAACTCGCACTTGATAAGATTATGATGTTGCTGACTACCATTCAGTCTCAACACGCCGTTGCTGCCACATCATGAGATTTATAAGGCTGCCTATGTACATGGCACCACAAGTTGATGCATAATAGTAATAGCGGTGGGGTATGCAGTGGCAATAAATAGTTTAATGGTAGTACCAATGAGTTTATAATGATTAATGACTTGGTTAACACTGTCTTTATTTATCTGTTTATAAATCCAGTTTTTTTAGCACGTTGTTTGGGTAGACTCAGTCTCAAACAGGGTTGGAAAAAAAACATTTTTTTTTAAAAGAACAAAAAAAGTTTTTGTTTGTTTAAAACATGTTTTTTTGTTTAAAACGTTTTTATGTTTACAACAATGTTGTTTGTTTAAAAAAGTTTAAATTGTTCATTTTGTTTAAAACAACCATTTTAATGTATAGGGTCTATTATATACATACACATATATATATATATTCCAGGGTTGAAATGTTTAAAACATTTTAAACAATTTGTTTTAAACATTTTTTAGCATACAGGGTAGGATCAGTAAGTAGTAGGACTGAATTGATTTAAATTTTTTTATTGAACTATTGGGTACAAATCCTTAGTAGTCCTCGAAGTAACACCCTTGTGTTACGACACAACGCGTATAACGCGATTCCCACTGCGCGTACGCCTTCTGGAACTCGCTTTCCGGAATCCCCTTCAGAGATGCCGTCACAGCCCTTTGGACGTCTTCTACAGACCTGTATCGGTTTCCCTTGAGGTCCCACTTGAGCCGAGGAAAGAGGAAGAAGTCCTGCAGTGCCAGATCTGGACTGAAGGGGGGTGGGGCAACGTAGCAACTCTGTGCTTGGCCAGAAACTCCCTCACCAGCAGCACGGTGTGGCACGGCGCATTGTCGTGGTGAAGCTTCCAAGAATCGGCGATGTCTGGCCTCACCCGGAGGACGAATGTTTGTGTACCGGTCAGAGTCCAGGAGCGCCTTCACTTTGGCCACATTTTCATCAATCCTTGAAGTTGATGGGCGACCGGCGCGTTGGTCATCTTTGACAAGCTCCAGCCTCTCCCGGAACAGCTTATGCCACTCGAACACTATTAAGCGGCTCATGACAGCATCCCCATAGGCATCCTTAATCATTCCGAGGGTCTCCGTCGCAGTTTCCCCGAGTTTGACACAGAATTTAATGGCGTAGCGCTGCTTGAGATTTTTCTCCATCTTGGATGGCGACGACACTTCTTAACTGAGGCTCACAGAAATCGACGTGCTTACTCTCCGCTTGCCCGCAGGTGACTGGAAAAAATATCGGTCTCTTCGGAAGGTTCCTCACTACCACGCCCAGGTGGTCAGACCACCCTCCACTGCTCCGTTCGCGCTACAGAAATTCAGTCCTACTACTTTTTGATCCCACCCTGTATGTTTATAACACTTTTTAATTGGGTGTTAAATTTAATTATGCAGACAATTTACATTTTGTCAAGCTAATGACACCCTGTGCTAAGATGTTCAAGATTTACGAGTCGTAGACTTAATAGTATTTGAAAATACATTTTGTACCAGTAGTATTTGTTTATGATTTAATAGTTCATGATTAATAAAAAATAATACAAACTACTGTTTAATTACTGCCTTTACTGCTCAACTGATAATTGACTTTCACCATGCTTTATGTGGCCTTAGCCGCCTTACATTATCAAACTTAAAAGGGATATCCTACTACAGTGTTGCCAAATTGACACATTCAGTATTTAATATTAATAATCTCTTTCTTTAAAAAGGAAGACCACAAGATAGATGGTAGGATGCAGTCAGAAAAAATTCAAATCAATTACTCGAAATCAGAAACTGGAAGCTGGCGGCAGAGGATAGAGAAGTCTGGAAGAAAAAGATACAAAAGACACCAGATGATTTTCTGGTATTCTGGCCCTAGTTTTTCTTTTTTTTTTTCTGTTTACAACACTAACAGGGTGTCACTGACTTGACAAAATGTAAATTGTCTTCATAATTAAGTGTAACACGCAATTAAAAAATGATTTAAACATATGCTAAAAAACATGTTTAAAACAGATTGTTTAAAACATTTTAAACAAACTTAAAAAACACAAGCACTTGTTTTAAACACTTGTTTTAAACATTTTGTTTTAAACATTCCAACCCTGGTCTCAAAGTCTCCCTTGATGCTACGCCACTTGCACAGGTTAAATAAAAGTGAAATTCTCCAGATTTTAGGAGCCTGTTAGCGATAATATTGGAATCTGTGAAAATGGTAGTGAGATGGACAGTAGTGATGAAGACAATTTGGATGATTTGCAATCGAGAATAAAGAAGTAATAAAAAGGTATGTTGAAACTCTCACAGTTAAGTATAATAACATTTGCGAAGTAGGCCTAATGTGAATTGACAAACACACTTAAGTATCTCATTTACCAATTTTTTTTTTATAGAACATGTTTCGCATGCTTCTTCAACTACTTGTCAACTGTTGGGCCTTCAGCGCTAGGAGAATCTCTAGGAGATAGAGTAACTGATAGCTTACTAAATATTGAAAAGATAAACTACTAAACATCACTATAATAATAGTAATATAGTAAAGCTGAGTAGTAAAGATTCCCAAAATTAGTATCTCATTACTTTACGGTTTCAAAAATTAGTATTTGATCTTAAAGATTGTTTATAATGATTTGAAGGATACAATGAGTGATACACCTTCCAGGCATCATGAGCCCACTCGACCATGCAGGAAAATGTAGGCTGATTAGAGGAAATCTTCAACATTTCCTCTCCTGTAACTTGCTCACAGCTCTGCTCTACAGCCACCAACTTGTTTTTTAATTCTTTGTTGTACCCTTCTAGCTCTTTCCTGTAATACCAATAACAACAAATTAATTATTAATGTATGGAGTAACAGTTGAGTTAGCATGGTAATTTGTCTCAATTTAGGTGGTGATTATAAAAATTTCTGGGTCTGTGTGTGATGTGGAATTTCTAATTGTTTCACTCATAATAATAATAATAATAATAATAATAATAATAATAAGTATTTTATTGTCATTGAACTTGCAGTAATAGACAACGTCATTCTTAAAATTACATTACATAAATGAGAGATAATTAAATGTCACAAGAAAAGCGAAACAAAGTTCCTATTCCAATTTTACATTCTTTAAATAAAATAGTAATATAAAGTCAATGTTATATTAACATCAACTTAAACCCGAGACACTAAAATATGTTCACATTCAAAAAATTCTGTCACAGAGTAAAAAGGTGTCTTTGTTAACCATCTATATAGTTCATTTTTAAATCGTTTTATTGGTAACTCTATAAATTTTATTGGCAGTTTATTAATCAGTTTGATTGTCCACTTCAAAACTGCAATAATTCACAAAAACAAGTTTTTAGATATCGTAAAGTTTATACTGTTGTTGTGAAAAATTGGGTATTGTTTATCTCTGGAGGCAATGCTGAAGTTGCAAGAGCTTTGAAAGGGGCATTTAGTGGTACAAATATTTAAAAAATAAAAAAATTTGAGCTGTCACAGTTTTGAATTGGATGATCAGTATTTGTCATGTTGTTCATCCAAATCAGTAACATAAATCAGCCTATCTTAGTTATTTATTTGTAGTAAGATGCACCAATCCTGTTTGTTTAACTGTTTAACAAACCTTCAATCAATCAGTCTTTAATGTAAAAGCCGGTTTATACCTAAGTGATCCCATTAAAATTGCTGAAATTTGCACCTCACTAGTATAGTATAGTATAGCCCTTGTTTGTCCCCTCGGGGCACGGGCCTCTTCCTTTGAGGGAAGGTGGCTTGTTTAGGGCAATCCCGGTTAGCCATGCCGAGAAGGATCCCCTATGAGTCTTTATACTCTTCGTTTTAACGAGTTCCTTATTCGCTGATGTTCTGAGCTGCTTCACTCATACTCCATGCCTCTCTCTCTTTGGCCCCTGTTGTCCAACGATTCCCAAAGGTCTTCTTGATGTCGTCGGCCCATCTCGTCTTTTGGCGTCCTACATCCCTTTTACCAAATCTTGGGTCCCAGACTGTTGCCCTGTACGTCCATCTATTGGGGTTGAGTCGCATGATGTGGCCCGCCCAGCTCCATTTCATAGTTGTGCTGGTGATTACTGCATCCGTAACTTTTGTTTTCCGTCTTATGGTCTCGTTTCTTATTCTGTCTTTCCATGTGACTCCCAACATCTTTCTTTCCATTCTGTTCTGGCACACTTGTAGCATTTTTCTGTCCCTCTTTGTAGTACTCCAGGTTTGCGAGCCATACAGCAGTGTTCTACCAACACTGCACCTCACTAAGCCACTTTAATTCTATAAATAATTTTTTAGTACACGCTATTTAAAACAGCTGCTTGTCGAAGTGGTAACATGCCGAAAAATTGCATTTTAGCAACCTAGGAAGCTAAAATTGCATAAAAATTCAAAATGCAGTATTACAATTAATAATACAGTAATTAGTTCAATACTAGTGGACTGAGAAAATATGATTGTTGGGCCAATATATATACCAGAGAACAGAACGGTTACATCAAAGTAGAGACCTATTAATTCAACATCAATAATATGTAAACAAACTGAACATCCCATCTGTGAACATTTGAGGGAATGTTGTGACAAAAAGAGATAGATTTTTAATGTCAGCATGCCTTCAGAAAGGATACTCGTAGTAGAATGGGTGCAACAATTATATGCTTCTATTATGCTTTTAATATAGTTTCTCATGACTTATTAATAACAAAATTAACAAGAACTTGATTTGACAGATAAGTAATATTGATTTAATCTGTTTTCTTTTACTGTGTACATATATATTTGTTGTTGGTACTCTTTGTCAATGGCAACCTGCAGGTGTTGCAGGAAGAAATAAAATAAATAATAAAAAATATGAATTAAGTAATATTTAAAGGATTGAAACCGACAATTTGTATTAGCGAATCACATTAGAAAAAGTTGGCATTTTTGTTTTTTGTGGATGGTCTTCCAAAAGGCATGTCGTCTCCAATATGGCTATTCACAGATGACTGTAGAATATATAGGGAAATAGAACAATTGGAGAACAAGGACATCTTATCTGGATAAAGTATACAAATGGGCTATGGCCATGGGTGTACGGTGAAATTCTGTCTGGAGGGGGTTGAATATAATGTTATATTAGCTCCATGTCCTTGCACACATTGTAACTTAATACACTATTTTTAGTAACTAAACAGTTGTATTGTGAACATTAGTACACTATAAATAATATGGTATTAGTTATGCAGCACAGTATTTCAAACTGTTTTCTTTAGGTATCTGTCCATTTCTTGTTTTAAATAAATAAAACCTTTCTTTTGAGAAATTATCATAGTAGGCTACTATAGGATGTAATACACACTATGGGCTATAATCCACATGATTTCTTTATGCAGAGCACTATGAATCATTGTATCTATATTCTGTTGTTTCTGTATCGGCAATTTGATTGCAGACTGTAATTTTGTTTAGCTACTCATTCTGGTTTCTGGAGCTAAGTCCACTCTGGAAAATTTAGTTTTACATATTGAAACCTGATATCCATTGGACTCCTGAGATCCAACTGATCACACCACATAAATATCCAGGATATCGAATCATTTATGAGAAATTACGAAGGGAATTTTGTTTATCAGTAATGCGTCATTGTTATAAGAAGCAAAAACCCACCAGTATTAATAAATTATTTAATAACAATGGGCTTATACTTTCCTCTACAGTAGAAGTTATTTCAGATAGTTTGCTCATTGAGATTAAGTACGTGCATTATTATTAAATAAACTGCGAGTGTATAGAATCATTAATGAGAAATTAAAATTTACAAGAGTTTTGTAATAATGCTATGTTGTAAGAAAATATGATAAAATAACCAAAAAAGTTTTTTTTTTTTTAATTATTGAATATCGCAGATTTTTCAGGAGGGGTTTCAACCCCCTCAACCCTCCCCCACCGTACGCCCATGGCTATGGCTAACAAGATGAAAATAAATAAATATAAAAGCAAAGCAATCATACATCATCAAAACTAAAGGATGAAATAGATGGAACAAAACCATGTAATTATTACATGATCTCTTTTCTTAATTCCTATTTGCTGCGATTGGTTCTTGAACATTTCACAACTTCTGCCTTCTCTGGTTGCATTCTTCACATACTAAAATAACTATCGGTTAAATACAGACTGTGTATTTTAATTTTATGCCAAGGAACTGTTCGACTAACATTTTCAATTAATATGATTTTAGTGCAATGTAATAACAACATAACATGTGACTATATTGTGTATCAATTAATAACACATCATAATGTGTGGATACCAAATTAGCCATTTTCCCCCAGGTATAGAATATTAAATAACATAGGCTTAGTATTTTTTACATTGGAAGACTTGTTTTAAGTATGAAAAAGTCATGGCAGAACATGCTTCATCATTGTTGTAAACATGCAAGAGGTGAGTCATTTAAAAGTGAAGAAAACATATAGGCCTAGCACAAGCTTTGCTTTTTGGAAGGAGTTAGAATTTACATATGTAAAGATTTTATATTGTAATTTGTAATAATATATTTATTTATTTAATACACTTTGTAAAAACTTCGCTCAACTTTCAATCTGTGAAACTGAAATCAAAGTTCACCAGAGTACTAGATATAAACTAACATTTATGGTATTCATAAAGAGATGTCAGCAGTCGGAACAAGTGTGTGAAATCAGCAATCCTCAAAGTTGTGCACTTTTTTTTATAACAACGAACTCCCTACATTGAGAAAACTAAATAGTGATTCTGACCTCAATTAAAACAGGTTATCCCTCCACAAAGTAACAACAAATCAGTTTTGAATTTGCTAATTGAAAGTGATATCAGTAGTAGTACTAAAGTGAACCGAGATGATATCATTTTGTGGCACAGGTATTACTTATATCAGACAAGAGAATTTAAACAAGAGGGAAGGAAAATAAGTTATCTAGATGAAACTTGGGTTAACATGGGCCACACAACATTAAAAGTAAGGAGTGACAATACACAAAATAAAAGAAGCAGACAGGGTTAGCACAGGGATATAGAACCTAACAGGGAAGGGTGTTGGCCATGTATTTCTCTTGTCAAGAAGTAATCAGCATTGGACCTCAGTCATCTCTTGGTATTTACCTGGGGTTGGGTCATGCTCGCCACCTTCAGAATGATATAAAAGTATTTCAGCTTGACTAGATCTGTGCTTCCCACCTTGGTTGTTCTGCTGTATAGCAAACTACACCTACCGTATTTCACAGACCATAAGATGCACTTTTTTACCTTGAAAACAGAGCCTTGAAAGTTGGGTGCATCTAATGGCCCAAAGTACACAAAAAATTAAAATTATGGTAAATATTGCCAGAACACCATAGTTATAAACAATAAGATAGTTACAAATTTTGGTGCAGACTGTACATCAGTGCACTTGTCACAATCATAAAATGAGGGTAGATGGAAGCCAGGTATACAAGCGAAAAGAAAGGAATGTTCAAGAGTTCTTTTAAACGAAAGGAGTTGTCTCCATCAGGTGGTTTAAATGAAGGCAATGACCTCTAAACAGCCTTGTCCCATTACACTTACCGCATGGTGAATTGAGGGTTAGAGGGTGTAAAAGTATTTTCAATCTTTCATGAGAAATCAGTTTGGTAGTTCAAATTTATGTGATGTCACCTATAAAGAAGAGATTTTCGTACAAAGCAGGTTTAAAGTCAGAAGTGATTTACACTGATTCCATTGTACATGGTTATAATTTGTTTATGCAATGAAGTATATTGTTCCTTTTAAAATTTTTCATTTAAAATCACATTAAATTTCTTTTCCTTTAAATGTCCATCCTAAAATCAAGGTGCGTCTTATAGTCCATAAAAAACGGTACTTTCTTTCACTATGAATTCTACATTTTGAGGTTGGTTTCATCCAAGGTTCTGCCATAATAAATATAAAGTACCGTATGCCCTATATTTTATGAGCTCTATTTGCCATTCTGACTATTAATTTAATTTACTGTTTTTGCTTTGCATTGTACCACAGGTCATTAATTAATTATTTTCTTTGTTGGTGCACCCTTCTGGCTAGGTGTGTTTCTTATTATCTGATTCTTTTCTGTCCTTCTAATATTTAGTATGATTACTTTTGCTTTAAGTATTCTTTGTTTCTTGTGTCTTAAGGTATGCTGCCCGCCACAAATATGTACTTGAGTTCACCCTTTGTTCCCATGCCCTGCAGCAGTGGCGGCTATTCAGGGGAAGTAGGTGAAGTAGCACTTCACCAGTATTTTCCCTTTACAATACGTATTTTTAAAGTTTATTTTCCATATCATGAATGTTGGTGCTTACTATAAATGTATCTGTATTTTTGAATTGCCCGCCACCTGGTGTCAAAGCTAGGAAACACTGAGATCCTGCAAGTGCTTCAAGTTGGCCGTGGTGAAACGGAACTGGTTACCATTCCCTCGGTTGCATGGGTAGTCTGATCCACTCCGAGGATGGCAAGCAGCAGTTTTCTCGCTTATCCCACGTCCCCAGATACCGATGCGAACAGACTACCCATGAAGCTGTCCCTCTTGTTCAGGCATTTTCTTCGCCAGTACCTCTCACTGTGAGCTCGGAGAAAAACAGGTGGGCACGTTTGCACTTGAATACAGGGTTCATAAAGCACATATATTATCCATCACAGCCTTGATGTTAATTCGTTGAACACTACAAATATAATTACACTGTAATTGTTCTTCTAATCCCAATCCATTTGCCAGTTTATACTCCAAAGAGAACGTGGATCACGACGTTTCATTCCTACAATGCATATTTTTTCATAGGTAATCATACGACATGGAACATATTAATCACTACATATTAATGCCTTGAAGTATCCAGTAACGAGCTGAAGTTGATCAGATAAAATTGCATCTTTCCGACCCTCGCAACTTATAAGATAAACAACAGTCATTGGTCGATTGCTAAAGATTATTAGTCAATACCAAGTCCGCATCACATGAATGGAATATTCTGAATAATCTGATTAGGAGAAGAATAATTACGATAAACATAGATAGATTCGCAGCGGAGAAGCAAGATCGAATTTATCTCATGAAACTCATAATTCCAAGTGGGATTTAGGCATTAAGAGTATTCCAAGAATAAAATGTATCAGATTTTATAAATAATAACTACATTGTTACCCGCATTGTTTAAAATCAAATCATCATAATTACGATAAACATAGATAGATTCGCGGCGGAGAAGCAAGATCGAATTTATCTCATGAAACTCATAATTCCGAGTGGGATTTAGGCATTAAGAGTATTCCATGAATAAAATGTATCAGATTTTATAAATAATAACTACATTGTTACCCGCATTGTTTAAAATCAAATCATCATTGTGCCAGCTGTCAGATCATGACGTAGGCCTACTAAATGAAGAATAAAAAATGTTGCCAGATACTAACTAACCTGACAAGTATCTTGTTTACCGAATATTTCAATTCAGAAAGAACTTCTACTGCAGCTAGAAGAAAAGCAGCTATTCTGTGATGATATCACAGACAAGTTTGCAGCCTTAAAGGGCTACCGAAGGATTGTTTTGGTATACATGACATAGGCCTAGGTGAATTCTGTTATTAACATAAGCATGTGGCATTTTTTCTCTACACCTAGTTTTTCCGGCCACGAGCAGCCACTGCCCCACAGATTGTTTTGTGATTCAGTATAATGCTTTTTGTAAGTGTACTGTTTTAGATACTCACTTTCTGAATATTACAAGCCTTTCTGGCATCTGTTTGGTTTTTCTACCTAAGCATTATTTGGTACATGCTATCTTACTTTCTCCCAAAGTTTTGTTGTAACTTAAATGTATTAACTTACTTTACAATAAAATGAATAAATTTTGCATACACTGATGCTCCACTTACATCACAGTTCATAAAACGCAGGACTAGTTTCGGGAGTCTTCTCCCATCATCGGCTGCTGGTCAACTGGTGTATGGAACCCATGGCTGGTGGTATTTATAGTCGGCCCCAAGCTCCTCTCTACCTTCCGGCTGGTGAGTTTGATGACGTCACTCACTGATGGTATATTACAAGCCCGAAACAAGACTTGCGTTTTATGAACTGTGACGTAAGTGGAGCATCAGTGTATTCAAAATTTATTCATTTTATTGATTCCATATGTTCCACTGTTTATACTACTTCGTTTTTATTTATTTTAACTTACTTTTACTCAAGAAATTATGCTTTTCTCCATATTTTGCGAGTTACTTCTGCCCTGTCAGCAAGAACTTATGTCCAATTTATTTCTCGGCTGATCATTAAAACTAAATTTAAAACCATGCCAAAATAATGAGTACATCGATGTGAGATACATTCTTCTCACATTGATAGGGAAAGAGAGGATGTAGGCCTAGTCATTATTTAGGCATGGCTTTATGATCGTGTTAATGATCAAGTCTTGTATGGGTTTTATGTATCAATATTTGTGATTAACTGAAGTAATAAACTTATTATCCTTGTTGTTTCAAATAAGCTTTGATTACTTGTGGGATTTTGCTTAATACAAACTCTGGTAATCAAATCAAACTTTCTCCTTCCTCCATTTCTAACTGACTCTTGGGAATATGTGTTTTTGATTCTCCCATTCTGACATTAGGTGGGATAAATCAGGTATACCCAGTGCAAAGTTTGGTGCCCTTGGAACTTGACCATCATCTTGAACATGTGTTAGTAGTTATTTATTTTTACATCAGTAATATTCTTATTATTCGCTATCATCGAAAAAACGGTGTACAATACACATGCATTAAGTCCACAGGAAAATCTTCTTGATGAGTCTTTAAACTCTTTCCTTTATACTCCAGTGATGCACCTACCACTCTTAAATCAAAATATAAGCTACTATTTGCCTGTCATCAATAGTGTATTCAAGGTAGAACATTATTTTGGACATGTTGTATAACACTTGATTCCTTATTACATGTGGCTCATGATTGCTTATATATCTGTCCTTATTACATGTAACATAATTCAAAGGTTGTTTAAATACTTTAAGGAATTGGGCTACCATATTAAGTTTGTATGACGTGCTGTAATGAAGAAATAAATACTCACAAAATGCCATAAAGTAATAAGAGATCTTCTTCTAGGCCTGACTTAATCTTTGAAATTAGTTTTTCTTTAAGATCTGGCAGCTTGTCATCAATGCTGTTCTTTTCACACCTGGAAAAACAATGAAATAATAAGTTACAGATCCAAATATCTATCAGTAATCAATCCATAAGATCTTCAATCATTTAACAGAGATCACTTACATTTAATAGTCTATAGTGTATACATAGTCACACTAAGTTGCACACATTCAGTTGTTTACACAATTATTAGCAACAGAAGGGTGCGGGAAAATCTTTCTCCCTACCATTAATCTAACTGTGTTGTGTTTATTGATGCATTTTATATCTGACTTGATGTTAATAATAATAAATTAGAATTTATAGAGCTCCCATTCTGGTGATGGATATATTACATCTCAGCTTTCATATACTACTTGCTCTGTAACCATCTTCTAGAAGGAAGTGACCTAGTCAAATAAGGTGGGTTACAGTGGATCTTCTCAAAATCAGCCAAATCAGAAGCAAAATAATAGAAGAAATAAAGGCTAACATCAAGTATCTAGAGAACCACGGATGGACTATACACATAAAATGGGTTAAGGCACACGTGGGGTTATATGGAAACGAATTAGCGGATCAACTGGCTAAGGAAGCTGCGATGGAAGAAGGCAGGGAGATCAGCTACAGCAAGATACCCAGAACCCATATAATCAAGGAAGCAGAGGAGAGAGGACTTAGCATGTGGCAAAACCAGTGGGAGAGGACCAAGATCAGTAAACTATACAGGTTGCGTATTCCGGGATAGACCAATCGCAGCACTTGAGTGCGTGACGTCACCAGATTCCAAATCTCGCAATTCCCAGTTTTTACTCAGTCTAGAAAATCTTACACCGCGTGATTAAACTCGTAACCTTTAATTAACCCTTGGTCGGATTCCTGTAAAATTTGTACAGAAATAATCTACACACATCAGCCCTACTGATGGTTAAGACAGAGCCTTAAAAAAGCGGACACAAATGTTTTTATTTCATTTTATAAACATCACCCGTTACACAAAATTCATGGAGGGAGAAGCAAATTTCACTATGCGACAATTTTTTGTATTTTTGTGTCCCGAAAAAACTTCAAGCGAGAAAGTTTTAGTGAAATAATTGAATTTTAATACAAATGAAGTTCCAGCCCTATACCTCGAATGGTTTACGAGTAATTGAGTGGTAATTATTCCGGGCACTTCACTTGTCGGAATGATTTGTGACGACCGTGAAATGTTCAGGAAGAAGCATATTTGACTATGCGACAATTTTGTTTATTTCTGTGACCAGAAAATGATTCAAGCATGTAAGCTTTAGGGAAATATTTGAATTTTATTATACATCAAGTACCACGTTTATATCTTGAATGGTTTACGAGTAATAGAGTGGTAATTACTTCAGGCACTAAAGCTATGGGAACGGTACAGAGGTCTTTTTGTTCAATAAAATAGACCTACTAGCAATTACATAAAAATCCTTAAATATTTTAGTCGTGGACTCAATAATAAAGGATATTAACTAGCTACTTGTACCCATACTGAAAGATTGACCCTTTGAAACTAAATTATTTTGGAGGACTTCAATAGACGCCGGCCATGAAAGCCTAAATACTTATAATTAATTATTTTTAATAAATCATTAAATTATAAAAAGAGTGCCGTCATGAATACCTATAACAATATAAGTGAATATTAGTCGCAAAAAATTTAATAAAATATAATTTAGCCTGGTTAAATCCGTGGGCCCTTTACTCCGTGATCTACCGAGAGCTGTGAATATTAATCTTCAATAATTTCGTTCAGAAGAAACGCCAAATATTGCCTTGCTGCAGACTAATTTCCATTCCTCAATAAAAATACCCTTTCCAGTGCAATTAAAGAATTAATGTTCAATAATGATATTCTTCGGAGGTACCTTTTTATTTAGTCATCCCGACATAGCTGCGCATATAAAGTCAAACAAAGTTCTGTAGTCCTAAAACCCCATGTAAATATGATTAATAACAATTACAATAATAATAATACTAATAAGAATAGTATAATATATTATTTACCTTTTTCTCTTAGTTTTTTTTCCTTGGTAAATTCAGCAGTTCAGCTTTGAAATCCCTTTCGTAATCCTGCTCCGTGAAGTGCAAGGAACAAACTCTACTTGTATCAGGATTCCAAGAATCATTTCTTCGGAAGCAACAATCCATCGCTTGCGAACATCTTTGATTTTTGGAAAGACGTGGAACGAAATGTTACAGTCAAGCTTTTTGCAATCTGAGAAATTACTGTTACACACTGCTGCAGCACATCTCTGGCCCGGCATAATGGTTCAGTTATCTGCACATTCTAAAGCATTTTCTAATTGTACTATTAAAAACAATATGTATTGTTAATCTCTATCCTAAAAGACTACGGTCAAGTGGCCGAGATCAGTAGCTACAAAAGCCTTGTCAGCGGCACCATGCTCTCTACTGTCCTGCTCGAAGCGCCAAATCATTCAGACAGCTGGAAGCGCCCGGAATAATTACCACTCAATTACTCGTAAACCATTCGAGATATGGGGCTGGAACTTCATTTGTATTAAAATTCAATTATTTCACTAAAACTTTCTCGCTTGAAGTTTTTTCGGGACACAAAAATACAAAAAATTGTCGCATAGTGAAATTTGCTTCTCCCTCTTTGAATTTTGTGTAACGGGTGATGTTTATAAAATGAAATAAAAACATTTGTGTCCGTTTTTTTAAGACTCTGTTTTAACCATCAGTAGGACTGATGTGTGTAGATTATTTCTGTATAAATTTCACAGGAATCCAACAAAGGGTTAATTAAAGGTTACGAGTTTAATCACGTGCTGTAAGATTTTCTAAACTGAGTGAAAACTGGGAATTGCGAGATTTGGAATCTGGTGACGTCACACACTCGCCTGCTCGCCGCAACCCCCTGTCCTATAAACTCGCCGGAATACGCTACCTCTGTAGTTTACAAGCCTTGGGAGAGGACAACAAATGGAAATATCAGTAAAATGTTTTTTTCCTTTAGTGCAGGAACGATTAAAGCTAAGGATCCCACTCAATGGACAAACTACTGCCATCCTAACTGGGCATGGGAAGACCAGGGACTACTACAACAGGTTTAAATTAATGGAAAGTCCAATGTGTAAGTGTGAACAACAAAATCAAACTGTGAATCATTTAATATATGAGTGTCCACTCCTGAATAATGAACGAATAACACTAAAACAAAACATAAGACTAAGTGGTGGACAGTGGCCAGCAACGCCTAATGATTTAGTTAGGAACTACTTAAAGGAGTTTTTAAAATTTATCAAAAAATAGATTTTGAAAAACTTTAAAAAAAAAGTATTCCTTGTACATAGAAAATAGAAAAATTTGTTAACTTGTTATAAATAAGACTAAGAATTGCATGTAGTGTTACGTGAGTAACGGAGCATGCAGTATTAATAATAATAATAATAAAATAAATAAATAAAAAAAAGGTGGGTTGCTACATAGCTGAGAGGCATGCTGGGAGTGGTCAATAAGGAAGCAGGAAAGGGCTAAGCCTAGTTGAAACAGTTAGCTTTCATTGGCCCATGTTGTGGAGTTCTAGTCTGTGGTTGGATGACATCCAGGGTTGTTATGAAAAAAGCCGGCCTGATTTTAACCGGCCGGTTTTAACCGGTTTTATCCACATGAAAAAAGCCAGGCAATTTTATCCGGATAAAATCAAATTGAATAAAAATAATGGAAGTTTCTTTCATGTTTTTATTTCCAAACATCAAAAATTTAAGTTACAAGCTCAGAACCTGTAGTAGGCCTACTTAGGACTACTGAGTGCAAATGCAGAGCTACCAGTTTTATCCACTTGAAAAAAGCCAGGCCGGCTAAAATCAAATTGAATAAAAATAATTCAAGTTTCTTTCATGTTTTTATTTCCAAACATCACAAATTTAAAAGTTACAAGCTCAGAACCTGTAGTAGGCCTACTTAGGCCTACTGAGCTACCAGTTTTATCCACTTGAAAAAAGCCAGGCCGGATAAAATCAAATTGAACAAAAATAATTGAAGTTTCTTACATGCTTTTATTTCCAAACATCACAAATTTAAAAGTTACAAGCTCAGAACCTGTAATACTTGCTGAGTGCAAATGCAGAGCTACCAGTTTTATCCACTTGAAAAAAGCCAGGCCGGATAAAATCAAATTGAATAAAAATAATTCAAGTTTCTTTCATGTTTTTATTTCCAAACATCACAAATTTAAAAGTTACCAGCTCAGAACCTGTAGTAGGCCTACTTAGGCCTACTGAGCTACCAGTTTTATCCACTTGAAAAAAGCCAGGCCAGATAAAATCAAATTGAATAAAAATAATTGAAGTTTCTTACATGCTTTTATTTCCAAACATCACAAATTTAAAAGTTTCAAGCTCAGAACCTGTAGTAGGCCTACTTAGGCCTACTGAGTGCAAATGCCAGTCTTATCCACTTGAAAAATGCCAGGCATTTTATCTGGATAAAATCAAATTGAGTAAAAATAATTGAAGTTTCTTTCATGTTCTTATTTCCAAACATCACAAATTTAAAAGATACAAGCTCAGAACCTGTAGTAGGCCTACTGAGTGCAAATGCAGAGCTACCAGTTTTATCCACTTGAAAAAAGCCAGGCATTTTATCTGGCTAAAATCAAATTGAATAAAAACAATTGAAGTTCCTTTCATGTTTAAATTTCCAAAGATCACAAATTTAAAAGTTACAAGCTCAGAACCTGTAGTAGGCCTCAGTTTTATCCACTTGAAAAAAGCCAGACATTTTATCCGGCTAAAATCAAATTGAATAAAAATAATTGAAGTTCCTTTCTTGTTTTTATTTCCAAACATCACAAATTTAGAAGTTACAAGCTCAGAACCTGTAGTAGGCCTACTGAGTGCAAATGCAGAGCTACCAGTCTTATCCACTTGAAAAATGCCAGGCATTTTATCTGGATAAAATCAAATTGAGTAAAAATAATTGAAGTTTCTTTCATGTTCTTATTTCCAAACATCACAAATTTAAAAGATACAAGCTCAGAAACCTAAAATTGTATTTAGTGTAATTTAATACAGTCAGTCTCATGCAAGAGTTGGCCAATGACACGGGTTTCTGCGTCGCGGCGGGCACAGCAAATAAAGCCGCGATCGGTGTAATGATTCAGGTTCTCACATTTACAGTTAAAATTACAATGAAAATAACCACGTACCTCATCACAAGAGATGTTAAAAATGTTCTGCTCTTGCATCCACACAATACTGGCACCATTTTAGGAAATTTTCTTTTACGCGCATTAAGTTCAGCTTCCGAAATAGAGTTAATTTTTTTTGTGATATTGTCTTCAAGTTCTTCCTGTGACGGGCTTTCTTACTTTATGCTATAAGTTCCTTAACTTCTTGGATTAAACCTTCGCCGAAATTCTTCGCCAAAATCTGTGACGACTAATATGTGATTATTCTCAATCGTAGTATATAAGTTTACTGAACTCCTACAAAACAAGGTCACTCATACACCTGTCGTGTCATCACAACACTGCCTGCCTAGTCCACATTCCAACGTTCAGTACAACTACCTTTGACACCGGGTGATTGCAAACTTCCTACTCTCAGTCTACTTTCTCTCTCTTTTAACAATTTACCCAGTCTTGATAATATTGATGAAAATTTATATTAACGGGCGCCATCATCAATACGCTTCCTCTTTTCTTTTTGTATGAATCAGCCCAGACACAAATTAAATTATAGATACACAGGCTATGTACCTACATGCCCCTCGACTAGCTTTTAAGTTAACAGTGGAGACGGGAGTTGGGTTCGGATTTACCTTTCGTGTTTTTTTTTTTTTATTCTCTCTGCTTCTTCTTTTTCTCCTTTTTCAATACTCACTACCAAAGTATGTAACTTAGCACCAAAAAAAAAAAATCAGCGACTCTCAAACCATTACAAGGATAAGGGTCAAAAATCTGAACTTCACGTTAATTTACTTTGCATAACAATAACTATAATTTATTTAATATATTTCTTTTTTTTCTTTTTTCAACAATAACAATCTTATATACAATAAATTACATTTACACTACATTAACCATTCAACACTTTTATTGGTAGGATAATATTTGATTATTCAAGGTTAGTATACCCAATTTTAACTATATAAGTACGTTCTCTGTTCAACCATAACAAATCCTTAATTAATTACTTTAATTTTCTTCCTTTGGTTTTCAGGTATCTACTAGAACGTCTTGTATTGTTCTTCTAATTTACTACTGACTTGTGTAGTCATTTACATTTGCAACTTCAAGATAGTTCAATATATATATTATACCCCCTTTTTTTTTTCTGAATAAATAAAGGTCTTCAATTCATAATCCAGTCCTTAACTCTACAAATTACACTCAATAATCCCACCTATGTCTCCTATATTAGTCTGTTTGTCAGCTTAGTCCATGAAGAATTGTATTTAAAGATAGATAGGAAAGATAGTCTCATGAAGAAAGAAATAGAAGTTTAGGCCTATACCTACAGAGTGACTGTGGTGATAGACCACCGATACAGGAGCGACGTCTAGATCTTGAGTTACAAACAATCTGACTCCTCTCCTGCAACCGGGAAAATATTAATGGGCCGCAAACAAAAATACAATTTTGAAAATCGATGTCAGAGGTCCCTGACACTCTCTCCTAGAGGCACGTGGGGCCGTTGTTCGCCTCCAACACCGACGCCTTTCACAATTTCTCCTAAATTTCTTTCTTTATATATATTTCACTAATATAGGCCTTGCCTACTACTAGATTTTATTCTTTTAATTTTTCTTTCTCAACATTCACATTACCTTGTAGTAGTTATTTTATTCGAAATCTTAGGAGCTCCTGTCACCCAAGAATCCATCTACTAACAATCCTTCTTACTTACTCTATGTATTCATCATCACTTCTACAAGAATTATTAACTTATTTTCTTTCTTTCTAACCTAACCAATCATTTGTTGTTATCTTTCAACTCACTCTCCTCTTTCTAACCTGACCAGTCATCAGCTGTTATCTTTTAACCCCTTTCTTTCTTTAAGTAGAGTTCCCTTCAGCTTATACCATTGATTTAATTCACTCGGTGGTTATTCTAGTTTTCCTACTTCTTACGTTACTACTCTTTAGCATGGGCACCCAATCTTCTTTTGTCTCTAAATTCCCTAGAATTCTAACTGAAACTAATTCACGCCCAGATTAGTAAGCTTCTCTATAACCCCTTTAGTGACTTCTACTTCTACCCTAACATGTAAATTTTCCAATGGTACACACCTAATGCACTACCACTCGTAGGCCTTCTTTTGCCCTTCAATCTTTCCACTTCTTATCCCCCTCTACCATATTCCATATACCTTCGCTTGTAGATAAATCTCTATAAAAAAAACATAACTTAACATTACAGGCCAGCATGAAATCTATTTATAGATAGTCACCCGTCACCTGAACGAAACCCAAGAGGGAGAGGCCCTCGTAAGAAGTACTAAGCATGCCCCTTAATTACTTTTCTTCCTTACTCCCCTCGCGTCCTGTCTCAAAAATAACAAAGTTTCTATGAGCATCACCAATTGCTCCTAGCTATGTATTCATTCGTGGAACAATCACTCAAAAAAACCTAAAGTGAAGAGATTTAACTTTGGCATTCAGTTGTTAGGCTCTTGACTGCTCTTTTATAATTAATTTAGACCAGAAATAGAAAATAGTTGGATTACTGGATTTCATCACTTTACTTCTAGAATTCTCACTTCTATGTTTCTATTCTATTCTATTATTCCATACGGTGTCTAATCGCTATACATGACTTAGAAACCATCCTTACAAAAAAAAAATGGGATATCTCAATTTTCTCACTCCCCAAACAATAAGAAAATGTCTAGATGACTATACTCAACCAGTGATGTCCAACTTATCCTCCGATCCTGAGTTGTCTTCCATTACTTCCTGATGTCCATATCTGCTCTTATTCAGAGCGAGCAGTCACGACTCACTCTCACAGCTGATGTTCGCTGTAGCGGTGTCTCGTACTGGCCGACTTGGTGTATTCTTCTGATTAATGACTATCTCCATATAGCCGTGTCAAGGAAGTCCACAACCAGAATTTCCTTTAGATGAAAGTCTGACACACCATTATGCCAGAACGCCTCTACCGCTGTCACACATCCCAGTCTCGTCTTCTCCCTTCTGCCTTTTCAACTTCTCTCTTTCGTGGTCAGGCACGTACTACTAACCGTCTTTCAGGTTCCGCACGTCTCCCTCGTCGATTCACTGTCGACGCATGCGCACCTCTCCTTTTCTGTAATTCAAATAAAATTCAGGGCAGTATCGATAATCATGAAAATGTTCAATATCGATTAGTTGCGGTCCCCCAACCCTTCCTTTGTTTAGGAATGGTCTCCTATCGTTGATTATGCACGTCGCTATTTGCGTCGTTACATTCTTCCCGCACTCACCATAAAAAAAAAATAATGTTGACACAGGTCACATTCTTTTTTTTTTTTTTTTGTGTGTGTCTCTTTTACCAGCCTTAAAGAATGTTTATCCAGGAACAAAGGGTTTCAAGTCTTTGACGTGCCACTTCCCCAACTTTTTACCAAAACGGTTTGTCAGTTCGTAGCTATTTTCACTGAACTTTTTCTTTATAATATAGGGCCCGACAAACTTTGCACTTAAACCTGCTGTATAAGCTTGTGAGGCATCACTTAATTTAAAGTTTCTTCTTAACACTAGATCTCCTGGACGAAATCTCACCTCTCTCCTCCGAAGATTATAATAATGACTCGAATTCTTATAGGCGGTTTCTAAGTTATGTCTAACCATTAAACGTACCGTTTTCAATTTATTGAGTCTCTCCACCCAAATTTTTGGAATTTCTTTATAAATCGGTTGGTTTTCCACCTTTTCAATCCTACTGATAATTTCAGGCTCCTTCCCATAATTTAGCATATAAGGAGTGCATCCAGTGGAACTATGCTTAGCCGTATTTATAGCAAAATTAAATTCTCTCAAATACATATCCCAAACTGTCTGATCCTTTTGAATATAACTAGAAATCATTGTTTTCAATACTCTATTGACTCTTTCTACTGGATTTCCTTGTGGCGAATATACAGGTAAATAACAAGGAGTTATATTAAAAGCTTTAGCTATCTCTCGCATTAATTTACTAGTGTATTGCGGTCCATTATCCATCAGCAAATATCCCGGAATTCCCCATTTAAGGATAATCAATTCATAAAATGCTTCCGTAACTGCTCTACTGGTTGCTTTCCTTAACGCTTTACATTCTACATACTTGGTAAAGGTGTCCTGAAATACTACAATGTATCGGTTCCCTTTTTTGGAACGTGGGTAAGGTCCCAACAAATCTGTAGCTACAGTCATCCAAGGTTTCTCTTTCTGGTAAAAATGCATTGGTCCTGCTTGAGCCGTCTGTAACACTTTCTGTCTCTGACATATTTCACAAGCAGTAACATACTTAGCAACATCTCTAAACATTCCCGGCCAATAATACTTGTTTGCTATTCTAAAGAAAGTTTTAGCTATCCCCATATGCCCTGCAGTCGGTGCATCATGACATTCCTGTAATACTTTAATCCTATAATCTTGCGGAATAACTAATTTCCACCTATTCACTGTTCCCTCTAAAGTTTGTTCTAACTGATCTAATCTTAAATGGTACAACTTCTCATCTACGACCTTCCAATCTGGCCAAAATTTAGGTTTACTCTGTACTTGTGCTTTCCGCTTAATATACCAAGCATCTTGTATATTTTCCCATTCGACTACTTCAGAGTTATTAGTTAACAAAAAGGCAAAATTCTTCCTCTACCGTTTTCTCTTGAACTTTCCCTTCGTGTATTCTAGATAAAGCATCCGGAACTTTTTGTAATCTACCAGGCCTATGTATTACTTCAAAATCATACTCCTGGAGCAATAAACTCCACCTAGCTAATCGTCCGGTCGGATTCTGTAATGTATTTAACCATTTCAGAGCAAAGTGATCAGTATATACTTTAAAATGATAACCTTCCAAATAAGGACGAAACTTTTGAACTGCCCACAATATAGCTAACAATTCTTTCTCGACTATTGCCCACTTTTGCTCACCTACTGTTAAAGTTCTGCTAGCATAAGCTATTACTTTTTCCTCTCCTTCCTCTCCTGTCTGAATTAATGCTGCTCCTAATCCTGAAAAACTAGCGTCTGTCTGTAGCACTAGGGGTTTAGTATAATCTGGACAAGTTAATATAGGACTACTAGATAATTTCGATTTTAATTCATCAAAAGATTCCTGACATTCCTTAGTCCAACGCCATTTCTGATTCTTTTTCAGAAGTGCAGTGAGGGGCTTTACAACTTCAGAAAAAAATGGAATGAATCGTCGGTACCAAGATGCCAATCCTAAAAATGCTCGTACTTCCTTGACTTTTGTAGGGGCTGGATACTCAAGGATACACGAGATTTTATCTGAATCTACAGCAATTCCTAATGGAGTAATGATATGACCCAAATATTTTAATTCACTTCTACAAAATTTTGATTTTTCCCTATTAATTTTCAGGTTAGCTTTTCTTAATTTCTCTAAAACTTTTTCTAACAAGGACAAATGTTCTTCAAATGTCTCGCTAATAAGTACTATATCATCCAAATAACAAAAGCATTTCTCTCCTATCTCTTCTCTTAATATAGTATCAACTAATCTTTGAAACGAGGCTGGTGCGTTATGGATTCCAAAAGGCATAACTCGAAACTGATACAATCCTCTACCAGGTACGGTAAATGCTGTTTTTTCTTTACTTGCTTCATCTAATGGAACTTGCCAATACCCATTTTTCAAATCTATCGTACTGATATACCTAGCATGTCGTAATTTACTCAAAACATGTTCAATGTATGGCAAAGGATAACTATCTCTTTTAGTACAATTGTTTACTTTTCTGAAATCTACGCAGAACCTCCATGTTCTATCTGGTTTCTTTACCATAACTACCGGAGACGACCAAGGTGAATTTGAAGGCTCTATAACTTTTTCCAATACATTTTATCTATTTCCGCGTGTATAACTTTTTCCAAAATGGGTGATACTGGATAATATCTTTGTTTTATAGGTTTTGCATCGCCTGTATCAATAACATGAGAAATCAAATCTGTAAGTCCAGTACACTGATCAAATTTCTGTAACTGATTTTCCAAAAACACATTCAATCTGTCCCTTTCCTGAGGTGTAGGTAAGGTAAGAATATTATGTAGTTGATCTTCTTCTTTTAAATCTATAGCCTTAACAAATTGAAAAATTTTTGCTGGTTCATCTTTGAAATACCAAGTCCCATCTTGCAAATCTACTACTAACCCAATTTGTTTCAAAACGTCCATGCCCAGAATCATATCTACTGCTAAATTTGGCATAATTTTACATTTTATCGGAAAAATCCTGTCCTGCAATTTCATCTCAAAAGTTCTCTCTCCTGTTATAGAACTATAAGTTTTATCTGCTAGTTGCACCACCCTAACTTCAGATTCTTCTACTGCTAAATCTAACATTTTACACAAAAAATCACCCTTCTCTCCCAC
Source organism: Ectobius pallidus (assembly GCA_964059195.1). Lineage (NCBI taxonomy): Eukaryota > Metazoa > Arthropoda > Insecta > Blattodea > Ectobiidae > Ectobius > Ectobius pallidus. Next base: position 105,509,917 of record CAXKWD010000003.1, on the reverse strand, counting down.
ATAAGTTTTATCTGAACCGGAATCTATTAAAGCAATAAATGTAATATCCTCCAGCAAAATTTCAACAAAACATCTATCTCCATTAACTAAATCTGTAGGATTTATATTTAACATCACACAAGCCTGATTTTTAGTTAATTTCCTTAAAGAATTTCTAGGCCTAACTTTTCTTTCTTGGGGCATCCTACAATCAATAGACCTATGTCCAAGCTTATTACAATTATAACATTTAATCGTAGTGCGTGGAGTAACTCTACGAGGTGCCTTACACTCGAACTGCCTATGTCCTGTTTTATCACAATTCCAACATCGCTGGTTATTTGAAAAACGTAAAGTGGTGTTTTTACCATTATCCCTCGACTCATCCTGTCTCTCTTTATTTTCTGTTACTTTAACCATTCTAGAATCATTTACAGGACTTGAATTCCGTTCCTTATCCCACGTCTTTGCAGAAAAACTAACATTGGGTTTCTTTTGTAACTCGGACGATGGAAGTTCCTGTTTTCCCTGAATTCCTAGCGCTGTATGAACTGAAGGTATAACAACTTGTCTCTGAGGTTTATAAGCCGTTTCTTTAATTGTAGCTCTAACCTGCGTTGGAGGAGGAATATATCTCTCAGAATCTAACAATATTTGTTCATACTGTCTACCTACACGTATTAAATCTGTTATAGTTTGAATCTCTGCAGGTCTAAGGTATAACTTTACATCAGGACGCAAATTTTTGATAACATTCTTCATCATTTGTTGAGGACTCATTGGAGTACTCAGCCTCCTCATTAACGTTTGAATAGCATTAACATAATCAAAAATCGATTCTTTGGGACCTTGCGTTCTCTGTCTAATCTCATCCAAAAGCGAGTCTTCCTCATCGATAGGCAAATAATATTCTCTAAATTCTTTCAAAAAAGCTTCCCATGTAGGCCAATCTGTTAATCTGTTCCTGTACCAAAGTAAAGCTGAATCTTGTAAAATTTCGGGTAATACTGACAATAACTCTACACCCTGTAACTTAGAACTTTGTTTTAAATCTTCCAATCTCTCCAAAAATAAGTAAATACTATCCCCAGGTTTGAATTTAATGTTCCATTTACGAACCAGATCCAAAGTATTTGGTTTATGCGGCTCTAACTGAATTGTAAACGATGGTATTACTGGTACAACTTCTTCTGAATCAGCTACCGCCATGGCCTTCCTACGCATTAACTTAACCCATGTATACACTACATCTCCATATGAACCTTGTGGAATCGTTATATTATGTTCAACCAAATCTTCTTCCAAAACTTCCTGACTCAGAGCAAAAGCCGTAATTAACACTTGAAATGACTGAGGGTTCTTACGGGCATAATCTAACAAGCGTTGTCTTAACTCATCCCTTGTACCTGTGGTCGGTAACTTTACTCTATCACATTCTGCTTCTAAATCCGCCTTCCTCAACTTCCTAATAACTTGGGTTAGCTCAGCTGCTCTTATTTGTGCATACGGATCAACATAAGTAGCCATATTTATATATTAACAATACCACTGAAAAAAAAGATTAGAACACAATAGTTCAGTCGTCTGTCTTAGTCATCTATAGAAGTCCTTACTTGTCAATAGTCGTTATTCTTTTCCCAAAAATATGTTATTATTATTATTTTTTTTGTGAGAATAAATTTCAGTTATACTAACCTAACTCCCAAAATTCTTTTAACCCTATCTCGCCTCACGTTAGGATATCAAACTATCACTGCCTCACGCTATGGGCTATCATAATATGGAACTTCAACTGAATAAAGGTTTCTTTTTTTTTTATATCAAGCCCCACGTTATGGGCGACCAAACTTTGTGACGGGCTTTCTTACTTTATGCTATAAGTTCCTTAACTTCTTGGATTAAACCTTCGCCGAAATTCTTCGCCAAAATCTGTGACGACTAATATGTGATTATTCTCAATCGTAGTATATAAGTTTACTGAACTCCTACAAAACAAGGTCACTCATACACCTGTCGTGTCATCACAACACTGCCTGCCTAGTCCACATTCCAACGTTCAGTACAACTACCTTTGACACCGGGTGATTGCAAACTTCCTACTCTCAGTCTACTTTCTCTCTCTTTTAACAATTTACCCAGTCTTGATAATATTGATGAAAATTTATATTAACGGGCGCCATCATCAATACGCTTCCTCTTTTCTTTTTGTATGAATCAGCCCAGACACAAATTAAATTATAGATACACAGGCTATGTACCTACATGCCCCTCGACTAGCTTTTAAGTTAACAGTGGAGACGGGAGTTGGGTTCGGATTTACCTTTCGTGTTTTTTTTTTTTTATTCTCTCTGCTTCTTCTTTTTCTCCTTTTTCAATACTCACTACCAAAGTATGTAACTTAGCACCAAAAAAAAAAAATCAGCGACTCTCAAACCATTACAAGGATAAGGGTCAAAAATCTGAACTTCACGTTAATTTACTTTGCATAACAATAACTATAATTTATTTAATATATTTCTTTTTTTTCTTTTTTCAACAATAACAATCTTATATACAATAAATTACATTTACACTACATTAACCATTCAACACTTTTATTGGTAGGATAATATTTGATTATTCAAGGTTAGTATACCCAATTTTAACTATATAAGTACGTTCTCTGTTCAACCATAACAAATCCTTAATTAATTACTTTAATTTTCTTCCTTTGGTTTTCAGGTATCTACTAGAACGTCTTGTATTGTTCTTCTAATTTACTACTGACTTGTGTAGTCATTTACATTTGCAACTTCAAGATAGTTCAATATATATATTATACCCCCTTTTTTTTTTCTGAATAAATAAAGGTCTTCAATTCATAATCCAGTCCTTAACTCTACAAATTACACTCAATAATCCCACCTATGTCTCCTATATTAGTCTGTTTGTCAGCTTAGTCCATGAAGAATTGTATTTAAAGATAGATAGGAAAGATAGTCTCATGAAGAAAGAAATAGAAGTTTAGGCCTATACCTACAGAGTGACTGTGGTGATAGACCACCGATACAGGAGCGACGTCTAGATCTTGAGTTACAAACAATCTGACTCCTCTCCTGCAACCGGGAAAATATTAATGGGCCGCAAACAAAAATACAATTTTGAAAATCGATGTCAGAGGTCCCTGACACTCTCTCCTAGAGGCACGTGGGGCCGTTGTTCGCCTCCAACACCGACGCCTTTCACAATTTCTCCTAAATTTCTTTCTTTATATATATTTCACTAATATAGGCCTTGCCTACTACTAGATTTTATTCTTTTAATTTTTCTTTCTCAACATTCACATTACCTTGTAGTAGTTATTTTATTCGAAATCTTAGGAGCTCCTGTCACCCAAGAATCCATCTACTAACAATCCTTCTTACTTACTCTATGTATTCATCATCACTTCTACAAGAATTATTAACTTATTTTCTTTCTTTCTAACCTAACCAATCATTTGTTGTTATCTTTCAACTCACTCTCCTCTTTCTAACCTGACCAGTCATCAGCTGTTATCTTTTAACCCCTTTCTTTCTTTAAGTAGAGTTCCCTTCAGCTTATACCATTGATTTAATTCACTCGGTGGTTATTCTAGTTTTCCTACTTCTTACGTTACTACTCTTTAGCATGGGCACCCAATCTTCTTTTGTCTCTAAATTCCCTAGAATTCTAACTGAAACTAATTCACGCCCAGATTAGTAAGCTTCTCTATAACCCCTTTAGTGACTTCTACTTCTACCCTAACATGTAAATTTTCCAATGGTACACACCTAATGCACTACCACTCGTAGGCCTTCTTTTGCCCTTCAATCTTTCCACTTCTTATCCCCCTCTACCATATTCCATATACCTTCGCTTGTAGATAAATCTCTATAAAAAAAACATAACTTAACATTACAGGCCAGCATGAAATCTATTTATAGATAGTCACCCGTCACCTGAACGAAACCCAAGAGGGAGAGGCCCTCGTAAGAAGTACTAAGCATGCCCCTTAATTACTTTTCTTCCTTACTCCCCTCGCGTCCTGTCTCAAAAATAACAAAGTTTCTATGAGCATCACCAATTGCTCCTAGCTATGTATTCATTCGTGGAACAATCACTCAAAAAAACCTAAAGTGAAGAGATTTAACTTTGGCATTCAGTTGTTAGGCTCTTGACTGCTCTTTTATAATTAATTTAGACCAGAAATAGAAAATAGTTGGATTACTGGATTTCATCACTTTACTTCTAGAATTCTCACTTCTATGTTTCTATTCTATTCTATTATTCCATACGGTGTCTAATCGCTATACATGACTTAGAAACCATCCTTACAAAAAAAAAATGGGATATCTCAATTTTCTCACTCCCCAAACAATAAGAAAATGTCTAGATGACTATACTCAACCAGTGATGTCCAACTTATCCTCCGATCCTGAGTTGTCTTCCATTACTTCCTGATGTCCATATCTGCTCTTATTCAGAGCGAGCAGTCACGACTCACTCTCACAGCTGATGTTCGCTGTAGCGGTGTCTCGTACTGGCCGACTTGGTGTATTCTTCTGATTAATGACTATCTCCATATAGCCGTGTCAAGGAAGTCCACAACCAGAATTTCCTTTAGATGAAAGTCTGACACACCATTATGCCAGAACGCCTCTACCGCTGTCACACATCCCAGTCTCGTCTTCTCCCTTCTGCCTTTTCAACTTCTCTCTTTCGTGGTCAGGCACGTACTACTAACCGTCTTTCAGGTTCCGCACGTCTCCCTCGTCGATTCACTGTCGACGCATGCGCACCTCTCCTTTTCTGTAATTCAAATAAAATTCAGGGCAGTATCGATAATCATGAAAATGTTCAATATCGATTAGTTGCGGTCCCCCAACCCTTCCTTTGTTTAGGAATGGTCTCCTATCGTTGATTATGCACGTCGCTATTTGCGTCGTTACATTCCAACGTATGGGAAATTGACCTATACACTTTATTTTTGAAGTTTCCCCATAAATAATAGTCACATGCTGTTAGAAGAACTTAAAAACAATATCACAAGAGAAATTAACTCTGTCTCGGAAGCTGAAATTATGCGTGTGAAAGAAAATTTCCTGAAAAGGTGCCAGTATTGTGTGGATGCAAGAGAAGAACATTTCCAGCAGCTCTTGTGATGAGGTATGTGGTTATTTTCATTGTAATTTTAACTGTAAATATGAGAACCTGAATCATCACACCAATCGCAGCTTTATTTGCGTAGATATTTCACCCGATCGCTCGGGAGTTGGTGCTGTGCCCGCCGCTTCGCAGAATCCCACGTCATTGGCCAACTCTTGCGTGGGACTCACTGTACCACTTCACTGTGTAATTCCCAGCAATAGTTAATTACCGTATTTACTCCAATATAATGCACCCTCGAATTTAATGCGCACCCTGATTTTGAAACTTAAAATCATAAAAAAGGAGTTTGTTAGCGAATGTAATGCGCATCAATAGGATATTTTATTTGGAATTTTGTCTTAGTATTTATAGAATAATGAACCAACACATAAACATTTACAGTTAACTGCCAGTTTTAGGCCTACAAGTAGACCTATAGGCATGGCTCATCAATATTCACTAATGTGTTCATCACTGGAATTTTCGGAGGTGCTTATTTTTATTGCTAAATGGACAAACAAAATGTTAAATGCATGTTTCACAATAAAAGCTTATACCCGCGAGAGGCAATGGCAAATCTCCGCGGTATCATCCTTGCCTGAATCACCTCAGACGAGTCGTGGTCATCACCCCATGGCTTCGTCCAGGGTCTGGACCTGCCTTCGGGCAGAACACTCATCATCATCATCACCACTCTTAAATGAGTTTAAAATCGACAATGCACAATATTCCACATTTGCACTATAGAACTGACAAAAACTATTTTTTCATTATGTTTCAGAAATTAAATTTCATATGGTGTAGGCTAATGATAAAACGAACGAAGTCGAGAATTATAGCAGTGCCTTGTTATGTAGATCAATATTACCTCCGACCTACGAAACGGATTTGTACTAGAATTTAACGCACACCTCAGTATTGAAATCTACAAATGGACAAAAATAGGGCACGTTATATTCAAGTAAATATGGTAAATTCACCATTCATCATAAGACTGTTGCATATTTGCTTTATTCTGCCTGTTGATGTATACAAGCTTCTGGGCTTTTTCATTGCCTAGTCTGTTTCTCAATTTTGTTTGTATTAACCCAAATGAAGAAAATACTCTTTCGATTGATGCAGAACTGGCTGGCATACAATGTAAAGATTCTATGGCTTGACAAAATTCCAGCGATAGGTGATTACGCTTCAGATTTGTGTAATTGATGGAGAAATAAGTATAAAAAATCCCTTTAGGTAGGCCTACAGGGCACAGGCTGAGGTAGATTTCATAGTGCTTTTTATGAATTTATTGGGGTAAGTGTAGAATAAAAACTGAAATATTTTTTTATAAAAAGAGAGTTGTTAATTATGTATTAATTGATATCTTTTATTATTTCATTTTTAATTTGGCCAAGGATCATTGTTCTAAAGATATTTAACTATTATTTTTAATATTTCAAACTTTATTTCATTGGTAATTTTAGCCTGTTGGTCCTCATGAATTCATTTCGGCATGCCTATTGGCTGAGGTATATTTTAAAGTGTTTTTGACTTTCAAAAATTCAAATCTCTCCTTATATGAGCGCTATTGAGAAACTAGTTGTTGATTTAGAGATTACTCATCAAGAGCTTTTCAACGATACCCCACAAACATGGTTTAAAAAAATTTTAATTTCCACCCTCACCCCCACAACCACTGAATCATTGGTGTCTAATTTATGCATACTAAGTTTCCCTCTAAACCCCATAAGGCCCTAAATATAATTTTTTCAAAATTTCAACCCACTCCCACCTCCCCCAACCAGGAAAAATTGATTTTAGCCGGCTAAATTTGAATTTAGCCGGCTAAAATCATGATTTTAACCGGCTAAAATTGAAAAAAACCGCTGGTCAGGTCTTTTTCAATTTTAGCCGGCTTTTTTACAACCCTGAGACATCTGTTTAGAAGATTCAATGATGGCTTCCAGGATTGGCTCAGCTAGAAGCCTGTGTCTCTGTTGACGTTGTTGCCCTGAAGTTGTATCTCCAAGGCCTCTGCTATGACTCTAACCCCAATAGTATTCTTGCTGCCAATGACCTTGCATCCATACTAAATGGTGCGGCCTGCTTGTCCGACATAACTTATATGATCCCACACTTACATAGGATTTCGTAGATCCCAGTGGATATTTTACTGGTCTTGTCGACTGGCTTTATTTTCAAAGGGAGGCATAAATATGGTTTTGATGGCTATCTTCAGAATATTTTAAAAGACAAATTCTTCTGACAACGGGATTCAAACCCATGGCCTTCAGCATTTCATGCCAATGTTCTCCCAACTGAGCCAGCCAGAGATTGATTCATGGCACCAGATGGAATGTGAAATTTCATCACTGCAATAATCATTAATTTTTTGTTTTCTGCAGCTCGAGACAGCATGGTAGCTAGATGCCAAGTAAACCTCAATGTTCACTGGCTTATGAGTTCTCGAGTTTTCTGCAGTGAATCCTAAGTTAATGGCAAACCCTAAGAACAGTAAATATGTCTGTCATGATGAATATCAGATATGAATTTGATTTGCAGTGTTTGGAGGATATGTGATGCTAAAGAACAGTACATGTATATAACAGCACTTACCAAATCAAAGGACATAATTTTGAGCAGATGGGTTGAACCGCATCACTCATGAATAGAAAATATGTATGGCATGATGAATATCAGCTTTTGCAGTGTTTAGAGGACATGTGATGCTGAAGAACATTATATTATGTAACAGTGCTACTCAAAGGACATAGTTTTGAGTAAGTGGGTTGGACAAGACATCTCTTATCTCGAGAATGTAATAAGCTGTGATTTTAGCTGTTTTATGAAGAAAATTTAATTTACAAGTGTAAATTTATAAATTTATAAATGATTTATGTTGTCTTCAGAGTGAATACTGAATAAATAGGCCTACATATGGGTGAGGTATCAATTGATAGATTTTTTCACTCCTGATAGACTAACTTGTGTTGTGTTGAGTTTTCCAGTTCAATTGTAAAATTTGTTTAAAAGACAATAAATTTGAATTGTTAACATCTTTATGATTGTCCATGGGTTTGTTGAAAACAGGCTCGGAGTGGCCATACGTGATACCGGAAATTTTCCAGGTGCACTCTTTGCTCAGAGGCACCTCGAATAAGAAGATGAATAATAATAATTTTTAAAAAATTGACTTTTTACCTTTCTTTTACAAAACAGTTTAATGTAATAGGCCTATTAAGTTTGTAAGTTATATGCATTTCTTAAATTGTTTATTGGCTAAATATGGTGAGCTTTATGCACAACACATTTCTGTTTTGCATATAAATTCAATAAGGGTGCCCTCTGAAGAAGTCAGCCCACATGGTCTAAAGCTCCATCTACCCACCCTCATCACAATATTGCCATCACACTATTTAGTGGAAGAAAATTTAAAGTACAGTATTTCTTTCTCCTCCATTGTGAGCAGAACATTCTTGTAACCATCAATAGTGGCACAATCTTCGGCATGATTATGTGAAAAGCACACAGAAATGAGGTGACTGCTAGATATCTAATCATGAGGTATTACTGTGTATGAAATATTTACAACACAGGCTAGGCTATTCTATAGTGAAAGATCACAATACCTATTGCTTTTCGTAAGTCTATGCTGTCCTACTGGTACGCAAAAGTGATTCTGACTCACCATGCTCATTCATTAGGCCTACTTACGCAATAGCACCTTTTAACATCTTCAACCACACTCTTGAGGTCACCGGTCTGAGCCTCCTTATAACCTCATGTAAAATTACATTCATCTTTAATGTGAGTAGGCTATTTCAGTTTAAACACTTCCTTAGTTATTTACGTGCTAGTATGAATGTATTTGCTGACAGAATGTTTACAGCTTGAAGGTGGTTTTACTGTAGACTTACTCCTGTCTTAACCTGTACGGCCATGCTAAAGTTATTACCTATTTCTCAGTGAATCATATACAAACATTAATAAACTATAGATTGTCAATGCATTAGCTGTGAAATCAGCACATATTTTTAAGCATTTTCTTATGTGATTATAAACAACTATAGCCTACCAATAAAGGTGTACTTAAATCACTCAACTAAACTCTAAAGTCCAGTTTTCCTTGCTTTTTATCAAAGAGGGGGAAGGGTAAGTTTCATATTGGTTTAAATTGAGTACCACTAATTTATTGTTGTAAATAGTGAATTTCAGCAGTAATTTTGTATGTGAATTACCCATAAACTAGGCATATCATTTCCGGATATACGAGTTTATGACATTTGTGTTCATTTTGGTGTAGGGATGGAGAAATCATGAACAAATTGTTTGGGAAAACCGAACTTTGCGCCCCATGCGAGTCCCTGACTCCAACTCTCTAACTCCCTCCCCTAGCGGCGGCATTTGAACTACTAGTAGTGACGGTGGCGCCATCTCTTAATGAACTGATGAAACAGAAAAAATAATTGATTTCTTCTTTATTCTCTTCTTCTCTTCCTTTCCTGTCTCCTTCCTCTCTTCCTCTCACCTCCTCTTCACCCTACCTACCTATTTGAGACCTATTTTGGATCGACCAGGATTCGAACCCAGGACCCCTAGCATTATAGCTAGGAGTCTTGACCACTACGCTACGAGTGAATGTTGAGCACTGAAGGAAGCTTTCGTATATTAGAGTTATGTTAGGGGGATTTCATAAGTTTTAACGCAAGAATCGGTTTTTATAAGTAGTGTTGGTACAAGGGAATTTTCCTGCATCAATTAAGCCACATTTTATGTTATAATACGGCGTTTTTTTATAATTATGAAATATTATCAATTGCAATTATGCATTACCAGCGTTGAGCAACGGCTACAGGCATGAAGGTATGCGTTGCGGGGAAGTGGAGCAGGCAGCACGCGGGAAGAAGCCGAGAGGGGTGGAAGCTGCCAGGCGAGTGGCGAGTGGAAAGGGGAGCAGCATGGGGCGCAAAGTTCCATTATGCCAATCGTTTATAATTAATGAACCATTTTACTGAACAAACAAATAGTGATTCAGTTAAAGATGAATCGATTCCTTTCTGAATGAATTACAAAAGCCATGATTTGGTTCAAGAAATGAATCAAAAGTACTATTTTTTGTTTTCTCAATTTTCAAACATGCTGAGTTAATGACTTGTTTTGTCTTATCAGTACTGGCAATCTGAACCATGGTTCCCTTCCTTCCTTTAACTTCTTTTTTATTGTTACAGCACGAGTCTTGAGGAGAAAGGTATAAAATGAACCAAGCGCTCACTGTGGTGTAACTGATGTCGTAAGATATGAATCATGACCTGCACGAGACTGCTGCTTCGAAGTCACTCTGCAAACTCATATTTCTACTGTGCATCTTCAAACTATGATTCTTGTGTTCCCGGTTATAAGCTTATTTGTGGCAACTGTAAAAAAAATACTACCATTTTAAAAATTATTAACTGTGGTATGTGAATGTTATATTTTGAACTTAAACTTAGGCTACTCTCGAAAATTAAATAGAGAACCTCATTCTGTAGTACTGGTACAGTTTGAATACTGAATTTATTATTAATTCACATTACTGGTCCTTCTGTGCATTGGTGATTCCTAACATATAAGAAATTACCAGTGGTTTCTTTTTCACCCACATCATCTTTTGATGTATTTGGTTGAGTTGCAACACTAGTCTGTGTTTTGATCCTTATTTCCTCCATCACATGCTTTGCTCAAAATAGCAAGTCCCCCCCCCTCCATTTCTACTATGGTGATTCAATTATCCACAGCACGCTGGTATTTAGTGATTAAAAGGTAAACATGAAGAATTTAATAATGTTTCAAATGAAAGAAATGTAAAACCATTTTGATTAATCAACTCCTTTCATTCAATTCTTCAAAGTGAATCAGATTTCCCACCTCTATTTTGATGTGATGAAATCGCCCTCACACTGTAGCCTACTGCCGGAAGATTTCATGTATTGCCAGTGTAGGCTTTGTTAGGTTAGGAATAGTTATATTAGTTTAGCAGCAGCTTACTGAATAGCAAGGGTTTCGTTATGTGCCATGTTGAATCTCTTGGTAAATGCTATTCAGATCACATGTAGATGAGCTTACCGTTTGGTTATAAGGCCTACTACATTATTGTAACTGAAATAACATTTTAGAACAAATAGGCCTATTACAAATAAAAAAAGATAGACACATATATGATATAATTTATGGTTAATATGTAGCTTAATTACATAATTTGATGTTATTGAGCCATAGTTTTTCTTGTAGCTCCCAGTGAAGGGGATCTGGTGGAAGATTGGAAGGGGGTCCAGGGACACAGCCCTGGTGGGGTTTGGGGTCAAAGCTTCCATCATTGCTGTTAGGTTACTGAATCAGTAGGTCTATATTTTTACAAAATTACAGATGGTGCTAGTATAAAATCATACATTTGTATTACTGTATTTTTCAGACCATAAGACACACTTTTTACTTGAAAACAGGCCTTGAAAGTTGAGTTTTGCCTCTCTGCACCACTCATCCACAACCCCCAATACAGAGTTTGACTGTTTCTCCAGCTGTCTCCGTATGTCAGCTTGTGCTAGGATAAGAAGAACGTCTGTGTATGTCAACACAGACATCCCCCCTCTCCTGCAACAAGCTGAGAAGTGGCTCCATACCTATGTCCCACAACTCAGGTCCTAGGACCGAGCCCTGAGGACATCCTCTGGTAATTGTTTTCTGTAATATTGTGTTCGATCCTTCTATATACACTTTCCTGTTTTTACAGTAATCTCTGAGACGCGTAGAGTGGGGCAGTGCATTCGAGATTTCATAATTGTTTAAAGAGATATGGCCACCACAAGTTATCAAAGGCACCAGCAATATCAATAAAGATGGCCACTACGTATTTACAATCTGAGGTTTGAATTTTTTCCATTACTTCTTTGATGGCATCTTCAGTGGATTTCCCCTTCCTAAAACCATACTGGCATTCATCAACCCCCCTCATGAGTCTAAGTTCATGGATCCTACTATTCAGAAGCCACTCTTGGATTGTCCCCAAATTGTTGAGAAGGCAGATAGGTCTACATGACTTCACTTCTTTTTCATCTTTATCTTTGCCCTTTGTGAGTAGGCCTATTATTAACTTTGCTACCTTCCAACAACTGGGTACCCATCCTTGAGCTAAGCATTCATTATAGAGGTCCCTTAGCCACGGGGAGACAATGTCTGCCAGATGCTTAGTATCTCTGCATGAATGCCGTCATATCTTTTCTTCATCTTTTGGATTTCCGCCTCCACCTCCTCCTTCGAGAAGGGAAAGACGACAATTTCCGTCCTATAGATGTTGTCTAGTTCATTCCTTAATCTTTCATGATGATGGGTTTCCCCTGAGACATCATCATCTGGGAGTAATCGGTCAAGCAGCAGTTGCATGGAAGTTACCCAATCCTCAGTCTTGGTTCCATCTCCCCTATTGAAGGTAGAGATCATGGCAGGTGCCTGATTTTCTCTGATACGATTTTATACAGCAAACCCCATGGATCAGTTGTTAAGATTTCCTCGACATATCTGGTCCAGTGTTTAATTCTAAGTTCTTTTATTTTATTCTGATATTGCGATTTCAGATTCCGATAGTTTTCCAACTTTCGATTTCTATCCTCCTATATCATGGATTTCTGATATAGCCTATCTTCCTTGCCTTCTGCACCAGCATGCAAGGCATCTGAGCGCATCGGACCAAGGTCGATATGGATCAATCGAATGTCTGGATCTTGGTATTGCCTTTGTCATTGATTTATTATATTTTTTTTATACTTTTGACAGCCTCATCCATGTCATCACCTGGTTGCACAGGGAGGGGATGATTGAATGAAGATCTTAAAATGTCCCAGCTTGCTTGCTTGCTTGCTTGAGGTTGAAGGGTCGCTTTTCACTCTTTTTTGCATCTACCGAAATGCATAATTTCGAAATATCAAATATTATATTATGATCAATAATTGTAATGTTTTCTGTGACTCTCCAGTTACCTAACAGCCGTGCTGATGAGTCATTTGCAAGTGTTATTTCTGTCTATATTTAACTCTGCACCAGCTCTGTTCGAGAAGGTGGGAGGGTTATTTGATTTATTCATTACATTTCATTAATTTTCGATTACAAATTCTTCCAACTTTTCTCCTTTTCTCGTCTCTTCAACTGCTGTGCCACCAGGGAGATTTCACGTTACAATCTGCTATGACAATTAAAGGTCTGTTATCATAAATTGTGCAAATAGTCTAATTTATTAATGCACTTGTCTATTTCCTCACTGAATCGGAAGTATAAATTGTTAAGATGAAAGATATATTTTGAAAACTAATTTCGTAAACAATTCAGTGAGTGTCATTCAACAAAATTCATTGATATAAATTGCGGTCAACAAAAGGTGCAAACCAACAAATTATTTTTGAACTGAGATAAGTTGTGTAACACCAATTGTTTAATAGACGTATTGAAAACTTTTATAAGCACTTTGTAAAGCAGGTTTCAGTTTTTCTTTTATATAATTTAATTATTCAATTCTTGTAGTTAGCCTATTGTGTATTAACTTATATTCTTTATCAAATAAATAAAACACCTTAAATGGTCAACTACTGGTACAGTAACTCTATGCATCTTTTCTGGAGCAACATGCATGGTAGGTATGCTTGTGGTCCAGTCTTGCCTGGACATGAAGCACGTTCGTCTTCCATTCTTGAGTATAATGTTCCTAAAGCATGGAGAAATCTTAACAACATGGTGTATGATCTGTTGGTTACGTGGTCCAGTTTTGAATCTGTCTGAATTAGGCTTAGTTTTTGAAAACGTCCTGGTCTATCTTTTCTGAGAAATTCTGCTCATAGATCTCTTTCAGTAAGTCTTCGTCCTTCAAGCCTGTGGATACCGAATAAAGAATCATCAGTGGGTTCCTTTTCCGTGGTGGTTCAGCAATGATGCTGCTCTTTTGGACGGCAGCATGGTCTACCACATGTTCCACGTCCTCGTGTAATTCAGTCTTCAATATCACGTGCTTGGGTGTAGTTATCATTTGTTTGATCCTAATTTTGTCCTTAGCTGGGTTCACTATTTTAATCAAAGTCATTGTCACGTATTTTGAGTTCTTACCTTTTTGAGATATGAACAGCGGGTGTTTTGAATTTTTTGCTCAGCTTGTATTTGTCTAGTGGTGGGTCTCACTGTCGGTGTTATTCGAGACCTATTCCTAACAGTAAATTTTGGATCGAGCGGGATTCGAACTCGGGACCCCTAGCATTATAGCTAGGAGTCTTAATGCATTACTCCACGAGCGACTGTTGAGCAGTGAAGGAAGATTTCGTATATTTGAGTTATTATAGCGTTCATGAGTGTTAACGAAAGAATCAGTTTTTAGAATTTTTATACATTTTGTTAGTTTTGAAAAGAGTAGGCCTAGTGTTGGTGCAAGGGAATTTTTCTGCATCAAAAGCAATGTTTTATGTTATAATACGGTGTTTTTTTTAAATTGGGGAAAAAATAATTTTATGCTGCACCCTAGGGTCCTCTCTAATGAGGCCCGCCTGGGAAGGTGGGGTTTAGGGTTTCGTCACAAAAGAAATTCAATGTGAGACATAATAAACCTCGTTCTACTCAGTATATTGCTCCTAAACTAACATAAACGTTCCTAACCTAACAAAACTGTGGAGCTTGGCTGGGGTGCAAAATAAATCTTTTGCCTTAAATTGTCATAGGCCTATATTATGTATGGTGCAATTAATTGTGAAATATTTTGTTTTTTGGAATGTTCTGTTAGCCTGGCCTATGTACGGCGTTTTTTTTTTAAATTGTGAAATATTATGTTTGGTGCAAGGGTCTTTTTTTTATTGTGAAATAGCCTATTTTGTTGCAAGTGTCATTGCTATAATTCCGTTAAATATTATGCTTGGTGCAAGGGGGTATTTTTTTATCTTAAAATATTATGTTTTTTATAATCACTTATAACAATAGTGAAATAATGCTTGGTGCAAGGGTCTTTTTATTTTAAAATATAATTTGGTTATTTTATAATCATTCGCCATTGTTTTTTGTGTTTTGTGCAAGGGTCTTTTTTTATTGTGAAATCACCTAGGCTAAAGACAAATATAAGGTGCCAATTAGGCTCTGCCCATTGCGTTGCTATGGCGACAGCAGCTGACGGCTGGCGACCACCCGACCGTTCCCGAGCCCCGTGCTGACTCACTCGACATTCCCTACCCCTTGTACCAAATATTGAAAATACGATTACAATGATGCGAGAGTGCCCCTTGTACCAAATATTCAAAATACGAGAGTGCCCCTTGTACCAAATATTCAAAATACGAGAGAGGACGTACATTGATATTGCGCAGGGAAGAGTTTTAGATTTAAAAGGCTTGATACCCAAACGACAACTTCGTTCATAACATATTTAATATATACATCTGTCCCATTTAAAACTTCTCTAGAACCAAAAATGCTCTTTTCAGAACCAACATAACATTTCACAATTATATAAAACAATATCCTTACTATTTATCATGTATTACACATCTCTGTAGTAAATAGGCTAGAAGAATTCTCGATTTTTATTGCAACGATCACTAATGGCGTAGTGGTTAAAGTGATAGACTATAACGCTAGCGGTCCCAGGATCGAATCTCCGTAGGTGCGAAAATTATTAGGATAGGAATAGGTCCCAAATAGGTAGGTAGGGTGAAGGAGAGAAGGGAAGTAATAGGGAAATGAGGAGAAAAGGGATAAAAGGGGAAAATAAAAAATAAAATTTTCTGTGTTTCTAGTATTTCCGCCAGATGTCTCTGCGCTGCTACTAGTTCCACCATTACCTAATAGATGTCTCTCACTGTTTAAAATAGTCCCCGCCCTAAACCCCTCCTTCCCGGGCGGGTCCCGATAATGAGTATGGGAGGAGCTTAATGGCACCTTGTATTTGGTTTTCCCCATACCGGTAGCCTATTTTGTTGCAAGTGTCGTTATAATTCCGTGAAATATTATGCTTGGTGCAAGGGTATTTTTTTATTTAAAAATATTATATTGTTTTTTTATAATCGCTTTTAATCATAGTGAAATATAATCCTTGGTGCAAGGGTCTCTTTTATAATCGTTCACCATAGTTTTTTGTAATTGTGAAAGACTATGTGGTATCGATTATGTTGGCGTTGCAAGGGAAAATCTTTTTAAATGTGAAATATTACGTTGGCTCTAAAAAGAGCTGTTTTGGTGCATGGGTTTTTAATTGTGAATTAAAATTGGCCGCTCTGGTGATTGCAATTGCATTGAATATAATTTGTATGTGTATAACACAGTGAGCTGCATTACCGGCGTTGAGTAGCGGCCGGCAGGATAGGGGAAGCGGTCAGGCGGGGAAGAAGCCGGTGGGCGAGTATGGAGTGGAAAGGGGACAAGGGTGAGCCCGATTCGACTCTTATTCCCAAAGAGTCACCACCAACACTCCCATTGGCTGATCTTGCATCTCATTGGCCATTCCAGCAACGGCTTATCCAGTACTGCCAATAGTTCTATAAACGCATGCTCTCCATCTACCATACTCGTAGCTCCCGTTGTGAAGAGGGTCTGCTGGAAACTTGGAAGGGGGGTCCAGGGGCTGTGGTGGTTTTGGTGGCAAAGCCCCTAATAAAGGAAAACAAGAAAGAGATCTGGGGCTGATATCAAGTTACCCTTCTCGATGAAGGTGGTCTGGTGGGAAGCAGGAAGGCGGTCCAGGGGCACAGGCTCTGGGCTTGGGGGCTTTCCAGGGCAGATATGAAGTTTTGTATCCAGTAGATACTCGGCCTCGATCGTTAGGTTCCCAGTATTGAATTTTCACCACATGACTGATTGCCTGAATAGAATGGCAAGTTTATAGTTTCCGACTCACTCTGCTCCCCTTTCCATCGGCCCGGTCGCCTTCCCTGCCAGCCTGCCTGCATGCTCGCTTCCCCTCACCGCCTACCGCGCATCTTCCCGCGCGCATAAGCCCGCAGCTTGCTCTAATAATTGCAATTACCATTATAAAAAACAAAATAAAATTTCACGAATTATAGAAAATGTCGAACAATTAAAAAAATACCCTTGCACCAAACATCATATTTCACGATCTTTAACAACCGATTTGATAATATAAAAAATCGAAATTTACATAATATTTCCCAATTTTTAAAAACGCCGTGTTATGATATAAAACATGGCTTAATTGATGCAGAAAAATTCCCTTGCACCAACAGTAGGCCTACTCTTTTCGTAACAAACAAAACATTTCAAAATTTGAAAAAGCGATTCTTGCGTTAACACTCGTGAATGCATGAAGTCACCCTTAGTACCTTAAATATATGAAATCTTGGGAAAAACCAAATATCGGGTGCCAAATAGGCTCCTCCCATACTCACTATCGGGACCCGCCTGGGAAGGAGGGGTTTAGGGCGGGGACTAACTAAATGAAACAGTGGGAGACATCTAGTAGGTAATGGTGGAATTAGTAGTAGCGGCGCAAAGACATCTGGAGGAAATAGCAGAAACACAAGAAAATTAATTTTTTTATTTTCTCCTTTTATCTCTTTTCTCCTCCTCTCCTCCTCTTCTCCCTATTACCTCCTTTCTCTCCTTCACCCTACCTACCTATTTGGGACCTATTCCTATCCTAGTAATTTTCGCACCTACGGGGATTCGATCCGGGGACCGCCAGCGTTCTAGTCCATCGCCTTAACCACTACACCACGAGGCTCGTTGCAATAAAAATCGAGAAAACTTCTAGCCTTTGTACTACAGAGACGTGTAATACATGACACTAAAGAGGCTCTGGTGAACATATATCCTAATGGTGCCTTGGTAATTCGTAAATATAATTTGTAAATACTTTGGTGGGTATATTTGGTACAAGGGGCATCTCGTATTTTGAATATTTGGTACAAGGGGCACTCTCGCAGGGGTAGTGTTGAGTGAAGGCGGGGACACGGTCGGGAGTACGTTCGGGAACGGTCGGAAGAAGATCGGTGCGAGAGCCGAGCGAGAGGTCGCCGGCCGACAGCTGCTGTCGCCATGGCAACGGAATGCGGGATGGGCGGAGCCTATTTAGCACCCGATATTTGGTTTAAGCCGAAATCTTTCTTCACTGCTCAACTGTCATTCGTGGCGTAGTGGGTTAAGACTCCTAGCTATAACGCTAGGGGTTCCGATAGATAGGTAGGGTGAAGAGGAGGTGAGAGGAAGAGAGGAAAGAGACGGGAAAGAAAGAGAATAAAGGAGAAATAAATTCTTTTTCTCCCCACCCAAAACCCCTACTTTCCACGCGGGTCCCGTTAGAGTAGTAGTGGTGGGGGACTCAGGCGAGTCGCAATATATATTTTTCCCAATAGAATATTGACCAGCGCAAGGAAATTCGTGTTTTGACAGCAGTTCTCAGAGCCAGATTAGGTTATTTTTGTGTTTACTTCACGATTTTACTTACATTTAGAACCTTCGTCCAAATGAATGGTGCTTATAAATGAAATCTGTCAAGGATAATAGGCCTATAACATCCAATTTGAGCGTTTTCCGTGATTTTAAAATGAAAATATCACGAACAGTAGGGTGCTATACTATCCCCCCATTCCCCTTAAGAGAAATCATAAAACTTACTGTACTGCTGTCCGAAGTTGGTCACCTTTACTCCGAAGAGCACTTAGGGAACCCACTGACTTGGAGATGCTCTCTTTCCATTTGAGGTTATGTTTGCTCAAATAGGTAAAATAAGTTTTCAGAGATTTTGTTAACTGTTCCATATTCTAACACAATAAATATCCAAAAAGACACGAAAGGCAACTTTCTGCCGGCACACCATTCACATTTTAGCATGTACTCACACAGCAGTCAAAGCAA
This sequence comes from Ectobius pallidus, assembly GCA_964059195.1. Lineage (NCBI taxonomy): Eukaryota > Metazoa > Arthropoda > Insecta > Blattodea > Ectobiidae > Ectobius > Ectobius pallidus. The sequence goes on along the minus strand of CAXKWD010000003.1, from coordinate 105,490,945 downwards.
AAGCACTAGCAGTAGCAGAGCAGAACACGAGGACAAGAGCGCGTTAACATCGTCGATTGTTTCAACTCTGCACGAATCAGAACTACCAACAGCCAATCAAAATTTACATTACGAATTAGTACAGGCAGTTCAATATATTATATAAGGTAAGATATACATTGAAAAATATACATTTGAAAAATATAATCTCCCTTGGCCCAGAATCCAGAGAGTTAAAACTGAGCTTGGTACATTATACAATATTTCAAGAAATAGTTTTATAACAGTACAGGGCATGTAGGGATATTTATTGTAGCTCCACTTTCTGAAGGTAAAGCCGTATGAGCGCACCACCACCATGGTCAAGAGAAGGTTTTAAATTGTTCACCGCTAAACGTAAATATTTTTGAATTCTGAAACACACACGGCTATCTCAACACCAACACGTGTTTTGCTATTTTCTCTATCCTAAGAAAGATTCTGCTATTTTGTTGCCTCTCATTCTAGCTCTCAAATACTCTCATGACTTTATCTACTCTATGAAAGATTTTATTTTCTCGCTTCTGATTCCAGTTCTTATAACACTCACACGGCTTTCGCTATCTTAAAAATTAAATTTACTCTTTTTTTTTTTTGGCCTCCAATTCCAATGCTTAAAACACACATACAACTTTCTCTCCCCGAGGGCTTATTTTATTATTTTCTTTCTTCTGAGCCTAGCTCAGTATGAGCGAGGAAATAGCAAAATTTTCCTAGGGTAGAGAAAATCAGGTGAGAGTTCTAATCAGTAGCGTAACTGGACCACTTAGGGCCCGGGGCGGATTTATTTTTGAGCCCCCCCCCCCCAACACGGGCTATTTTTCACTTTTTTTGCCTTTCTGATCGTCTCCATGGGTTGATCTGTACGGAAAAATAATTGAGGAAGGGAGCGAACTCATGTAGTATTTATTGTTATTTCTTAAAAACAAAACAGACATTAGTTCAATAATATTAAGCTATCTGATTAACAAAATACAAATGGTTACATAATTAAAAAGTAATGAAATGAAAAAGGGTCAATCCATACGAAGTCAGCCAATTATGAATTTTCTGGTTGCCTGACCATTTTTAAAAAAATTCATTTTTTGTCACATATGACCCCTATATACCAATAGTACAAAACCACAAATATTTTATTTTTACTCGGTTCCGTTTAGAAATGGCGGCCATCTTTCAATCATGGCGGACAGCTATTTTTGCATTTGTAGGTGTTTATGCAAATGCAAATATCTCTGGACTGGGAAGTGATAGAGCCTTGAGGAAAAAACCATTATTCTCAGCAGAGTCTGGGCTACATTTCTGGTCAAATGCATTGGTTAGCTTATTTCACTTTTAAATGGTGAAAAAGGGGGCTAATTCTGAACAAAACTTTTGCAAAATTGTGACTTTTCAGGGTGTCACTATCTTACCCTAGAAAGAAATCTCTGGTGTCAGTTTTTTGTAGGAGGTACATATGTACCAGTACTTTCCTGGAAAAAAATTCAAAGCCACACATTTGTTTGCTTCTATTATTTAGGACTCTCAGAAAATGAAGATTTTTCCAAATTTGGCCAATTTTAGGCCTAAATATCTCTGGTTGGCAAAATAGGAAAAATCTAATTTTGGGCTCAATTCAAGGTCTATACGACACTAACCTACTGTGAAAATTTCAAGTTTGAGACTCAAGCCAGAATGGAGTTATGTATCAAACAAACTCCTTAAATAATGAGGCTTTGTGTGAACCATATATAAATAAATAATCACCCTAGTCCACAATATTTAATGGTTTTAAGGCCTCATTTACATATTATAAGCCTAATTATAAATCATTAGTAGTAGAGTACACAGATCGCATGCGATCCTTTGTGATCCAGTCGGATATACACAGCAGTAGGTTGCCAGCCGTATTATTCAAAATGTCTCTTTCTTGCTTTTGTAACTTGATGTGTCAGTCTCTTCCATTGATTTTTATCCTGTACCCGATTAAGAATCTCTTTCCATGTAAGATTGGTAGCCCTGGTTATCTCATCATGCCATCTCATCTTCTTTCTTCCTTGTTTTCTGGCTCCTTCTACCATTCCCAGCATTATATCCTTCTCCAAAGAGCCATGTTTTCTCATAACATGCCCGAAATATTCCAGCTTCAGTTTTGTGGCTTTAGCTTCCAGGGAACTGCTAGGCTTTATTCTTCCCAAAATTTCTTCATTTGTTTTTCTATCTGTCCACTTTACATTCAATATTTTTCTCCACACCCACATTTCAAATGAGTCTACTTTTCTTTTTTCCGCAACTCTCATTGTCCAACTCTCACAGCCATACAAAATTATTGGAAAAATCATTGTTTGCATTAATTTGATTTTTGTCTTTACTGATATACCTGTATCTTTTATGAATCTATTGAGGTTGTTTGTGGCTATTTTTCCTAATACTATTCTTCTTTTAATTTCATCTGTACAATATCCTGATTTTGTTATTGTTACTCCTAAATAGTTGACTTTTTCTGCCATCTTAAATTCTTCTCCATTTATTGTAATTTTTTCTTTGTTGTCAGTAGTCATGAATGTCATTTTCTGTAGATTTAATTTTAAGCCTGCTTTGCTGCTTTCTTTTATTATTCTCATTACTATATCTTCCATTTCTTTGCCACTTCTTGTGATTATGGTGGTATCATCAGCATATCTAAGATTATTGATTCTCCTTCCTCCAATTCTTATGCCTATTTCCATTATATCTATTTCTGAATTTCTCATTATATACTCCGTGTACATATTAAAGATTCTGGGTGACAAAATGCAGCCTTGCCTGACCCCTTTACCTATCGCAAACCAGTTTGTTTCTCCTTCTGTTGTTCTAACCTTTGCCTCCTGGTTTTCATACAAAGCCTTTATTAGGTCAACTAAATGTGCTGGGATGCCCATCTTTCTCAACGTCCTCCACATGAGCTCGTGATTTACACAATCAAACGCTTTAGAATAATCTAAAAATCCGATGTATATACTTTGTTGGAATTCCTGGGTTTCTTCCATAATCCACCTTAGGTTTGCAATTTGATCCCTTGTACCTCTACCTTTCCTGAACCCTGCTTGTTCAGCGGCTAATTCCAGCGGCTATGGTTCCAGTCTTTTATTAATAATTTTAAGGAGAATTTTGCTTATGTGTGGGATTAGTGCAATTGTTCTATTATTTGCACATTCTTTAATGTCACCTTTCTTCGGTAGAGGGATAAACACCGATCGTCTCCAGTCAACTGGCCAATTTTTCTTCCTCCATACAAGATTGCATAGCTGCATTATTTTCCTTATCACTTCGTCCCCCATGTCCTTTACTAATTCTATTGGGATATTATCTACACCAGAAGATTTTCCTTTTTTTATTTGCTTTATAGCCCATTTCACTTCTTCTTCTAGGATCTCTGGTTCATCTTCGTATTTCTCTAGTATCAGTTGTGATTGTATATGTAAATCATTCACATACAAATTCTTTGTGTATTCCTCCCACCTTTTTATAACACCTTCCTTGGTTGTAATTACTTGTCCATACTCATCTTTTACTGTTCCAGCTATTGGTTTAAAATCTTTCGTCATACAACATCGACTGGACGATCCCACAATATTGAACCTCACCTATCTGAGGAGATATCCCATCTATTGGTGAAACACCAAATGTAATCACATGTGACTATGTGAAAAGGTATCTAAATTGTTATGTTAAGGCTCTAAATCGTTATTTAAAATGTCAGTATTAATTAAGGCTGATATTGAGGGTGTTACATATATAGCCTACTATACGGTTTTTTCACTTTGTTGTATCAAGCAAAATTTCATTCTGGCTTGAGTCTCAAACTTGAAATTTTCACAGTAGCTTAGTGTCGTATAGACCTTGAATTGAGCCTAAAATTAGATTTTTCCTATTTTGCCAACCAGAGATATTTAGGCCTAAAATTGGTCAAATTTGGAAAAATCATTATTTTCTGAGAGTCCTAAATAATGGAAGCAAACAAATGTGTGGCTTTGTATTTTATTCCAGGAAAGTACTGGTACATATGTACCTCCTACAAAAAACTGACACCCGAGATTTCTTTCCAAGGTAAGATAGTGACACCCTGAAAAGTCATAATATTGCAAAAGTTTTGTTCAGGTTTAGCCCCCTTTTTCACCATTTAAAAGTGAATTAAGCTAACCAATGCTTTTGACCAGAAATGTAGCCCAGACTCTACTGAGAATAATGCTTTTTTTCTCAAGGCTCTATCACTTCCCAGTCCAGAGATATTTGCATTTGCATAAACACCTACAAATGCAAAAATAGCTGTCCGCCATGATTGAAAGATGGCCGCCATTTCTAAACGGAACCGAGTAAAAATAAAATATTTGTCGTTTTGTACTATTGGTATATAGGGGTGATATCTGACAAAAAATGAATTTTTTTTAAAATGGTCAAGCAACCAGTGTTGGTTGACTTCATATGGATTGGCCCAAAAAGGTTTTGTTAAATGTGACAAAACAAGAAAGTTTATGGTAACAAACAACAGTTTTAATTTTAGTCGGAGAGTCAGATAATAAATTTGCAAAATCTGGAGTATATTAATTCAGAATATGCTATAGTCACGTTTAAAACGGTCTTTTTATAGCTTTTGCCTCTTGCAGCCGACTCATGAGACCAAAACATTGGTAACTGGTGCCAATTGTTTTATGTCAAATGCGCTATTTTTTTATTTAATACAAAAATTGCGTTGAGTAAAAAAGAGGTGGGACATTAATTTTTATATTAGGTAGTAGTATCAATGGGGGCCCCCATAATAAGTGGGGTCCGGGGCGGGGCGCCCCCACCGCCCCACCCTAGGAACGCTACTGGTTCCAACAGCTGGAATAATCAACTTCGTGTTCTGGTAAAAAGAAAAATGCAAATTGTATGTAAACTAAAAGGAGTATAATCAATGGACAAAATTTTTACCCCACAATAGACCAGACATATTTCATATATATATATATATATATATATATATATTCAGGGAGTCCAACACAAGAGTTGGACGATGATGTGGGTTTCTGCGTTACGGCGGGCACAGCTCCAACTCCCGGGTGAAATATCTATGCTAATAAAGCCACAATCGGTGTAATGATTAAGGTTATCGCATTTACAGTTAAAATTACATAACCACGTACCTCATCACAAGAGATGTTGGAAATGTTCTCCTCTTGCATCCGCACAATACTGGCACCTTTTTAGGAAATTTTCTTTCACACGCATAAGTTCAGCTTCCAAGACAGAGTTAATTTCTCTTGTGATATTGTCTTTAAGTTCTTCTAATGTATGGGAAATTGATCTACACACTTTATTTTTCAAGTTTTCCCATAAATAATACTGTCTTAACAACAGTTGGTAAATTAATTGCATGACATCACAAAATGGTCAGAATTCAAGAATAATTATATGTTCAATAAATTCATCAATTCTTAAAAGTTTTCATTAGAAATACCTTTGTGACAGATTGCCCGAGGACTGTTATTGCATAAGTATATATTATTGGATTTGATTCCTACCTAATCATAGGTAATGCTATGAATGACTTTGAAATTGTTGAAAAATTCCCAAGCGACAAGAGGAGTTCCAAGTCATGAGTTGCATTTATAATGACTATTCAATGAATAATATGTAATATATAATTCATAAAATGTATTGAAATTGAATTATTTTAATAGCATTTTAGACTGAAACAGTAATATTAAAAGGCATTCATGACATATAATCAAAACATGATCAGTTAATAAACACCCATTTATTGAAGTATTGTTCCCTGGAATTTAATATTGAAGATATCTTGCGTAAAATGTAATTATATTGTAGTTACAGTTCCTAGCTATGTATACTGGTAAGTGTAGTATCTTGCAAGATATTACACACATGTAGGACCAGATGTCAGATGAGTCTATTATTGAAAAGGAGGGGAATTATAGTTCTGAATTCTTTTTCTCACCTCTCAACGGCCTCCCCTTTGATCGCACGTCACCAGTGTACATTCATGCTGTTGAGGTTATGTGTTTATAATGTTTGCAGGGGACGATTACAAATATTAAATGACATTGCTGAACTATGGAATATATTTCCCGTAAAATATTACAATGGGTTTTCTTGAACAGATGTAAGCGAATATTCACTTTATTTCCATCTTAAGGTACCTCGACATTGGTGACGTATGCATAACTCATTGCCTAGTGTGTCTCCAACATGATTAGAATATCACTTTTGTACGAGATGAAAAAGCAAATTTGATAAAGATTGTATAAACCATTGGCAGATGTCAGACTCATTCGTATATTTTATAGGTCCAAATAGAAAGAAAGAAGTATGAGCTAAATAGTCACTAAAATAATGGTAATACAAATTAAAAATATCCTTTAATTCCATTATTAAAATAAGTAAAAATATCTTCAATCAGCAATAAACATAATTTAATCAAAAGATGCAGTTTAACAAGTCTGGCGTTTTACTCCATTCAAAGACATTAACAGTTAACAACCATATTGCAGCACCACCACCACCATCCTACATTCAGATGCAAAAAGCAGCGATAAAAACATGCAATTACCGTATTTTATTAACTGTTGTTAACACTAATGCAAGAATTGGTAAATTTCATATTTGCCGCAGAGGGAGGATTATTTTAGACAGTATTTGCCTCCTTATACCCTCTGATATTAAACTAAACACACAACATACAGTGATACTGATATTTATGTATAAGACATTAAAAGACCATTAAAATATATGTACAGATCAAAATTAATCACCAATTACACACAGGTCTATGCTGTAAAAACACTAAAATGTGTATATAAAATGAATTTCCCTATTATTGGGAGTCTTTGCACCATATATAAGACGGTAATGTCCAAATCTTCAGGATTGTAAAGTGTTCCTATCTCTTGACTGTTTTGTGAAGTTCTTGCAGAATTAAATGCCCAGTGTGTTGTTCAATATCAAAACAACACCGCAACACACTCTTAACTGTTTTGTGAAGTTCTTGCAAAATTAAATTCCCAGTGTGTTGCAGTGTTGTTTTGATATTGAACAACACACTGGGCATTTAATTTTGCAAGAACTTCACAAAACAGTCAAGAGAGGAACACTTTACAATCCTGAAGGTTTGGACATTACCGTCTTATATATGGTGCAAAGACTCCCAATGATAGGGAAATTCATTTTATATACACATTTTAGTGTTTTTACAGCATAGACCTGTGTGTAATTTGTGATTAATTTTAATCTGTACATATATTTTAATGGTCCTTTAATGTTTTACACAGAAATATCAGTGTCACAGTGTGTTGTGTGTTCATTTTAATATCAGAGGGTATAAGGAGGCAAATACTGTCTAAAACTAATGTAAGAAGTTGATAGTGATAGTTGTTATTATAAGTCCAAACAACAGTTAACAAATTAATTGCATGATATCATTACAAAATGGTCAAGATTCAAGAATAAATTGTGTTCAATAGTCCATCAATTGTTAAATTTTTTGTTAGAAACAGCTTTGTGACAGCTTGACTGGGGTGTGTTATCGCAAAAGGATATTATCAGAATATTTAATGATCAAAGATTATTAAATTTTTATTTTTTCACATTACAGTGTGCAAGCTTTAATGTATATAGATCAGTTTAATATTATCAATAAAGATATGTATTACAAAAATGATTAACATATTGGGTAATTGGAAGATATGATTCTACATCACAATAACAATGGTAATACAAACTCAAATTATGCATTATTGTAACATTATTAAAATAAGTAAAACTATCTTCTATCAGAAGTAAACATGATATATCAAAAGATGCAGGTTGGCTTGTATTTTGCTTCATTCAAGCACATTAACATCCATACTGCAGCACAAAGCTCAAATCTGAGCCTGGATCATACTCTTCAGGTTCTTTTCCCCTGCAAAAGAACATGAAATTAAATATAATACTAGTAAATCCATGTAAAGCTTTCCTGCTTCTTCCTTTCTGACTAAAGCTAGAAGCACTAGAACCCAGTACACCCTTATAAAGTCACTTATGATCACATAAGAAATTTTTAAAAATATACGTTGGTTTCACACATTGCATTAGCAATTAATGATGTGTATAATTATAATAATATGATTCACTGAAGATGTAGGTTATAGCTTTTGCACAGGCGTACAGGTTAGGATAGTACAGTTAAACCACTTTCAAGCTGTAAACAATCTGTTAGTGAATACTGGCCCTTAAATAGGTAAGAAGCATTTAAAATTAAACATACCATACTTTAAAGGTTAGGAGCCTGATTCTTTTTTTTGTGAATAAAACATTTGTTTTCGGTGTAAATCACCTTCTATTTTGATGAATATTTTGCAAAATAAGTATTTCACAGATTACTATATTACTGACATTGAAAAAGTACTCCTTTATTTATATTAATACCAGTATCCAAATATAGCATACAACCAAAATTATAAAACATTATTTGGCAATGGAAATAAATTTTAGAGTCAATGTTGAAAGTTAAAACATAATTAAATAGGGATTTTCTTTTTATTTTATTATTATATATGTGATATTTCAATTTTCATTTTAACCTAAATCATACTGTTGGATGAATTTGACCACATGGCAGCCTCTAATGATGGTTTTGTTAATAAAAAACGGCCATTTTCAAACAGAAGTATCAACCACATTCCATGAAATATGGAATCAGTTGAATACCATGTTCTAAATCATTGCTAAAATCTATCGTAAGTATCTATAAATTCTCTGCAGTCAGAGACAACATAAAACGAGAACATACTGCTAAGAAAACAAGAAGAAAATTACACACACTAACAGATTAATCATATTTCCTTACACATTTCTCAATAACCATCCTGGATGGGGTGCACTTTATGCTTATTTGAACACATTTCATGAAATTTAACAAATTTTACGATAAGTGCGATATTTTGTGTATATAATTGTTTAATAGTTATACCGTGTGTTCGGAAATTCATATTACAAATTTCTAGGGCTAGTAGAGGGGACTTAGTAGACAATATTTAAAAAAGGAACCCATGTCCGGAAACGTACCGTTTCTGTGCTACAGCCATTACAATGTGTCGGATTTGCCAGTGTTGTTTTGCAACCGGAGTGGCATTTCGTGACATCAGAAGAGCACCTTGTGAAATGAGGTGTGACGTAAGGTATAGAAGTAAAAGACGTTTGACTCATTACAGATGAAAGTCAAATTTTTTGGTAGCAATACCAAAGTAACAAAAAAAAATTTCATTGAACACAATAACAGATGAAAGTCAAATTTTTTGGTAACAATACCAAAGTAACAAAAAAAAATTTAATTGAACACAATAACACATGTGTCAACAGTAGAAAAAACAAATTTGTTTCTGTAATCTGCACTGGATGTGTCCCATACGAAACTGCTCACTACAACAGAGGCTCGATGTGATGACCACCAACGTCACTGCACACATTGTACTGACAAATCATGTTCCGGTTCACCCGTTCCATCACACCTGGTGTTCCGTTAATCTCTTGTGCAGTGACCATTGCTCTTGCCAGCAGTTCTTCCTCGGTCTCTACAGGAGTCTCGTACACCATACTCTTCATACAACCCCAAAAGAAATAGTCCATTGATGTTAAGTCTAGCGATCGTGGGGGACATGCAATAGGACCACCCTGGACTATCCAACTTTGTCTGAATCTTTGGTTCAGATGTCCCCGCCATACACCAAAATCATGTTCGTGTATTCTGAAAATGTGTACTCAACCATGTTGATCAGAGACACAGGCACGTAAATGGGGCTCCAGGCATGATACCACAGCAGGGTAAACATCACAAGCCATCAGGTGATCTTCTGACGTCATGTACTGCCTATCCGGTTGCAAAACAACACCAGCAAATCCGACACATTGTAATGGCTGTAGCATAGAAACTGTACGTTTCTGGACATGGGTTCCTGTTCAAAATATCGTCTACTAAGTCCCCTCTACTAGCCCTAGAAGTTTGTAATATGAATTTCCAAACACCCAGTATTTTAATAATCTATAAAGCTAAATATAGCTATGGAAAGCTGTTTTGTAAAACTTTATGCTTGTTATTGCATCCAATTGTTATTCAACAACCATCTCATGATCATTCAGATACAATAGTTTTAGATCCAGTAAAAGATTTGCATGATGTAAGCTGACTGTATTATGGAATCAAGGGTGTCCAAACCTTTAAAGAATGTCCAAACTGTGTATAACACAGAATTATTAAAGCTCAGAAGTATTTGGGGAAAAAATGTTTATTTTCTGTTGTGAAATTTCCTTCCCATTCCTTTAATATGATTTTCATTATCGAAATAGTGTTAATAAGTTACTACTGGTATTTCCATTAATACAAAATACATGAACACTAAATAGTAAATCAGGGAGCAGTAAAATTTTTGAAAAAGGACAGTATTCTGGTTCTATTGAAGAAAAATTCTCCTAAGCAAGAGAAAATACCTGAGTTATACATTCTAAAGTTACCCAGTTTAAAACATATACATATTTAAAGAAATTAAGTTTATAAAAATCACTACAATCTTCACTAATTACTTACTTTAACAACAATACATGTTTCATGAAAATTTTACATAATTGATTACTAAATAAAAAAACTCCAAAGTATTTGGGAACTACTGATCTAGATTAGCTTTTGCAGTCCGCTCCCATTATTGCAACCAATTATTATTACACAACCACCACCTTATAATCATTCAGAAAAAAATATTTTAAGGTCCAGTAAAAGATTTGCATGATGTAAGCCGACTGTCTTTTGGAATCAAGGATATCCAGACATGACAAAATGTCCAGAAGGATAACGGAAGCAACTGATGATTCCATGAAACATTGCTATTATAACTTGCTGGTAAGGTAAATAAATACAGTGCACGCTGCTTATTGTGATCACTTTGGGATGCAGCTAATCTGATGATATTAACCGATTGATAACAGTAGCCGAAGGAATTAAATGAAGGATATTTATACATATATAAGATAATACACTACAAAAAAGAATTTAAAATATTTATTCATAAAATAATACGTAACTGTGAATCACAGAGCCACTCATAGGCTAAGCAACTACTTTTTAACCAGTAACAAAGTTTTTAATTTTTTTTACTTTCCTTTAGGAGTCCATTAACCAATACTCCATACTCAGTTACGAGTATGGATGTTTTTGGATGTCTATACTGATCTGTGGTGAACACTGCGAAGCAAAACATCTAATGCCTGTCTGTTCAAGACTTTTCATTTTACACTAGCCATCACTGCATGTCAACACTGTTATCTTCATAAATCAAAAGCTGCAGCTTAATGGAGGGGTTAAACATGTTTCATTGCTTAAAAGAGAAAATTAGGTAATGCCACCCCTCGAACTGGTCATCCTGTGAGCTGGGAACAGAATTGCTACCTCCAGTACAGCACAATACAGTTTACTTAGAAACGAAACCCTTAAAAAGGAAATTTTGAATGATGTGCAGTACTTGGAAATAAAGCCGGAAAAAGGAAAATTTGATAACATAAACCGAATCTCTGATCACAATAAACAGCATTTTTCAATGTATCAGTATTAATCTGGACAGGACTTCATAAAACATGGATAACATTATCCGCGATTACATTAAGGGGAGCCGGAATGCCCTATCTCTATAATGTTAAAATACCTCCAACAAAGTGTGCCTTTTCTCAGGAACTACCAATAGTTATACTAATTTCACTTTAAGTTCAAAGTAGTTCTAAACAAAGCCACGTGACAAGGGAGCGCCCCTTTGGCTGGTGGACGAACTGTAACTTTTGCTGCTTAGTATGCACACTCTTGCTCTTAATAAAATAGTTCGGTTCAAACCGTACCTTTTTGTAGCTATTTTCGTGCAGAGAAATTTAAAAACATGCTTCTGAAGCAGATCTGTTTTTGAAACAAAATTAATTATTATTGGGCAGATTAACCAGACGCATAATAACTAAGTGAACTAATTCAACTGTTACAACAGAATGTAAATAGTAGGCGTTTGCGACGACTGTGCGCATGCTCAAGCACGCCATCATGGAATGAACATGCCACAGCCCCCTCCCAAGAAATGGGTAAGACCTGCTGAATGTGCGTTCATTTAATTATTTATATCAGCTATACAACAAGTACGTGAGGACAAGAAAGTTGTGTGGTAGAACAATACAAAAATTTCATCAAAAGTTACATGTAACCTACAGCTCTGATAGGGTTGGGGCGGTTACAAACAGAAATTAATGAACAGTAAACAACATTCAAAAAGAAAACCTCACAGAAGAGGGCAGCCAACATTGCAAAATGAGAGTAATTTTTTATACTCATTATCTTCTTGTTAATTGTCTATGACTTCCTTAATTATTAATATTGAGCCTAATTTTGTACAGATGTCAGTGGCGGCTCGTGGCCGGAAAATTAGGTGAAGAGAAAAAAATGCCACATGCTTATGTTAATAACGGAATTCACCCAATAGCGGCTCGTGGCTCAAAACGAGGGTGTGCTGCAAATATCATTTCATACAGCAAACTTAAAATATTTTTAAAAATTATTAGTAGGCATATCTAAACTGCTCGTCTCTTAATCCATCTCTGGGAACTCTCACGCGATTATTTTTTTGTTAATTTCTCTCATCTCGTCGAACGTTGTGTGAGTTGTGTGACGAGAGAAAATAGCACAAAAATAATAATAATAACAATAATAATAATGATAGTAATAATGATGGTAATAATAATAGTAATAATAACAACAATAATAATAATAATTAGGGCAGGGCAAATCGCATGAGAGTTCCCCGGAAATGGAATAAGAGACGAGAAAATAGTATTTTTAATGATCGAGGTAGAGGAAGTCGCTTAGTGTTCCCAGTGCGACAGAATACTTAATCGGGGTTGTGGAATCCGGGTTTTTCTGAATTTAACACATTCGAATTTGGCGGCGTTAGACCGTCAGACGGTGGAAGATCTAACGTGCCCACCTCTTTCTCCGAGCTGACAGTGTGAGGTGCTGGCGGGGCGAAGAAAATGCCTGAACAAGGGGGACTGCTTCATGGGTAGTCTGTTCTCGTCACCTAGCAGACGTGGGATAAGAGAGAAAACTGCTGCTTGCCATCCTCATTTTTTATTTGAACAGACTACCCATGCAACGGAGGGCGTGGTTTCCAGTTCACCTTCACACGGCCGACTTGAAGCACGCTGCGCGCTCAGGATCTCAGTGTCTCCTAGCTTTGCCACCAGGTGGTGGCGTGGCGGGCAATTCAAAAATACTGATACGTTTATAGTAAAAACCAATTTGTGATATGGAAAATAAACTTTAAAAATACGTATTGTAAAGGGAAAATACTGGTGAAGTGCTACTTCACCTACTTCCCCTGAATAGCCGCCACTGACAGATGTATTGATCTTTGCAAAATAACTAGAACATTTTTCAACAATGGTGCATGTCATAAAAACAAATTTTAAAAGTAAATAGAATACTATTGAGAACACTGGAATATACCAAATCCTCATTCCGTTTCTTTCCGTGGCGAGTAAATCTCCACGTGGTATTGTCACATGCTCGGTGGAGTGGTACATTAGAGTTATATATGGTGGAGTACAGATGGAGTATAGCTGATGATGAGTCATGAAGTTTGCTCGAAACATGTTCAGGTTAGTGCTTGAATTAAGTGAAGTTACGTATGTTAAACCTCCATCTCAAGTTTCAATTTAATTACATTAGAGTTTGTTTACATCTCCTTTGAACCTAAAGTGAAAATAGTATAAATACTGAAATTTTTACAGCATATTATTAGCATAAGTGACCTGATTTTAGGGGAGGGATATTTGGATAAATATATTAGTTTAAGAATTATGAATTATTTTCTCGAGGCACTTTTTTTAAAATAATTTCAGCACATTTTATGGTATACGATGCTTTCTAAAAAGAATTTCTTCAAATCCCTCTGCTAAAATGAAGCGACAACTCCAACAAACAACTCATAAAAATTTGAAACAAATACATGCAGTGGTTGCTGAGAAAAGGTACACTTTTTGTGAAGAAAGAAGAAAGAAAAAAAAAAGTTTTCGGGAATCATGCGACAAAGTTTAAGTTTACCTTTTAGTGCATCCCAGCTGCATATGAAGGATTGTATGGGTCATCCTCCAGTCTTCTTTTTTGCACTCCTCCTCTGTGTAGCCATCATTTCTACAACTTTTACGGTCCTACCTGATGCCCTAATTTTCTCTTTGTCCATCGCCATCATTGATTGAACAGTGTTCCTTCCAACATCGATACCCATGTAAGGGTTATAAAATGGAATTATTTAATACACATAGAGTCAAGATAAAACATTGACGCTTACGTCACTGTAAAGAGGAGATTTCAGAGAACAATAAAACATCAAAAGTGAAGAATTAAAAAAAATCACACCTCCTTGTAGTGAAGTTTGTTGTGTTTTTTATAAACTTAATATCTTTAAATATGTACTATGTTGCTTCACTGTAAACAGTTCCACTAGAACAACAATTATACAATTTAAAATTTATACTTTACCATTTGCACTTTCAAACTTACGGGAAAAACAGTCGTGCAGGATGTGTTCCTAGGAGTGTCATCTTATCTCCTATAATACGCAGGAAGCAACCCTCCCTTAATCCTACCACAGGAGGAGATTCTGGAATCTCATGGTACTGTAGAATCGCATCTTCACGAGATTCCTAAAATCAAGATTGTTCTTTATTAATCACACTGGCCTATTAATACTTCATTTTTAACTGATCAATTGTTAAAAACACTATGGAAAAATGGCATATTAAATAGCCAATAACTTATAGGCCTAAACATGACTCCTATGGGGAAATTATAAATTATACAAAATTTACTGTTTGGTGATTCCAGCAAAATGTTTATTTGGATATACAACTAGATATGGTAGGATCAGGAAATAAGAAGTTATTTATGAACCATGCCAATACTACTTCAGTGTCAAATATAATTTTCTGTTAAATGATTGGACTACTGTTTGTGGGGCTACTGTTTGGTGAAAGAGAATCTCTACCAAAATTTACTAGTGCTATTTTAAAATGCTTCAGTTTTTATATTACAGAACTCGAGAAAATTCTTTTACAGATTTTGAGAGACCTCAAATTTTACAATTTGTTCCTTAAATAAGACAGTGTCCATAATTACTTCTCAAATTAAGGCATTTATTTAAAGACCACTTAATGGCTTCAAATTGTAGCTTCTAAGCATTTCTGGATCTTTTGGGCTCGGCCTTAGTGAAAAATGATTTACTGTATTGCCCTGAAAATAAGACGGCCTGAAAATAAGACGACCCTACATTTTTGAAGGGTAGTTATGAAAAAATAAATAAAATAGCTTATTAGTACATTTTTGCTTCACATAAAACAGAATTTTGAAGTTCATATCGTAACTTCTTCTCTCGCCTTTATTTAAGCATTGAGACAATGACAATGCTTTCTTTTCCACATGGTCTGCCATGACTGGTGGTCAAACAAAAGCTTTACGCATAGAGAATAGAGATGCCAAGCAAGTAACAGTGCAGTCAGGACCAGAAGGTTCTGGTGCAGTACAAGCAGAAGCATGGATTCGGGAAAAATTAAGTTCGGTAAAGTTCGGTGAATTTCCACGCGACTTTGACCTTGGGTCGGACGCACATCATTTGCGTGGGGATACCCGCTGCATCGCCGCTGCACACGTGCACTGCTTCATTCTTGAATGGAAAGTTGTTGAGGCTTAGGCTGAGCATATAAGATGAGTATAGTTTTTAAAAGCACATTTTCAGGGGAAAAAAAAACATTGTCTTATATTCGGGCCATTACGGTAATTCAATAAACCTCTTTCATTTTGACAATAATTATAATCAATAAACCAAGAATGATATTTTCACAGTAGTAAAAAGACTACTAATCCTAAAAACAGAAAACACACATAAATAAAAAAGTATGTGTAATGAGAGGAACAGATCTTTACGTACAAAAAATACAGTACACTGGTTATGAAGGAATGTGTAAAAAGAAAATATTTAACCCTCCGCCAGATGCGGTGTTGTAAAAAGTATAACGGGTAGCTTTTTTGTGCATTATCGATGCCTTAACCTTGAGCTATTGCACCAACCCCATAATTTATTCCATTGTTGATGCTTACTCAACAATGTCACTGTGACTCCAGTTTCCTCGTTTAGCTTCTTCAGTTGTTTTCTGAACTTTTAAGCGACGAGGTGTTGAATGTTGTAAAAAATACAACGGATACCTGCTCTTGTCACAGATGCATGTTTAGTCCAAGCAGCCAACATGTAGAAAAATATGGTTTCATGAAGTTGCCTCCATCTTTGTGAAGGAAACTGATATTTGTGAATTATTCCAGTAATGTTCAAGAATTTGAAAAAATATAGCCAATGGCCATCTTCT
Source organism: Ectobius pallidus (assembly GCA_964059195.1). Lineage (NCBI taxonomy): Eukaryota > Metazoa > Arthropoda > Insecta > Blattodea > Ectobiidae > Ectobius > Ectobius pallidus. The sequence continues at coordinate 105,474,496 of CAXKWD010000003.1, read as the reverse complement.
TGTAATCCTTGAAATGGAGTAAGAGGCACACATTTGATCTCCGACGTAAACTCAATCTTTTGTCATGTTGAAGTCAATGTAGTCACAAGAAGTTAGCAGGTCTTATGAAAGATCTAAAGTGCAACTCAAATCACTGCCAGCTGATCTCAGCATATTTCAAATGAAGTTCTGAGCTGAATCATCGTCTTCTGAAGATCAGATCCTTGAACCTCCGGCAAAGAAGCACGGGACCTGTAACTCCGTGGATGTCAAAAAATTCATCCACTCCAATTAAATGTGATAGATGCCAAAACAGCTTGCAAAAAGCAGATCAAAATACAAATTTTTGAAAGCTGTTACAAAAGTGAACGTTTCAGAATACCAGGACAAAATGGTATCATGAACAACTAAAAGAGCTGACATTTTTATATTATAGCATATGATAACAGTGGACATGTACAGTTTTCTTCAATATACTCACCAATTTGTATAGCACAGGCTTGTTATTATATTAAAATGTTGTAAATTTTTCAATGTGTACCTGCTCACGTGTCAAAATTAGATGCACCTGCCGGAAGGTTAAATAAAAAAAATGACAATGATCATATTTCAATCACCATTTAGCCCAAAGAATTTACACAATCAGTCAATGTGTATAATTTATGCTAATTTTTTAGATTACAATTGTTTAAATATTTCAGTACTGAACACAAGAACTTTTAAACCACATTAAATATAATACCGGTACCTATACTGCCCATTTTATGATATTTATAGATGGGGTATATATAGGAGAAACATTATGAGATTCATTGCTTTCGGGATAAAAAAAAAAAAGTTATGTAGTTTGTAAGATTTATAACAGGGGAAATAAAACAAAAAATAGTTCTTTCAGAATGTTAGTATCACCAATTTTGTTATTAAGTAATTTTAATAAAAACAATAATGCATTACCAAGCGAGGTGGCCGAGATGGAAACATCTAGGACTCGTTTTCGGGAAGTCCAAGGTTCAAATCCTGTGGCCGGTCAATTTGACCTGGGTTTTTCATGGTTTCCCCAGTTGTAAAGGCAATGCTATTTCATCCACTATCATATTCATTGAAATTTAATATCAGTTGAAATTTACTGACACCATAAAACACACCAACAATAGAAAATAGTTAAGTATCAATAGTTGCATGGCCTACTGGTATACGCACAGAACCTGAACTCCTGATGTGGTCTCGATGCTCAGAGGAGTATAAATAAAGCTGAATTAAAACAGAAATTGCATGACAATTTCTTCTGTCATTCTGTCAATATTCTGAAATACTGTAACATAGATGAACTGTTTGCAATATATGAGGGTTGTTTTTTAAGTTTGAGCAACTATTTTATTTCTCCATACATAGCATACGTATACATGGTTCCAAGTTTTATAGGCCTTCAATGTAATCACCTCCATTGTGTACGTTTTCCCAGGGATACAGAAGTTTTTAGATCCCATTGGCACTGATAATCTGTTGATGGTGTGAACAGAGTGGTCGACTGCCTGTAAAACATCTTCAACTGTACGAAAGCAAATCCTGCATCTTTGGGATTAGACCAAAGTCGCAGGGACATAAATGTGGAGAGTACGGAGCACCTCCCAGCCCCAGCGATTGAACAGTTCAGACACAACTCCTGCTGTATGCGCTCTAGTGTTATCATACAGAACGATGGGTGGATTATCCATGAAGTATCACTGTTTTCTTCTCAGAGTTTCCCACAGATTGTTTTGCAAAAATGAACAGAACTACACCGCATTAACGTTCTGCCTTCGGAGAATGGTATATTTTAAGATCACACCAACCCAATCAAAGGCAAGAATCAGCATTGCCTTCACATTGGTGGGGGTCTGCTGAACTGTTTGTTTTCATGGTGAACTGTGATGACACCACTCGTTTGATTGGAGTTTCAACTTCGGTTCATAAGATTTGGCCCAGGTCTCATCAATGGTAATGATGCATCTTAAGAAGTTCTCTCCTTCATGCTCATAGCACTGCAAGTGAGTACGAGAAGCATTGTAACTAGTGATGTGGCCGGAAATATTCCCAGTGGGAAGGAACTTATAAAATAGGAATATTTCCTTGGCCAGGAAATACAGTAGAGCCTCGGTAATTCGAGCCCCGGTATTTCGAGGTTCCGTGTAATTCGAGCTGGTCTTAAGAAAATTAAAATTTTCCATAAAACTAGAGTAAAATCCCGTTTTTATACGGTGTCCGCATGTAAGTTTTACGCACTTCCGAATGTGTTATATTTTGAGCTTTCTTTCAATTTTTCCATGTACAAAAATGCAGGTAAAACTGTCCCACTTAGGGTTTTTGTTCATAACACACAGAATTAACCTTGGCTTCAGACTGCTAATGCATTTCTATTACAGATTGACAGAAACCGTTAGGTTCGATCTTTCTTTGTCGGTACCTCCTGTCAATCAATTGTACAGTGCATACCATCCTTTCATAAAAGAATACTGTATTGTTACAGTAATCCCTACTCAGCGACAATGGTAATTAAAAGTGTTTTCCTAGTAGCGCCGCTTTCCCGTTCCACTCCATTGAGGGTCAGACAATGACTTAATCCTTAAAGGATGCTGATGTAGCAAATTGGAAATGTTTGACAATATATACATACAGGCGTAACACAGGTATGTAGGCCTACTATATTGTTTATTTATTTATTATTTAAACCATTATTGTGCTCATTAAACATTTATTTGCGATTTACCCATTGATTTAGTGATATTTCCGTATAATCCGAGTTTTTTGTAATTCGAGGTAGCCTCAGCCCCAATAGCTCGAAGGGGTTCTACTGTATTCCCAAAAAGTGGGAATTTACAAAAATGCTTGGTTTGGAACATTTTAATGCTTATTAATGGTTCAGGTACCTTGTGGACTAGACTAATTCTACTGTATTGGGGGGGGGGGGGGAATTTACTACTGTATGTTGTGAGCAATTAATAGTCAGTTTGTTCAACAAACTCTTTTGTTAATGTTCTTTATTGACCTTCAAGAACCAGGGAATATTTTAATTAATTATTAATTACCCCATTTTCATTATAAATATGTGAAAACCCTGTAAAACATTCTAAAATGTTTTATATGTAATAAATTTCAGTTCATTTTTTATTTACTTTCATTAATTATATTTTAATGTTTGAACTTACAGCTGTTTTTTACTTTATTTAACCTAATCATGATTAAATGTAAGTATTATTTGACAATTATTTGTTATTTTATGTAACAAATACATATCTTTGAGTTATCTTGCCTGTAAATCATAAATTACCAGTAATTTAAGAATTTTAGGGATGTTTCCAGGAACATTCCCTGGGAATATTTCCTCAAGTTTAAGTTCTCGGGAATTTTACATCACTAAACGTAACGCAGCCATTTCTACATGTCTGTTAACTCACGCGGAACCCATTTGTATGCAATTTTCATTTTCAGGATGTCCTTCAGGATATGGAGCACAGTCAAAGTGGCTAATGCAGTCTCTTGCGCTAACTCCCAAATTGTTACATTCTGATCCATGTACACTAATGCGGAACACAGTCTATATAATATTGTCACTTACTGGTGGGTGACCCGATTGAGGCATGTCCAACACACTTTCGCATCCTTGTCTGAAGGCTGCAACCCACCTTGCTACTGTTCAGTAAGGTAACGCATCTGCAACACAAGCCTCTTGCAATCCTTCATGTCACTGTTGCGCTGTACGACCTCTAGCATACTGAATTTTTAACCAGCTTCTCTGTTCATGCTTTCAAAACATTGCGACTGTGTTTCACGACTGGTTGCTCACAACTGCTCATCTTATTGTTGTCACTGTAGACGTACATGGGAGGGGGTGGGCGAGTTCATGTGCTCTGAGGGAGGGGAAGCAGATAGGCAACGTGTGGTAAAAATTACATTACCTGGCTCCATTGCATGGCATCGCTACATGGTTGCCACTAATAAAAAAAAACCCTTTTATACATTTTAGATTTTTTTTTTTAATAGACTCTATTAATTTATGTTAGAAGCATGATGAAGAATGGTTTGCCACTGTGAGGACATTTTGCTCGAACATAGTTTTCAAGATGCTGTCAATCCTCTTCCATGCATGGTTCTGATGTTGCTTTAGAACAATTTATTTCCTTCCATGTAACTCTAAAGTGTCTGTAGAATGGTTATATATCAGTGGATAATTTCGTCTGAGTGTTGGCTGTATTGTGATTGAGTTTATTTTTTACCTTAGAACCAGGACTTGCACTTACCCCCATGTGTGTCTCAGGATTTGTATCCAAATAATGAGGATTAATGATGAATGGAACCAATCCAAAAACTGAAAAGCTGGGAGGATACACAGTGGGCACATCATTTGTTGCACAAATGCTAACAGCTGCTACATTTGAACCTGCACTACTTCCAATATATGGGACTCCATCCTGAAAATTGATAGAATTTCATTTTCATACTCATATGTGTCCAAATTTATTTCAAGAGTACACGCCAATTTCAAAACTATTACTACACTATTGGATAAATGAATTATATTTTTACAATTTCTATACCGTTTACTGTTATTATATGCAGTAATGATATGTGACAAGGAAAAACTGATGGTAGAAATATTGACAAGCAATACCTAGGTAATATGCTGATCACATTACACCCAAAATTAAAATACACAGGCTGAGAAATATAGTTGCATAATTAAAAAATGAACACTTTTGAGAAACACACACTTTTCCTTTTGAGGCTATAATCACTCACGTTTTCTTGGGTTTTTTAATTTTTTTTTTCTTTGTATGACATTAATTTACCTCTACTGTCACCAGCCTCCTCTTTCACCTTCATTTAAGGGTGTATCTTGACATATATGCCTCTAAATTCCTGAATATTTTATAGAATTTCTGTACTCTCCATTAGATAGGATTGTAAAAGCATTGTCTAAAATTATTTAAAAAAAAAAAAAAATTAATAATAATAATAATAATATTTGGTCAAAATAACCAGTGGTGGACGCGGGGGGGGGGGAGAGGGAGGATTGGGGGGATATATGCACCCCCCCCCCCCCGAAATTTGAAAAAGGCTATATATGCAATGTAAGTGGCAAGTTTTATAAACCATTTGTATATTAAGTTAGTTAATTTTTTTAGTATTCTTTCTACCTATTCAAATCCCCCCGAAAAAAAGTTCTACGTCCGCCACTGATAATAACCATGTGTGTATAGCATGCAAAAGTCTGGGCCAGTTCTCAAGGTTGTACAACACAGTTTCACTGGAGGAAAGATGAATTTTTTTTACACAAGTATCATTAATAGGAACCCAGCTACAGGGGAAGCAATTCAGCTCAACTCTGTGCCAGTTCCAAGTCTGGATAAATGGGATGAATGGTTGGTTACTGCATCTCAATGGAGGCACCGATGCTGATTAGGTGCCTCTGGTAAATACTGGGAAATGGTTTGCCATCTGAGGAAAATCTATGGTGCACTGTTGGATGGAGATAGGTGGCATCAAAGGACTAATAATAGCTGTACCACTTCAAATTCATCAAGCTGAGTGGACTTCGATGGAACGGCCATGTCATCCGATTTCCTGAGAGTGCTCCAGCAAAGAAAGAGTTGTTAAGAGGACCAGGTGGGCAGAGTGCAAGAGGGAGACCAAAATTGCACTGGGAGGATGGCATCTGGAGGATGCAGCAAGAGCAGGTTGCAGGAACTGGAAGAACATTGTTGCCAACCATGAGGAATGGCAGAATCTCTTGAAGGAGGTTTTGGCCCACCCTGGCTTTAACGACAATGATTATGATGATGATCATTAATAGGGACCGGACGTTCATGTATTTGCAAGTTTTTTCTAAGGGTTTAAAAATGTATGCTTATATATTGTGTGTATGAATTATGGAATTTTCCGTTATTTGAACAAGATTTTATGGTGCAAATAACTGCATATTTTTTGCAAATTTTGATAAATATTTCAATATTTTAGCACTTATATGGAATATTTTAACGAGTTTTAAGGTTAAGCTAGGTTTAATTTATTCTTTTGGTTCATATTAGCAGTAATGTTGCGTGTGATGAAGCAACTTATCATGTACAGTAATGAAGTCATGCAATGAATCCCTTGTTGCATCATCCTTCCATGCTTTGTGCATACCTGAGCTGGTACCTGGCTGCACACTGGCAGAAGTATTATAACACGTAACCTTATAGCCTAACAGTGAAGTGAACTGGTTGTGTGCTAGAAAAAGTATATTAAGTTACATGTACAAAGTGTGTGTTAAAAATCCTTTCAATGCTGAAAGTAAGACCAAGAGTTAGATTAACTAATTTATAGAAGGAGTTTTCAGTTGATTTAATACCTGTTAATAGGGTAGGGCCTACTGTTTTGTGGAGCGTGTGAGAAAAATGTAGGGAGTCATACCAAGAGACTCTCTTCTCTCGGCAGAGCAGTTAGGTTTATTAATTTAATACTAATTCGTCTTTTCAAATGCCAAGGGACATTAATTCTTTCAATTTAATGTCACATATTTCTTAGCATAATTTCAGATTTTAAGAGCATGTGTGTAGGCCTATGCATATTTCCTGCTTTTTAGGTTATGAACTTTCGGGCCCTAATGATGGATGTGTGGTAACAGAAGAAGAGCACTTCTAATTAGGCCAGTCAGTAGAGAATCGAAACAGGGGTGTATGTTGCAAAAGGTGGGGTAGAAGATTTTATTTTTTTAACTTGTATATATGGATACAATGATGTAAAAAAACAAAAATGCTAACATGGGCGACCTCGGGAAAACTTTTGGCGGCAAAATAACCTCGAAATTTTAGGACTAATTTTTGTTTTATGCCTATAACTCCTAAACGGTGCATCCTACCAAAAATGTTATGATATAACTAATTAAAGAGCATTAAATTCTGCGTTGAAGGGGTATCATAACGTAATAATTCGGTCAGGTAGTGTGGTCAAAAACCACGGTCAAAAACGACGATTTTTTCCAACTTTTCCAAAAACTGAGATATAGTTCTTAGTCTGCAGCTTGGAAATGAGTACTCTGAGAGAAAAACTCGTGACATAAAAGTTGTAGAGCATCAAATTCTGCGTCCACTGAGTACCAAAATTGTCAGTTTCGGTGAAATACACCTCTCGAAATTGGCGACCTCGAGAAAACTTTTGGCGGCAAAAAAACCTCGAAATTTTAGTACTATTTTTGGTTTTACGCCTATAAATCCTAAACGGTGCATCCTACCGAAAAAATTATTATATAACTAATTAAAGAACATTAAATTCGGCGTCGAAGGAGTACCATAACCAAATAATTTGGTCAGGTAGTATGGTCAAAACCACGGTCAAAGAATGACGATTTGGTCCAACTTTGCCAAAAACAGAGATATAGTACTATATATGAGTCTGCAGCTTGGAAATGAGTACTCTGAGAGAAAAACTCATGAAGTAAAAGTTGTAGAGCATCAAATTCTGCGTCCACGGAGTATCAAAATTTTCAGTTTCGGTGAAGTACACCTCTCGAAATTGGCGATCTCCCGGTGTATGGTAATTGGCATAGGAATCCCAAGAAGGTACCTGTGAGTTGCAACTCTAGCCAACCAAACCGAAAGTATCTTTCTATCACAATTCTTAATAATAATAGCAGTAATAATAATAATATTATTATTTAACAATAATTTAAGTATAATTTATATTTAGTGTATGTCTAGTGTATAGTGTCTACGCAGCATTCACCCCGCTTCCCTCCAATGCTGCAGAGGAGTGACACTATTTCGCAGTAGTGGATGGAGGCTATCTGCTTCATAAAGTTGTTTGGCCACCCAACGCCTCCTTCGACACCATCGCCAAGAGTTAATCCTCTTTTTAAAAAAAATACACTATGGTCCACGAAAGTTGCTATTGTGTTCGACAGGTAGGCCTAACCTGCTCAGAGTGGCACCAAAAGATCTGAGTTATTGCGGCGGATGAAGATTCGCTATTCCCCCGAAGTAATCTTTGATGTAAATACAATTAACCAAGTCGCTCAGGAAAAGTTTTTGGTCAATGAGTTTAATAAAAGTCTTCTCATTGAAGTCCTAAAAAGTCACTTCGAAGATTGTGACATTAAAGTCAATCAGGCCCATGCTGACTTGCTCATTTCCAAGGCCAAGGAGCATGAAAATGTCCCAATAATTGAAGAGGACATAGACCTTCTTGTGCTTCTGATAGGGCTTGACCAGCCATGCATCAACTTGGTCTTTCTGAAGCTGCTGATGTGCAATATTTGAGAACATCTTTCAAATTCGACCAATCCATATCCAGCCACATCTTTTTCATCCACGCGTTTAGTAGATGTGATACGACATTTGCTATTTTTGGTCGAGGGAAGATGAATCTGAGCAGCATTGCCACCTTTTCGAAAGAACTTCAGGACATCTCCTGATGCTTCGTCGACCCATTCACCAGCCATGATTAGATTGATGAGGCTGGTGATCTCTACACCGGAGATCCCACCAAAGTAGCTCTGGACGAACTGCGCCAATCCACGTTCACACGAGCAGTGGCCAAGGGAAAAGTGGACCTCGCAAGACTACCACCTGATTATGATGCTGCACGCCACCATTCATAACTTATCGGTGTTTCCATCAAATACAGACATGATTGGATAAAACAAGAAACCTTGAAGAAAGAGGATGGGTGCGTAGTAATGCGGGTCTAGTGCTACTAAAAACCAACAGATACGTGACTCCCTTGTCTCTACTCAAGACAGTGTCATGCCCTTCCAAGATAGCGTGTAGTAGAGCCTGCTCTTGCCGTAAGGCTGGTCTGAAGTGCTCTTCCATATGCAAGCACTACTGTGTTCAATAATGTGAGAACACTTGACGACAAAGATCACTTGAACCAGCTATTGGAGCCCGAGGAACAACCAGAGGAGGATGATGAGAGCTTTCTACCACTTCCACAGATGCTAATAGAGGAACTGGGCTCCTTGGTTTATTTTAATTATACACATTTATAAACATATATTTATTGACTAATGGTTTTTCAGGTACTTAGAATGGCTTTATTTGGTGACAGGTTTCGGGCTTAGCCATGCTATCCTTGATCAGGCTTATTAACATATTTCTATTATTAACAGTTTTTTTTATAGATTTACATCATGGTAAATTAATAAAATAACGGTATGGTGTATAATTCTTATGTGTTTTTAAATTACATTCATGTTTTTTTATTTACTCATGTGTTTTCATATTTGTTTTCTCCTTATTCACATTTTAAAATGATTATTTGATGATACTAAAGCAAGAATAACTCTGTAGGATATACACCCGTACTGTTGAAGCGTTCTAACTCATAGGTACCTTCATATGCCAATTGCCGGACACCGGGAGATTGCCAATTTCGAGAGGTGTACTTGACTGAAACTAAAAATGTTGGTACTCAGTAGATGCAGAATTTGATGCTCTAAAACTTTTATTTCATGAGTTTTTCTCTCAGAGTACTCATTTCCAAGCTGCAGACTCATATATAGTATCATATCTCAGTTTTTGGCAAAGTTGGAAAAAATTGTCATTCTTTGACCGTGGTTTTCGACCATACTACTTGACCGAATTATTACGTTGTGGTATTCATTCGACGCAGAATTTAATGCTCTTTAATTAGTTATATGGTAACTTTTTCGCTGGGATGCACCGTTTAGGTGTTAGAGGCAGAAAACCAAAAACAATTCTTCAAATTTCGAGGTTTTTTTACCGCCAAAAGTTTTCCCGAGGTCGCCCGTGTTAGCATTTTTGTTTTTTTACATGCTTGTATCCATATATACAAGTTAAAAAAATAAAAGCTTCTACCCCACCTTTTGCATCATACAATACCTCTACTGACTGGCCTAAATAGGCCTGTAATCAAAGTAACCAAAAATAATATGCAATTTCCATAGGTTAAAGAAACCCATTCCTTCTTACTATTGTACCAGGTGAACGGGCACAGGATTATCTGCCATCGCTGTGTGAGCAGAGATCTGAAGCTCACACACAATACTTGCAACCACCCTGTACAAGGTTCCAGAGAACTGGATAAACATCAGCTCAGTTTTTCAGTAAGTGCTAAGTGAAAAATACTTATTCAAACATAAACATTAACTTCCTGTGTATGGCTGCTAAATATTATAATTAAGTTATATGGTTAATTATAATAATGTAAATTACTTGAATGTACACTGAATGTTTTATAATTGATTTGTTATCTACATTGTATCTATTTGATTTATGTGCAACCTATATTGTTAGATCTGTTCCTGTGTACTATTTGTATCCTACATGTATTGTATATACCGTCACATATTTTGTACATACCAAGTCCGATATCATTTTAATGATCACGTGGACGTAAATAATAAATAATAATATTTTAAAACCTTAATCATCTATGTCTTAACAACTATGGTAATAATTAGGCCTATATGCTCTGAAAGAAAATGCTACAATGAAAATTCTTATCAATATATTTCAGGCATTATAAGTAGATTAAGTTATCTGTATCTAAAATAATTGCCCATTAATGCCACTTCTCCCCTACAGCAACTTTCCCTAGGTCCTGCGGGGCCTTATTACTATAAAATCAAATGTCATACTGGTAAAGTATTTTATTCAAATAATATTACTCACCTCTAACACTCGTTTTCTGATTGGATGAATAAGTTTGTTGTCATATAATGTATCAAGAAGTTGAAATGTGTCTTCACCATCCACAAAAAATGATTCAGCTTCTTTTACAGCCTGTGCAGGATCCTCGAAGTTATGTATGCTTTCTATGGAAAATCCTGTCAACACACATGTTAAATGATTACTACAATACAGTCATTTGTATTACAGTGGAACCTAGGTAATCCGAATTCCATTGATCTGAAAGTTTGGATATCCAAAAAGAAAAAAAAATATATATATACCGTATATACCCGAATACTACCCGCCCCCGAATAATACCTGCACCCAAATTTTTTTAAAGGGATTTTGGAGAAAAAAAATCTATAGGCCCATATATAAAATTTTTTTACCAGTTTTATTCTTAATTAAACAGTTATAACTAACTTTACATATCATAAAAGAATTAAATATGATAGGTTAAAATAACATGCATGGTAACAGCAGCCGAAATCTTGCCGTCTTCGACACACAGCGTTAGACTTTCAACAACAACACACTCAATTCAGCTATTCAGCGAGAATCCACACGCAATGATGTGCGTCCGACCCAAGGTCAAAGTCGTGTGGAAATTCACCGAACTTTACCGGCGTCTGTATGCGGACCATGTGCATAAGAAAGCGTCTTCGTCTCATTTTCCTTTCATTCCAGCTTCGCTACATTGATGCTACTACAAAATATTGTGTTATATTGTGCCGGTATGGTATAAAATGTCGAAATTCAGATGAGAGGAGTCTAGTATTCAAATAATACCCGCACCCCAGTTTTTCGTCTGCAATTTTTGAAAAAAATATGCAGGTAGTATTTGAGTATATACGGTATATTAAAAAATGAAGGAAAATTACATTATGAATCAGGAACAAAGCTAACGTTTATTCCTAACTTAACTTGATATGTATTTAGGAATGAACACAGCACCTTAATTAGTAGAAACAAAATTGGTTAACTTCTTTTGACACAAGGAACTAAACCTGCTTGACAATGCAATGTTGCGCCAGCACTGCATAAACATCAGGTCTGTCGGTCTAGTTGCAGCATTGTTCTAGGTCGCTACCCTCAACTTGTTTGCCTACAGCTTCACTATAACATGCAAATCACCACTAGCTCTTTCCATACTCTTTCACAGAGCACCCACAAATCTAAATTTTCCAGAATTCGAACAGAGGTCAATCCAAATATTTTGCATTCCTGAGTTTCCACTGTATTATTTTGAATAACAAGAAAACATACATTTTACGCACCCATTTTTTTGAAGGCCCCACTAATCTTTTCTGTGTATTCATCATAATCCTTTAAAGCATAAGGAACAAGTAAAATACGGTTCACATTGCACCTGTAACAAAAAATAAGAATTAATAATACAATAATTAGCCCCAGTGCTGCCTACCACAAATCTGTTGTCATTTGGTAGGCTGTGAAATTTAATTTCACACAGCAAAACTGAACTACAAAACCCAAATAACACTTCACCCTGTTCACTGCGGCCATTGAAAACTATCTCCATTCACTGTCACACATATCGCACCTTCTCTTGAATAAATGGAAATACAGAGTGGTTGCAGTAGCGGCTCGTGGCTTAAAACGAGAGTGTGCTGCAAATGCCATCTCATATAATCAACTTGAAATATTAAAAAATTATTAGTAGGCCTACAATTAATGCTTCACAGTGCAAGTCCATTCGACATTCCTTCTTACTGCAGACATTATCAATGACTTTCCTGTTGAATCCATCCATGTTTGCAATCATTTTCTCTGTATAGAAAGCATTTGAAGAGCTGTAAGACTCTGCAATGAAATTAACACCGAGAGACACTTCACCATCGTAGATGTTTATTCAATTTCCTCGAAAATAATCTTTGAGGCAATACGTTTTTACTTGATGTCGAAGTGTCTCAGTATTAATTTTGTTGCAGAGTCCTTGGTTTGCTGAACTGAAATCATTAGACCCGGCATAGTGACTCCCACACTCTTGACAAACAAACACTTTTACACAACTATTTTGTTCATACACCCCTTGTTTGATACCGACCAATAACGTTTAGCAATTCCTCGGATATAGACCCATCACGACCGTTTATCTTACAATTTTCTTGTAGGAATCATGAGGATGGCATTTTATTAGGTAAACCGTCTGCTCGTTACTGGACATGAAAGCTTCAGTGTGCAGTGATTAATACATCATATGTTGCCATTAAACAGCACAAAAACAGATTATTTTATACAACATAACTTGTTTGGGAATTGAAATAATATAAATGTACATTGATTAAAATCGCAATTTCAATTCGGCGCAAGCAAGTTCGTGTACTTTTATTCTGTTTGGCTGTTAGCTTACCTGAATGGTCAATTGGTAGCACTGGTCACAGCATGGACATGGTAACTCAAATTGTAGCACTTGAATTACTGTAGTCACAACATGGAGATGGTAACTCGAATTGATTTATGAATGGTATGCCATGATCTCGGAGCTGTTAGTTTTGTTTTTATACAACAAAGCACGAAAGTAATTATTATTTCTATAATCCGTTACATTTTTATTCATGGAATAGTCTTAATAAATCCAACTCGAGTTGACAAGTTTCATCAGCAGTGAATGTATTGGTCAACTCGTCAACTCTCGTGGGATTACCTATGATAAAACTATCAGAAACACGTTCACATGCAAACAGAACACACATTGGCATGTCGTCTGCTTGACAACTCCCATGCACATGTGCATGGTAGGGTCTTCCTATATTTAGTCGCTCGTCAAATTTCCTACATTGCTGCTGGGTGTGCCTCGTTCAGTTAGTTCTGGGATATGTTTTAATCTCTATTTCATCAACTTCTCCTCACTAAGGGCATGTGGATTTTGCCTTGCTTTTTAATTCGACATAGAACAGTTTCATTACGTATACTTATTTACAAGATTATGTTTAGAGTTTCTGTGTGGGACCGGAAAACCAAGATTTTTAATGAACTTTCTATGAACTTTTCCACAATAACCTTTTTCTAAATACACCTGTAGTATAAAATGTATCCTTTGATGTAACATATCATTGTTGTTCTGGCAGAAGTCCTATATATCAGTTTTGAGATACAGCTGAATAAAAATACCCACTTCTTCCTCCTACTGGGTGCACAAGATCCGAATTGGCCACTGACGCAACATAACCATGCTGGGGAGTAGAGCTCCAAAGCTTGTGCAGAACACTAGCAACTACTCTGTATTATTGTAGCTGTAGGAGAAAATTTATTCACTGACCATCACTTTATAATCAACTCATTCATGCTGAGTGAGGCAGCTAAGTTAAAGTAACTAGACGTCCCAATTTGGCCAGGACAGTTCCAATTTTTGGAGTCTAGTCCCCTTGTTCCCACTGGGATGGCTATATGTTCTGGTTTTTAGAAATCAAATCAAATCAAATTAAATTCCTGGTCATTTGAGGCTTCAACATATAATTTATGTTTTTAGGTAGATTTTCAAAGAAAAATCTACCTATTGCAATGGATACCACTTTATGATTTTCGAAAAATTCTTTCATATCTTTACGTTTCATGCTCCCCTGAGTACGAAACCACCGCCCGTTAAAAAAATTTTTTTGTGATATTTATATATATATATATATATATATATATATATCTTTACACGATAGCGGCCGTCATTTTGAAGATATTTGAACCAAATTTTAATATGTTATTTCTAGGCCCAATAGTTCGGACAAGTTCGTTAATGAGCAAAATTGGCCCAAGGGGGTGGTCGGGGAGGGGGTTGAAATTTTTAAAAATGTATATCTCGGCCCCTATGGAGTATAGAGGGAAACTTTGTTTGAATAAATTAGAGTACTCCCTATGGAGTTCACAGTGACACCAACGATTCGGGGGTTCGAGTGAGGGTGGGGGTGGGGGATGAAAATTCGAAACTTTTGAAACCACGTCTTGTGGGGTATCGTTGAAAAGCTCTTGATGAGTACTCTACAAATCAATAAATAGTTTCTTGATAGCTCTCATATGACGCGAGATTTTAATGTTTGAAAATAATAACACTTGAAAGAATTATTATAATATCATAATTTTGTCTTGTTTAGCGGCTTTGCTAATTTTATTCATTGCTGATCTTGCGCACGGCCTCCCAGAATATTATATCCTATTCTTGTTGTCAAAACAAATGATTGTAGGCTCTTCCTCTTTACCGAATTCAGTTCTTATTACTGCAGGTTTACCATGCCAAGGCTAAAGAAGAAGAGTGCTATGCAGCGACAATAAATTAAACCAAAAGCACTTCGAAATCTACCTCCGCCTGTAAGCCTGCCTAAAGGGATTTTTTAGTAATGTCAGTCATTAATTCAGTTCAGGATCTTTAGTAATATTGACGCTGAACTTTGTATGAGGGTAAGTCAATAAGTATAATAATACTTTTTGCTTTGTCTCTTGTAGGTTGGCTGTACAACTTTTGTTCTTGCGCCTGTCGACAACATGTTGTTCATTTGTTTGACCAATATGACTTCATTGAGTGTTGTGCTGTTGCACATTAAACATGACTGCACTGCTCAGTGTTTGCACCAAAGAACACCATGCAGTGATCCATTTTTTGTTGTCCGAAGGTGTACCAGGAGCCAAAATCCATCGAAGACATTCCACACAATATGAGAGCAATGTTTTACCATGGCGAAGCGTAAGAATGGATTGAAAAGTTAAAAAATGGTTGGACAAGTGTGAAGGACAAGGAAAGAAGAGGACGCTCATTCACATACACTAGTGGCACCAACACTGAGCAAGTGCGTATCATGATTCAGACCATATGCAAATTAGCCAAGGTTCTGCATATGATAAACCAAGAACTGAAGGAAGTAGTGCATACGTGGCTTACTACTTAGCTCAAAAACTTTTTTTCTGAGGGCATCAGGAAGCTTGTGCAACGATGGGTCAAGTGCACTGAGAAGCAAGGGGACCATGTTGAAAAATTAGATACCGGTAATTGAAAGTTTTGAATTGTTGTTGCAATACATTTAAAAAAGAGAGACCGGATACTTATTGACTTACCCTCGTATTTTTAGCTGGATTTGCTAACCTTTATGTTTTCCGTTGGCATGAATGTTCTAGGATGTATAGGGCTGGTATTCATAAACAAGACTTTGGATGAAAGTCGACTTTACAAAGAACAAAGTCGCCATTTTCGTATTCACAGTCGAGACTTTGACGAAAGTAAACTTCGATTGTGACTTTACTTCGAAGTCACCGTCAATCGCGACTTTAAAACTTTGACTTTGGCGTATTCACATAATTAAATATGGCTGATATTTTGGAAGTTGTTGAATTTGCTGAGAATATTGGCGGCATCCAGGAAATTATCGACGCTGCACCTGTTTCTCGGCGTATTATTAGAGATGCGCAAAACCCTATTGAATTTGGATAGCGAATTTAAAGCTAGATATAGCCTAGTTTTGATAAGCAGACGGTGTTGGATATCCTCGTAACCATGTTTGAAGATGGACTGAATAATTTTAGTCGAATAATTACCAGTTCCGCCGGTATCTACTACTAATATCGTTACGATATTATGCTACAGGTAAGGATAAAAGGCCAGATTTATATTATAGTGTATTTCATTTTATAGAGGTTATGTTATATGGTCTTGCATACATTTAAGGTTATGATATAAATGTACCCAATAGTTATTGTTTTCCTTACATATTTTACGCGTGGAGTAAGCCAGCCAACTGTGAGCAGAATTATAAGAAAGATATCTGAATTAATTGCTGGGAAAAGGCCACAATTTGTCAAGTTCCCGGATCAAGCTGAGTGTCAGCCAGCATGTGTATGAAAGGTTGTGGGAGCCATCGATGTTCCTGTAATGAATCCTGATGGTGAACATGCTGAAGTATTCCGTAAACGGAAAAGTATCTTCAGTCTAAATTGTCAAGTGAGTAGCCAAATAATTTCTGTGAAAAACAATTTTAGGTTGTGCACTAGGCTCCTCCCACCAACTCTAATGGGGACCGCCAGGGTAGCTATGCCATCTATTGTGCCAAAGGGGAAACTGGGGTTTAGGGTTCCAATGTCACCTTCTAAATGTCTCACCATTTTAACTACTAGCTACGCCATCTGTTATGCAAATGGGGAACTGGGAAAAATTAAACAATTTATCTTTCCTTTATTCTCTTCCTTTCCCTCGCTTCCTCTGACCTTCTCCTTGCCCTACCTGCCTATGTGGGACATATTCCTAACCGTAAATTTCACATCGACTGGTATACGAAACCTTGACCAGCAGCCTTAACCACTTCACTATGAGCAATTGCTGAGCGGTGAAGGGAAAATTCATCTGTTTAAGTTTAGAGAGCTTTAACACATGAGAAATAGCCGCTTTCGTTTACTAATTTTTTATCATTGTGAAATATTATGTTGGCTCTGGAAAGAGCTGTTTTGGTGCAAGGGTTTTGCCTAATTTTTATTCAGCCAATATTTTCACTGTACAGTGTACAAGTTATTTGGACACAAGATCTTAATTACCTATATTTTCACTTATTCTCACACATTCAGGAAAACACCCACACACTAGCTTACGGTACACTATATTTCCTTAACCTAGCATAGGCCTACAAGTTAAAAGTGTCAGTAACTCCTATGAACAAGATGATATTCATCATTCTTTATGTACTATCATATTATCCCATACAAAATAACACATCAGTCTATCATTTATAATCTGTAGTCTATTCGACCATCGCTGAGTTCAGTCTGCATGTAATTAAATTTGTAATAGTGAGGATATTGTATTTATCCCTATCGGTGCTGCCTGCCTGAGTTGGTCAAGGAATTCTTCACTTTGATGAAAAATGCATACCAGTGTACAAGTCATTTCACAACATAGGCCTATTACTTCTTTGTAGGATTATTTTTCTGTTTCTCCTGAAACTAAAACATTTGTGTCAACTGCAAACAGAATAATATCTGGTATTTATTGGGAGATCATTGATATAAAGTAAGAAGAGTAATTGTGGAACACGATGCTTTAAATCTTTTTTCTTTGATTTGTATTACCCAAATCATATAGCCTATCATGCTCATGTTAATTGTATTTTGTTGTAGGCTGTCGTCAACCACGAGAGGAAGTTTATTGATTTCGTTACTGGATGGCCTGGTTCCACCCATGATAACAGAATCTTCAACAACAGTAGCAACTGCATGAGATTTGAAAGGGGCCTAGTACGAGGAATCCTTGTTGGTGACAGTGGCTTATGCTTGTAGGTCATTCTTGATGACACCCCTCCTCAACCCCACAACACCTGCAGAGGAAGCATACAGGGTGGCATATTCCAGAATTGAAAAGCTGTATATAATATTTTGATTTTATGTATGTATGGTATGTAATGTGTATGGACATTGAAATAAAATTGAAAACTACAGGCAAAGGAAATCTATCTCTCATTGCTTTCTGGTGCAATTCCTTCATGTTCTGCAAAGTGAGATCGTGTATTTCTTAATACTGCTCTATTTCAATTTGTTTCCTCTCTTCTAAATACTGTGAAGCCACTCGCGTTGCTTCTGGACAGTAGGCCTATTCTTTTAAGAAAACAGGCCCACCTGCTCAATCCACTGTGCACCTTGAATCTCAATGCCGGATGGAGCCACTTCGATCACTGTTCACAGTCAGTCATTGGTGGCATCTTCGAGACTTTCATGATTCAGAATGATTCACAATATTTCATTACAAGAGAACTGAAACTCCAGTTTTGTTAGTTGTTAAATTTTCACTTGACAAGCAAACTTAGATTTACCTTTGGTAATCCGGACGGCCGTTTCGCACTATTTTAGTGCATCATCAGCGGTTTTCGAACTGCTACTGGTGGGTGCCTGTGTTGTACACCTAGGTGGTGTGGGTGTTGCGTTGGTCTTGAGGTGGGAGTGGGAGTATTTGCACTAAAATAGTGCGAAACGGCCGTCCGGATTACCAAAGGTAAATCTAAGTTTGCTTGTCAAGTGAAAATTTAACAACTAACTTTTGTTAAAGCAATCAAGAATGGACACTCAAACATACAGTTATTCCAGTTTTGTGACAGTGATCTCCATTCACTTCAGCAAAAGGTAAATGAAACAAATAGTAGCCTAGAACTTTGGCTGAAAGAGAAAAAACCCTTTCTAAATACCGATAAGACAATATATAGGCCTATGCTCTTTCATTCACAAAATCTTATAGGCAACCTGCAAGTTAGACATAATAACACAACCTTGGGCCAAATAAATACTACAACATTTCTTGGGCTATGGATTGACCAGGATCTTACATGGGAACCAAATATAGCAAATTTAAGTAACAAACTTAGCCAGTTTTGTTATGCTATTCATATACTCAGGTATCAACAATAGATGTAGGCTATTAAAGACATATTTCAGCTGTGTCCATTCAGTATTAAGTTAAGCATTTCTTTTGGGGGACATTCAACAAAAGCTAAGCAAATATTCAAACTGCAAAAAAGAATAGGTCTACTAAAAGTTATGCTCCAATTACCATTCAGGACACCAAGTAAACCGATATACGAAACATTAAAAATCTTGCCCCTACCATCCCTCTATATATTAGAAACTGTGACATTTATACACAAAATTAGGAACCTATTCATGAAGAATTCACAAATACATCACTACCAGACAAGAACAGCTAACAATATTCATTTATATACTACCAGGAGCTTGAACATAATTTCTCATATAGGTTTTATTATGTATGATAAACTACTTAACAATCTTAAAATGCCAAAGATTCAACATTTTAAAAAACAAGTTAAAACTCTACTTCTAAAATATTATTTATTTTACGATGTACAAGAATTCCTTAACTCTGTGGAAATTTAATCAGAACCCTACATGACATTCTTACAAAATACTGACAATGAACATATTAATACTTCATTTTAAGAAATTTATAAATGTGTATTTTAATTATTCAGTCGCTATTTGTATTGTAAGAACCAAAAATATGCTTAAAGAATTAAGAAGATAATGGACATTGTATCCTGACAGCTAATAAAGAATTCTTATTATTGTTATCGTCATCACAATACAATTACGCTTTTGCAAAATGGCTGAGTGTAATGCGCACATCGATGTTATTTTGTTCGAGATTTGCCCACCGCCTCCTAGACGTACAGCAATTTCAACAGTTTGTACACATAATTCATTTAAAAGGCAGTGGATACGATTGCCAACGTTACAACAACATCGTCAAATCTCGACTTTCCAAAGTCACGGTCAAAGTCTCGCAACTAACGTCTATGAATTCGACTTTAACCAAAGTTGAACTTTGCTTTGAAAGTCTATTTTAGGAAGTCGTCTTCCAAAGTCGCGTTCTTGAATACGACCCTAGCATAGCTAATCATTCTTTATAGTTTATTCACTTTTGGCCTACCTAATTCAATTCTAGACTGTAACCAATTCCATATTTCCCACATGGCACTGAAGGGGATGGGGTACAAAAACGTTAGGACTCTCTTACATATGTGTTATACCTCAGTAAATTGATAAAAGAGCAGAAAGAAGAACAAACTTACACTGATATGTGTCAGGTACAAAATATGTTCCAGCATTTCACATCCAAAGAGATACCTTATAAAATTATTTCTAAGATTGTGGAATTTGTGTTATGTCTCCCTGGTACAAATGCAGTCAAGCAGTGGGTAACGTACATGCGAGAAAACTCACATGAAAGTAGACATTTTGAAAGCAATGAAATTAATAGGCCTACAGTTACTTTGAAATACAGTTGTTCAGAATTCTATGACTTCTCAAAGGGACAAAAACATCTCCTGGATCAATTTCGTCACAGAAGTAATAACTGAGTGTTAAAAGCTGTTTGTAGTTACTTAAGGAAGTAATTCGCCATCTGTAGAAACCGTGTCACATTATCATATTGTGGTGTCTTTTATTCAGATCACTGTGAAAAGTTATTCAATTGGTCCCAGCTTTGACTCCCATAAATACGGTAAGTTAATCCTTGCTAAGTGAAAGTGCTAACGGGGTAAAAGATTGTGGGCAGCCAATGAGAGTGCTGGAAGACAATTTAAGGTCTGTATTACACAGAAGAAACAACACAGAATGTGGGGTTATTGACTATATCACCTTATTTTATTATCTTTAATATAAGCCTAGGTTTCCTGCTACACGATCAGTTTACTCGATAATATTACTATGAAATAGCTACTTTCACGTGAAGCCTCTATTGTATACTCTAATCCAGCCTGCTTAATATTCTCCTGTTGAGGTACAGAGTATCTCCTTCTCACAGTGAACTCAGCTGGTCTTGCAGGTAGTATGACAGAAACAATAGGCCTATTAAACTGTAAAGCTCACAACTAGCACCATTCTTCTCTATACACTACTGTTTAGGGGAGAAACACTGAATGTATTAACACTAAAATGTGTTGAATTTCAAGACTAGGCTACTCACTCTTTAAGAAATTCTTCAACATCATGGGTTGCATACTCCAGATATCCAGAAGCATGCTCTGTAAAGCTGGATAGAAGTAAAATTTGCCTTTTTGTCGCTGTCGTAGTTCTTTGAACTGGCCCTAAGAACAGCAAATAGGTTAGGTTACATTTTCATTGTACTCTTTTATCAGTCTGCGTTTCATATCTTACTAGAGGAAACATAACAATAGAACCAGAAAGAAGAGATAAAATGAAATGTACTGCTATGGAAAATATGAGTAGGCTAGGTCTAAAATTCTGAAAATTTGAGCTATAGCGAATTTCAAAGAATTGTCTTCTAATGGAACAAAATAAATGTCTTTTAAAATAATTAAATGCCATTTTAAATTTATGGTAAAATCCAGATATAGGCCTACTTGACCCATTCTTAAAAACTAACATTCCATTCATAAAACACCTAATATCACACATATTTTGTTATACATAGTTACGTGGACGAGAGGAGATGTTACCTTGGCAAATCATTTGGTCCAACCCACCCGCCCTAAACGTTACAATTTCTTTTATACCATGATCTAGCGAAAAGTAGTCAAATCTCCGCCATATTACCTTCCTGAAATGATACAAATTTTCATGATAGGACGCCAGAGCTCAGACGTCACACCAGCAGAGCAGGTAGAATTCTGGGTAACAGGTTAACCAACACACTACACTAATATCGGTTCATAACCTAACCAAACCAAATGAATCTAACCTAACTTAACATAACTGCCACTGAAGTAGAATCTACCTGTCACAACTTACTTTAATGCAGAGGTGTTGTCTGTCCCTGTTGGTCACCCTGCTTTGCTCAGAAACAAAACACATTGCATCGCCCATACAAACATACAAATCACGTAAATGGGTCAAGCATGTATGGATTAACTTATGCCAAATTTATTTTACTTTATCTGAACACTGTAACATAATATTATACACTAGCATGTACCCGCGGCTTCGCCCGCGATAATTATTTCAAAAATTAAAAATTAAGAGCATAATAGTTAAATCATTATATTTATTAACACCTAAATCACGTGGACTACATACCATGATTAGATAGCGTCGCCTGGTAAAAGCGACCTCAGATTCGATATCCTTGGCCCAGAATACCCCTGTACAGTGAGTTTCGTCCAAATCGAACAATGTTTGACCATATTTAGGCCTATCCCTCTTCCGTGTAGGTTGAAAATTTCATATGTGTACGGGCCTTGACATTCTAAACAAATGAATCGACCAGCGTGGGCTTACAACAATCTAGCGATCGCGATGCTTTTATTAGAGGTTTTTAGAATTCAAAAAAAATTTTTAAAAATCATGGTTAATGTTCCCACTAGAACCAGCAGTAAACCAATTTTTAAAAAGCTTAATATAATGCCTTTACCATGTTTATATATTTTGGAGACTGTTCATTTCATTCATTGTAATCAACAACTTTTCAAATATAACCATGATCTCCATAAGTACAACACAAGAATCTCTAATGATATACATCTCAATAACCATAGAACCACTAAATTCCTAAAAAGCATTGCACATCAAGGCATTAAACTGTATAACAAAGTGCCCAACTCATTCAAAAAGTTAGATCCTAAGAAATTTAAACACAAAGTAAGTTCCCTATTAAAGGATTTCTCATTCTTTAATGTAAACGAATTTTTTCAGTCCTCCTTTAAAGATTTATAATTTGACTAATTTCTCCTCCGTTACAGGATATCACTCTTTCTCTCTCTCTACTCCAATTTCTCTTGTTAGTCTCTATGTATGCCTTGTGATTGTGATTCATAGTCCTAAACTGCCATGTGACTATTCAATCTCATTTCTACCTCAATTACCTTGTTTCTCGCATATTTCTTTTATTTAGTGTATGTACAGAAAATCTTCTAGGCTAACTTAATTTTAGTTTCTTTCACAGTTGCAACATATATAACTAATTTATATTTTGTCCTGTAGTATTTTATGCTCTGTATTATAACTAGTTTTAGACTTAATCTTAGGAAAAAAAAAAAAAAAATGATTACCACGGTATGACAAAAATAGCCAAAGCCAACTGCAATTGATTTGACATTGGTATAAGCCTACACACCGAGTTGCTGGAAGAAGTTTAGTGAAAGTGAAGTGTTTACCAAGCTCATATGGACCAGCTCACCATATGAGATTCTAACCGAGCTACCCCCTCATCAGAGGGAGGCCCTAGCCCTGAATGGGACACATATGGCTCATTCATTCATTCATTCATTCATTACTGAAATCTGATGCTTCGACAGCGCTAAAATCACGTTTTCTGCCAGTTTTTCACTCACAACTCGCGAACGAAAGCTAAAATTAAAAATCCAGCTTCGATGCACATTCGCCCACCTTTCAGCCCATCTATGTTTAAAATTTCAGATCTCTGCGTTCAGTAGATTTCGCTGGGCATCGTGGACAGACAGACAAACACGTCCTTTTATTATTTTAAGATAGCATGTGCTCGCGATAATTATTTCAAAAATTAAAAATTAAGAGCATAATAGTTAAATCATTATATTAACACCTAAATCATGTAGACTATATATCACGATTAGATAGCGTCACCTGGTAAAAGCGACCTCAGATTCGAGTTCCTTGGCCCAGAAAACCCCTGTATAGTGAGTTTCGTCCAAATCGAACGTTTGACCATATTTAGGCTAATATTGATTATCCCTATAATAATAATAATAATAATAATAATCCTCTTCGGTGTAGGTTGAAAATTTCATATTATGTTCGCGTGCCTTGACATTAAAAACAAATGAATCGACCAGCGTGAGCTACAACATTCAAGAGATCGCGATGCTTTTATGTCGAAGGTTTGACAAAAATAGCCAAAGCCTAGTGTAATTGATTTGTATTACTGAAAACTCATGCTTCGAAAACGGAATAAATACACGTTTTCTGCCCGTTTTTCACTCATAACTCACGAACTAAAGCGAAAATTAAAATTCCGGCTTCGAGGTGCACATTCCGACCCTTTAGTCCGCCTATGTATAAAATTTCAGATCTCTGCGTTCAGTAGATTTCGCTGGGCATCGCGGACAGACAGACACTTCCTTTTATTAATATAGATAACACATGGGGTAGGCCTAACAGTGATTTCAGTAATTCAAAATACACGCCCCTAGGTTTTCATTTGTATGTCCCCACAATTCATTACGACCTGTTCTGAATACTCTACCTTCCTCATAATCCAATGGGTTTATTTTTTCAGTAGTTACTTTGCAAGTAGGTAAAGCTTGCTCTTTATCTTCCACACAAGACACAATTAGGTTAGGTGTAGCAGGAATGTCAACAGTACCACCAATGACATTGCTTGTCAGCATTTTAAAACCTTCGGATAGGCGTATGCTTTCTCTTCTTTGAATGTCATTTAGTCTTTTGATAAGCTCCTGGGCACTGTACTCTCGAGGAACTCCATGAGTTGTTCTGAATACTCTTCTATCCTCATAATCCAATGGGATTACTTTTTCAGTAGTTAGTTTGGGAGTAGGTGAAACTTGCTCTTTATTTTCCACATGAGAGGCAATTAAGTTAGGTGTAGAAGGAACGTCAACAGTACCATCAATGACATTGCTCATCAGCATTTTAGCAGCTTTGGATTCTCTTCCTCTTTTTTGATTGTCATTTAGTCTCTTGATAAGCTCCTCGGGACTGTACTCTTGAGGAACTCCACCATGTGCATACTTTGCATAGATATTGAATACGTTGAAGTCAAATGGCTTGTTTCTGGTCAAAAATCGTGTTACAATCTTATTAATGATTCCTAGTCTCTTGTTCTCATCTTTAATATCCTTAGTAGTTGTGATGGTGGCGACTGCAGCTATATCAGCTCTAGAGTCATCCAAGTACTGGCTGCCAGATTGGCAACTGGCATTGATTGCATTTAAGATGTCTAAAACATCCTGATCTAATTCAAGTGCAATTTTTTGTAAGTCAAGCTTGGAGAAGACTGCACTTGCAAGAGGTGTCATGACGAGTTTTTTTTCTGGTGTGTTTATTCCTAACTCATTAATTCTCTTAAGCGTCATAAGAGACAACAAACTGGCTTGTTCTACTGTTAGTATCAGTTTACTTGAACTGACTTTAGGTTGTTCTGCTTTGAAAGTAGAATTAGTTATAAATACAGACTCAACTGTGAGTGTTTTATTTATGACATAAGGAAATTCGCAAGTCCAAACCTTATCAACATTCTTCTTTTTCAGTTTGCTAGATTCTGGACTGATTTCAAATATGACCCGAGAGGCAAATTCTACTGCCTTGCTGGCCTGGTCATTTATCAATGGCATGTCAAAATCATGACATTTTGTTTTAAATTGTTTGATCAATTCTTGAAAGTCAAACTGTACACCATCTTTGACGAATGTGATTTTGTTCACAGCCATGATGAAATCGATGGAATGTGAGTGAATCAAATAATATGTCTTAAAACTGATATTCTAATTTCAATGTAGGTACCTACTTCAACAAGTGTTGTTTTATACTGGCTCTGGTATATCGGTATTGAAAATAAATCTATGATTAGGATTGTTTAAACTAATGGCTATACGAAAGAACCTAGTTGCTGTCAAATTAGATATAACTGGCTCTACATATATACTGTGCCACAATATTAAACACTATGTTGTCGTACAATGGTGTCGCTTCTAACGTAATAATTAAATTGCTGTTTTGATCGGTGATTTCTATTGAAATATTCACATCACTTTACTTTACACAAGTTAAAGAATCTTGAAAAAAATAATCTTGAATCTCTATATCAACCAACACCACACAAGTAACAGACCACACAGTAAATTACGAAAAAACTATCGAAACTTGGGTATTCCCACCACCATCCACCAATAAGCTGACTTCGGAGAAGGGCAGGGTTGCCAGATCAGAAACGTAAAACAGTCGTAATAATAATAATGAGAATTGCGCACATTGTGCATGTGTTCTTGAAGGCTTCTTTAGTCTCATTGACAAAGTTCGCTGATTGAGCACTTCCTTGCAGTACACTTCTCCATATGATACCTTTCACACTTTTTATCGCACAATCTGCAAATACATGTGTCCCTTGGGTCATGGAACGTGTTGTCCGCGCACATCCTGTGATGAAACCCATGGACCGCTAAACCTGTCACAATGCGCCTCATCTCATAATTTGTCTCCGTCCATTCTCGATTGATCATTGCTTCCGTCGAGTAGAACTCCTCCCATATTTCAGTCTTTTTGTGTTCTAACTCTGCGAGTAGCGTTTTGTAGCTGCTCGTAGTCGGTAGTAATGTTTGATGCCTCAGATCGTCCACAAAATATGTTTCTCTCGCGAGTAGATAAACTAGTCTCGAGGGGGCATACTTTGATATTCCCAGAATCCTCTTGAGAAATCTAGCTTTAAGTCCTTCAATTGATCTCATCTGCTTCAATGTTAGGTGTTCCCATATAAGCTCTTGTCCATAGCTGAGTGTGGGGCATATTTTTGCTTCAAACAACCTCATCGCAGTGTTCAAAGACATTAGCCTTGGGTTCTGGATGTCGTATATTGCGCGGATTCCTTTATGTGTATCGAAAAACATTAAACAGTCGTACCAACCACTGAAAATAGTCGTACCCTAGTTAAAATCGTCGTACACTTTAGCGAATTGTCAGGATGAAGAAGATGATGATGATGATAATGATGATGATGATGATGATGATGATGATGATAATAATAATAATAATAATAATAATAATAATAATAATAATAATAATAATAATAACGTAATAATAATGATTGCCAAGTGAGGTACTCTGTACAGACATTTTTTCTATAAATGGTGGTTAAAAATTTGCTTTTGTAACCTATAATGTGCTACTGCTCACGCATGCTGACTTGATTGTTCACCGACTACTCATAGTGCAGGCCGTACTGGCGCACGAGTATGCAAAACTTTTCGGACGCAGTTTCTTTTTGGATTCTTAATTATGACACCTTACAGTATGTAGAAATGCAGGTTGCCACCAAATATTGTGGTCGAGGTTATCTTGATCCGCCATTAAAGATGGCGGATGAGCCACATCATGTTTACGCCATTATCTCCGTGATCCCTCGTCCAATCTTTCCGTTCTTTTTTTAAAATAAAATGAAATTAAAAATACAACCAGATGTTATTACACATTTTTTAATATCTTCTACCCTTTGAAAGTTATTTAGGTGCAAAGTGTTTTTTTAATATTCATAGAAAGGGTACCGGTATACTGAAAAATGACACTATTTACAATTGGTTTAACAACTTTTTACGTTTATTACATGCATTCCTAGTACATACATATATTTTTTATTCAGTTTCAAATATAAACTACATGTTTGCAGTCCTCAACAATACATACATATAGTGGTATTCAGTTCATTTGCTTCTTTTTTACAGCTGCAACTAATAAATGTCGTACAGCGAGACCTACAATTGCACGGTGGTACTATGTAATCAGGCACTGCCTTTTTTGTAACATACTTTGGTAGAAGTTCATTGCTATTTTTTTCATAACCAAATTCCGTCAAGTCTAATGGCTCGCACAAGGGGTTGAAAGCGTTCTTCCATATGTATTTTTGGGCTGATGCACGTAAAGCAAGTTGATGTAAAGTATCTGTAGAGCATGGAATTCTGTCTGACAAACCAGTCTCACAATTCGAGATATGGATATATAACGTGCTTCGTCTGCTGTTAGTCCTGGTTTATTTATTAGTTTTAAATATAGTTGTTCCAGAGCTGTTTACTGTGAGTGAGGGAGAGGTAGTCCATTTCCCAATGGCTTAAGGACGTCTTGTGCGTAAGGTTGTTTAATTTCATTGTAGGCCTTTCTCATTGAAGATATTTTGCTTGTGTCGCAACCAGTAAAAGTGTGTAGTGCGGTAGGACATTAATAATTTT
The DNA here is from genome assembly GCA_964059195.1 of Ectobius pallidus. Classification (NCBI taxonomy): domain Eukaryota; kingdom Metazoa; phylum Arthropoda; class Insecta; order Blattodea; family Ectobiidae; genus Ectobius; species Ectobius pallidus. Next base: position 105,446,487 of record CAXKWD010000003.1, on the reverse strand, counting down.
TTCTCCCAAAGAGTCAGATACTAAATGGCGACCTAAACTAAACTAAACTCCGTGGCGCTACATCCCCGGAAGGACTTGGCCTACCACCCGGCCGCTGCATCATCTCCCGTAGGCAGATGGCAGGATTGGGGGGCATGTGGTCACCATGCCGACACCCACGGCCGTTAATGGTGGTTTTCTGGACCGGAGCTGCTACTTCTCTATCAAGTAGCTCCTCAGTTTGGAATCACGAGGCTGAGTGCACCCCTACCAGACCTCCCTACCTCAGAAAAATCCGATGAGGTACCGGGAATCGAACCCGGGCCGACGGATCTGTAGTCAGCAACGCTAACCACAAGACCACGCCGGCGGACAAATGGCGACCTATTATTCTTAATTTGTTAGATGTAACTTTCATCCATAGACCCGAGCAGTTATAATTTTTAAATTTTGGCCAGAAATGAATTGCCAAAACAAAAAATATCAGTAGGCCTATCTGAACTATGAATCATTAGCTCTGATCCAGGTTGTACAGCATGAAAAGCACGCACGTATATTCTGGTGTCTGCTTCAGTATGATTTCATCTTAGATCCAAAACCTCTTAAGTCACGGCTCCCTGGATTTTGAGACATTTAGTTTCGTCATCAAATCTTCCAAATATCACCAAATCTTGATTTTCATTCAGTTTAACATAGTGATTTGCACTTTTGCACAGGAATCTTACATGTCCTTGTTTATTTGAAGAGCAACATATAAAATTCTTGATATTTTTAGCTCTGTGAGTGGATGGTCCCAAGATTTTGAGTTGTACAGGACTGGAACCTTTTTCATATCTTTTCGCTTCCATATTCTTCATAGAAATTTCACCATATCTATCGAAAAGTTGTAAATTCTTTGTACGTTAGGTCTGGAATAGAAAGAAATTATGTACTTGTAGAAAGTTCCTGTGAAGTCCCCAAACGTATTTACGTAGTTGAATGATGAACACAAGAGCCATCCAGTCAAATATATGAATCATACAATGACTTGACGAAAGACCGTAGTCTACATCATAAGCGCAACTAACTTCATTGTCAATAACATTCATAAGAACGAGCTTATCAGGTTTTTTCATGAACCCATGCACATCAGTCAAGGCACGAGGATATTCTGCTAGTTCATGACTACCAATAGACTTCGGGTCATATTCACGTTGAATGGATAACGTTACAATCTTATGGATGTCAAGAGAGCTTCAGAGCTCTGGTCTCTGGCATGGTCACACTGCATTAGCAGTCAATTTGGGTCCCAGTCACCCGCTAGGATGAAAGAGTGGGTTTGTTTAATTTTGCTAAATAACAGTATTATGTATAAAAAGTCTCCATTATTTTGCTTACCTTGATTATAAGAGATGCTGAAAGTGTAGTCCCACCACTACCAAACATTCTTGGCACCTTCTTAGTAAATTTGCATTTACATGCAGAAGTTATTCTTACTGGTGAGCAGAACCTCAAAGCTTGCTCCGAATGCTAGTGACTGCTCTGTAGAAAAAATACAACAAAACCTGTATTAAAGATTGCTCCTTTTTAGCAACCGCCCCATTAAAGACCAATTTTTCTAGGAACAGACATTAAAACCCACAACAACAATGCAATAATTCATATCTCTATTAAAAGACCACCCTTCTCTCTACCAAAGACCAGTATTCCTGTTATTTATTCCTTTTTACTGACCAGTTGTAAAGTAATCACTTTCACAACAGGATAATATCAGTGGCTGAAAGAAAATATCGTATTTCAAAATTGTAAGTAGTTTCTGGACTTTTTATGAGCATGAAAACAAGATTCATTCGAATCATTGGAGATCACCAATGTGGATTTAGATGAAATAGATCGCCCATTAATCATAAGGATGAGAATGGATGCATTATATATATACACCGTTTTTAATAATAATTTGTGGTTTTAGAAGATCCATTAATTACATAAGTTTTTTAAACTTTTAAAAACTTTCTTAAAGTTTTATACTCAGTTATAGATAAAACTGGGACGACAAGTATGGTATCAACATCAATGGTGTCAGGTTGACAAACCTCAGGTTCGCAGATGATATTATCCTGCTAGCAGAATCAGCAAAAGATCTAGAAGAAATGCTAAAAGACCTGGAGGCTACCAGCAAAGAGGCAGGATTGCACATGAACCCCACAAAAACTCAAGTGATGACCAACAAAGAAGAAACCCCCATCCACATCGGCACTACACATCTAAAGTACACTCAAGAGTACATATATCTAGGACAAATGATCTCGTTTGGTAACTGCATGGAAAAAGAAATCAAAAGACGGATCGGCTTGGCGTGGAAGAAATTTTGGTCATTGGAGTTCTTACTGGCTGACAAAAGACTGAAGACAGCAACGAAGTCTGCGGTCCTAGAGAAATGTGTGGTTCCAGTACAGCTCTATGGGTGCCAAACATGGGCGCTTACTGCAAAACAGCGGCAAGCATTACAGGTATGCCAGCGTAAAATAGAGCGATTTATCCTCCACATCTCATTAAAGGACAAAATCCGCAACACAGAAATCAGGAAAAGAACAGGTATGAAGGATGTGGCAAATACAGCGGAACAGTTGAAATGGAGGTGGGGAGGCCATGTGATGCAAATGAACCAACGAAAATGGGCACAAAAAGCTACAATTTGGGACCCCAGAACAGGCCGGAGAAGTGTGGGGAGGCAAAAGACCAGATGGGAGGACGACTTCATCAAAACATCAGGAAGACTATGGTCTCGAGTAGTGAGGAATAGAAAAGAGTGGAAGAAAATGGGAGAAACCTCCACCCCAAGTGACTAGTGGAAATACAGAAGCAATCCAACCATGCACAAGAACTCTCGCTAGAATTAACTTTCGCTAGGATTAGCTCACCTAACGAGAAGTATATGAGCTTGCCCTGCAATCCGCAGGAGACCATTGCCCTTTGGGATGTCTAGGCTAATTTTATTTATTTATTTATTTATTTTTAGATAAAACATGATAAACATAGCATAGGTTTATTATCAAATAAGAACATATGTTGTAAATTGTAAGTTATCTCTATAAAATAAAATGCAACTTGTAATATTGGCAGCTATTAGTTTTTATTCTTTAAGAATATCAAAGAAAGAAAAATACAATAATTATATTGAGGGTATAAGGAGGTCTTTTAATAGTAAAATACATTAAACTTCCCTCAATGGTACAAAAATGAAGTTTGTGAATACTGAATGTATCTTGTATTCGCCAAATCTTGGCGAAAATGGGAAAAGTCAGTTCACCAGCTATATATAAATTTTAAAAAGGCATATGACTCAGTTAGGCGAGACAAATTGTACAATATCCTCATTGAGTTTAGGATACCAAAGAAGTTAGTTAGGCTGAACAAAATATGTCTAAATGAAACCTATACCAGAGTGAAAGTAGAAATACTTATATCAGATAGGTTTGCCATTAAAAGTGGCTTGAAGCAAGGAGATGCACTATCACCTTTACTTTTTAATTTCGCTTTGGAATATGCCATTCGGAAATTCCAGTAAAACAAGGTAGGCCTAGAACTAAATGGCAGTCACCCTATTTTAGCTTATGCAGATATGTTTGTCTGTTTGGCGATGGCAAACACAATCGAGAGAAATGCAGGAGTCTTTTTAATGCCTGCAGGAAAGTTGGATTGGAAATTAATACAGAAAAAACTAAGTACACAGTCATGAAACGTCAAAATAATGCTCTAAAAATATTAGAATAGCCAGTAAATCATTTGAACAAGTGAATAAATTCAAATATCATGGAGCAATAATTACAGATACAAATAATATTAAGTCCGAAGTTAAGTGTAGACTCATATCAGGAAATTCCTGCTTTTATGCAGTTCAGAAACTCTTATCTTCTCGCCTTCAGTCCAGAAATCTAAAAATAAAAATTTATAAGACAATTTATCCTGCCGGTTGTATTATATGGATGTGAGACATGGTTGCTTACTCTTTGAGAACAACATAATCTGAGAGTGTTCAAAAACAGGAAAATATTTGAACTACTAAAGATTAATTTGAATATATTTAATGGCTCTATTTACTCATATGCTGATGACACCGTTGTAATTTTTAGTGGTTCTTCATGGAGTGAAACTTACGAAAATGCCAACAAAGGTTGTTAAATCTTGGCTGGATTTTAATTTACTTTCCTTAAATGTTGAGAAAACTATGCTAGTTCCTTTCACTTTAACAGCTACCGGTATGCAACAATTAAAAACTAAACTAAACTAAACTCCGTGGCGCTACATCCCTGGAGGGACTTGGCCTACCACCCGACCGCTGCATCATCTCCCGTAGGCAGATGGCAGGATTGGGGGGCATGTGGTCAGCATGCCGACACCCACGGCCGTTAATGGTGGTTTTCTGGACCGGAGCCGCTACTTCTCTATCAAGGAGCTCCTCAATTTGGAATCACGAGGCTGAGTGCACCCCTACCAGACCTCCCTACCTCAGAAAAATCCGAGGAGGTACTGGGAATCGAACCCGGGCCGACGGATCTGTAGTCAGCGACGCTAACCACAAGACCACGCCGGCGGATGCAACAATTAAAAGTAAGTAAAAATTTAAGCTTAAAAATACACAATTCAGGTTGCTGTATTAATAGCTGCACTTGTCCCTCCTTAAGTGAATCAAATCAAGTGAAATATCTAGGCACCATAATTGATCGACATTTAAGATGGGACAAGTACATTGAATATTTATGCAATAGGCTACGTAAATTCGTTATTATCCGTTCATGTTTACCAGCTCATGTTTTACGTACGATTTATTTAGCCCTAATTCATTCTATTATTCAATATGGCATAATTGGGTGGGGAGGAGTTGCAAAAACGATCCTCAGCCCTTTGCTTTGTCTTCAAAAAAGCATCATAAAGATTTGTTTATCTAAGCCTCCTGACTATTCTTCCAAATTATTATTTTCTGAATTTAACGTTTTCACCATAGACCAAATTTACAAGTACGTCATACTGAATTATTTTCATAAACATCGTGACAATTACAAGTCAGAATCTCACGTATATAACACGCGAAGGAATCAATTTAATTTATTACTTGAACCAAAAAATGTTACAACTGCTGGAGCTAAGCACTGTTCAAGTTTCGGCCCAAGACTATTCAATTCATTTATTACCAACCATCCTGATCTAAATAGCTTAAACAACAAACAATTTAGGTCTAAAATTTAAAAAAAATTATATAATTATTACTTTTGTTTTCTACTATTACTGTTATAACATTTTTCATATTATGTAAGGGATAGAACTTAATTTCTTTATTATTGTATTACCTCGTACCTTTGTATTGTAAATAGAACATGTTCTAACCTTTTATACATAATATTTTGTCATACTTCTCCAAATTATGTATTGTTTTAAGTAATTATTTAGTATAAGTTTTTCTAATAAATTGAACTGAACCACCCCCGAACACAACCTCTGCTTCTTTGGGTGGTGTATCAACTTTTGTATGTATTTTTCGTGTAATTTGGAACAATAAATTGTAATTGTAATTTTAATTGTAATTTGGGTATAACTGCATAACGACGAGCTTCATAACCTGTACTCACCACTGGATATAGTAAGGGTAATTAAATTAAATTAAATATTGTATTTCAACATTGCAAGTAGTTTCTGGAATTTTTACGAGTATGAAAATAAGATTGACACGAGTGTGGGGATGGTCAAACGATGTTGTGAACTGTTGTTTGCATTCTGGAAAATGTGATTGTATGGCTAGATGGCAGGCCGGTATAATGGCTGCAATAAGAGTGCGGGAGTGGAAACATTTCAAACTCCTCCCTTGACAAACTGTTCTACTAAAATACCTGTAAATAGATAGAATTGCTGGGAACTTATACAATACATTTTTAGGTAGATTTTGAAGAAAAATCTACCTATTGCAATCGATACCATGTCATGACTAGGGACCGGATTCTTAGGTTTTTACCTATTTTTTTCCTTACTTCCAAAACAAAAAGCGCTCATACACTTTTTCGAATCAAGTCGATAGGATTCACCCACATTAATTCTGTGGCACCTAAAAATACCTAAATGGGGTATAAAAACCTAAATACACCTAAACGGGGTATAAAACCTAAAATATCTAATTTAGGCTCCTTTTTTTTGTCTTTTTTGTTTGTCAGCTGAGAAATCGATATTTTGCGGAGAGAGAATAATTTTGGTCTGATAGAAATTAATACCACCAGTGTTTCATTCAACCCATTGTCGTCTAGGATGAACAGTATCAAGAGAGGAAAAGAGTACCGGCATATTCCTTTTAATATATTCGTACGAACAACCATTGTTGCCGTGTATGAACAAGGATATTTCTGTGTTTTAAAGCGCTTGTTTGCCCTTAGTACTGCCCTGTTATTCATACTGAGTGGTCACACTGTGAGTTTTAAGAAAATGTGTTAATTATGCCGAAACAAATGAAATCGAGTTTATTACGGCAGTGGATTGGTGACGATCTGATTTTCACTATAGATGGCAAGGTAATATTTTGTCAAGCCTGCCAGAAACACGAATTATTTACCTTTCTAGGAAAGGGGGAAGTTTTCTTCCCTAGTTGATCTGTTGTGCGGTTAGCATGCGTAACAACCAAAAAAAGGAAAATAATCAGTTTCACATTATCCACATCCAACCATAAAGTATTTTACTCACTATATTAGAAGCATCGGATTCGGATCCTGAGAAGGGTAGTGTCTAGATACAGTATTAACTATTAGCTAAGAGATAACAGGAAGAACTTCACAGTTGAGAATCTCGAAAGATATTGGTGACAGTGATATACTGTAACCAGGAAATGTGAGGCAATCTTATTTTCACTGCTTCTTTTGATTGTTTATGCTTTCCTTCTTCAATTGCATAATATTGTCTTAAAGCAAGTTTACACAAATTTAAGTCAATTTTGTCAAGTTAAACTTTTACAAGTATTATATATTCAATCCTATGTAGCACATTCAAATTCATTAAACCAATTATTCTACCCGAAAAACGATATCTTGGAGAAAAAACCTAAAAAAAACTATTTCACCTAATGGAAAACCTAAAACAGTATTTTTAAAAACCTAAAAATCCGGTCCCTAGTCATGACTTTCGAAAAATTCTTTCATATCTTTACGTTTCATGCCTCCCTAAGTATGAAAGTATATATATATATATATATATATATACCCAATATGGTATATATATATCTTTACATGCTAGCGGCCGTAATTTTGAAGATATTTGAACCAAATTTTATTATGTTATTTCTAAGCCCAATAGTCCGGACAAGTTCGTTAATAAGCAAAATTGGCCCAAGGGAGAGGGGGTCGGGGGAGGGGGTTGAAATTTTGAAAAAATTATATCTCGGCTCCTATGAAGTATAGAGGGAAACTTTGTTTGAATAAATTAGAGTACTCCCTATGGAGTTCACAGTGACACCAACGATTCGGGGGTTTTGGAGGTACGAGTGGGGGTGGGGGGATGGAAATTAGAAATTTTTGAAACCACGTCTTGTGGGGTATCGTTGAAAAGCTCTTGATGAGTACTCTAGAAATCAACAACTATAGTTTTTCGATAGCTCTCATATAAGGCGAGATTTGAATGTTTGAAAAAGTGCTCTTTCTTCTTTTTGCAGTTATTACTGCGGGTTTGTCATGCCAAGGCTAAAGAAGAAGAGTGCTGCGCAGTGACAATAAATTAAATCAAAAGCACTTCGAAATCTACCTCAGCCTGTAGGCCTGCCTAAAGGGATGTTTAATATAGTAAAATACATTTTAGCAAGTGAAATATTGGCAGTAAAAAATAATTTTTAGGCAGAAATAAAAAGGAATTAAAATCTCTTCACAAGAAATGAATCAGTAAGCATAAATGGAACCATAGCAGTAATTTGAAATGGCACAAGATATCACTGTGTTGCATGTTATTTTACATTTTAAATTCTGTAATTACACAAAACTGCATTTCCCCTATTAACAAACCATCCCTCTGAATGACCAATATATTGTGGAAGCATTTGATTGTCTTTTAATAGAGGATTTACTGTACAGTAATTGTTTTCATGAATGACATACACAAAATGTGGTTATTACCATTGCTAAAGTGATTCATTATTGTTTCAGACTGTTCCATGATATGACAAAATATTGCTCTTTTAAATTCTTGAAAAATGCAAAATTTTGTGTATTTGAAAGATTTTAGTTTTTAGTGGGAAATCTTGAATTTTAGAAATGTTTTGCTTTAAATGACTTAATTGATAATCATGTGCTTGGCTACTGTCCTCAAGGGGAGCTTCTTAGGATCAATCGCCACAATAAAGTTAGAAATACAATTGCTAACTGTTTTCGAGAAACCCACAGATATGAAGTCTTTGAAGAGGTTCACTGTATCTCCAGCACTGGGTCTACAAAAAGAGCTGACATTATAGTCATCAAAAGACAAAACAACAAAGGATATGTCATTGATCCAACAGGGAGATTTGAGAAAGGAGATAAGCAAGCTGCAGAGGTGAATAGAGAAAAACAACAACACTACGAACCTTGTTGTGGTTATTTTGCCAACAAATATAGCATCCATCAATGGGAAGTCATTGGCCTACTGTTTGGTGCTCGAGGTACTGCTATGCAATTTTCAGTGGGTATCAGGCGCTTTGGGTTCCACACAGATATTCTAGTGGACATTTCTCTACAAATCTTGCATGATTCTTTAGCGATAGTCCACCACCATCTGTACTCAATAATATAATTTCAATAAACTTTTAATAATGATTATGGCTGTCTCTGTCCAAGAGGTCTGTTAATTTAAAATGGTTATGGCTGTCTCTGTCCAACCCTAGTAGCACACTTCGTTGGCCCAATGGAGAGATTTGGTTGGCATGGTAGGGATATGTTGGGAAAAGGTTCGTTGTAATTTCCTCCTTTGGGCCCATTCATTTTTTGGTTGGCGTTACCTACCGCCCTACCGTTGGGCTTATGATTGTGGGCCAACGTTGGAATATAATCGCATTTATCTTCTCACCAGTCTTCGGCAATTTCCGGGCGTGTTCGTAGGTCTCGGCACAGGCCGTAACGGTCAACGGTCATTCCTCATTCGCCATCTTGATATGTACAGAAGTTAACTGTTTTGATTCTCATTCATATTTCATACATAATATTAGGTAAGCCCTTTGATTGTTCTCTGAATATATAACGTTATCATTTTTACACAATACTGTATTATGAGTGTTGCATGAAATACAGCCTCTAAAAATAAATAGGCCTATCATTTATAGGCTATTCGAAATTTACATTATAATTGAAGAGGTACCTGTATTTGTTTCAGATGATTTACTGAAATCAAGGCAGAAGGAAATCAAAGCAGAGAAGGAGCATAAGCAACTAAATTGGAACAGTTCGCAAGATCAATTGGGATTTTCAAGATTTCAAACCTGCATATATGGAGCATGCAGTTATGTGTCAGAATCAAGTATTTCGATTTATTATACCGTGCATGTTACCGTAGGCCTTAGTATTTCATGTAAACGCATGTTATATAAATTTATGTAAGTCTTTCCACGTTATGCCCTCATTATATAGTCTAAGAAATCCAGGGAATGTTGCCAGTAAGTTGAGCCAACATTGAGGTTAGGGAAACATTTTACAGTACAAATAATGGGAAGGAATCGATTTATAGCGCACAATATCTAGGCTATAATAAACACATCTTGCATTTCATAGTAACCTAATCTATTTCTTTGCACTAGTAAATAATTTTCAATCTCGTAATATGTAACTTGCAGTCGGTAGTCGAAGATGAATTTCTCGACTGCTGACTGCAACTGTACTTTGTGAATGGCGTACATTACTCACCACACTTTACTTTGACTATCAACTACAGACTGCCAACTGCACATTGTGGATAGAGCTGTAAGCCTACGTTAGTTATATAATCAACTCAACCTCTATAATTTAAAAACATAGTTCATGACAGGGTTAAAAAATGCATTTACATTATGTTTGAATAACAGTCTAAATCTGATTAGCTTAACTTGATTGCTAGAATCCTTTTCCATCAAATTGTTTCATCTATCCCTAATGGCCTATATGTGCACTTAATAGATTAGGTAATTTAAAACATCTTTACCAAATCATGTAAAATCTCTTCAGATTTCTTCTATCTGTTCTATTCTTAATTTAGGCCTACATTCAGTCACAATTTTGGTTATAACCCCAATAGGCTACAGTTTGTAGAATTCAATTTAAAATGAAATGATCTTAACATCAGTCTGTAAAAGTAAAATATTACTAGATTATGGAATAAAATGGGAATAATGGAACTTTGTGCCCCACGCGTTCCCCTTTCCACTCGCCTGGCTGCTTCCCGAATGCCACCTGCCACGCTTCCCTGCAGGTCATGCCGTCATGGCTGTAGCCGCTGCTCAACGCTGGTAATGCGTAATTGCGATTGGCATGTCACCTAATATTTCACAATAAAAATAAAATACCCTTGCACCTGGCATTCAACCCAATTCTGTACTAATTCCATCCTACTATCCCCCACAAATCCTATTTCCCTTAAATCTACATCCTAATATTTTCTTTCCACCTACGTCTAAGTCTTCCAAGTGGGTCTCCCACTCAGCATTTTTTAGATGTCTTTCCCCCCCATACGCACAACATGTTTAGCCCATTTCATTCCCTGTGATTTAATTTCCCTTACTATATCTGGTGGCGAGTACAGATTATGAAGCTCGTCGTTATGCAGTTTCCTCCAGTCCCCATTTTCATCTCTCCCATAGGCCCAAATATTTTCCTAAGCAGCCTGTTTTCGAACACACTCAGATTATGTTACAAACTGCATCTTACAATCAAAATTGTAATTGAATGTAAATTAAGAATATAATAAATAGAATTATTATGAATTTTGAAGAGATTTTACACAAATTTTTAAAGCTTTTTTAAGCCTATATTGAAGTCTTTTAAATATTATTTGATAATGAATAAGCTAATCTAAGTGCATAGGAATAGATGGAACAGCATTTTAGAAATAAAGCTCTTACAGGTTAAGCTAATCAGATTAGACTGTTTTTCAAACATAATGTAAATACGCCTTTTAACCCTGTTATGAACTATGTTTTTAAATTATACAGGCAAATAGAATGGAAGTTACTTGATAGAGTTGATTATATTTCTAACGTATAGGCCTAATAATGGTGATGCTATAACTGGTCACAAGACAGCTGTATAACAAATTAACTAATCACAGTAGGCTAAAAGATTGCACATTGTTACTTATATGAGAATATAAAGATTAACACCATATAATATTGTAAACGTTAATGGTAACATTCTTGGATTTCCTAGACTATATTGAGGGCATAAGGTGGAAAGATCAACTTACATAAATCAACTATTCTCACATTACATAAAAATGAAGTTTATTAATATATGTTATGTAGTTCATAATATATATATCTGACTTATCCATAACTTGTAAAGCAGCAATAACAATAAACTATTCATTATTCATTTCTCTGAATTTTATTTAGCCTATAGCCAAGATTCTTTCCTTATGTTATACCATGTATCACCATTTTTCTGAGATATAGAATTCTGGACCAGGGTGCACATAGCCTCATGAAGACGAGGAGCCACTTGATAAAGAAATAGCGGCTTCAGTCATGAAGACCACCATCTGCCAATGTAGAAGAATGGAGGAAGAAGATGCAACATGGGTAGTAGGCCTTAACCCCTCATGGGATGAAGTTCTCGACCATTAGTATTACAGTGCTTTCACTGTACGACTTGGCCGGCAATCGCACGGGCCGACTATCCGTGACTCATGCATCAAGCGCCCAAGTGATGCCTCGTTGTCTCACCGCTGAAGTCTAGCATGTGATCTGATTGCGTTCACACGTGAATAATTATTACAGCAGTGTTTGTGTTTTTTTATGGTTAAAGTAGTTTTTAGTTTTGCTTGAAGTGTTTTAAAAATGCCACGACATAATTATACATTAGAACTACTGCGTGTGAATAGCAATTTCCTCAAAAGGTGCCGTAGATGTAATGATGCAGAAGGACGGCATTTCCAACATCTCCTGTGATAAGGCAAGTTTGTATTTTTATTTTATATTTTCATATTTTATTGTGATTACAATTACGGAAATATATACGATTCGCCGGGAGTACCGTGATATGTCATGCGCCTGGCCCCGCATGCGGTTTATCTGTGACGGAGCGGCCCGTGCGATTGCCGGCCAAGTCGTACAGTGAAAGCACTGTATAACCATCAATAAGCCATCCAAATCCAATGATTTCCCTACATTCCTCCATTAGGTTCTGCTTTTTTGTCTTGGTTTCATGTTTATTTTATCATAATTAGGTAGTTGATAAAATATTTTCCTCAGCAACTGCAATTTAAGAATGATTAGCAAGTCCATGCAAATCTTTCGCACTTCGCCCCTTTTGATAGGTGCCCAGGAAAACTAGGCATTTAGCTAACTAATAAATTCATTCTTATACATTCACAAAATACAGTATACGGTTGAATTAAGAGCAACATATGAACTGTATACTGTGTTTTGTGAATCTGTATGAGTGAATTTATTAGTTAGCTAAATACTTGGTTTTCTTGGACTATTATCAAAAGGGGTGAAGTGCGAAAGATTTGCATGGATTTATAAGTCATTCTTAAATTGCAGTTGCTGGGGTAAATATTTTATCAACTACCTAATTTTGACAAAATAAACATGAAACCAAGGCAAAAAGCAGAACCCAATGGAGGAATGTAGGGAAATCGTTGGATTTTGGTTGGCTTATGGATGGAATTCGGATGGCAACAGTTGGCATTCTGTTGGCATTACAATGATGGCCCAACAGATCGCCAACGAACATTCCCAACTGTTGGGATTTTGTTGGATATTGGTTGGCTACAGTTGGCAATTGGTTGGGTAAAATGCACTTTGCCAACGGAACCCCAACGGACATTCCTAACCGTTTGCCAACGAAACATGGCGATCATTTCCCAACATTGGCCCAACGATCTGTGCTACTAGGGAAGAGGTCTGTTAATTTTTATTATTCTAATTTACAATCAATGTGATTTTTCTCCGCCGTCTCATTGCTATGCATATATGCAATTTTTGTTTTAAAACTAGAGTTCGATCGATCTTAGATAATATATTCGTAAAATTGTCTTTAACAGACTGATCTATAGCTATAGGCTGTATCTTCTGGTAACCCTGGACAGGGAAGCTATAATTATTATTATAATCTCTATTTATCGAAAGTCGGACAAATATAATATGTTCATATTACTACAGTAAACATTAATTTGTATTTAGTTATTAATATTATTTTTTAAAACGTGCTCTTATGCCTCGTAAATTAATTCTAAATATCCGAAAAGCAGTGACTGTCCATGTTTATGAACATAACAGCTAGGTTTATGTGTTAAGTGCAATACCTATCTTCTGCGAAAATATACCGGTGACCATGACATTCCAAGTGGACATTTTTACCGCGTGGTCGGTAGAGTCTTAAGAATTGCAGAAGTCAAGCAAATACTCTCAATAAGTAATACCGTCCACTCCCTGTCTTTTTCCGGGACACGCTACTACTAGCGCCGCCAGTGAGCAGGAATGGGCAGTTACTCGTCACCTGATATAGTTAACGTTTGTCTGTTGTGTTTTGTGAACGAAAATATAATATAAATTCTAGTAAAACAGGGTGCCCACGGGGGGGAGGGGGGGGTTTAAGACGCAGACTGCGTCATTGAAATTTCTGGAGGGGAGAAATATTATCGTGTTATGATTTTTCTGGCCGGGGGTTGAAAATTGTTGCAAAATTAGAGTTTTATAAGCTTATGTTAAAAATAAAAACGGTCAAGTTCTATAACTTCAAAAGGTCTCTTTTAATTCTTTATAAAGATAAAGATGAAGAATTTCGACAGCCGTGGGCGCCCATACCCGGGGGGGGGGGGGGCGCAAGGAAAAAAATGTATATTATTAATTATTATAGTCAGGTGTTTTTCTTTTAAGACAATTATTTGAATTGCAGAAGTTTTACCAAATCGACAACATGGAAGCAGAATCCACAGTGTGTTAGGAAAGGGGGGTTCAGACCCCCAAGAGTCAAAACCTAAAATTCTATATTTGTATTTAAAAAAATATATTTATTTAATTAAACAATATTTGTTGGTGTGTCAAATATGATATAGCAGTTATTTTCTTTTCATAACATAATGAGTAGGCCTATTATGTCCACTGTTCCATGTGCTATTTAACTTTTCTTATAAATAGTAATAAGTATTATAATTTAGGTTACAATTTCATGTTTAAGTTGCCATGTCTTAGAGTATAGTAAACAAATTTGCTAACTAGTTTTTCAGTGCTAAAATAGCGTAAAATATGATTTTCATTAGTTCAACATTTAAAAATTTCGGTAACCCGAATTAGGTAATATTTTCTTGTTTACATTGGCATGTCTTAGAGTATGGTAAATAAATTTCCTAACTAGTTTTTTAGTGCTAAAATAGCGTAAAATGTGATTTTCATTAGTTCAATATTTAAAAATTTTCTGGGATGGACCCCCGACCCCTTTTTTGGGGGGTATTCCAAACCCCCCGGCACTTCCGACCCTCCCCGAAATTATTTTCTGGCTACTTATTATATTATTAATATAAAATACAAAGTGGCCCAAGAAGTTAAAGCGACAAAAAATAATTTAATTTAAAAAAATTGCCCCCCCCCCAGAAAATATCATATGGGCGCCCTTATCGACAGGCAATTGGGTTGGGGTGAGCAATGAAGTTTGGGGGGTGAGCATTGAAGTTTTGGGGGGTGGGCACCCCTGAGTAAAATAATAAATACAACATAGGCCTTAAAGAAAATGTCCGGTTATGTAGGTGGCATGATATGTGCCGTCTATGGTTGTAATAGTTATTTTGAGAGTGAAATAAGTAAAATCGTTAATTAGAGTGTGTACAAGACTGATTCATTCAGATGTTCATTGGCTTACCATCCGAATTGTTTTACATGTAAAAATTTCAAATTAAAAAAAAAGTATATATTGTACAAAGTAGCCTATCTTGCAAATCGTATGAATTAAAATTTAAAGCTGATTTTCACGAAAATGTATTAAAGTGAAACAATTAGTTTTGATACTTGTTAAAAAAAAAAGTGTGTATGGAACGTCATGCGGCAGAAGTGAAACTTTTTTTTATTTTTTCAATTTTGGGTTATTGGATTTTTCAAATTTTGGATAGTTGGACTTTTTAATATTGGGTTTTTGGATTTTTTAGATTTTGGATTTTTTAAGTTTCTGATCTTTTAAGTCTTTAATTTGGATTTTTTATTTTTTTTACATTTTAGATCATTGAATTTTTTTAGTTTTGTATTTTTTAATTTTTAATTTTTTAATTTCTATATTTTAGAATTTTATCATTTTGGATATTTATGTTTTAAATTTTGGATACTAAGATTATTTTATTTTTTAAATTTTGGTTCTTTGAATTTTTTTATTTTGAAATTTTAGATTATTTAAATGTTGGATCTTTGATTTTTTATTTTTTGTATATTTTAATTTTGGATTTTTTAACTTTTTAAATTTTGGATTTTTTAATTTTTGGACTTTTTCAGTTTTGGATAAGCCTAATCATTGAGTTGATTGTTTTCTGTGCAATCCGTTCCGTCACACCTCACCAAGGGCGCCCATATGATATTTTCTAGGGGGGGGCCAAATTTTTAGTTAATTTTTTTTTTGTCCCTTTAACTTCTTGGGTTAGTTTGTAACATTACATTAATAATATAATAATGTAAGTGCAACAATGAAGTAGCCACAAAATAATTTCGGGGAGGATCGGAAGTGGCAGGGGATTTGGAATACCCCCCAAGCAAGGGGATCGTGGGTCCATCCCCAGAAAATTTTAAAATATTCAACTAATTAAAATCACTTTTTACGCTATTTTAGCACTGAAAAACTAGTTAGGAAATTTGTTTACGTGCCAATATAAACAAGAAATTGTTACCTAAGTCGGGGGTACACCCCTGGAACATTTTTAAATAATGAACTAGTTGAAATCACATTTTACGTTATTTTAGCTCTGAAAAACAAGTTATTAAATTTGTTTACCATACTTTAAGATATGCCAACTTTTACAAGAAATTGTTACCTAAGTCGGGGGTTACCCCTGGAAAATTTTTAAATACTGAACTAATGAAAATCACATTTCACTCTATTTTAGCTCTGAAAAACTAGGTAGGAAATTTGTTTACCATACCGTACTCTAAGATATGCAAACTTAAACAAGAAATTGTTACCTAAGTCGGGGGTTACCCCCGGAAAATTTTTAAATACTGAACTAATGAAAATCACATTTCACTCTATTTTAGCTCTGAAAAACTACGTAGGAAATTTGTTTACCATACTCTAAAATATGCCAACTTAAACGAGAAATTGTTACCTAAGTCGGAGGTTCACCCCCCCAAGATGTTTAAATACTGAACTAATGAAAATCACATTTTATGCTATTTTAGCCCTGAAAGCTAGTTAGGAAGTTTATTAAATGCCAGTATGGTACTTTATGAGATTGTGTGGGGGACGAAAAAATGTCTGTCCGTCTGTCTGTCCGTGCGTCTGTACGCACCATAACTCAAGTACGCTTTTTTGGATTTTCATGAAACTTGGTATAAACATTCATAATGTCGATGGGAAGAACCCCATTGATATTGAACCAAATCGGTACACCGGTACCGGAGTAATGCCCAATTTAGTGCCTATTTTAATAGATTATGGCGCCTTTCTCATAGAAAGGCGCCATCACTCAAATACGCTGTAACGGATTTTCATGAAACTTGGTATATCCATTTATGACGTCCATGAGAAGTGCCCTATTGAATTTGAACCTAATCTGTTGACCGGTACCGGAGTAAAACCCAATTTAGTGTATATTTTAAAGACGCGGTAACTCAAATACGCTTTACTGGATTTTTATGAAACTTGGTATACACATTTACAATGTCCATGGGAAGACGTCTATTCATAATGGATAAAATCGGTTGATCTGTTTCGGAGTAATGCTCAATTTAGTGCCTATTTTATGGCAATATACGTATTCGAAAGAATTTATAAAAAAATGAAAATCAGTTATCTTGACAACATAGCCTATTGTTTTACTGTGAGGCCTTGGAAATTAAAATACAGGTAGCTATGACAAAAAACACTATTGTTTTACATGCGCTTAACCAACTAGACCGTTAAAATGACCCAGGTGGCCGAGATGGTAGACCTTTCTTCTTCCGTAAGCCCTGCTTAATGAATAAATCTGGAGCTTAACTTGGAAATCAATTTAAAAAAAAAAAAAAAACATATTCTGCATATCATAATTGCAGTCATAACTGATTAAACAAAAACATACTGGCACTTTTTTACATCAGTTTACCTGATTTTATTTACCATACTCTAAGACATACCAACGTAAACAACCTAAGTCGGGGGTCCACCCCCAGAAAATGTTTAAATATTGAATTAATTAAAATAAAATTTTACGCTATTTTAGCTCTGAAAAACTAGTTGGGAAATTTGTTTACCATACTCTAAGACATGCAAACTTAAACAAACCTAAGTTATAATACTCATTACTATTTATAAGAAAAGTTAAATAACGCAAGGAACAATCGAAATAACAGGCCTACTCATTATGTTATGGAAACAAAATAACTGCTATATCATATTTGACACACCCACAAAAATTGTTTAATTTATTAATTTTTTTTAAATACAAAAATAGAATTTTAGGTTTTGATTTTAGGGGGTCCAAACCCCCAGGATCCCCTTTTCTAATCCAGTGTGGATTCTGCTTCCATGGTGTCGATATGGTAAAACTTCTGCAAACTTATGTCTCTACTGACTTTCAAATAATTGTCTTAAAAGAAAAAAAACAGACTATAATTATTAATATAGAATTTTTTCCTTTCCCTGAGAGCTAGGGGGGGCCGCGGCCCCCCCCTGCCCCCGGGTATGGGCGCCCTTGCACCTCACTAATTTCGTGACGATTTTGAGCGTTACACAAGCTCTCGATTTACCCCTACCGCGGCTAAAGAAGTATTACCTAAAAATTTAGCGTTATCGTCATTTAATTAAGTTAGTTTAGCGGTAGTGTAAACTATGTTATTTCCCGACCTAATTCCAGCATTATCGAGCACAAAAATAAGTTACTGTGTCATCAGGACTTTGAAAAACAAATTTATTTCTGCAGCTATATAGGTTCATTAAGTAGCTTCTGAGACTGCTGCCCATTCCCACTCAACAGATGGCACCTCTGTGCTAGTGGACATTTTGAACAAAGGGAATAGAGTAGAGTGGGCGGTATTCTTATTGAGAGTATTTGAGTCAAGTCTGCTGCTTGACTACAACCACGCATGCGTTGTCCGTAGAATCTTCCTATAGTAGTAGTAGTAGTGCATAGATCGCGAGCGATCCTTAGCGATCCGTGGATATTCTCGGCAGAAGGGTGCCAGCCGTTGCACTTATGTGAATCTTGGCCTAGAGCGCACTGTGTCACTAACACATTTCCTCCACTTCACTCTATCTTGTGCATTTCTTATTATGTCCGTCCAAGATGAGTTCATGGATTCCTTGATCTCATCGCTCCACCTTGTCCGCGGTCTTCCTCTCCTTCTGTTTCCGTTTGTCATACCCAGCATTATGTCTTTTTCGAGGGAGTTCTCTCTTCTCATAACGTGTCCAAAATATGTCAGTTTCCGTTTCAGCGCCTGTGCTTCCAACGAACACTCTGGTACTAACTCATCTATTTTCTTTCTATTTTATTTTATTTTGTATATTAATGATCTACCACAGTTTCTCAATTGTAAAACAATAATATATGCAGATGACACAACCATCTATAATACTAGTGAAAACTCAGATTCAGTAAGAGAAATGAATACGTATTTTCTGCAAAAATCCAACTTATGGTTTGAAGCAAATCTCCTGCATCTTAACAATTCAAAAACCGAAGAAATAATTTTTACCTTAAATGTACTGAACAATGAAAATAAGCATGTTAAACTGCTAGGAATATTTATAGATCAAAAACTTAGCTGGGACAAGCAAATAGAAAATTTATGCAATAAATTAGCGCGGGTTATATTCCTACTCCATAAGCTTAGAGGAAAGGTAAGCGAAAGATTAATGTTGTGCTCCTACTTTTCATACTTTCACTCCCATTTAATGTATGGTATACTGCTATGGGGCAACTCAACCCACTCTGAAAAAGTTTTCTTACTGCAGAAAAAAGCCATTAGAAGTATTCTAGGTTTAGCTCCCAGAGACTCTTGTAGAGATCATTTTAAGCAACTCAATGTTTTGACCCTGCCTGGATTATATATACTCAATTGTCTAGTATATACAAAAGAAAATCTAAACTCTTATCCCCTCAGGCAATCATTTCATAAACACAATACAAGAAATAGTCACATGATCGACCTGCCTTACTCTAGACTATCTAAGATTCACAATAGTCATATATACTTAAGCATTGATTTATTTAACAGACTACCTAATTACATCAAATCTTACCCCTTGACAAAGTTTAAAAACGTCTTAAATCAATGGCTAACAAGGAAAGCCTTTTACTCTATAACTGAATTTAAGGAATTAGACACAATAGAATTAGACTTATAGTAAGTAAATTTGAGATGAATTGTTAGGATTAAGCTGTGTATCTTATTGTATTATATTGTTAAATGTTAGGATTAAGTTGCATATCCTATTGTATTATATTATTAAATGTTAGGACTAAGTTAGGATTAAATGTTATGTTATGTAAAATCTATGACGAAGCCAATTGTATCAAACATACCTAACGGCTAATAAAGATTCTTATTCTTAAAGATTCTTATTCTTAAAGATTCTTATTCTTATTCTCTATGATTGACTTGTTGGTTCTTTTCTCTGTCCATTTTACTTTAAGTAATTTCCTCCAAGTCCACATCTCAAATGCCTCGATTTTCTTCTTCTCTTTTTTCCTCAAGGTCCAACTCTCGCATCCGTAGAGCACTATTGGGAATATCATTTGCTGGATAACTCTCATTTTAGTTCTGATTGAGACACCCGAGTCATTTATGATTTTGTGTAACTTCTTTAACCCAACTTTGCCTAAACTTCCTATATGTAGTCGCAAGTCACGACCGAGTATCGACCTAATTACTATCGATATGAAGATCAAGACTACCAACATCCATACTAGTGACTGTATTCAAGTGAGGGGGAATTACGCATACATTCAATATATGCAAAATAGCTGTATTAAAATGTGACCTTTCCTATCACAATATGTTTTTATTGTATTTCCATAAAGCCGAATAACTACTTTAAAACCTCAAGATTATCGGCATTTGGCGACACTGTAATCACACACGCGCATGTTCGTTGACCAACCCAACGCCCAGCGAATTGGTGCTTTGGTGGATGGTGGTGGGAATACCCAAGTTTTCTTAGTTCTTTCGTATATGTGTGGTGTTGGTCGACATTGAGATTCACGATTCTTTAGTCTGTGTAAAGTAAAGTAAATAACTTTATTGCACCTAATTATAATCCTATTAAACATAAATACTTAATATGCATCTAGGCCCTGCCAGTATAATACAGCATTAATTACAAGAGGCCTACAGTATTTACATCAAATCAAGAGTAAAAGCTGCCTAATTTTTAGCCAGTATACTTAAACGGAAGCCAAAAGGGACAACTGAGAGTCTGTCGGGCAAAGAAAATTGACAGAATTGATTCATCAACAAGTTTTGATATCCAATAGAATTCACGAACACAATGCCGCTTAAAAATAAACACTGGTTATTCATTTGTGCCTTGCTTTATCAGAGCGGGGTGATTCTTGGAGAAGTTTATGACATCACAACGGTCCACAGGCTTGACTTAAGAAACCACACTAGTGAAGAGGTAATAGTACCGGTGGGTTTAAATATCACCTCGTTTGGTTTCTGTGAAAGTAAGAAAGTCGGAAAATGTAAATTTTTTGATTTTTGTGAAAGTGAAAGTGAAAGTGATTATCTCGGAAAATGTAATGGCTGGACGGAAAGCAATTTTGGCCAAATACATTTAAAATATCCACTGTCAAATGAATTACCAGTACATGAAGTATTCGCTGGAGGAATTTCTTCTGTTGTATCTGTTCCTTCAAATGAATTTGTTCTTTCATATCGAACAATGGAGCCAGTTATATATGTTTTTCTTCTAGTCGAAAAGGATGTAATGACTTCTAACATGATCATGTTAAAATTTACTAACAATGGGAACTCTGATGCCAACATTTGTCAAGATTATTTAGAGTCAGATCGTAAAAGTTTGCCAGATGGTAGGACTCGAAAGTGTTTTTCAACATCAGTGTCTTATATACTCAATCCTTCAAGTGAATACACATCTTTATACATAGAATTGAATCCACTTGTTAGAATTGAAAACCTTGACGAGTCAGATTTGCCCATGAATGTCTTAAGTGATGAATTTTATCATGTATATCGCAATGAAAAATTCATTATAAAGTATGTCGCTATTGGTACTTCATCAGGTGTAGCAGATTTTAAACTTTGGCCATCTTTCAAGGTTTTAAGGCTATCAAAGTCGTCTGGTGAGTTAGAATTGGAAAGAAAAATAAGAAATGAAAGAAGTTTAGTTTTATGTCTCTCAGTTAGCTATTATTTAGAACCAAATTCTAGAAGCACTATTGAAGTACTTTTGGAAGATTATGATGGGACAGAACTGAAAATTGGAACTGTATCACCATATAAAGGAGAAATTCCGGCTTCGAACTTCACAACAAGAAATTTTATCATGAATTTAGGTAGAGTAAAATCTGGAGGAAGTTGGGAAAAAATTAAAATAAGAGCAAAGAGGCAATCCATTATGGATCCTGTATTAATAAAGAACATTACTAGCTGTGATTTGACAGAACTCGGCACCTACATTTCTTACAATGTAAGTGGTATAACTGAAATATATGCCATGACAAATGCAAGAGGATTGCCAATTTTTCTGCATAATGGATCTGTGATTTATTCCAACACTGGAGGTGACATAAAGCCATGCACAGCACTGAATGGATGCTACATGTGGACTATAACCAACTGGACCAATGCCTCGATGGATAGTAAACTAAAACCACCGTTACAGATATCAGAGGATACAAGTTACACAGAATATACCAGAAATAACTACACTACTCTTCACCTCTTTCAAAAGAACACTTTAAATTTCATGGTTAAATCAAGTTCTAATAGGCCTAGATTTTTGGTACATTTGCTAACACATATGTCTAGTAGGCCTATAACTGATGGTGATATGTATTATATTGAGGGGCAATGTTCACTTGAGCTTGGAAAATGCACATCCATTTCTTCTGGGTCAAATCGGTACTTTCCAGGAAATAATGACCGAACCTGTAATGTTTTAAAAGACTTTTACTTCGATTGTAATGATTTACGTGCCTTAGAAATAAAATATTTTGCTGGAAGATTTCTGATATCAGCTACCGGTGACAGTTCTGAAGAATTACTTGCGGACTGGGAAGATGATGATCCATTAAACATTGGGTATTATCGTTTTGGTTCATGGGATGAGTTAGCCACTTTCGTCGTAGATGAGAAGGCTTCTGAAGTGTTGTCTCTTACAACCGAAGATGGGCTAATGACAAGTCCTCCATTTCTTCCAAGTTCTAATAGTTTATGTGTATCTCTCACATACTACCTGACATCTGAAGATGCAGAACTCAAACTATATGCACAGTGGGTTGAGGAAGATATGGAATATTTAGATTCTTTTATGGATGCTGGTGAATGGAAAATACAGAGATCTATTTATAAGTTATCTCCTCATAAAGCAAACAAACGTCTGTCGATAGTACTGAGAGGAGAGAAAACAGCACAGTCTAACATCTATGTGCAGTTAATTGGAGGTTGTGCTGCGGATGGATCAAAAGATGTTATTGTCCTGCCAACAGTAACTTCATTTTATTTTCCAAACAGAGGTATTGATGTAGCTGTTCACAGATCTAGCGTTAATAACACTTTTTCTTCTGAAATCGATTGTGCAAATGGAGGGGTTTTTATTAGTGAGTACAAGGGCTGTGTATGCCCTGCTGGATTCTCAGGAACTACATGTGAAAAAGGATGTGGAGAAAACAGATTTGGAGCTACATGTGATGGACAGTGTTCAAAGATGAAAAATGGCTGCCAAGGAATGATTTTTTGTTTACCATATTTAGGGTGTAGCTGTGCTGCTGGTATTCAAGGAGTATTCTGCACTAAACAATGTGATGCCAGGCTCTATGGTGCTAGTTGCAAGCAACATTGTGGGAAATGTAGAGGATATGCTTCATGTGACAGTTATTCGGGTGAATGTCAGTCTGAATGTGTAACTGGATATTACCCACCTTTCTGCCAACACACATATAAATATATTTCAGTAGAGCCAAAAATCACTGCAGTTGACTATAATTCTCTAAAACTTAGATCTAATTTGAAGCATTGCATTGGGCTTGGCACACCAAGATTTTTTCAATTACAGTATAGGGAATATAGTCTAAAGAAGAATTCCTGGTCCGAATTACGGCCTACTCCAATAATATCTAATGAGCTAGAGGGTAATATTACAGGTTTAAAGGCTGGAACTCGCTATCAAGTGCGAGTTGTACTAATAGATCAAGATGGTGGCAGTTATCAGGGGCCAGAAATGAACCCTTCAGATATGAGTACAGTTTATAAGTCAAGTAATGAAAATGGTTTGTTCCCAGAAATACCATATGCTGATGTTACTACTATGTGCACAATTCCAGAAATTGTAGATTATAATATTCTTTTAACAGAACTTACTGACCATGCCTACAAAATATCATGGGAGTTTATACCAAAGAGTCCTTTATGGTGTGAAGTGTCACAGTTTGAAGTGCAGTACTATGATGACTTCCGTTGGGTAGCGTTATATGAAGGGTTAGACACAGAGACAACCTTTTCAAATACACTGCCAGGAGAGAAGTATGAAATACGTTTGCGAGCTATCTCAAAGGTGAATACATTCCCTTTTTCACATGTGTTAAAATTTACAACAAAATATGGAATTCCAGGAAGAATTCGTGATATTAAAGCCAGTAGTACAATAAACCATGGGACTGCAGTGCAGTGGGTACCACCACATAATTCTCAATCAGTTAATCGATACAGAGTTTCTTATGGGTGCCAAAAATTGCTTGCCTGCAAACATGAAAACTGTAGTTTTTCTTCGGGTACAGTTGAAGTTACAAGTACTTCTGTCACCTTGCACGATCTGCTTTCTTATGCACAATACACTATCAGCGTTGCAGCATTGGGAACTTCTTGGGGGCCAGCAAGAGAAATAAGATATGTTACAGACATGACTGTCCCTGGTGTGTCTCCAAATTCAAGTTCCACGCCTGTTATAAAACGAACTAACTCGAGTATTACAGTGCAATGGGAACCACCACACAACTGCACCCACCTAAATGGATATCTCTATGAGTATCATTATATACTTACAAGTCAAAATGATTCAAAACAAACAATTGAAGGAAATACTGACCATACTCAAGTGGAGTTCACCAGCCTCACACCCCATTCTCATTATCTCCTGAAAGTATTTGTAGTAACATCAGGAGGCTGGAATTTAGACTTTCCTCTACAGTTGCCTGTCAAGACCACAGCAACAACTCCAGATGCCGTTCAACAGTTAACAGTTTATAAGAAAGGACGTAGAATTATTGGAATAAAGTGGGCTGAACCAAAAAGAATATATGGCATTTTGAAATCCTTTTTTGTTTCTTATCACGCAGAGCAGATAAGTAACAGTAGCATCAGATCTTACATCAAACCTTCAGCATGTATTCCCTGGCCAAATCTTTTCTGTCATACTCTTACAGGTCTTCAGCCTGACAAGGAATACACCATTTCAGTACAGACACAAAATGCTGAAGTTGACGAACTTGGGATGCCAAGCACAGTAACTGCAATTACTAAAGAATCTGCTCCAACATCTCCAACATACTTAAAAACAATTTCTCAGTCGCAGACAAATCTCACTGTTGAATGGGGACTTCCTGAAATATTAAATGGAATTCTCAGATCATTTTTAATCAACGTAGAAGAAACTGATTCATACAACTCAACAGAGTGTTGTCAGTATTTGCCTGTGAAAGAAGTAGCAGTACAGTCTGAGGAAAGAAGTTATCAAATTGAGTTCGTTGATTTACAACCAGCATCAACGTATACAATCAGTGTATCAGCAAAAACAATAGCCATGGGACCAGCCACAACAATTACAGCATATACTCGACCACCAGTTCCTTCAATGCAAGATATGATTGAAATTTCAAAACATTCATCAAATGGAAGTTTGACAGCTCTCATTCACCCATCTTCAGATTATGAATCTCTCGTTAGTGGCTACTTACTCCTTGTTATACCAGAATCCAACATTATGAACATGCCTAAAACCTCAATAACAGATGTACAGTTGGTACATGAGATTAATAATAATGTCAATGGTTCCTACTATTTTACAGCAGAATTTGATCAGGAAGAACTACTAAAGAACCCTGAAGTTAATGTTGGCAGTGGACGAGATTTAGAAATTGGAAAATGGGGTGAAACACAAGATCCTCTTTTGGAAAAGGGGAAGAACTACCGTTTGGGTTTAATTATCTTGCTTAATTACTGTGGGGTTTATAGTGTTGGTTATTCTGAAATAGAAGACATTTATATTGACTATTAAAAAGAAATTATTTCTTTGAGCTGTTTACCATGTCGTGGAAAGAAAAAAGGAAGAAAAGGAAAAAAAAAAACTTTCCAATGGTAAAAAATGTGTCTTGCTCCTTTTTCATGTGGGTGTCAATTTAAATATGGTATATATATTCTTTGTTTTATTTTATATTTCAGCTTTTTTAAATATATTAGCTGTACTAGGGTAAAAGTTCTAATGTTATTGACAGCAAGGAAATGATCTTAACAACAGGCCTGGTAACTTCTGCTTCAAGAAAAAAAAAAACTATGGGTGACTTAAGGCTTTCCTGGTGTTGAGAATATAATTATTGTATATTGAGATGAATATTATGTTTATAAATTCAAACAGCCCAGCTGATTAGTTTAAGCCTAAGAAATATATGAAGATAAAGGATTCTGTTGACATATGAATACACACTTTAAAGTGCCTTGTTAGACAGCCAAAACAAGCTCCAAAAGAGGGTTTTACTGTGGAATCAAAACAGTGCCGTCTTTGAAAGACTGATTATAGCTTTATGTTTAATGTGACTGATTAAATATATTTCATATTTTTATCATAAAATGTCTTTCATTTTCTGTTTCTTTTGCCTCGCCTGAAAGTCAACAAAATATGTGTTATTTTTTTCTGAAATTAATAATAAAAAAGAATCATATTGACTTTTGTGGAGTAAAAAAATCTAATCAAAGCAGGACCCCCCACTCCAACACAAGTTTCCCAATCCAAAACTTAGTTTTGTGAATCTTTTGGGACTATAGCACTGGTTAACAGCTCATTGCAGTTACTATTGAAGACGCCTTCTTGTAACTGGAAACTATGCACTTCAGCAATAAGAAGAAGGTAACAAATTATTTTTAGATGACCTGATTGAGAAGACATGACATGCTACAGCATAAAGTAATTCTGCCTATAAAAGCTATTGGAGCACTAAAGGAGTCAATGGCTGATATGCATAAAAGAGTGTATCAAATTTATACTCAGTCGTATGTGTAAAAACCCAGTGGACTACCCACTCACAGCATCCACATGACAAGACGCTCTTTGTACTCAGTCGCATAGTGCCCTCTTCAATTCCGTATGCATAAAGACCGAGTAGAAGGAGTATTTATTAGGAAATTTCTAAGTTACCAAATACGACACTCACTTCACTCACTGCATGCTACTCGGGTGATTCGCGTGGAATACATGGACATTCCAGAAAGAATTAAAATTACAAAGATTGTAGGGACAGCCCCCTGGCATTGCAGATGAGCCGGAAACAACCCCTGCGGCTTTTCCTTACGAAAATTTGCAAAAATAAAATACCTGAACTTTTATCTTTACTTCCTCTGCCAGTACTTGCTACTATAGATAGAGAAAGTATTATGTAGACCCCGAAATTCGATGTCACGTTTCCAACTTGTTTTGAGGTCCCCTGAATCCAAAAATATTATTTTCAGAAAGATGTGCCCAGTTTTGTCTGCATAGCTCGAGGACAAAAAATTGTATAAAAACAAGGTTAGGTATCTTTTGGGGATGTGACACAAAGATTGGCCAGTTTACATTAAGAAAGTTTGTTTTTTTGCAACATTCTTGAAAAAGAGTAACAATTTTGTTTAAATTTTGTAATTGAGGTGCTTATACTAAGAGCTAAACTTTTATATGAAATATTTTTTCAAAAAATTCTTTGACGGATAGTTACAAGGCACGCACCGTTCATAGAAACTCAATCTTGCTTGGTTAACGATAAAGCTTTGCATCAAGCTGATACAACTGAATACCTATTCTTTGCAACACGGCCTCTTATTCTATATCAGAATTTGAAGAAAGGTTTATCGCCCACGCTTAGGTTATAGAAAAGTATGTGAGCGCATTAAATAAGATTTTATTTGGGTTGTGTATCCTTCAGGGATGCGACATGAAGTATGGCAGCGACTTTCTTTTCATTTTTACAAGCACTTTATTTGAAGAAAATTTAATTTTTCTTAATTTTCTCGAAATTGGTTTAATGATTTTATAGGTACATTATGTAGGCCTACTATAATATATTATACTAAGAGCTAAAACTTTTCTCGGAAATATTTTCCTAATAAATTCTCTGAAGGGCAGTTATAAGCCATTTCATGCACTTACTTGGGTTCTTGATTTTGTCTTGCAAATAATGCGACTTTGAACGAGGCTGACACAAATGAATGTGCACTTCTGCAATACAGCTGTGTACTCTACACTAGAATACATTAAGGGTAGAGGGAGTTATGTGAGTTTTTCATATCACATTTTAAAAATATTAATTATATTTCATATTGTAATTATGTTAAAGTGATTTTTTTAAACTAAATTAATCCTAACATATTATGGAAATAAATTTTAAATTTATTATACAGTGAGTCCCACGCAAGAGTTGGCGAATGACAGGGTTTCTGCATCATTTCTGCGGCAAACAATGCTCCAACTCCTAAGCGATCGGGTGAAATATCTACGCAAATAAAGTCGCGATCGGTGTAATGGTTCAGGTTCTCACATTTACAGTTTGAATTACAATGAAAATAACCACGTAACTCATCACAGAGATGTCGGAAATGTCCTCCTCCTGCATCCACACAACACTGGGCCCTTTTTAGGAAATTTTCTTTCATGCACGTAAGTTCAGCTTCTGAGAAAGAGTTCATTTCTGTTGTGATGTTGTCTTTAAGTTCTTCTAATGTATGGGGAATTGACCTATACACTTTATTTTTCAAGTTTCCCCGTAAATAATAGTCACATACTGTTAAAAGAACTCACAGACAATATCACAAGAGACAATTAACTCTTGTCTTGGAAGCTGAACTTATGAGCGTGAAACAAAATTTCCCAAAAAGGTGCAAGTGTTGTATGGATGCAAGAGGAGGAAATTTCCAACATCTCTTGTGATGTGGTAAGTGGTTATTTCCATTGTAATTCCAAATGTAACTGTGTGAACCTGAATCATTACACCGATCACGGCTTTATTTGAGTAGATATTTCACCTGATCACTCGGGAGTTGAAGCTATGTCCGTCGCGATGCATAAACCTGCATCATTGGCCAACTCAAGTGGTTATTTCCATTGTAATTCCAACTGTAACTGTGAGAACCTGAATCATTACACTGATTGCAGCTTTATTTGCCTAGATATTTCACCTGATCACTCGGGAGTTGAAGCTATGTCCGTCGCGATGCATAAACCTGCATCATTGGCCAACTCAAGTGGTTATTTCCATTGTAATTCCAACTGTAACATTGAGAACCTGAATCATTACACTGATTGCAGCTTTATTTGCCTAGATATTTCACCCGATCACTCGGGAGTAGGTGTTCAGTTATGTTTGATACCTTGAGGTTTGATAGAGTTATCATAAGCATGGCTCTCTTTAAGAATCATTATAATATTAATCTTGTCTTTTAGCGGCTTTGCTAATATTTTTATTCATTGCTAATTTGCACACGGCCATCTACAGTGAGTCCCACGCAAGAGTTGGCCAATGACGCGGCTGGCACAGCTCCAACTCCCAAGCGATCGGGTGAAATATCTACGCAAATAATGCCGCGGCCGGTGTAATGATTCAGGTTCTCACATTTACAGTTAAAATTACAATGAAAATAACCACGTACCTTATCACAAGAGATGTTGGAAATGCTCTCCTCTTGCATCCACACAACACAGGCATCTTTTTCGGAAATTTTCTTTCATGCACGTAAGTTCAGCTTCTGAGATAGGATTAATTTCTCTTGTGATATTGTCTTGAAGTTCTTCTTATGTATGGGAAATTGACCTATACACTTTATTTTTCAAGTTTCCCCATAAATAATATTTACATACTGTTAGAAGAACTTAAAGACAATATCACATAAGCCTATCACAAGAGACAGTAACTCTGTCTCGGAAGCTGAACTTATGCGCGTGAACGAAAATTTCCTAAAAAGGTGCCAGTATTGTGTGGACGCAAGAGGAGAACATTTCCAACATCTCTTGTGATGAGGTACGTGGTTATTTTCATTGTAATTTTAACTGTAAATGTGAGAATCTGAATCATTTCAACGACCGCGGCATTATTTGCGTAGATATTTCACCCGATCGCTCGGGAGTTGGAGCTGTGCCAGCCGCGACGCAGAAACCCGCGTCATTGGCCAACTCTTGCGTGGGACTCACTGTAGAAATTTATATCTTCCTTATTGTCGAAACAATTGATCATAGTTCTTCCTCTTTACTAAACTCAATTTAACGTTTATTTTCAATTAATATTTTTTATTATTTTAATTAAACAATAACTATAAATATATTTTATTTATTCTCTCATTATGACTGTCAGATTGCTTCACAATCTACGTCCTTTGTTTAAGAATAGCATTCCTGAATCGTTTGTAATTTCTCATCCAATGAGAGTGCTTTTCTATCATTGTTATATAGCGCTTTTTTCAAACCTTAAGATTTCCTTCTACGTCACCATTATTCTATCCTCAAAAAGGATTGTCGTCCCTTCTGGACGCTGCCAGTATTAGTTATAATCGTCTAAAGAACCTTATATTTTATTACTATGAATTAAGGATTCTTTCTTCATCATCTATATTGCACAGAAGCAATAGTTTTTATTCAGCTCAGAATAGCTGATTTACTTAATGCTGCCACCAAGCACTTCTCCAAGGCATGATATTACATAATTCAACATCAGGATTGGATTGATGTGATATTTTAACTGTTTAAAGGAATATTCACTATCAAAGTGAGTGTTTGAAACTTAATAATTCATATACAGCTTATAACATTGTCTCAAACTGTATTTATTGTTAGCTGTATTCATCTCACTACGCAATGTCAATCAGTGACACAATTAACTTAATTGCATGGTAATGTGTAAATCAAAAGTGCAGAAGTTAATTATGAACACTATGAAAGCAACATAAACTTGCTGCATGTGTATACATTCATTTATGTCTGTTCTTGACATTTATTGTCAAGTGGTCCCCCGGAAACATAATTAATAAATATATTCTTAACCAATCTTGTCTATGTTATTTGGGCAGAATAAATCATCACTCGGCTTTCAACGCAACTTCATCATAAGAAGACCTCAAGCCAGCATCTATCAGTGATTGTGACATTCAAGAAGTTACAGTGTCAGTGCTATACAATGCCTATGGATCTTCGTTGTTGTAATTTAATTTATCGTGCTCTCCCAACGGGTTAGTATGTGCGTTTGTTATTTCTAACTATGTTTATTGTTCTTACAGTTCCACTGTAAATGTACAGTTGGAGCAGTGCCTGCCGTGACGCAGAAACCCACATCATTGGTCAACTCTTGCATGGGACTCACTGTAGGCCTATTACTTCACTTTAAGTTTCTTATGAATATGAATTGTATTATAGTGATGTTATTGTAAACTTCTAAAAACTAATTCTTGCATAGAAATAATTATTTCATTTCTATTGACTTGAAATTTGCTGATTAATAGGTTTGTTTCATGCTCTATTATTTCCTGGATTTCTTTCTTCCACTCATTCAAACCATGGATTAGTTCCCAGTTTTCTTCATGTCTGTTTTATTTTTTATCCTTGTACTTCACGATTTGTACTTTGATTTCCCTGAAATTGAAGCCTAATTTCGAATTTATATATGTAACAACTACTTTCATTGCTGCTTCCCATTTTAATTAAACTGCTGGCAATTATTGGGATTTTGAAGGAAAAAAGTATTAAGTTTTAAAACTTCAACGAGACAACGATAGAATTATTTTCTTCCTCTTCCTTTATGCTAATGTGGCTGTTGATTTAAGTGCTCCACTCCATGAAGAGCCATGTTTGTTTTCTTAGCTTTGTTTATGCTGGTGGCTGTTCTGCATGGATAGCCAGAGTATAAACTCTCTGCTCTGAGTCGGACCTATTCTGTCCCGATTTTTAATGCATACGACTTGTGAGTGACTACAATTCTCAGCAAGAAGAAGCTCTCACTTTATGCTTACTTTTATGCGCATTAGCCATATCATAGCAGCAGCATTGTGAGCTAGGATGATTCAAGAGGAGAAACAGTCATTTGTGTCAAGATGGATGAACAACCACACCCTTTTTTTATGTAGGAAAAAATGGAAAAGAAGGTGTGTTACACTGGAAATGGCCTTATTTCAACATTATATGAGGGCTTTTTTTTTTCAGCCTCCAATGGGGCATAAAAAGAAAATCACAGTGAAAATCAAAACTGTTTTATTTGGAACATTTAGGTACGCCTTCTAGCTACTTCTCTACATAGTGTGCTCCGATTGAGACATTTGTCATAGTGTGGTACCAACTTTCCAATACCCTCTTCATAGAAGCTTGCTGCCAACGTACTGAGAAGGAAGGGTCTTCACAGCATTTGGGAGTGTTTTAAAGTTCTTTGTTGGTGTGGAAGCACTGTCCTCCCAGATCTTTCTTCAGTTGCCAAAAAAGATGAGTCACTCGGCATGGGAATGAGTTTTTGAAGTCCATTGTGACAGGGGATGAAAAGTGGATTCATTACGACAATCCAGAATCAAAAGAACAATCCAAACAATGGATGCAAACCCAAGATCTAGCTTCCACATCAACAAAAAATTTTAAAACACTTCAAAATGCCATGAAGACCCTTCTCAATACGCTGGTGGAAAGCTTCTATGAAGAGGGTATTGGAAAGTTGGTAATACTCTTCGACAAATGTCTCAATCGGAGTGCGACTATGTAGAGAAGTAGCTAGAAGGTGTACCTAAATGTTCCAAATAAAACAGGTTTGATTTTCACTGTGGAATTCATATATACAGTATGCCCATTAGAGGTTGAAAAAATAGCCCTCGTAAATTACAGTAAAACCTCTCACTTACGGAGATGGAAGGGACTTAACAATCTGTCCACATCTGGGAGGTGTTCTTTATTGGGAGGGAGTCTGCCCAAGCAAACAGTAAACTTAAAGCTTGCATTTTCTATACCTTATGCTTTAATTCTAGATACACTACAATAAATTCCTTGCAATTCTGAATGAGATAAGACCAAAAAAGGAAAATTTACAGTTATCAACTTACGAATAATGTGCTTTAATAAGTGACCTTTCTGTTTCAGAATGGTACTATTTGACGTCTTTTCTTTCACAGAATTTATCTGCAATTAC
Source organism: Ectobius pallidus (assembly GCA_964059195.1). Classification (NCBI taxonomy): domain Eukaryota; kingdom Metazoa; phylum Arthropoda; class Insecta; order Blattodea; family Ectobiidae; genus Ectobius; species Ectobius pallidus. The sequence continues at coordinate 105,413,598 of CAXKWD010000003.1, read as the reverse complement.
ACTTAACAGTGCTTTTAGTTTTTTCCGCACACTCAATAACTTAAAACTTGTAATTCTTTCAAACCTTAAGGGTAGATGCTATGTTTCTAAGACAGAACAACTAAGCGAAGTGAAGAGAAAAATGTAATGATTTATGTATAGATTATCATATGTATAGATTTATATGTATAGATTTATCGCTACAGAATGGACAAAACTCAAGAAAAATGTACTCTAACCAACTACCCATTATGTGTCGGATACAATTTCGCGGACCCAGAAACCTTGGACCCATCATACAGGCAACAGGCAGTGTTATAACTGTTTATCCATCTGCTTCCAGCTAACAGTACTGTATTTAGAAGGGCTAGCTGCTGGACTATCATGTGGTACGAGACCCTTATTGTCTTTTTTCATACTAAGAAATTTTTATAATATACATTGCTGTGCAATCTCGAAACTAAATTTTCCATTTGTTAACACGTTAAGTCTTAGAAATCTGAGTTCTGTCCGAAGTAATGAGGTAAAGCAAGCTTTAGGACTGTCAAACAGCTGTCTGTGTCCATATCTGAGTGTGTCTGTAAACGAAAGTTGAATTTATCATTATTTATATATTATTTCAGTTGGGACATGAAAATCTATAAGCATGAGGAGTGTCCATAAGAACTGTAGGCCTACGTATTTTAATGTATTCTAAATAGTTCATATTTTTTAAATACTCTAACTATTTTTACCTCTTTCAGTTTATGCTCTAAGAAATAATAAAGGATATTGTATGTTTCTTTAGTTGTGCCAGCATTTCTTTGCACCTGAGCATTGTCTTTTCTCATGTACTGATAAATTTCCGCTAAAAGAAAATGTTCAATTGGCTGATATGTACAGAGGAAATATGCTAGCATTCTGGACAAGCTTCGGAGTTCCGGTCCCCGGCATGGTCACGCTGCATCAGCAGCCAATTTGGGTCCCGGTTACCCGCTAGGATGAAAGAGTGGGTTTGTTTAATTTTGAAAAATAACAGTATTATGTATGAAAAGTCTATAATATTTTGCTTACCTTGATTATAAGAGGTGCTGCAAGTGTAGTCCCTCTATTACCGCACATTCTTGGCACCTTTTTAGTAAATTTGCATTTACATGCAGAAGTTCTTCTTTCTGGGGTGCGGAGCTTCAAAGCTCACCCAGAATGTTAGCGCCTGCTCTGTAGAAAAATATACAACGAAACCTGAATTAATGATGACTCCTTTTTTAGCAACCACCCCCTTAAAGACCAATTTTTCTAGGAACAGACATTAAAGCCCAAGACAACAATGCAATTCATACTTCTCTCTCTATTAAAAGACCACCCTTCTTTCTACCAAAGACCAGTATTCCTGTTATTTATTCCTTTTTATTCACCAGTCGTAAAGTAATCACTTTCAAAGTAGGCTTAATATCAGTGCCTGAAAGAAAATGATGAATTTCAACATTGCAAGTAGTTTCTGGAATTTTTACGAGTATGAAAATAAAATTGACACGAGTGTGGGGATGGTCAAACGATGTTGTGAACTGTTGTTTGCATTCTGGAAAATGTGTTTGTATGGCTAGATGGCAGGCTGGTATAGTGGCTGCAATAAGAGTGAGGGAGTGGAAACATATTCCAAACTCCTCCCTTGACAAGCTGGTTTTGCTAAAGAACCTGTAAATAGATTGCATTGCCGGGAACTTATACAATACATTTTTAATATGCTAAAATACATTTCAGAAAGTGAAATACTGGCAGTAAAAAAAAAAAAAAAATACATTTTTAGGCAGAAATAAAAAGGAATGAAAATTTGTTCACAAAAAAGGAATCAGTAAGCATAAATGAAATCATAGCAGTAATTTGAAATGGCATAAGATATCACTGTGTTGCATATTCTTTTACATTTTAAATTCTGTAATTACACAAAAATGCATTTCCCCTATTACAAAACCATTCTTCTAAAAAGACCAATATATTGTGGAAACACTTGATGGTCTTTTAATAGAGGATTTACTGTATGTAATTGTTTCCATGAACGACATACACAAAATGTGGTTATTACCATTGATAAAGTGATTCATTTTTGTTTCAGACAGTTCTTTGCCAAAATATTGCTCTCTTACATTTGTGGAAAATGCAAAATTTTGTGTATTTGCAAGGTTTTCGTTTTTAATGGGAAATCTTGAGTTTCAGAAATGCATTTCTTTAAATGACAATAATTATCATGTTAATTAAAAATATAATTATTATATATTTATCGAAAGTTGGACGAATATAATATGTGCATATTACTACAGGAAATATTCAATAAACCAAATACATTTTGAGTTGGCAGGCATTTCAATGATATAAGTGTAACTAAAGTTAAAATAATCTCATGTAGGCTCTACAGAGATGTTCACGTAAATTGATTTTTGTTACAGTATATGCCTGCTTGAATTTAGGACATAATTTAATATTTTATTTCAGCACAAAAATAGCTGTATTTTTATATCCAGTAATTACATCCTTGTTGCACCCTCACTGTAAACAAGCCAAGGAGATTGCTTATCTTCACTCTACTATTATAAAAAAAAACTAAACTCCGTGGCGCTACATCCCTGGAGGGACTTGGCCTACCACCCGACCACTGCGTCATCTCCCGTAGGCAGATGGCAGGATTGGGGGGCATGTGGTCAGCATGCCGACACCCACGGCCGTTAATGGTGGTTTTCTTGACCAGAGCCGCTACTTCTCTATCAAGTAGCTCCTCAATTTGAAACACGAGGCTGAGTGCACCCCTACCAGACCTCCCTACCTCAGAAAAATCCGAGGAGGTACCGGGAATCGAACCCGGGCCGATGGATCTGTAGTCAGCGACGCTAACCACAAGACCACGCCGACGGACACTCTACTATTATAGTTGTTAGTAAAGTTGCGAGAATTAAAAAAAATACACAAAACAAAATATGCAATACTTTGCACCACATGAGCCTATTAGGTTGTAATGCAAAATAACACCAAAATTTTATGCTTTTATGCAAAATAATTTCAGAATTAATCCAACTTTTGTAGAGAAATTTAAACATTTTTAATCACCCTAAAATTGGACCCCTAATGAGTGGCAGTAAATTGTTAAAATTTAATAAATATGATAGGCAGTAAATTTTATAAAACTGTTGAGTGTTGAATTTTTTATTTCTTACTTAAGAATCAGAGTGCAGTAAATCCACATATTTAGAGCGGAAGAGAAGGCCAAATGGCCTTAGCTCTGCCAGAATAAATAAACAGAATAATAATAATAATAATAATAATAATAATAATATATTTGCAGTAAAGAAAGCAGTTGATTGATAATCTTGATGGAAGTGAAAGAAGACTACTTGGATAGGCATACCTGACAGAATTCCAGGGAAATCTTCAGAAGATAAGGTAAATACCAATGAACTGACAGAATCATTTACCTTACTTAAATGCAAATTGTCCATCTACAAGGATGGCAGAAGACCAGGCGAAGACCAGGGCATACTGTGAATGATCAATTGGTCATTCTCAATATCATTAGCATTGAAGAATATTAGTCTGATTTTCTGGATAAACCAATGTAGAATCAATGTTATCACGAAGACTGCATTCTCTGTTCATGATGCGAAAAACACTGACACCTTGGAATGCAGTTGTTCTCTCATCTCATTATATCATTAGCAATAAGAAGAAGATAGTATTTTAATTAATTCATAATGAGAACACACTGAAGTGGAATATCATTAAGTAAATATTTAGAGAACACTCAGTACTTCACTATTAATTAGTACAATACCAGTACCTAGAATTCTGTGTTGGAGGTAATGCACCATTTAATACTTTAAGACCAGTCATTTAAGTACTTAGGTTATGTGTGTCAGAAAACCTTGCTGGTTTTGCACTTTTTCAGACTGCCATTGTTAGAATGTAGTGGATATATTCACAACATCAATACAAGGCTATGAAAAAGGGTACTCCAATGACCTAAAATTATTGGGCTTGGTCCACTTGCAACTTTCAGCTGCTTCAAGTATAGATCGGATTTGGTCTTCAGCATTAATAGTAAGTAGTATGTGCAGTTCCGTATTTACATGCAGGCGAACCTGTGCACTGCACAAGGCAGCAGAATTTTGGGGGTGGCAAAATGTTTGGAGTGGCATGGGAAAGGTAGTTCAAAAATTCCCCGAGAATCATTTGTTGTCATACTTACTTGACAATATTATCAAAGTTAAATATGAAGTAAAGAGAAGGTCACAAGCATAGAGAATGATTAATAATAAATTGGGTTTTTGTCTCTGTTAGGAAATATACTACATTCAGAAGTTGCAAGTGAAGATGTTGAAGGAAATAAGTTAAGCAAAGGCGACCTCGAAGAAGAATTTATGAAGAAGTGTCTTCATTTTCTGGAATATTTAATAAAAAGGGAAGAAGTTGAAATGCCCCCATTCAGACTAAGCAAGATTCTCCTTGAAGACGATGTTGAAATTGCACTGAGAATTTTCTTTTTGTATTCCTGCATCGAATTGTTTAGGTGAGCATTATTTTTCATTGTTGAAAAGAGTGAAGAACTACCTCTGATCTTCCATGCTACAGGAGCGCTTAAATGCTTTGACAATTTTCAATATAGAATCAGAAATAGTGCAGGCCTTGGAATTCAACCATCTTGTAATGTTCACAAAAAAGTGAAGTTGGTGGAAAAGGACCGTGTAATAGTGAGTTTTAGAAAATTTTAATTAAAATAATTGGGGGGGGGGGGGTATTACCCTATGGCTGCACAGGGCAGTACTTCTGGTAAATACAGCACTGAGCATGTGTTTTCTAAGTATTTACTTATAAAAAATAGTACAGTAGAGTCTTGGTAATTCGAGTCTCGATAGTTCGATATTATCATAAATCCTAGCTAAAAACTTTGAATAAACAATAAATAAGTTGTCACTTTTCAGTGCATGAGTGCTTTATGCGAGGCGAGTGCATTGTCGAGGATGTGACGGGGTTAAGAAGAGAGACCTCATTTCTTTGAAAATTACACATTTTTAGGTTATAGTTGTGAAATATTCAGTAAGACATATGTATGTTTATGATGAAGCCTCATATGAGAACCACAATAAATTTTGGCACTGTAATTCATTATAGTGTGAACTGGGAAGTTGAATTATTGCAGGAACAATTATTTACTTTAGTTTCAATGGATGCTGCAGACAAAAAGGAGCCAACTGTATTTGATCTCAGCATCGTGTTATTGAGAATACTGATTCAATGTTAAAGTTATCAACTTCCTACATAATATCGTCACTGTGCTGCCATAACCACGAATGTGCAAAAATAAAAACTTCACGAATGGGTCACATTTGTTATTGTAGCATAACAAAGAAAGCAGAACTTGTACTTTCATTGAAATGGAACTAACTGTTAGTAACCAAGGAAAGAAAATACATTGTTTCTGGTTCCTCCAGAACAAAGATTAATGTAAACAGATGTAAGCAATGCAGTGAAGCCAAAATCTGAATTTTTGCACATTCGTGGTTATGGCAGCACAGTGACGAATATTCATATGGTCTTCTGAAAAGTTGTAATTTTGGAGATATGAGGTCATCTTAAATGACAAGACTGTACCACTGATGAGCCATGCTGCACAAGAGGCAGATATGCATTATATCCAAGAACAGACCAAGGCCACCTTGAAAGATAAACTGCCATTCAGATGGTGGCGTGCTTGGAAACTGTGTAGCCTATTTTGTTAAAAGCGAAGACACTTCGATACTTTTTGAAAAAACAATGAAATGCGTGTTTTGTTTTCAGCACTACTGAAATAGGCCTTACAATATTTAACTCGAGTAGTTTTTTTTATATTCGAAAGACACCTGGCAATTATTCCTTTTAATGTACAGTAATTCTATTTGCATGTTGTTGCATTATAATATTTAACATAATTTTTTCTGATGCACAGGCTTTTTCCTGTAATTTCCTAAACGTGTGTTTTTTTTTAATAGTTTAAAGTAGTCTTGCTCCTTTTCACCTCGAATTACTTAGACTCTACTGTATTAGTTAACAAAACGTGGCTATTCATTGTCATGAGCTTTGAACTCTTATAACAGACTTTAACATATTTTCTTCATTTATTAAACCACATTCAAACATCTACCATACAAAAAACTGTTTTAAAAATGATGTTCTTATACAATCCACTTTAGCACTCAAATTAGAAAGCTATCTGTGCAGTGAAATTTAACACACTGCTAAACATGTTAAACACAGAAATGAGAGTCATTTGGCTAGGATCAGTAAAAAGTAGTTGCACTGCTGGTCAGATAATCAAAACATTAATGGATACACGTGTGAACAATAAATTCTAGCTTGTTACACAAAGAGTGAAATTGAAGAGTCCATTGCAAAAACAAGGCAATATCATTCTGTTAAGAAAAAACCACACACACAAATAAATATTATTTTACCTTGCACTATTTACTAGGTGACGATTGTACCACTAAGTTACTTGTATCTTTTACATTTTTATTTAAACCTTCTAATATTCACTCTTCTGCACTAATTGTATAGAGAAAGTACAGTGATCGTGATAAAAATAAAAATTGAGATAATACCACAAGAATATGTTTCTTGACTTCTGGAAATGCTGAAAAAACATTCACAGTATGTTGTTGGCTCAGGGATTTCTTTGAAATGGGTCTGTATAATGATGTAATAACCAGAATTTACACCTAATGGGAAAACCGAACTTTGCGCCCCATGAGAGTCCCTCACTCCAACTCTCTAACTCCCTCCCCTAGCGGCGGCATTTGAACTACTAGTAGAGACAGTGGCACCATCTCTCAATGAACTGATGAAACAGAAAAAATAATTTATTTCTTCTTTATTCTCTTCTTCTCTTCCTTTCCCGTCTGCTTCCTCTATTCCTCTCACCTCCTCTTCGCCCTTTCTACCTATTCGAGACCTATTCCTAATAGTAAATTTTGGATCGACCGGGATTCGAACTCGGGACCCCTAGCATTACAGCCAGGAGTCTTAACCACTACACCACGAGTCAATGTTGAGCTGTGAATGAAGCTTTCGTATATTTGAGTTATGATAGGGGGGTTTCATGAGTTTTAACGCAAGAATCGGCTTTTATAATTTTGAGATATTTTGTTAGTTATGAAAAGAGTAGATTGGTGCATGGGAATTTTCCTGCGTCAATTAGGCAACATTTTATGTCATAATACAGCGTTTTTTATGATTACGAAATATTATGTATGGTACAAGGGTATTTTTTGTATTGTGAAATAGCCTATTTTGTTGCAAGGGTCGTTTTTATAATTGTGAAATATTATGTGGAGGTGCAAGGGGTTTTTTATTGTGAAATATTAGGAGACATGTCAATTGCAATTATTCATTACCGGCGTTGAGGTTGAACAGCGGCTACAGGCATGGTGATATGCACGCGGGAAGCAGCCAGGCGGGGAAGCGACCAGGTGAGTGGCGAGTGGAAAGGGGAGCAGCATGGGGCGCAAAGTTCCATTACGCCGAAATAAACAGATGGGAATGGTAAGTTTTATATTATTTACTGAGCAGTGTTTTCTTCTTCCTTTTTGAAAACATTAGCTGTTATGCACAACATTGCAAGTGTTAACAAAATACATTTACATGAACTTTGGTCATTATATTAATGGTTTAGTGCATACATGTGTTAAGAAAAATACTATAATTTTTGGTAAATCCATTTTAATACCTAATTATCATGAATGTGCACGCAGGAAAAGTACTTACTACATTTTGCCCCTGTAGAAAATATATTAAGCTTCTATTTTTTCATTTGCCACATTAGTTTAGAGTAAAGATATGCCTCAGGAGCTTCTAAATTTGCATTTAACACATTTAACCCCAAAATTGTATTTAACACATGTGATCACTAAGCCATCAGGACTATTTATTAAATATAGGTTGGCATTAAAAAATCTGCAACCTCCAGGCCTGAGGAGTACCGGATTTTTACACTTACTGTTTATCATGCACTGTTTTAAAAATGGTTCGTGCAGACACACCACTATCTAGTTATTTTAGTATTTCCATTTCTCTGCGATTGACAATCCACAATGTTTACATTTTTAGCCACCTCTTTTCTTTGCTGAATCCATAACGGGACTATACAGCAGCGAATAAATGATAAATTGAGAAGAAACGAGCAAGAATGCCTGCTAGATGCAAGCAATACCCAACAGCTGATTCTGGAGTACAGGACCATTAACCTTTTCACGGCTACTGGCATTAGTCTCCTCAAAAGATCGTATAAAAGAAGGGTTATAAGAATAATTGACTAAACTAAACTAAACTCTATGGCGCTACATCCCTGAAGGGACAAGGCCTATCACCTGACCGCTGCATCATCTACCATAGGCAGATAGCAGGATTAAGGGGCATGTGGTCAGCATGCCGACACCCACGGCTGTTAATGGTGGTTTCCATGATTGGAGCTGCTACGTCTCTATCAAGTAGCTCCTTTATTTGAATCATGAGGCTGAGTGCAACCCCAATCCAGACCTCCCCACCTCAGAAAAATCCGAGGAATACTGCACTATTAAGAATATTCCTTTTTGTAAAACATGAGGAATTTTATGCACCTACCGTATTTATCTGATTATAAGCTGTCCCTGAATTTAAGCCGCACCTGCCTTTTTAACAGTAAAGTAAAGGAAAGGAAAAATAATTAAATTAATCCCAAAGTGAAAAAATAAATTGTCTCATTTCCATAACATTAAAGTAACACATTTCTTAGCTGAAATAGGCCTCAAATAAGTGAAAAAATAAATTGCCTCATTTTCATAATATTAAAGTAACACATTTCTTAGCTGAAATAGGCCTGAAATAAGAATTAGAAAGCATCAGCTGACTTAGTTATGAAATTATAATTTTATTTATGGCTTTCAGTGTTCAATTGCCGCGATTTTTCTTTTTTTCATAACTGCACTTTCAGTTACCGTAAGTTTAAAACTACTGTACCTTTATTTGCATTCCCATAAGTTATGTTAAGTTTTTTTTTTTTTTTTTAAACTTCTGAGCAACTCATAATTTACACATATTCTGTAATACCGTTATGAAAAATTACAAAATACACAAAACATACATCATAAAATGAACATTACTTGCTTACGCATTTTTATGCTTCTTCTACGATTTTTCAGTTAAAATCGATATATTTTCATTGCTAAATCGATTAATATATTGATAGTCCTGGAGATTCGAGATAATCAATGTGGCGGTGCTTGGAGGAGAGCAACCAGTTACGGTAGATCAACCGGCTATATTGTGTGCATTTTTACAATTATTGCCCAAAAACACTTGTATGCCATTTTAAGCCGCAGGCACATTTTGCTGGGCTTAATCTAGGGAAAAAAGTGTGGCTTATATTCAGATAAATACAGTATTACGTTGTCATTTATAGACCAGTTAATCTACTGAAATTTTCCTACAGATTTCAAATGTAGATCCCACTGATGTGTTTACTTAACAACTGCTTATATCAATATAAATTCAGCTCTGAAAGAATGAAAACATAAATAGTGCCTCCAACCCAGCCCCCCCAAAATAAATATAAATATATATAATTAATTATATGGAAAATTTGAAAATGCAGTCTACAATCCAAGTTGGATATCTGAAGGGACTGGATTTTTTTATTCAACCAGTATTTAATTACTGTTAAATCTGGTTCCGCAATGTTTAGGATTTACGTTTTTGAAATGTGACCAATGGACTTTCTGTGCTGCAATTTCTACAGTTCATATTATAACTGAAGTGATAGGTTGAAAAATATAAATTTAATTATATGGATTACAGTCAACCCTCGATATAATGCCACCATCCGTTCTCTAACATTTAGTGGCACAAAGCGAGGGTGGCACTAAAACGAAATTTGATTTTTAAAACAACCATGGCATTATAATACAGTGCTGTATTAATTTAATGTACTGTATTATGAAAGAAAATTAAATAAATGGCAAATAAAGAACTTTAGCACAAAATAAAATACTGTACAGTAACTAAATTTATTACAGTATATGTCCAGTGTTACAGTACACAAAGGGGGTTGAAAATCATGTGGGTCCATGTAAGTGATTGTGATTACAGTACAGTACCTTTAGTCTTTGTTTAAAAAAGTAAGTGTAACTGTAGTGTAGTGTAGTGTTTAACAAGCTGAATGGACATTGAACTAAAAGAAATGAAAGTTTGGAATGCCCCATTGTATGAAGAGCTCTTTCTATCTGCTCCACCGTCACTCAGGCTGTCTCTCCGACTTCTTAACATAGCTTCCTCATTCCACAGCACTAGGTTTACAGTTAGTGGAAGGGAACAGTCAGTTATTGGAAATACTGTACAGTATGTTTCTTGAATAATCTTCCTAACATTCATGCCAGTTTTAAAAGAATTCTGCAACTGAAAAAAAAAATCACTGTAAGCCATATATTCTAGAAGTCTTGTCTTATATTCACTGGCACTAAATGAACTGGCACAGTAACGAGGTTTCTTATATATTTTATATGGGAGAAGATCCTTTCACTTGCATTTATTGGCGCAGTGCGAGGGTGGCACTGTAAAGAGGGGCATTATATCGAGGGTTGACTGTATTTTCTTATTCGGAAGTAGCCAAGTCTTGATCTTGCCAGTTAAAAGAGATTCTACTGTATCTAAACTTCACAAAACAGTGTAATACGGTAATAGTGAGCATTTCACTTTCTTGAATTGCCGAACAGTTCACTGATAATGTTCCAGAGGAAAACTTTGGATATTCCAATATCTTTGTTACGTCAGATAACTCAACAGCGCACATGACCTTCATGTGACTTCTTGTGCAACAAGGGAATCCTGCTGAAGCGATCTGACCTGAATAATTAGTTGTGATAATTTTGGGGTGTGGTACAAAACTGAAGAAATCATGATACGTTTAATCTGTGTGGTGACTGAATTCAAATTACCTTTTCTTTACCTTCTATAATGTTATTTCTGGATGTAATATTTACATTTATAAGTAATTTCTAGTGAAAGGCTATTCATATTGATCTGATTAAGAAAACTTAAGCGTAACTGAAAACTTGTTGGCATTCTCTACTTATATAGGAGTCTCAGCACAAGAGAATGGCTTCCAACTTTCACTGTTTTAAACATGGCAGAATCTATATTTAGTAGGACATCAGCAGAAAATATGGAAGATACTTTCGATACATATTGTTAAATTTTATCTTACATTCCTTATGTGACTTATTTTTAATAACAACAAAATGCCAACCATAACAACATGTTTTCTTCTGGTTAGTGTACTTGCATACCAGTAACTATTGATAATGTAAACTAGTAATGTAGTCATATAGGCTACTTGTACTAATAAAAATAAAGTGGTCCCTATACAGACTATGAAGGCCCTTAGGGTCCCAGGAGGTTGAAGATCCAAGGTTTTGACACATCTAGAATATGAAGGTGATAAAGATTGTCAGCCTTATGTATAGATTGTCTTTACCCCTAAGGACTGCTCCTGGTACTCATTTCTGTTAGAGGCTGAGTTAACCCCAGGGCCATAGTACCATCAGCGAGTCAGTTGGAGAATTTAATGTTGTACTAACATGTTGCAACGATAGCTCAATTGGTAGAGCAGCGGCACAGAAAGCCAAAGATCCTGGTTCAAATCCTGTCTATGGCCTACACACAGCCAGTGTGAAAGAATTGATACTTCAACCTTACCACTATCATGTGCTGAATGTCTTAAAATCTGGGAGCCTTAACCTCCTGCAATCCTAAGGGCCTTCATGGCCTATATAGGGATCACTGTGTTTGTGTATGTATACACATGACTAGACATACTCCTTATTCATAAAATTATAACATTTATTTGCCAATATTAGCAGCATAATACCTAGGTATAAATGCTACATGATAAATAATTAAGATGTCAGAATACTTCTGGAATATGAAAACTTCTATCCTTAAGAGCCCAGTCTAGAGGTAAAAGAATATATATATATTTAAATACCCATCAAACATCCCTTCAACATGCAATGAAAGAAAAGTAAATAGACTATGGTTCTCTCTTTAAATGACACAGCTTTGCATCTAAAATGTCCACTATACCGTAATTATATTAAAGTCTTGGTTTAACACATTAAAAAATCTGAAGTTGCATCTCCCCAATAGAGATTAACATAAATACTGAAGGAACTTCTTCAGATCTCTCACACTGTGGAGATTTAAGGTAGATAATAATATTGAAGACATATTTTTTAAAATCAGGAATCACACTTGAAACCTCTACTTTCAATGCAATTGCTTACAAAGCAATGCCAAGAATAAGACCAATTTTCTAAATTATTTCTTTAGGCTCCTTAAAAGCCTGTGTATAAATATTAACACATCTAAAAACCAGATATTATATGTAACTGATGCTAAATTTCCTATTACAGTTAAAGTCTTAAGTTGATGTTTATATTAGAATGTTATTTGACCCTTTAAGTTTGCCTTATTATATTTCATAGAACTACTTTAAGCAATGCCTTATCTGCAGGGAACCCTTCAATTATGTGTTAAGACAGAAGATGAAGATTTTCAAAATACACAATACCTGCTACGACCTGACATCAGGTACATAACATACAATGACAGCTAAAGAAGAAGTATTTAATTCACAATTAATTATAATCAATAATCATTGAAATTTAGAACTTTGTTTCTATTTGTAGAGTAATGATCAAATCCAGAATTCAGTTTTGGTTTCTGATATTCTTCATGGTAACTAAGCGAAATTCCGTCATCTAATTCCCTGTTTAGAAAATCCTTTTCTTCATCTGCATACATATCTTCAGTTTCATTTTCAAGTCCACTCATGTCAAAATGTCTTCTCCATTCCTCATATTCACCTATACTGAAGTCTTCATTTTCGTTAATTTTTGTTTTACCACACGGTACATTCTTCTGTAGAAAGAAAGAAAGAATGAAATTTTAAAATTCTATCTTTCGTTAATGAAGTTTTAAATAATCAGTTTCACACAATGCACACAATCAACACTAACATGCATGATGCATACAAAATCATGCACTTGCGTACGTATACAATCACAAACAAGCATGCATGCACACACAAAACAGTTTCAGAAACGAAACAACAGACCACATACAGTGGAGCTGTAAATTGTAAAACGAAAGAAGGAAGTTCAGGAAACAAGGGCATTCTATGCCAGCAATGTACCATAATTAAAATAGGATTTTCTACAGCGAAGTGGTACTATATATAAAAGGAAAGATAGTATAGAGTTGGTTTTTACAATCAACTCTACATGCACAGTAAATCCAAGACCATCTTTCAGTAACTATAATGGTCATCTTCAGCTTACATCCGAGTCAGACCAAGGAAGTGAAGGTGAGTGTAAAAATCAACTTTGTAGTATTGTTGATAAGTAAAGACAGGATTTCCATGCAAATACATGTTTTCAAGCTTGTTATAGTTCTCAAACTTTGTAAATGTCCATTTCATGGCTTACAGATTCCAAATAAGTATACTTTTCCATGCATATTTGCAAGTTTTGGCCTTTATGGACAATATAATTCTCTGCTGATTCCAAAAATGAAGTCAGTAATTTTCCATCACCCACCATTTTCTTTAAAATCCTGTTTATTAGCATTTCTGGTATATAACATGCTGATTAGAATTAGTATTCTACATTTATATTTCATTTCATTGTGTCAATAATTGACTTATAACGTTTGGTGATTGTTGCCTTGAATTCATGAGTTACAATACCTTATTTAGTCATCACGGCCTACTTGATCATATGCAAAACTGTGATTGTAAGGTAAAGTTTGCAGATGAATAGAAGCTTTCTTAAAAGAATAAAAGCTAATTCTGTACTCTCTTCCGTTGTCAATTGAATTGTGATAGAAGTGTATATTACCATCCTTAGTAGTGCATTATAAGGAGTAGTGTAAAAGTGTATAGTGATAAGAAACATGTCTCAAAAGTGTGTTAATGATAGAAACAACTTATGTTTTGTGTGTGGTGAGCTGACTTTCAAAGCGCAGAGACTCCTCTAATTAGAAGAGCTTATCACTGTTATTTTAACAACAAAATAGACCAGAACAAGATATGGGCCCCAGAAATCTGTTGTACCAAATGTGTAACACTATTATCTGTCTGGTTGAAAGGATCCCGTCATATGCCTTTTGCAGTCCCGTTGATATGGCGCGAACCTAAGGACCATTTGACAGACTGCTACTTCTGCTTGACAAATATATCTGGAATAAGTTCGAAGTCCAGACACACTGTTAAATATGCATCTTTAGATTCAGCAATTCGACCGGTGCTTCATGGGCCAGGACTTCCCATACCATCTCCACCAGATGACATAACAATGACTGAAGAATTTCCTGATATTCAGGATGAATTACAGAATGATTCAGATTTTGTGGAAGAAGATGCTACAAATGAACCTCACTTTCTAACACAGGATGATTTAAATGATTTGGTTCGGGATCTTGGTTTAAGTAAAAACAAGGCAGAATTACTCGCCTCAAGATTAAAAGGATGGAAGCTACTGCAGGGTGACACCAAAGTAAGTTTTTTCCGCCAACGCCAAAAGGAATTTGAGCATTTGTTTTCTAAAGAGAAGGACCTAGTTTTCTGCAATGATGTTGAAAATTTGTTCCAGTCAATGGGTGTTGAGCATAAATCTGAGGATTAGCGTTTGTTCATAGACTCCTCAAAAACAAGTTTGAAAGGAGTGTTACTACATAATGGAAACATATATCCATCCATTCCTTTAGCCCATGCAGTTGGGTTGAAGGAAAATTATAATAATATGAAGCTTTTATTATCCTCTATAAAGTATGAGAATTTTTCTTGGCAGATATGCAGGGATTTAAAAGTAATAGCCATCTTACTTGGGTTACAGCTTGGTTATACTAAATTTTGTTGCTTCTTGTGCAAGTGGAATAGCAGAGATAGATGTAACCATTATATTATAAAGAACTGGCCAAAGAGAGAGTCACTTAATCCAGGACAAGAAAATGTTCTTCATCAACCACTTGTATGTTCTGAAAAAATCTTATTGCCTCCACTGCATATAAAACTAGGCTTGATAAAACAATTTGTGAAAGCAATGGATCATGATGGCAGTGCATTTCTCTTCCTGCAAAATAAGTTCCCAAGGATCAGCGAAGCCAAACTAAAAGAAGGAATATTTGTTGGCCCCCAAATAAGGGAACTGATGAAAGATACGCAATTTGAAATGTAATTAAATGTGAAAGAAGCAGCTGCATGGCAATCTTTCAAAAAAAGTTGTCACAAACTTTCTAGGAAACTTCAGGTCTGATAACTACAGAGAACTTATCAGTGAGATGATTGAGAACTACAAGGTATTGGGATGTAAAATGTCTTTAAAAATACACTTTCTGCCCTCCCATCTTAATTTTTTCCCTGAAAACCTAGGGGCTGTGAGCGACGAACACGGGGAGCGTTTCCACCAGGACATCGCGGAAATGGAAAGGCACTACCAGGGTAAATGGTGTCCAAATATGTTGGCAGACTACTGTTGGACACTGAAGAGAATGTTCCTCAAGCGAAGTACAGCCGAAAATCCAATTCACATACTTTTTAGGTAGTAAATGTAATTTCAGTTAAGATATCATAATACTATAGTGTATAGACACGAAAAAACCCTGGGTGATGGGAAAGTTCTGTAAAAAGATTTGAAATCAGCACAAAAAAGTAAGTCAGACACACATATTGTTTCTCTTATAACATAAAAAAGTTCAAATTTTGTTGACCAGTGATATTATTCAATTATATTAATCTTATACTTTCGAGTTTTAGATTGTTGATAGTTTTGCAGTTGATGATGCACCTTGCATTAAAGATTTTCAAACTGCATTTAAGAATAAGAATGTACAAAATGACTTAATTTAAATTAAGATGAACTTTGCAAAAATGCCTACTCCAATAACTAAGTTGGAGGCTATGGGCCTACCATTGGTCGATTCCTTAGGGAATTTTGAAGACGTTCAGAAGAATTTAGGATCTGCATATGGGGATGTGAATATTGCAGCTAAAGATAAACTGGACAAAGTAACAATGGAAGTACTTCCTGATAACAAACTTAGGAGTTCCAAATGTAAATTATGGTGAAAATACCAAAGAAAAAGAATTCAGGCTCATTTTGTCTCAAATATCATTCTTTAAGTTTGCACTATCACTTCTTGTGATGGAAGAAGGTTTGGATTTTGACAGTGCACATTTGTTGTGTTTTCCCCTTCAAAGTGCACATTTAGGGTATGAACGCATGCATATTTTAAGATGAGATTCCATGAATGCATGCAAATTTTAAGATTTGAGATTCCATGAATGCATGCATATTTTAACATTTGATAAAGTATAGTGTTCCCTATTACAGGCCATAGAGGCCCAGAGGGTTCCAGGAGGCTGAGGCTCCCAGACTTTTAGACATCGGCACATGAAGGTGGTAAGGTTGTCAGCCTTACGCACCGGCCGCCTTTACCCCCAGGATTGCTCCTGGTACTCATTTCTGTTAGAGGCTGAGTCGACCCCAGGGCCATAGTGCCACCAGAAGGATTAGGCCAATTGAAAAACTACAACGACCTCATCGGGAATCGAACCCGCGACCTTCCGGTTTGTAGCGCAGCGCCTCAACCACTACGCTACGGCATTTTAACATTTGATAGTGCATGGAAATCCTGTCTTTATGATAAGTTGCATCTGATCATGCTGATTATATCTGTGTAATTTAATTCTTTTCAAGCCCTGTAAATTATACTTAATTTTATTTCCTCTCATTTGCACTTACTTCATGTACTTCTTCCTTAGTAACAGCAGGAACTGGTGGTTGCTGCTCAGCAGATTTAACAAAGTCGACTTTATCACATTGCATAGACGATGAATTTGATTTGGATTCCAATTGTACATCCTTACTGTCACTTTTAACCACATGAATTTTGTAGTGTGAATTTAAATCCAGTATACAAGTGAACTTCAATCCACATTCTTTGCATTCATGTTCATCACTACGTATTAGCTTACTTTCAGCTTTCTTTTTGGCTTCATTTCGTTGTTCTGGAGTATGAGATCGGAAATGAACATTTAATTTGCTAGGAGTTTTAAAGCTTTTATCACAAACAGTGCATTCAAAAGGTCGGACGTCTTGATGTGTCATAAAATGGGCAGTAAGACTTGAACGACGTTTGAATTTTTTCTGGCATATGTGGCAAGAATGAGGTCTTTCTCCAGTATGGATTAAAAAATGTTCTTTGAGATGATCTCTCCGTTTGAAAGCTTTATTACACACGCTACATACATGTTCTGGTTTAATTAATCGTGCCTTCTGTAACTTCTCTGCTTCATCATTACCATTTGAGATAATTTGTACTTCTTCTTGTGAACTGTTCGAGTAGTTCACAGTTATACTTTCACCTGCTTCGTTTGTATAATTTAATGTTATGACACCATCATCTTTTACATCACTACCAGTATTTCCAGTTCCATCGATTACATTAAGATCATCTACATTAATGTCACTTGGTAAATGAATTTTCATTTCCTTATCTACTGTTTTCAAGAACCTTGAAAGGAAAGAAAAAGCAATATAAGTTTATTACATCACTTACTGCTGAGAACTTCAATTACAAACTAATAAAAGCATAAATTGTGTAACTGTTATAGGAAATCTTTTGTTTTGCTTTTCGTTACTGGATTATAATAGTAGTATACACTGGCAACAAAATGACATTTACTACTACAAATTAACACATTCGCTTGCATCCACCCATTGGATATTATAAGAAAATCCTTCTGCCAAGGCCATATCTTAAATCAATAACAACTCTTTCACAGAAATATATTTTAATTTATCTAATCTGCTACCGGTATTATTTTAGAATAAACAAGTCATTGTTATCAATGAAACATCTGATATTCTATAGCTTTCACCCATGTTGCTTGTTTGTAAGACTCATGTGAAATAAGCTTGTAGTTTATAGCATATAAGCAAGTCCAAGAACAGATTTAGATCGGAAAATGCTGTAGACCAGTGAATCTCATGGCCAAGTGCACCGACCATGATTAGTGTAATCAGCGTTTATAATTTCTTCCTAACCTATGATTAGGGAAAGTTATGGAGCATCAACCTCGATTAGTGTCAAAATCGCCGATTACCGTTGATTAAACTTAAACAGTCAAAATCGGGCGGTTACTGAAGCTAAACAATGATTAGCAGTTTGCTGAAATGGCGGGGGTCGACTGCAAACAATAGATGAGACTCTCTTCTTCTCATATTTCTCTTTTCAGACGAATTAGGTCGCGATATTAATCTTATTAGTATCATAATACCATTTTTCCGAACTGAACAGTACAATAAATATTATATAAACACATCTCATAGACCTAAAAAGACAATTTTAAGTTTCGAAGCGCGACACAAGAGAAGCTTAACCGATTCACATGGCTAACATTCAAGCGATGTTCCTAACTTCGTTCGTGGGTGAGTGGTTATAGTACTGAGCTGTGGTGCAGGAGGTCCCAGGTTCAAGCCCCGGTCGCGACTAATTATTTTTGTTATCCTAATATTTTTTAAGTTTAATTAGTGTACCGGTACTGTATGAAATTTTAAGAATTCACTGTCAATAATAATAATAGTAATAATAACACTAATAGTAATAATAATAACAAAAATTAATAACAATAATAATAATTTTTTAAATTTTATTTCGTCCAGGTATCAAATACATATTTGATGTTGGACATGTCCGAAACTTACAATCTGAATTATTCAATAGTTATACAATAGAGATACATGCTAAAGCTATCCTTTTCATAGTTCTTCTATCCTGTAGAGTGCTTTTTGGCATAGGTATTATTTTAATTTATTGGCGAATTTTTCCCGGTACACTGTTTTATACTGTCTGGTAGTTTGTTATAAAATTTTACCCCGATTACATATGGATCCCTTTCCGATGCTTTTTTGTTGTGCCCTATTGTGTATAAGTTCTTTCTTGATCTTGTGTCGTACTGATGTATCTCTTCTATTGTGACATTCATTTTTTATTTTGATTTTACAAGTAAAACTACCCTGTGTGTGTATATATATATATATAATTATATATAAAAGGATATTACAGTTATTACTGCCCTGTATAATTCTTGGTGAATAATTTTTTAAGGTATTGACAGAGAATTCATGAAGTTTTATTCAATAGACTGCAATCTGAATCATTATGACAATTTATTATATTATATAAAGACAATGGGCGTGAATTTTTAAAATATTATACGGTAAACTGTATTTACGTTTTTAAAATATTACAAAAGAAAAAAAAATACACAGACACAAAGCAGTAGCAGCGAATTCTATAAAGTCTTGTACGGAACACTGTATTTAAGTGTTTAAAAAATTCTGAAAGCTATATATATATAACGTAGTGGCAGTGAAGTCTTAACATGTTAAACGGTACAGTGTATTTATGTTTTGAAAATATAAGAAAGAAAAACAAGGCTATGGCAGTGTATTTTTGAAATTCAAGTGTTTATAATATCATAAAAGCCAAAGAAAACACAAGGTGCAGATGATGACTTTGAAGAGAGTTATTATATCTGGAATATCTTGAACGGAATAAAAATGAGCGTAGAAATTTAATAGTGCAGTGAACTTTCCGTTAGTAAATTCGTGGAGAGATTTCGCCTGTCTAAACAAATAGTTTCACAGGTACTGCAATTCCCAACAGAAATAAATCATCCTGTTTCTGATATGAATCGACTACTAACTGTATTAAGGTATTATGCTACCTGATCATTCAATAATGTTGTAGGGGACATTGGAAATATGCTCAGAACTGCAGCTCGAATCAAACATGATGTAAGCAATGTATAGTCTCACATAATATGCTACCCTATATCACAGGCAGAGCAGAGAATATCCTCGCTCCTCCATGGTGTCTTCTTGTTGTTAACTACTTCTTCTTCCTCTAGGTAATGGCTTCGTCAACAAAAGAACGCGTTCATTATACTACGCTCGCTTTCCGATTTTATGCTCTGTGTTTAAACAAGCCGTCAGCTAAACACGGCCCTGTAAACAGAAATTAGGAATGGTGCACCACATTCCTTTTTAATTATGTTTAAAATCTTAAACGTGTGTAAGTAAACACTGTTTAACCAAATCTTAATCAGTGTTGATGCACTTGGCCATTAAACTGTGGTATGATGTTTAGGGGGTGCGGGAGCAACTAACAAGAGAAAAAAATTAGACTAGAAACATACATACACAGAAAACAAAAATATTTTCCTGTCCTATTTTTATAGTCAAGATATCTGAATTGTTATATTAACAATAATTAACAATTTAACCATTATGATAGGTTTATTTCACCAATGAATGAATTTAACTGCAGTTTAAACGTATGTAATCCTTGTCTTCACTGATGGAATTAATTCAGAATAACACTTCATTTCCAAATAATGGCTTCCCAGGTCAAAAGAATTGCAACACAGGCAAAATTCATTCTTCACAAGGAAGCTCTACTTGCCAAAAATTGTCCAAAAAATATGAAAATAGAATTGGCAGAAGCAGTAAAGACTGTTAATTTCATAAAATCAAAAACAGGAAATTCCAGATTATCTTCTCTTATGTGAAGAAATGGGAAGCGATCATTATCTCTTTCACACTGAAGCCACTTTAGGTGGCGTCTAAAGGAAACTGCCTTGCACATTTGTATGAATGAGACAAGAAGTACAAGTTTTCCTCTCTGACAGGAAGTGTGAGTTGAGAGAGAGATTTGCAAGATGAGCATTGGCTGTGTAGGTTAGCTTTCTTGGCTGACATCTTCCAGTGGCTGAATGAACTGAATAAAAGTCTGCAAGGCAAAGACACAATGCCTTTCATGGTTCGTTTCAAAATAAAGTTCTAAAAAAGAAACTTAAAATTACAACACAAGGCTATGTGAATGAACAACCGACATTCTTTTTATTCTTGGAAATTCTGTTGAAGAAAAATGAACTTCAGCTTCATGATTAATGACATCAACCACTGTTTGAGTATGATTGCAGACTTAGGTGAATATTTTCCTCAGAATTTATACAGCGAGTACTGAATGCAAGACCCTTTCTCTGCTAAGGAAGAAAAATAAAAAAAATTATTGAACTGTCCTGTGATGAAACCCTCAAATCCAGTTTCAAGAATACATCTTTAAAACTTTTGGATGCAGAGACTGGATGAGTTTCCCCGTTGACCGTGCTGTGAAGTTTACGATATAATTTTCAACAACATATCTATGTGACAGTGTTTTTTATCCATAGTTCAGCTTATTTTTACATAATTGTCAACTATTTTTCTACATTGCTTTGAGAAACAGCAATATGTCACATTGTAAGATTGTCACCTGACAACACCTGACAGTTTTAGAATTGTCATGTTTATGAAATAAGGCCCAGACATCAGAAGACTGTGTCAAAGCATGCAGGCTCACCCATCTTAGTGAAATTTTGATGAATCATAACCTCATGAAGTAGGATTGAAAATATCCATTCTTTGTTATTACTTACATTTTACATAGGTATTTTGAGATTAACAACTTTAGTATTTTATAAACTTCCATGCAT
This sequence comes from Ectobius pallidus, assembly GCA_964059195.1. Lineage (NCBI taxonomy): Eukaryota > Metazoa > Arthropoda > Insecta > Blattodea > Ectobiidae > Ectobius > Ectobius pallidus. Next base: position 105,391,988 of record CAXKWD010000003.1, on the reverse strand, counting down.
TATTATTATTATTATTATTATTATTATTATTGCACAAAACTTGTTACCATCACGAACACACTGGCTGTGTTATCAAAATATCTTTCTTATTAACTATGCTTTGTATTTGAAAGGTATGCCCTTTATAAATTAAAAACTGCCTTAATAACAGTTTGGCATGTAGTCTTTTTTTTTCCAACCTGTCATATGGAAAAGAAATTATCATAGGGGTACATTAAATTTTTCATAATGCCTAAGGGGTACAATCTTAAAAAAGTTTGAGAACCACTGCAGTAGACATCTGTATGATGTATTACACAGCCAGCATAAGTGATAGTGTCAGTCTTATTGAATAGCATGTGAGACTTGTTTATAAAGGTGAAATCCGATAAAGTAGGCTGGTAAATGTGAGTCAGACTGTCACATTCAAATCATTTGGAAGATACAAACATTTCAAAATCTATCTTTTCTTAAATTGACTGGAATGTTAATCAAATCAAATCAAATCAAATCTTTATTCACCTTTAAATACAATATATTTGTACAATAGGCTTCGTCAGTTTTTGGATAGTTTTATATAATAACAAAAAAGCTAAGAATACAAATTTATATCCATAATATTTTCTGGTATATTACTCTCTAAAAATTCTTCTACGGTGTATATCGCTTTGCTTTTGAACCAAATAGATAGAATATTGTACAGTTGTTTTTTTTTCAAGATTTCTTATCTTTAATGGAATTTTATTAAAAAAAATTATCTGTTGATAGCAGTGACTTTTTATATTTGTACTTAAGTGAAGTTGTGGTTTATCTAAATCATTTTTCCTTCGCGTGTTGTAGTTATGCATTGACGATCTAGTTGTAAATTTAGTGCTATTTTCTTTAACATATGTAATATTAGCTAAAATGTACATAGAGGTAAGTGTAAGAATGTTGTACCTTTTGAAGTATTGTTTACATGATTCTCTTGTTCCAATTCCTGCTATCAATCTGATAATTTTTTTCTGCCAGATGAAGATTTTGTTTGCTGAATGGGAATCACCCCAAAGCATAACCCCATATAGTAGGTGTGGTTGAACAAAAGCATAATAAGCTGTTATGAGCATTTCAAAATTTACACATTGTTTTAACTTTCTCATCAAATACCATACTCTTGCCAGCTTTTTACATGTGTACAGTATTTGGTCTTGCCAGGTAAGTTATGTAATCCTATCATTCATTCCATCCCATATCACAAAGAAAACAGTTTGGGATGCCAAATGTCATGGTTTCTAAAGTTCAAAAAAGGACAAACAAAAACACTTAGCTTTAAGTTTATTTGAATTAAAACCAGCGGCAATAGCAATTCTACAAATTTTATTATCATAAAAAAAAAACTGTCAGAGCTTGTCATCTCTACAACATTTGCTATTTCAAGGATGGTAGTAACACAGAATTTGTACCAAGTGGGGTAGCTGAGGCATTAGCATCTTGGACTCATATTCGGGAGGTCCTGGGTTCAAATCTTGAACTACGTTCTTCCACAGCCCCCTTATCCCATTGTCATTCAAATTCATCCCATCATCCCATAGCCATAATACAGGCTTCACGCAAGTACTTAGCTACTTGTGGAGCAGTCACCTGAGTCCTTTGGGAAAGGTATTCACCCGGATTGAATGCTTGAGCTTCATGAGGACCTTCCTAAGTACTCATGGAGTATTAAGGGTGGATTTGTGTGCAGTGTGGTCTAATTTGGCAGATGGACAGGTGGAGTCGAAGATGGGGTGGGAGGTCTGTTGGGTGGGCAACTGAGGGGGCACCTGCAGCCAGTGGGCCAGGAAAACACTTCACCATCACCCAGCCCATTCATTGGGGCACAGAATAAGTCTTTGTAAGGTTTTTTCTGTCATTTGGTCTGCTCCCATAATAGAGCTTTGCCCATCACTGGCATAGACTATGGGCAGATATGCATGTGGATTTGGATCAGATGACAGTTTACAGTTGCAAGTCCACCCAGTCATTATAAGTGGAGGTGCAGCAACTAAACTTCATACTACATTGAGCCAGTGCAGAATACACATCCCAGCTCCTAAAGATGTCTGCTGCAGTTGTTAACAGAACATTGAATTTTACGTTTATTACATATTTTAGGTGCATTTTACGTATTACGAATAAAACATTTCGTTATGCATTAAATCCCAATCTTGCTTGTAACCCTGCCAGAATGCGAGTCTCACTGGAGTTCTTTTACACACATGTTTATGTACAAGAGATGGTGCATGCAGCAGAACGTGATACAAATATAGACTTACTGCTCTACACAGATGACATGGCCGTAAACTCTAGGGACAGAGAGGAAATACAAAAATCATTAGCCAGTACAGCAGTGTGGATAGATGAGAACGAGATTTTGATAAAGATGAGAAAGACAGAATTGGTCTATTTCACAGAGGATGGCAATTAGCATCGGAAGACAAAATTATCTGTGTTGGGAAAAACATATTGAGAAAAACTCCGTCCGATACTTGGGTATAACTCTGCAGACATCAGGGAGATCCTTTTGTGTGCATATTGAAGAACTTTTCAGTCTCCAAGCATTTACCAAGTAGACTAGTATATGAACTGGCCAAGGTGACCTTCTTTCTGGACGACCTAAGGTTAAGACCCCATCTACCTTCCATTGCTAACGCAGAGAAAGTACTGCAGGAGTGGAAGAGGAAGAGAACAGAAATTGATCCAGCTTTCTATGCGATAGAAGAAGAGAGAAGCTGGGAGAGGGCTAACTCCAACTTGAAGCATGCAGTGACAAGACTCATGGCCCATGGCATTCAAGGAAAGCTCTGCACAGAAAAGAAGTGGCATCTCCTGACACAAGATTGTGTGTTCTATGTGGACTTAAATGCAGGGCCCACCAGTTCGAGTAGTGTGCAAAAAGAGTGAGATCACTAAAAGAGGTAGATTATAACATGCTTGTTTGGATGTAATTTCTGTAAATTTAAAAAATCTTCAGACATAAAATTGTCACACTTAGGCTGTGCACATGTAAGTGCTAACAACTTGCGAATTCAAGGAAAAAACCAGTAGCTTCACAAACTGTTCCAATAAAGTTGACCAATATAATCTTGGAGTACTGTTTTCTTTCATTGACTGAAACTGTTTAAGTATATGATTATGCCTGAAGACTTTACATTAAGCTGGATTCCAGTGCTGTATATACATTTAAAATTTAAATAATTTTAAAAACACTACTACAAATACATATTTCCTTCAATAATACAATAGAATGTAGGCAACAAGATTAACATTTCCCAGTTACTCTTGTCAAAAACATGATATGGTTAATTTGATTAAGCATTACATTTAAATAGTTAGATCAGCATTTAGATTTCCATGATTAGCTGGAAGTGAATGTGTTAATACTAATGCTATACAAGGTATGTTGACATTTCATAACAACACTAAATGCCCTCTAGGTAAGAAATAAGTTCAATTTTGTAACTTATCACAAAGCTACTTACAAAACCGATCGATTTTCAAAATTGATAGCATGATTTTAGTATGTCTGCAAGCATTAAACATCATTGGAGACTTTATCTTTTGGCAAAGTTTACAATATTATGTGTAATTGCATGTTTTCAGAAGAAATGTTGAGGGTTGTAATGTAGGGAAATGTAAAAGGAAATGTGATTACAAGCTACAGAAAATACAAATGATACTCACATTTTGGGTGAAATTAGTAATTTAAAAAATGCCTGAGTCTACATAAAATCTAAGTTACTAGGCAGGCAAATTATGAGGAGGGGGTGTATTTTGTTCTCTTGGGGTGAGCAGTTCAGCAGAGATGATCCTGCCTACATAATGACAAAACAAAAAATGCATGACAAAGAGATTGTAATTATTTACAACAATTTACATACTGACTGGTGCAATATATGAAGTTACAATAATAAAAGTATTAGTAGAAAAGACAAAAAGAAATTAAATAATTTATAGCGCTCAATGAAACCTCAAGGATTCTTTAGAAAATTCCACTAAGACTAATTTTATCATTATGAGAAATAAATTTTCCGGTTGGATGGCCACTACTGAACTCTGAAAATGAAGGACATGTATACATACACCACAACATGTGACAAAAACCTAACTTAAGATTAAATTGTCACTCCCCTCTTCTGTGCATTTTTCTTACACATTTAACTAACAAAGTTCTACCCTCACTTCAAATTGCTTCACATAAAACACGCATCTACTCTTATACAATTCAACGGCCCTAAATAGCGTGCTTGCTCGCCCGCTTCGTGAGACATCGGGTATACTCGCCGATGTTCGTCTCTCGCAGTCTAAACTTTAATGACGACTACAAAATTAGGAAGGAAAGCCGTTTCTTTATTATATAAGGCCTAAGTGAAATGAACACAATGAACAAATATTCTAATTTTATTTTTACTTACAATTTTCATAGCTCTGAACCACAAACATTTTAAATAATCTACCAGTGTAATTTTCTTAAAAATCCTGGAGTCAATGAATAATGGCGGGCGAAGCCGGGGGCAACAGCTGTAAAATATTGATGGTTTTATCTCTTGAAATATCGCTGATAATAATAATCCAAACAAACCATTCCTTCCCTTGAAACATTATATAATTTCTGAAAATTACACTGAATTGATAAAATAAAATTCACATCATATTCATGTCAATAAACAGCTGAGAAACAATACGTATTATGTGTTCACAGGTTCTTTGGAACTGCATAATCGATTCTGATATAGTTTTCCCAGGGGGCGCTTTCATGTCGTGGAATGTATTCTAAAGCAGGGATTTTAGCTGTTTCATTAATTATTAATGGCTTGGTTTATGAAGATTCGCGTGCAAGTGTTAATAAATATAATGCTTTAATAATTATTATACTCTTAATTTTTAATTTTTAAAAGAATTGGGCACCTCCTAGTAGATTTACAAAATTATCAACCTAAAACCCACACACAGATTTCTTAATAATTACCAAAAACTGATGTATATGAACCTCTATTTTTATTTAATCCTTCAGGACCAGTCTTCTGTTGGAAAGAAGTATGGCTGAGCACTCTTCACAAATTTGGAGCTTTGCTGTGGAAGGTCTATATCATTTTTTCTATATTGTGAACGTCATAGAAAAACATTTTCTATTAGTTCAACCTCAGAAGGACAACAAATTAACATCCAGCATGAATGAGTCAGTGCCAGATGGAGGAAAACTAGTTCAAAATCCAAACTGTCCTGATAATGCCAAACGTATGTGCAGTATACAAACTGAAATTCAAAGAGTCATGAAAACTTGCCAGTCCTGCTATATTTTGTTTTTACCAGGCTAACCTCCTAATTACCAGATCTACCACATAGTTAAACTATAAGACATTATTCTGGATTGTACTTCAAGGGTAATGTTTCAGGGTTATTTCTTTGAAAGAATCAAATTAATCACAATTTTTTATACTCAGAGTTTTACCTTATTTTCTAAACATTGTTAATTAAAATTTAATCAATTCAATAGGTGAATCTGATCAGAACACTTAGCAGCAAATTAAAATAATAGGATTAAAAACAGACTTAAATAGCAGAAGTGAATTCAACAAGAAAACCATACAATTTTTCATGAAACAATGAATGTGAATAAGTTAGGTTCAAGATAATATCATAAATTAATTCCTATATTTCTTTCCGGACCAAAATGTGACTTCTCAGCAGCCCTCAAAATTACTTATACTATTGGTATATATTACTCAATACCCCAAAGTTTGAAAATAGCTTAAATGAAATTCTCCAATTCATATAAGGCGGGGCACAACTTTGCATATAAATACATATCAATTTTGCTTAATTTGGTCCAAGGATTAAAAAAAAAACACTTGGAATTAAAGTATTTAATAAAACTGCAGTTCTTTAAACATATCTGAACCAACCATTAGTAGCTGCAAAGTTTTCATCTTGGCTGCCTCCCTAGCGTCTTTTTTTTAACCTCTCTAAAAATAAACAATTATTTCAATGTCAATGGCTTCATAAAATCTCAGAAATCTGACGACACAATGCCTTCTTTTTTTCATGCAGGATTTCTTAGTAGCAACCTAATCATTATTTATTCTTTGTTTTATAGCTATAGTGAGTCCTTTGTTAGAGTCTATGTTTAAAAAAAGTTCAAGCCCTTTTCAATTGAGCTGAGATCTTCTGTCAAGGTATTGTTTTCCTTTTTTTTTATTAGGTGCAGGAGTAGGCTATCAGATTTGTTTAGTTTGGATGACTTTTTTAATGGTTTAGAAAACGTAAAACAAAACAATCATAACTTTCATCCATCATAGAATCAAAATTGTGCATGTAGAATTTGCACAAAATGCATCCAATACATATCAGGCAAGAGAAACACTGTCCATATAGCATGCAACAGTGGCCTAACGAGAAAATCAAGAATTGTATATGGCAACTCAGAGTTGCAATAGCTTTAAGTGGAGGTACTATATTACTTTTACGTCATCTTGTTATAATATTTTCCTATTAAAGTGAATATCGGATTGAATCATTTCATTTTACTTAAAAAGCTGGAAAATACTTCTTTGGAATTGTAAATAATTTACATATTAAAATTTTTTTTTTTTTAATTTTCAAGTAGGCTATTAACCAACTTCTCAATAAAAATTCTAGCATGGATGGAAGAATGTAGAATTCTCACACAGCTAGCTTTTTACTTAACTTTAAAGTATGTATGGGACACATACAATAATAATGATATTAGCTCTACTTACAGCAATAACTCATTGGAGTCTGCCACTTGTGCCATACTATTTATTCTTTATCTTGTGTATAATATAGAAATCCAATTTCCTAAAAAATAAAATACTAGATTAATACAAGAAATTATAAATTTCAATGATGACAACCCAGTTTTGCAGGTATTTATAAAAAGTTATTTTAAAAAAGTCAAGACTGGTGAAGAAAAATTTAGAATTCACCAGGTTAGGTACACTTGTAAAGAGGATACATATGGACACTGTGGGTTCTAGATGGACAGAATTGAAGACTTCCCTCAAAGATAAATGTAACCATCATACTGAGAATAGTGATTTTTGATTGTACAGCGCACACCAATAAAACGTATCTGTTTTTCTCGTTTAATATTTCGTGAAGTTGGTAATATATCTTTCTGTTCTTTTCTGCACATTGTTGTGCAAGCCTGGGAGAAAATTCCACAATGGTTTTCACTACGCCAGAGAGAATTATAATAGTCAAATTTAATTTGGAAACAAAATCCATAGTAGAGACACAGCGGAGATTCCGCAATCACTTCCATGTTCGAGAAGCTCCAACATCAAAGACAATTCGCAGATTAGTGAGGAAATTTGACGTACACGGAAGCTTACTTAACCAGAACAAGTGGAATTCAGGGAGACGAAGAACTGCAAGAACACAAGACAACATTGAAGCTGTGCGGCAGTCAGTAAATCCAAGTCAAAAAAGGGGTATCAAAGATGTGCACAAGAATTGGGGCTGCGTTCAACATGTGTAAGAAGAATTTTGAAAGAAGAGCTCAAAATGTTTCCTTACAAAATTCATGTGAGACATGCACTAACAGATAGGGATAAAGCTGAACGTGTTGAAATGTGTAATGCTTTCAACAGAAGGATGGAAGAAAATCATGATTGGATACAGAATGTATGGTTTTCTGATAAAGCACATTTCCACCTTAATGGTTCGGTAAACATATAAAATGTGAGATTTTGGGGTTCCAATCCACCACATGATGTCATGGAACAGACTCTCCACAGCTCCAAATGCACTGCTTGGTGTGCCATGAACGCCAAAGGCATTATTGGTTCTCTATGGCTTGTGGATGACGACGAAAGGACAGTGACAATAAACAAGGAACGCTACCAGAAAGTCATCAGAATGTTTCATGCTGAACTAACACGTTATGCCGACATCAATTCACAATGGTTTCAACAAGATGGTGCCACTCCACACAAAGCCAATACGTTCTTGGAGCTGCTGCAATAACTTTTCGGAGATAGAGTCATTTCCAAAAGAAGCCAGTTTCCTTGGTCCCCTCGTTCACCGGATCTCAATCAATTAGATTTCTTCTTGTGGGGCTACACAAAAGACAATGTGTATACATGACACCCGAACACAATCTGCCAGCTCAAGAGAAGAATCGAAGAATTCATTCATGCAATTCTGGTGTAAATGTGTGCTAGAGTGATACATAATTTTGGGTTTCGTTTGAATTGTTGTATGGGCCTTGCAAGTTGGACGCATTGAACATGTTGTTCTTATCAGATAATTCTCCCCATCTTTGTTCTCCATGTCTGTATGTTTACAATTGATTTATGTAATTTATTCACAAACTTATGTCCATTTAAAAGCAGGTACATTTTATTGGCGCGCCCTGTATGTATGGTCTTCTCTGTCAAGTGCTGCTTAGGTCTAATCATCAAACAATGATGATATCAAATTTTTTCCTTCAGCAAGAAAAGTTTTGATATGTTGGTTACACCCTTATTCTAGGGAGGTCTTTCAGTAATCTTGAGAATCTTTTTACTTGCTATCAGTTGCCTGAGCAGCCGCTTGGCAGGAAGAGGCAACATTTATTTATACGAAACAGAGAGCGGGTGCTTGATTCTCAACATACTCATGAGCAGCAGCAAGGTAGCAGTGGCTTCTTTTTATTTATACGACCCATTGTTACCTTTGAGGCAACTGCAGTCAATAATTTGAATAACACAGTTACACTGGTGTGAATGACAGCGATGGGAGTTTTTCCGCTTAGAGTGCAAATGTTTGATTTCTCTGAGCGGCGACGATAAATTCTGCATTACGGAAAAAATCACCGTTTGTGTAACCAGCCTAAGAAGACTTCTTTGCCATGAACACTATGATGATAGAAGACTGGAAGAGACCAAATTATGACCTCAGGCATGTGGTAATCAGGTATGCAGCACATGACTTCCACCATCTGATATGCCAGAAAGCAGGATATCATCTTCCAGGACCAGAATGCACAGCAAACATAAACAAAATGAGAGGAGTGCTAGGCAAGGAGTGGTAAAGAGAAGTTGTGGTGTAAGTGTGCTCCAATCAGTAAGTGAAAGAACAATATAAGGAACAATGGAAGTGGAGATTGAGGTTCACCGTGCCAGAATAGGTTTGTTCCTATCAATGAAGATGAAGTGTGGTAAAAAATATAGCAAGTTGAAGAATCTGGAGAGGACTAATAATAGGGAGCATTATTGGACTCCTTCTGCTGATAGGAGTGGACTGGAATCCATGACCCAACAGCAAACCAGAGACATAGGAGACCTTACTAGCCGAAATGGAGATAGAAGAAAGGTTAACTCCAAAACAGAAAACATAGGGGATAAAGAAGGAATTAGAATTAGTTAAAACTAGAGTTCAAGATGGAAGAATGTAACTGAAAGCTTAAGGTAGTAATCTCGGGCATAAAAGAAAGAAGAGGAAGTGGACCATGGGCAGAAGTGTGTGACATTTTTGAGAAATTTCAAGGACTCAAGTTAAGTGGCTGGGTAATAGTGGATCCCTACAGAGTAGGAAGGAAGGTAGGAGAAAGGTTGATAACAGTCATGCTGGCCACCGTGGGTGTTGTTTAAGAAATCCTAACAAGATCTCTTAAGCTGAAGGGTACCAACATTGACATCAATAGGGACTTATTATATGAGCTGAGATTAAGTAGAAAGAAGGTCATCCAAAAAATGAAGGAAGCGAGAACTATGGGTAAATCAGCATGCATTAAAACTTACAATTATGGAATGACAATGAACTGTGGAACGAAGAGAGTAAGAATGACATAAAGCACAAGAGAAAGAGTCATGGCGTAAGACATCAAGCAGACAATAGTAGGGAGTCAGCAGTAGGCCTGTGTGACACAGAGGCTAGTAACCTGAATGAGCGAGTCACCAGAGTCATGAACTGGTGAATGAGCAGAGGAAAGGAAAGGAAAGGAAAGGAAAGGAAAAGACAATGTAGTCATGGAGGACTTCCACCTCTGAATTATGTCATCTGTGTGATAGCTGAAAGGTGGAGGGTTGCGCCCTGGGAGAGAAGGGGAAACAGCAGCAGCCATGATAACTTGCAACAAATAACGGACCACTGGAAGGGGAGGTGACTCAGCAGTTTCCGGTGCCAACTCCACACCACATGCAAGCAATTATGAATCTGACACGTGCAGCATGAGATTAAGAAGTGGTAGGAAACTTATGGATCCGACGAGAGGAAGGGAAGAAGTTACTATCATTCTCAGAAATCTGGAAGCAATGGAAGAGAGGAAGTATACAATGCTAGAGTCCATAGTGAATGCCACAGGGAATGCTATAGGCAGTTCATTGGGGAGGTGACATGTCTATTAACTGGAGGCTCATACACCAAGAGACATGCCCGAGCAGGCATTGCAGTAAAAGTTCAATATCTTCAACATTATTTGCAATAACAAAATGAAATTTTGGACATTAGAAGTATATACTTGGGGCTTAAGATGAGCGCAAAAATTATTATAATGTTACAAATATGAAGGTTGATATTAGAAAATTTTTTTTTTTTTTTATTTTTCAGCATACGATAAGGCCTAAGATAAATTATTTCTTGGAAAGGGCCGATCTGATTGGTGTAATCTTTTTTTTATACACAGCTGACACTATAATCTAGAGGCTAAACCTTCAATGAATACCGGTACTGTGGTATGCCTGATACAATTTTCAGAGATTTTAAAATTTCAATATCAAATTATTACTAATTTTTTCACATTATGTTCACAAGTGAAATAATCTTGTGATGCTAATACATCAGATTATTTAGGTTTGTCCTCTAGAACACACAAAAATCTATGTGTGTGCAAAATTTCATGCAATTTGGACCATTACTTTAAGAGATATTGTGTTTTTTGTGTTGAAAATATTAAGTTACAGGAAAATGGCTTTGAAAATTCAACATACATTTCAACTTACATATAAGCCACACCCACTTGACGCAGTATCTCGAGTAAATGACCGAATTTAAATATAAAAATTATAGGGTATGTTCAGAAAGGTGTGTTTATTAATATGAGAGTAAAAAAAAGTTTTCAAAAATTTTGACACTGGTTGGTGTATGAGCCCCCTTAATGGGAAAGAGTAGGCCTACAGGTTTCTGAAAGAAAACAGGTTGTGGGATAAATGTGTAGACGTAGTGGGATAATTTTAAGTAACTGGTACCTAGGTAGTAAAGGGAGAGATGCGAGGAATTCTGTTGATTATGAAGACATGAAAACTGTAGATGACAAGTGATGCTTTATTTAATGGACAAACAGAAGACAGTAAGACTGAATGAATAGTGAAGACAGCATGTGATGTGATAGAGGTCAACTCTGTTAGTGTCCAGGACCAGAAACAGTTGATCTATTCAGTAATGCCTTACCGCTGTAATGCTTCTTAGCACCAATAAAATTTCATTTCAGTATGACAGATATCACGTGATGTTTTTTGAGCTAAGGAATGAAACAATTAACAAATTTAGACCAAGTCTGTGTCATTAATATTACGAATTTCATTTATTTTAGTAGATTTACTTTGATTATTTATATAGAAGGACAAAAGAGACAAAATATACTTCCAAAGGAGAGATCAGATTTCAAATTTCTTAAAAAAAAAGGTACGCAAGAAATTTTTTTGTTATGTACCAGCTAATGTTTAAGTGACTTTTTCTTGGGTTCTTTTGAAAAAGTGTCAACCAAATTTCCCCAAAATCAGAGGGATCCAACGAACTATGAGCCAGCTGCATGGTGTTTATCCACTGGGCATGTGGCCACATGTTTCCTGCTGCTGCTGCAAAGAAGGTCATGCTCACTTAGTTCTACTCTTCCTACCGCTCCTCTAAACCTCGACTCCACACCAACTTTCTGTATCAGTGGTTGCGCTGGTTTTTAAATGCAAACGTCTGCACTCCATATGCATTGGGGGAGCGAGATTTGATAGAATGAGACTGCAAAAGAAGAGAGAGCAGTGAAAAGGGGAGTCGAAAGAGTAAAATTCGCACTTCCCCGTACAATGTTGTTCACTGCAATGACATCTATTGACAAGCAAACACGAGTCTTAAAGACATATAGCCAATCAGAGGAACAGGCACTGTTACATCCCATATTTTGCAGTTTGAGATAGTAGGCCTACGAGCCTTTTCATTGGCTGTTTTCTTAACTTTAATAGACTTGCTTCTTGAACAACATGCTCATGCTATTTCAACATTCCGAAAGCGGGTTAGTACAAGATTCTAGCAATGAATGCTCTTTTGACTGCACATTGCAAATAGAGCTTAAGGTATAGGGGTCCCATTTCTTGACAAGAAAAAACCGGGACACTCGGCGGTGCCCTGTGTTATGCATGGGATTATGTTTTCAGGAAGTAGTCTCTAATACAAAGAAAAATTTACATCAGTATTCCAAATAATTTGTAGTATACATGATAACTGTATTAAGACGTTTACCGTATAATTAACTTACATATTTGTCTTCTCTTTGAAGTTTAATAAAATATAGGAGGTACCATAGGGCATATCATTCTGAAGTCTGTCCTGCAGTCTTCATTTACAGCGGTTGGCTCGTGGATGGGGTTGCTTCATCATCTTCACTTTCATTGCTTTTTGCTGCAGAGTATTTGTCTGAAGAATGGATCTTATCCAATAGCTTATGATTTGAAGATATCATGTCAAAAAAAGCAGAACATGACACATTTTTGTAGTGTATTTTAATAGTCAACATTGCACCCACTGTATCCAGATGAAGGCTGTTCCTCTCACTAGTCCACAACGAATTCATCTGAGAAGAAACTCGCTCTACTGAAGCATTAGATCCAGGAAGGGTAAGACAGAAACTTACGAGTGACTCCATATCACTATAATGAATGTGTTCTTTCTTAAAATGAGCAAACATTTCTTTCCATCTGTCCACCACTTTACAATTAGCCCTATTCCATTCCATCACTTTATTTTCAGTTGCATATAATTTTACATGGCAATAATCATCAGAGACTTTCTTCCTGCAAGTCTATGCCTGGGAACTGTGGCAGGTCAGTTCATATAGGCTTATATAAAATAAAGAATTAAATATAAGAAAATACATTTCACGGACAATATTTGAACTTCCCGCAACATTATCGACTACTAAAAACTACCATTACGCCTACACTATTACAATGACCATAAAACAAATTACATGACGAGACAGAGGACATTTACACGGACAATTTGATATGCAACACGACCATCTGAATCAAAAGACATTACTGGCAATTACAAATAATTAATCAAACGATTAATTATTACACAACCTAGAATATAACATCATTCAACGCGTAATCAAGAAAGCTATACAACTACACTTATTACCGACAATAGTGACAAATACTTTAGGAATTATTAAACTAAATAGAGGGATACAATGTATTAGAGGCGGTGCTCTTCTGTCTAGAAAGACCCTTGACGCCACCACTTGGCTTGACGTTTGATAAATAGGTTCCTCCCCAAACCTCACTCCACTTTAACGACAAATATTTAAAATCATAGCAGAAGACTTAACTAATTCCCAATCACAAGAGACAAAGCTACCTGACAGAACCAATGGAAATGCAAGAATATTTTAACACAGAAACATATTAACAGAAACATGAGCAACGGACAGGGACTTGAAGACACTGATCGAGAAGATATGGACGTTATTTTGTAGACGAAACAGGAGTTAGAAATATTGACTTTTATACAGTGAAATAGTGACGAATACGAATATTGTTTTTATACCGACTTTTCAAGTAATACGGTCGAGGATAGAAATTTATATAACGAAATAAGAAAGATTATCTATATATTAATTTTTATATTGTGAAGTGAAAAGAATATATACCGCCATAAGATAAATAACTTAAATTCCTGCGATAAAACGTGCAGATGTTATGAGAATAATAAATAACCTAAAGTGATTTTGGCGACGACGAAGTGAATAGATAAAGACATTATTTAAAGTAACTGTATTCTTCCTCCCGACATATTACGATAATTACAGACTAAGCAACAAAATTAAGAACAAAATAAACTTACAAAAATTATTATTCAAGTACATAACTAATTGACATTATTTTACTACCCAGCATTCCCTAATCTTATATCCTATATTAACTTCGTCGAGCACGGCCCTAGAAAGAACTCTCGCTCTACCCACTGAGAAAGCACTAGCTGGACATTATATTTATTTTATAATAGTATAATAATAAAGAAGAAAGGCGCCCACATAAATCGACACCCACCTTAACCAACGGTTATAAATTGGTCACCCAACTCTAGGCCAATTCAACGACCCCCTAGCGATCGGTCATAGAACATAACCTTAATTTCCTCTGCACATTGTGATATTTTCTCCCATGGCAAAGAGGTACGTAGAGATACCCATTCCATTTTCATGCATATGCTGAATTGTTCAAGGGACCATTATTTGATATAGTCTATTGCAGTAGCATAGAAATTGGAAACTGTGTTCATGAAAGAATCTGAAGTGATTAAATCCTCTTCTTCAAGTTGTTTCAATTCTGCTTTCACTTCACTTGTTAGGAACATTTCATCCTTACGCATTGAAAGTTTCATGACAAGATGATCAATTTGACTCTTTACTTCAAAAGCAGTGGTTTCTTCGGATTCAATTTCCAGTATTGAATGAGAAAACAACTTCAACTGACTTTTCAAGAAAAGAAGAAAGACAAAAGAAACTCTTCTTCTTCTTATTCTTGTGATGTAGGATGGCATCCTGTTTATTTCCCCTTTATTCCTCAGATGAGTCATGTGTAGGCTACTGTCTTTCCATCTCGTAGCAGGTCTTCCTCTTAATCTTTTTCCGTCTGGTCTGCTTTCTTGAGCCTTTTTTGCTAGGAGATTGTTTTCCATTCTATCAACGTGTTTTTTCCAAAATTTTCTTCTGTCATTGGTAAATTTAGTTATGTCCTGAATTTGGCATTTGTCCCTAATTTCTGTATTGTGTATCTTATCTAATAAAGTTTTCCCCTGAATTGTTCTTAGCCCCTTCATTTCACATGTGCTTAATATCTGTTTAGTTTTGTTTGTGTCTGCTCTCGTTTCTGCTGCATATGTTAAGATTGGTCTTAATATTGTTTTATAAATGCGCACTTTACTGTCTATCGCCATGTACTTGTTTCTCCAAATTATGTCTTTCATACAACCTGATATCTGCATTGCTCTGTTGGCTTGTTTCTTTACTTCATGAATTAGATTTCTGGTGTTTGTTATCAGAGTTCCTAGGTAGTTAAATTCTGAAACTTGTTCAATTATTTTTGTTTCCACTTCTAACTTGCATCTTAATGGTTCTCTCGATACTGTTAAGCATTTAGTTTTTTGTGTATTTATTTCCATATTGTATATTTTTGCTGTTGTATTGAAACGATGTAATAGCCTTTGCAATCCATCTTCAGTTTCAGATATGAGTATGGCATCATCTGCATAGCATATTATATGAAATCTTGTGTTTCCCATTTTATAACCCCAATGTTTCGGCAAGTTCTGAATTATTTTGTCCATTATAAGATTGAATAGGAATGGGCTTAAAGAGTCACCCTGTCTAATACCTTGGGAAATTGTTATTTCTGCTGTTTGTTCTTTTACTTTAATTATTGTTTTACAGCCTGTGTTACAAAAGAAACTCGATTATTAAAAAACTGGAGCAAGACATTAGGACATTTGTTTTGGCTCAAGAAATAAGACTTGAGCCCGTCATACTTTTCAATGAAACGGTTTAAAGCTGGTTCCAATGATAACCACCTTGTCTTACTATAGCCCAACACATTCTTATATTCGATTTCCACAAAATCACAGAACGTATTGAGTTCTTCTACTCAAACTGTGAAATGGTGGAAATACTGGAATGCTTTTCCTAAAATTGCTTGAACATCGATGGGCAATACATCAACAGAAGTTTGAACAGCATTATGCACTATGTGTGCAGCACATCCTATTCCTATTACCTTTCTTCTCAATCTTTCTTGTAGTTTAGCAAACACTTCTTGCCTCTCCTTTTCAGCCCTCCAAAGTTGGTATTGGTGTTATCAGCTGATATACCTATCACTTTATTGCCAATGCCATACTTTTCAACAACTTTAAGAATATGGTTTGCAAGAAGATCGGATGTTTCGCCAGGAAGGCTCGAAACTTCCAGAATTTCTGTGCAAATGCCTTTCTCTGGCATAAAATACCTTACAACAATAGGTAGGCCTACAACTTTCACAGCAATCACAGCAATGTGATTAGAAGAATCTATGCCTAAACAACAGAACTTTGTGTGTTTAAGATCTTCTTTCATTTCATCAATCGCTTGTGGGGCTAAGACTTTCACTGCAATAACCTGGCATTTAGTTTGTTTGCAAGTAAATTTCTTATAACTGAAAGCTCTGATTGTGTTTTACAGTATGATAAACGAAAGTAGCCTCTTGTGCAGCTAGCTCCTTTTCTTTGTCTCCCAGTTTTTTCTTCCTAAAAAAGTTCGTCAGTGTTTCACTTGAACTCCTTGCAGACGCCGCAGCTTTATGTTTCTTGGTCTTCACATGGTCATCAATATCAGCCTTCCCCCCCGTGACTAATAGAAAACACAGCTCGACACATTATACACTCCACTTTCGATCCATCAGCGCTACCAATAACACTCTCTTTTATGAAAGGAAACTTTTCCTTTAATGTATCATTAAAACAACACTTTCTCTTGGGCATTTTGCGTTAACTAAGTACACAATATGGAAACATAAAAGAGTGCAAGCACGTAGTTTTATTCATCAGAGCAGAGCGAAATTAGAACACAATTACCATGTGGTATCTACAAGCACAGAGCAAGGTAACTAACATGTGGACGCGGCGTAGGATCGGTAGGATCTGGCGTGAGTTAGGATCAGTGCCTCCTAGATGCTGTATCCATGCCACCAGAGATAACTCATTGCATGCCACAGATAATAGAAATGGGAAAACTTTCAGCTGATTCGCTCTATTGAATGCCGGTTTCTCGCTTTTTATTTTTAAAATCTGTAGATTTTTTTACTGAAAGATTTCTAATTAAATACAGGAAAAAGTAGTAGTGATGATAATGGTAATGAAAACCAGGACATTTCCCGTCCCGAAGAGAAATTGTCGGGACACCGGGACAGAAGTGTGAAAAAACTAAAAAACCAGGACTGTCCCGGGAAAACCGGGACCCCTATTAAGGTAAGCGTGCAGATCAAGTACTTCAGTTACAAGGAACTAGGCGTATGTAAGTAACAACTTTATGGCATTCCATTTTCATATCACTCAGGCATCCTATAGGAACTACGCAAACATGAGGCGAGAATATAAAGAGATAGTATGGGAAGCAAAAATAACAAACCAACTAAGCGAAGAAAAGAAGCTAATAGAAGAAGCAGAATTGGACCCATATAAAGCACTATGTCAGAAAAATCCCAGATTCCCGGCGACAATACCTATAAAGACATGTACACAACATCTAAGCAATATAGTAGGCGTGAGAGATACCCGCCCTAAAATCGACTTGCCACCAGCTAAAGACTTCAAACCCATCAATGAAAAGGAAGTTATGCATACAATAAAAATTAGTAGAACGAACAGAGCGCCAGGCCCTAATCACATTACAAATGAACACTTGAAACTCGTGGTCCCAGCCATGGTGCCTACATGGACAGCACTCATGAATGAATGCCTGCAATCAGGGAAAATCCCTGCACAGTGGAGAATAGCAATGATCAAAATGCTGTATAAAGGCAAGGGAGATTCTAAGAACCCAGACGCCTATAGAGGCATTGCCTTGGAAGATGTGCTGTTTAAAATCTTCACAAAAATAATAAATGATCGCCTGACAGAAATGATAGACTCAAGTATCCCGGAAGAACGATTCGGTTTTAGAGAAGGAAGATCAACCATCAAGCGGTCCGATGCCTCCAGGACAACATAAAAGATGCCCTGAATCGCCCGAAAGGAAAACTCTACATGGTATTCATTGACTACAGCAAAGCATTTGACACCACAAACAGAAGCATACTAATAAAGAAACTAGGCTTAGTGATTGGAATGGACTACTACATCACCACAATAGTAAAGAACATAGCAAAGAACAATAACTTAATCATCGACGACAGCATCACCTATTCAGAACCTATAGGACAAAGTATCGAAGTGTTGCAAGGCGACCCACTAAGTCCCACTCTATTCAATGTAGCAACAGCTGACATTGTGAACAGCGTCAAACTAGATGCAGTTAGCATGTAAATTTATGCTGACGATATGGCCCTAGCGTCAACATCGCGGCAAATGCTTCAGTCCTCACTAGACTTGTTATCAATATGGGCCCGAGAGAATGAACTAGACATCAATACAGACAAAACTGTGTCCATGATATTCCGCCTCGATGAAGAAAAGCAGCTGAGGATACATTCCATCTGGAGCACCATAATGTAACCCTGGAATAACCCTCCAGACGCATGGGGATACGTACACCCAGCATGTAAATGAAAGAACCATACATGCTATAAAAGCAATGCATGAAATACAGCATATAAGCAAATTATCACTGGAGACAGCCATGACATTATTCAGAGTCAAAATCAGTCCCATATTGCAGTATGTTCTGAACATCATATGGGAGGACCTTACAAAGAATAATCTAAAGCGCATAGAACGAGTGAAGGCAACATTTACTAAAAGAGCCCTGTCCGTGTCAAAATATGCTCCATCACAGCTGTGTTACATAATGTCAAGGAAACCCTTCTATAACAAAGTTCCGAGACACCAACTACTTCTGCCATCTACTGCTCAATTTGAGAATCTGTTATAGGAACTCTGAACGAATAGGTCACAAGTATGGAGCGACTTCTATACAACAGAGGCCATGCTGTCAGACGAATGGAAGGGTCCATGCTACGAACTCAGACACACCATCATGTGCTTTGCAGTGCATGGTTTCCGATTCAAGATCTGCAAAACAAAAGGATATCACGAACCCAGTGTACAGTGCATATGCAAATTGTGCGAAGGTGCCTGTGAAAGATACCACGCCATCTCATGCAGCCGAAGAGTGGAGTCACTAACTAGTTTCTGCTGGAATGGAATGGAATAAACACATCAAACATGCAAATTTTGCGCTTTTCTAACTATTATATCATTCCTTGTTTCGGTGTATTCAAACTACATAGGTTATAGGCATACATTTCATTTTATGGAGAAATTATTTAACACAAAATCAGGAGAAAAATACGATTCCAATCTAAACCTTTCCAAGCATTCATTCATATTAAAGTAAAACGAAATTTACGTAAATGTCGCATATACAACAAATGCTAGTTATCAATGAAACTTACCGAACTATTTTCAAACATTACTTTAGACAATAATTCATAACAATTACTTATTTTCACACATTCAAAACATTAAAAATAACCATAAAACTTTTCGCCTACTACTCGTCATTTTTCCCGACTCTTGATGTTGAGATTACCCAATACATCGCATGATCGTATAAGCTTAGCGCTACTAAATGTGCAACTACAGGACAGTCTATCTACAGATCACGAAGACAGTGGCTGCGCCAACCACAGGGAATTTTAGTGCTATGTGGGGAATATATAGGGACATTTATCAGGTTCGTTCTACCAACAGTCGATGTCTGTTACTGGCTGTCCAACGCATGCGCATGTTAGTTCGTTCAGTCAGTGTTGCCAATCTAGCGGAATTCCCGCTTAATTTGGTGATTTTTTTAACTTTTTCAACGGGGAAAATATGGTTTTAACGGATAGCGGATTTTTAGTGGATATTGTGCTTTGAAGGAATATTTTTTAAAATCTAATATAATGCCATATTTTCTTTATTGAATTTGAGAGTTTGAGGGTGATGAAATTACCAAAAATTCTTTCAGCTAAGGCGACGTACTGACAGAAAGGGACCTCCAGTGGAATGGAAGAAAGAAAGAAAGAAAGAAAGAAAAAAGTCTAAGCCAAGGTTTTTAATCCTTTCAAAGAAATTTCGGAATTATCTTTATACTTTTAGTGCTGCCATGGTCAAATGCAGAAGTTTAAAGTGCTTTCAGCTAGTTGAACATTAATATCAAATCAAATCAAGTCTTCATTAGTCTTTAGACAGGGGTGCCCACAGGGGGGGGGGGGGGGGTTAAGACGCAGACTGCGTCATTGAAATTTCTGGGAAGGGGGGGGCAAAATATTATCATTTTATTAATTTTCTGGGGGGGTTGAAAATTGTTGGAAAATTAGAGTTTTATATGTTAAAAATAAAAATGGTCAAGTTCTATAACTTTAAAAGGTCTCTTCAAATTTTTTATAAAGATAAAGACGAAGAATTTCGACAGCCATGGGCGCCCATACCCGGGGGCGCAAGAAAAAAAAGTATATTAATAATTATTATAGTCAGGTGTTTTTCTTTTAAGACAATTATTTGAAAGTCAGTTAAGACATAAAAAGTTTGCAGAAGTTTTACCAAGTCAACAACATAGAAGCAGAATCCACAGTGGATTAGGGAAGGGGGTCCAGGGGGTTTGGACCCCCAAAAGTCAAAACCTAAAATTCTATATTAGTATTTAAAAAATAAAATATTTATTTAATTAAACAAGATTTGTTGGTGTGTCAAATGTGATATAGCACTAAAATAGTGCGAAACGGCCGTCCGGATTACCAAAGGTAAATCTAAGTTTGCTTGTCAAGTGAAAATTTAACAACTAACTTTTGTTAAAGCAATCAAGAATGGACACTCAAACATACAGTTATTATCTTTTCATAACATGAGTAGGCCTATTATGTCCACTGTTCCATGTGTTATTCAACTTTTCTTATAAATAGTAATAACGTAGGGCAAGGTTGTTAAATGTATAAGGATCATACACATATAATTGAATTCTCTGTATGATGTAAAATCCTACTTAAATCATAAGCAAAAATATAATTTCAATTTATGAGTTAATTTATTTAATTTAGCAGATTTTGAACACTGTTTTACCGGAACAATTTTTTTGAAGTAAAACTTCTTTTCTCGCTATACATTTATTGCTATACAAAGAAGTTAAATACAGACATACATATGAGCCTAAGCTTGATGAAAACGCCTAACACCAAATTAGAATGAAAGCTGGTTACTTACAGCACATGTCGGTTCCATTTATACAATTCTGTGGAATCATTTTTAATCACTGCTAAACACAAAAAATAACTCATTTACACACACTTAAGAAGTGAAGTCAGTGATTTTATTATTTGCACTAGTTTTTTCACTAGCAGGTGTCCCCACACTTAATTTACGCCTTAACAAGTCAATATGTTGATATTATTCATGAAATCCGCCTATTCCAAATTCCCGCTAAACCGAACAGTGTTCGGTCCATATTAGTTCGGAATAGTGGGAATCTACTGTACCTGGTTAGAAACCCTTGAAAATATTCTATAATACAAAACTTCATCGTAAGCTTAATTTGTAGAATTTTTACTTAGTTTACTTTTACCTTTAAGGATAAAATAATGAGTTTTTATTCTCGTTATTCAGAAGAGGACCTCAACGGCGGCTGTGGCGGAAAGGAAACCTTTGGAACGGTGCAGGCGGCAGAAGAAGATCCTCTAAATGTGAACTGGCAGCAGGGTTCACATTAGGTTGGTGGCGGATGAGCCTTGCTAGGCCAATGGCAGCACCACAGGTCTAGTGAGCTGACCTACTGCAAAGGGTAGAAAGGACTCTTGAGCCAAAGTGAAGGCAGCCTATCTAGGGGGAAGACACCCCGAAATCAAGGTCTCTGGCCCTCCAGGTTGGGGGTTAGGCTTAGGGCTAGCAACCCTATCCTGTTAAACAACAATCGCTACGAAACCCCAAGAAAGTAAGAATAGCCGGACAGATTCAAAGGTGCAACATGGCAACCCAAAAAGGAAAAATGATTTTAGAATTGCGACCTGGAATGTTTTATCACTTTACAGACCCGAAGCTCTAAAAATGCTCCTGGAACAATTGGCTTCTTAATTGTACATCTCTTCTGACAATTAAGAAGCCAATATATATTTTATTGTACATCTCTTCTGACAATTAAGAAGCCAATCACCATCTCCAATATAATTCAATGAGGACAGCCTTAACATCTTTATAAATATATCAGCACGAAGTATGAAGTTATTATATATATAGTGAACAATGATTATGAAATATATTGACATTCAAGAGTGAATTATAAAGACATAAGTTATAATATACGTAAACATAAAAATATGCACAAGTAACCTGCTTATAAAACCATCTTTTAAGCTGAAACTTCAAGATACTTTCTAATTTTAATTTTAATTGTATAATAACATAAATGTGATAATTTTAACATTTGAACACACAAGAACTATACTTGCTAATTATTCTTGTCAACCGCTATATCACAATTCAGCAATTGTAATAAGTCATAAATGTTTTTATGTATAGATAATCCTATATTAATTATATCAATTTTGGATCATACACATATATAATTGCATAAGCATAAATTTGCTTCTGATCAAATCAAAAAATTCTTCACACAACAGTTTTTATCCTACCAAATTTAAATAATAAGTCATTTACATCAGAATATGTAAACAAATTTCCCATAATAAAATACTGACTTAAAAATATTATATATAAAAAGGTGTAAATATCAGCACGAAGTATGAAGTTATTATATATATGGTGAACAGTGATCACGAAATACGAGGGTTGATCCAGAAATAAGGTTCCCAAAGAGCTCCAGCCGCACGGGAAAGTGCTAGGCGAAATCCAGCAACACCACTGTGCGCGGCTGTTCCTCCACTCTCGATTCCGCCTGGCCGCGTTTTGCTGCGCTGCTCAGCCTTGGCTCAGCAGCCGTCTGAGATGAAGGTGTTCATTGTTGCTCCCGCCAAGTGCGAGATTCGTTCCGTAAGGATTGTTGGACTGCATTGTTACGGGAGACGAAACATGGGTGTTTCATTTCACTCCCGAAATGAAAGAAAAGTCCAAGCATTGGCGTCACTCACGGTTACCAGTCGCAAAGAAGTTCAAACAAACTCCTTCTGCTGGCAAAGCCATGGCCAGTGTGTTTTTGGAACTTAAGGGGATACTGCTGATGGATTTCATGGAACCTGGGACAGTAATCAACTCAGACAGTTATTGTGCAACACTAAGGAATCTCAGGCGAGCTATCCAGAACCGCCGGCGAGGACGACTGACAGCCAGTGTAACGCTGCTTCACGACAACGCCCGACCTCACGTCTCCCGTCAAACCCAGGACCTTTTGACAAACTTTGGGTGGACTGTCACCCACCGTACAGTCCGGACCTCGCGCCTAGCGATTATCACTTGATCCCGAAGTTAAAGGAACACTTGGGTGGCCAACGCTTCCGGAGCGACGATGAAGTCAAAGACGGGGTGAAATGCTTCCTCAATGGGTTGGCGGCGGAGTTCTACGACATTGGGATACAAAAATTGGAGCACCGTCTACAAAAATGCCTAGAAATAGATGGCGATTATGTCGAAAAATAGAGCAAAGTGTCCTCTTTCCAACGATGTACATTACTATGAGAATAAACAATGTTGTCTATTTGTAAAATTGATGGGAACCTTATTTTGGATCAACC
The DNA here is from genome assembly GCA_964059195.1 of Ectobius pallidus. Lineage (NCBI taxonomy): Eukaryota > Metazoa > Arthropoda > Insecta > Blattodea > Ectobiidae > Ectobius > Ectobius pallidus. The sequence goes on along the minus strand of CAXKWD010000003.1, from coordinate 105,368,373 downwards.
CTCGTATATTGACATTCAAGAGTGAATTATAAAGACATATAATATACCTAAACATGAAAATACGCACAAATAACCTGCTTCTAAAACCATCTTTTAAGCTGTAACTTCAAGATATTTTGTAATTTTTAATTTTAATTGTATAATAACATAAGTGTGATAATTTTTAACATTAGAACGTGCAAGAACTATACTTGCTAATTATTCTTCTCGACCGCTGTATGACTATTCAGCAATTGTAACATGACATAGATGTTTTTATGTCTAGTTAATCCTATATTAATTATATCAATTTTAGATTGTACACATATATAATTGCATATGCATAAATCTGCTTCTGATTAAATTAAGAAACTTCTCATACAACAATTTTTTATCCTACCAAAATTTAAATAATAAGTGATCACACATCAGAATATGTAAACAATTTCTCATAATAAAATATTGAATTATAAATATATATAATAAGTTGTAATAAGATCTTTGTAAAAGGTTGTCCCCATTCTCTTATGTTCATGGCTTCTTAGTATTATAGTTTGAGGGTATAAGACGAAAAATTGTTTATACTTTTAACATTTCCCTCAAAGAAATCAACATGAAGTTTATCAATAACTATGAAAGAATTTTTAAGATACCTACAAACTGGCCAAGTTATGCTTTTAAATGTCTTTTAGAGTGCAATCAGGTTTCACGAAACTGTACATGTTTGAAGTAGTCAATGTGATATCTGTCTTGAAGATGTTAGTTTAACAAGTTTTGGGTCAATGAAAGACACTCTTGTAACTTAAGTTAGGAAACTGCACAGGCTCTACTAATATTCCGTCTTCAGTCCTTTATTTGCATTTCAGAATCATCTTTGCCTATGATGAGGGTAGCTGCAAATGAATTGAAAAAGCAGTTGTGGACAGACGACATGAGGTAGGCCTTGAGCTTGGGGGTTTGGCCTGAGGTTATAAGAACCTCTCAGAGTGTTAAGAAATGCTTGCCTGTAAATGTCCCTCAGTGTAAAATTTTACGGAGGTAAAATAGTCCCTTGTTCGGATCTCTGGGTAGGAACTACACTGAGGGAGTCTACAAATCGTAGGAACTACAGATTTGGAACCTGGAATGTTAGGAGCTTGTATGGGCCTGGGCACTTAAATCAGTAACTAGAGAATTACAGAAATAAAGGTTAGATGTAGTAGCAGTACAGGAAGTCAGATGGGAGGGTGAAGGTTCAATACAGACAGATGCATATACTTTTTTCTATGGGTAAGGGAATCATAACAATCAAATAAGTACCGGGTTCTTCATACATAGGAGAATCAATTATGTTTACTACAGTAAACACAGAACAACTCTGAACATGATGCAGAGCAGGCAGAATAACGTGACGACAAGTGAATGAGGTTGTTGTTGTGTTGTAAAGTTAATGGAACGCACTGCCTCGCTAAAATAGATTAACTTAACTTATTTCATTGTGCGCTCAAAGTCTGTTACATATATGTCTTTCCTGATATCATTATTAGAAAGCTGTATTTGTTTGGAAGCCGACTGTTCAACCTCATATCTGTACAACGCTCCAATGAGGAGATAACTGCCCATTTAAAAAAAATTAAATAGCTTAAAACAATGTTTGCGTGTTCCTCTTAGTGAGTAGGCATGTCTGTTAGACAGAGAGAGCTGCACACTGCTGATTCGTCAACCTTGCACATTGCATAACATTCTATTGGTTTATCATATGTTCAGAGTTGATTTGTGTTTAGTATAGTTATATAAGTTACTCATTATGTAGTTACCTATAGCCTTAGTACTGTTATATATCTAGTGCTCAAGTTACATCGGGGGGCTAGAATAATTCCAGGATGTAATGAAGGACCAGAGATAGTATTTTGGTTTGCTGAAGCACTTCAAACTTCAGGATAAAAAAGACTCACATCACATAAGATTTCTATACTCTTGTACCACCAGCACAAGGTTATAACATTGGATAAGGTATTCAAATATGTAAAAGTCTATTACAGGACAGCCAAGACATGATTACCAATGGAAGGAATATAAATTACTGTTGTCATGTTTCGTTGAGCATGGTTTGCTGTCGTATGAAGTGCAATGGTGAGTGGTGATCGCAGTCACTATTGCAGTAAGCATAATGTCATTGTGATCAACTGTGCATTCTGAAGGGAAGAAAATTATTTACAATATGTATAAGCGATCATAGAAAACTTATCTCCCATTGATAATTAATCATAGAATGGTCATCCTATACATACATTTAACACAACACAGTTTATATGGACAATATTTTAACTATTACAACACATTTTGTATGTAACATAACCATCAAAGGACATGACATTTAACAATAAAATAGCTTTGAGTCACTTTAGGATATCTTCTCCCTTTTATTCATAGACCATGGCTTGTTTATTTCGCCACTTGTTTCATAGTGGCAGGCTATGAGCCATTTCATGGATGATGTTAGGGGTGATGTCTAGCCGGATATGCCATCTATAATTTATCTGTGTATAAGAACATGTTTTAGTAGATGTGCTTTCTGTGTAAAGCATTTTTGACAAATATTGCATTGGAATGGTCGATCGCCAGTATGCAATCGTAAATGCTGTTTTAGATTGCTTTGCTTGGTGAAAGATTTGTGGCAAACTTCACATGCATATGGTCGTTCACCTGTGTGCACATTTAAGTGCGTATCAAGGTTACTTTTCAAACTGAATGACTTCTGGCACAAATTACACACAAATGGACGTTCATCGCTATGGACCCGTAAATGCTGATTGAGATGTCTCTTATTTGTAAAATTCTTTTTACAAATATTGCATTCAAATGGACGTTCTGTAGCATGAACAAATGCATGATTGTCAAGATTACATTTTAACGTGAACGATTTGTGACAAATGTTGCAAGCGAAAGGTCGTTCGCCTGAATGGAATCTAAGATGCTGGTTGAAGTGACTCTTATTGGTAAAAGTTTTGTGACATACCGTACACGAAAATGGTCTTATACCAGAATGCACACGTAAATGACTTTCAAGATGACTTTTCTGTGTAAATGATTTATCACACATATTACATAAGAATGGCCGCTCACCTGTATGTAGGCGCAAATGAATTTCAAGGTGGATTTTTTGTGCAAATGATTTGGTACACACATTACAAATGAATGGCCGTATACCTGTATGCAGTCTCTTATGCTGATCACGATTGCATTTCTGAGTAAAAGACTTGCCACATTCATCACAAAAATAGAGTCCGTCTTTACTTTTGACAGTAAGAAAGAGATTGCTGCCATTATGCATCTGTAAATGGATGTCTAGTTCACTTTTATTGGAAAATGTCCTTTCACATAAACTGCAACTTAAAGATCCTCTGTGAAAACACCATTGGGTATCATTTTCAAATTTCTTGCTGTAGGGCTGAATTTTATTTTCTAAATGACTAATATTTATAATTTCCAGCTCTTCATTTTGATATAAAGACATGTGCCTCAAAATATCAGCAGGATTATCTTCATTGAATTTCAATCCTCCATTCTGTAACAGAACAAACACTACATTATAATTAATATACTGTGCACCCCGGTAACAAATCCGCTGAGAATATCCCCTTACGGGATCACCAGGGGTCGCTCGCAAACCTGAGGAATAACTTTTATCCCACTTTACTCTTATATTAATTAGATCTGTGACAATGTAGATGTCTTGTCTTATAAATTCTGTGTTGAGTGAAGCTCAAAGATGAAAAAACCATGCAATTATAGTAGCCTACTGGTATTGTAAACTGTTAAACTTACTCAAGCTGGCAATATTCAACAGTATCATAGAAGTGCTGAGTTATTAAACATTCCTTGAAAGTTTTGCATTTGCTTTTAATACATGTTAATCTGAATCTGAACTCCACCGACAAACTTTCACAGGTTGTTCAGAGATGTTATGAGTGTTTTGATATAAGGATCCCATGGTCTCTGGTGGCTCGTTACAGAGTAATTCGTGGGTGTGCGGGCAAAGAGAGTTAAGTTCACCATCCTCAAAAATTGCGATATGTCCATAGAGTTATAGATAAAAATATTCTCTACATTTGTGTTAAGTCCAGTAAGTTATATTAAAAAACGTGCGGTAGTTATGAATGTGTGCCTCATGGGTTTATCCATCTCCAAAGGGATGTTGGGCGGGTAAAGTGGGTTAAGTCACTATAATTCTCCATAACAAGAAATTTTATTGCTTTAGTTTTTAACCCAACTAACTTTCTATCTGTTTACTCGGAATGTGGTTGTTTCCAAACAAAACACATCCTTTCACTGGTGACTAGATTGTGTTTGCATTGCGGTCCGCCACCAATGAAACTATTCATCACCTCCTGACAATTGCAACTAACATTTTCCTGCCATGATATTGTACACAAACGAGGCAATGTTTACCAGAGAAGACATGTTCAACAGTCTGAACAGCCATATCAGGGAGTATGAAAATCCATATGCTGTGGTGAATCGAGCCTAAGTTACCAACAGACATTCTCTGTGAATGTATGAGCTGAACTAGTTAACGATTTTGTAATTGTCCCTTATGTAGGCCTACTATCCAACAGACTGAATGGAGTAGTCTACAAAATGTTCCTTCAACATGTCTTCCCACAGTTTCTGCAAAATGGGCCACCGATAATTTGCAGGCCTATGTGGTTTCAACATGATGGGGTGCCAGCACATTTTGCAGTTGCATTTTGCATTTTGCAGTCACCATGGACTATTTCTTCTGGGGTCACATGAAAGGTCTAGTGTACTGTATGTGACTCCTGTCGAAACCAGTTTGGACCTGGCTGGTAGGATTGTAGCAGCCACTGTGTGTCAATCTCCTGGGATACTAGAGCATGTGTGACAGTCCATGAAGTGTCACTGTGAAGTTTTCATGATCATGGAGGTTGACTTTTTGATACTTTAAACAGCGTAGTAGTGTAATTTGGGTTGTTTCATGATATTTCATTTGTTTGGTGTAATGTTTGGTTACCTATTCTTAAAAATAAATAATTACAATTGTCAGGAGGCGATAAGTAGTTTCATAGATGGCGGACTGTAATGTTAAATATGCTCTACTATAGCAGTGAAAGGATGTTTGTTTGGAAACAAACAAATCCCGAGTAAACAGATAAAAGATAGTTAGGTTAAAAATGAAAGCAATGAAATTACTCGGTAATGAGAAACTGGAGACCATGGTTTCCTTATATCAAAACACTCAGAAAACATCTCTGAACAACTTACAAAAGTCTGTTGGTGGAATTTTGATTCACTCTATATATATAGGCCTATATATTTTTTAAATTCTTTTTTAACTAACTGCATTACATATCTGTGTTCCAGAATAATAAGCACCAATCTGTAAGAGTTTTAATAAATCAATTCACATACAAACTGCAGTAAAGTCAGATCATAATAGCTAAAAAAATTTCCACTGTGAGCGTTTCCTAATTCTTCTCTATTACCTTGTAAAACTAGATTAGAAACTGATAATGTGATAATGACATTAATTATACAATCAAATATTTGTTCCCATTTGTCAAGTTCTTTCTTTAATTCAAATTAAAGATTACAATCTAATGTTTACTTTCTTTTTGAGACATTATAAACAATAGATGTCTCTAAATGGGAATGAGACATTTTATGTTAACCTTTTTTATAAACCCTGCCAATCATGAATACTCTTTATCCAGGCAAATTGAAAAGATACTGAACTCCCGTAGCAAAATAACCAGCATGGCTGATGTTAGTGATTATATTGTCTTCTAGGCTTATATTACCGGTATTAGTTATTCTATCTATGCTAGGTTGTCATCACGTCTGCACGAACATTGACTTGTCCTATATCAATGCATATTGATATCACATGTTGAAATAATTTAAATGAAATGATATCATCAACTTACACTCACCTTGAGTTCCTTGAGAGAAAATGAAGCACCTCCCATTTCATTTTTCATGTATAACTGTTCCCAATGACTGTCTGGAATCTTAAATTCAGACTCCTTTGATTTTTTGGGATTGTCTTCAATGCTCAATTCAACCTTATAAAAAATAAAAATAAATGATAATTAAAAATACCAAATCTAAGTGATATCTTTAGAATCAAAATAATATTCTGGTAATTTTTTTTATTAACTCATGCATGTTCAGAACTCATTAAAAAACTAAGGATGAAATGCACAGTAAACATCTGAATTAATTATAGACTCAAAATAAAATATTTATTTTACTGTCTTTGTAAATTCACAAGAGATTCGAACCCATATAAATACGTATGTTTTTTTTTTTTTTTTTTTTTTTTTTTTTTTTTTTTTTTTTTTTTTTTTTAGTATTATTATTATTGTTGCATAACGTTTCTATTCTACAGAAGAGTTACTAGAAACATAATTCACTTCGTTTTCTCATGTACTGTAATTTGTATTTCATGAATAGGCTAAGTATGATACAGTGCGCCCGAGAATATTCTCCGCAGCGGCTACTTGTTGGAGAGGCAGCTAGCTGCAGCAGTTAAGTTGGTACTCACCACAGCCGATCATTGAAGGTGCTGGAAGTGCTGTCACAATATTCGATCTAAATGCTTGCACACTGCAATAGGTACTGATTAGTAATTAGAAAATGCACCCATTGATAAAGTGACAATGACCCCTGCCTGCATACACAGCTGACGGTTTGTTTTTATAAAAGCTCGAGTTGCCAACGTAACTGCTGCAGCTAGCCGTCTCTCCAGCAAATAGCAACTGCGGAGAATGTTCTCGCGCGCACTGTACTATACTAACACTACAGTATATTATGTTATAAGTTACTGGTTTTGCTTTGTAATTCTGTATTTTGTATTTTAGAATTTTTGAATTTATATTTGTATTTATATTTGTATTGGCATGTCCATTATCTTATGTAAGATAGAAGGATGAAAATAAAACAAACTAAACTAAACTAAACTAAACTAACAAACTGGGAATGTTCTGACTGATTGTATGAGGTATGGTATGCATGTTGTGATAGCCTATGTGCCTAATGGATGTATGCTGTCATAGTAAAGTAGGTTGGGTATGTGCTGTGTGTGTATGTAAGATGTATTATTTGTTAAATTATGTTATATTTTGTTCTGTTTTGAATGCTTCATATGCACCTTATGTATGTTGTGTAACCCACATATTGACAATGTTCTGAAATGTACTAACATTATGCAGAACTGCAATAAAATCTTATCTTATCTTATCTTACTGATTTCAAAATAAATATGAAATATTATCATCCTGCATAGTTAAAGAAATGTCTACATATCTGCATATTTATAAAAATCCCAGTCTTTACTTAATTATCAATGTTTAATTAACTTAACATATTTTAATTCAGAATTATTATCATGGCATTTTAATTGTGTTTAATTATTATATAATTATTGTATAATTTAATTTATATTTTCAATATCTTCTTCATCTTCCCCATGATGCCTTTAGAGCGTTGGGGGGTCCTCGATTAAGGCTTTCCACATCCTTCTGTCCTGTGCCATCCTTTTCAATTCTGATTTGCTTTTGGAGATCTTTCTTCCCATTTCCTCTATGCAGTCTTCGTATGTAGTTCTTGGCCTTCCTCTTGAGCGACCTCCTATCGGCCTTGCTTCCATGAATTGTCGTGGCTTCCTGTTTTCCTCCATCCTTGTATATTAAGTTTTAAAATACAGGTATAATTGCTTTATAACATCTTAAAATTTGTTTAGCTTAATATTTTTATATTATTATTATTATTATTTTATTAACTCTTATATTTCCATTTTTGTAAACATAATATATTCTATCATCGCCATCTGCTATGCTGCATCTGCCTTCCCATTCATGCGAGATCCCATGAAATCCAGCGTATAGACAGTAAGGAACATTTCCCCTGCTACAGGCGCTGATTTCGTGGTATAAATCAATATAGTGACAGTGTTCACTTGTATGTTGAATGTTGTACTGATGTAAATGAAAGAAATGCGATAGAACATGCTTTCATTCCAAATTTATTTAGTGTGGGTGTATGACCCGGTGGCTTGAATTCTTGCTTCAGTACGTTTGTTTTCCTAAAAGTCAAGTCAATAAGTCACTCAAATTTCGAAGCCATGTGCCACGTAAATTGTGCTTACATATAGCAGAAACTAAAAACAGTTTAAAAGTTTCTGATATTGATGTACAATAATAAAACATTACTGTATTTCCTGCTTTTACGCATGATTATTAATTTAATATTACAGTGTGCTTTACTGTGTGTCCCATTCTATAAAAGTATAGGTAGTGCATCTAGGTCTGTAGGGGAATATTTGGAATGAGATTGGATATGTTCTTGGAGAATTGAGGGGTTTTGCAGTCAGCATACTAGGCTGAAAACCCATGTTCAATTCACATTCAGGACAAAATTTCCTCTAGAATGCAAATATCTTCAGTGAGATAAAACTAAAATCGGCATTATGTTATAATACGGCGTTTTTTATGATTACGAAATATTATGTATGGTACAAGGGTATTTTTTGTATTGTGAAATAGCCTATTTTGTTGCAAGGGTCGTTTTTATAATTGTAAAATATTATGTGGAGGTGCAAGGGGTTTTTTATTGTGAAATATTAGGTGATGTGTCAATTGCAATTTTTCATTACCGGCATTGAGGTACAGGCATGGTGGCATGCACTGTGGGGAAGCATGCGGGAAGCAGCCAGGCGGGGAAGCGGCCAGGCGAGTGGCGAGTGGAAAGGGGAGCAGCATGGGGCGCAAAGTTCCATTATGCCCTAAAATCATGTTAAAGCTTCTTTCAACAAATAAATTGTAGGAGAAAAATTTCTCTGACACTGAGATTCGAACCTAGGACCTTTGGCTATCCGTGCCACTGCTGTAAATAAATTCAGTAAATTTAAAAATTATACTAATTGGGAAAATTTTACAGGAAATACTGTATCATTTTAATGAAACAAATTTTATACAGTTGGTGAATTTCTTCTGTTTGCATTTTACGTTGAGGCATCATTGTCAATGGTGTACCAACAGTAATGGGGGCCTGGGACACTGATCAATATCGAGGCCTATCTAGTATTTGCAATTTATAACATTCCCACAGTTTACACAAAACTTGCCTAGTTTGTTATATTTCTATGGATCCCCAATAAGGCCAACAGCCTGCACTCTGCCCTCTCTTCTGTAGCTCGTCGGGGCTTATATCATTACTAGGGCTAGGATTTTAAAGCACAAAATGCAAAAATTTACTATAAATTCTAAAAAATGCTTTTACAGAAAAGCACATTCACTTGAACTGTCCTCCATGGCAGTGCACACAAACAAACGAAGATACACACAGAGGTGCCAGTAACAGTTTGTTGGTTTCTCATTAAACAAATAATAATTTTAGCTATCATACTGACAAGAACAAAAGCAAATAGAAACCATTTTTAGAATATATATATATATGGTATATATATATACACAGGGTGTTAATGAATAACACCGAAATATTTTACCTGTGTATAGAGGGGACATAGACAAGCAACTTTTATTAGGAGATTTTTGCTCTATAGATTCAATTTTTCCTGTTACAGCATAAAATCTCCCAGGGCATGGCCACCACTGGCTTCTAACATTAGAAATAAAATGCAAAACAAAGGAACTTCGTTGTTAACACTGTATTCAGTAGTTAAGAATAAAAGAAGACTATTGCAGTGGTGACCAGTCAAGTGATTAGTCTGTAAATTTGGCAGATTATGAAATCTCTAAATTACGATGTAGCTGTGGATGAATGATTAAGAATCAGGTTTTTGTCGATCACTAGGAAGGCATTAAGTCGATTTAATGAAAACTGTAACCTTTTTTCGCCTAATTATTGACTTATGAGCACCAAATTATAAAGACTTTAATGCCCTGTAGCATACATATTTTACATCATAGAGCAAAAATCTCCTAATAAAAGTTGCTTGTCTATGTCCCCTCTACGTACAAGTAAAATATTTCGGTGTTATTCATTAACACCTTGTATATATACACTAAAAATTAGTAATTTTTTCGACCAAAAAGAAAAAAAGAAAAAAAGGCAATCCTTAAATATGCAATTTCCCTCAAAATATGCAAAAGTGCACCAACAGATGTGCATAATTTCTCCTTTTGTTGTGAAATAATGTATATCTACCTGAGCCTTACCAGAAAAGAAAATGCAAAAGCAATGAAATCCTAGCTTTGATTAATTATTACAGTGGGCCTACTTCCGATGTGGTTGTTTCTAATCTGCTTTTTAGTTAATTCATTGATTAGAACATGTATCGTTGTTTAATAGACAACTATTTATTCACTTGAAGCAAGACTCATCATTGGTCTGGTAAAAATAAATAAATAAAATGTTTGGACCTATGTTCAAAGTGAGGCCCGCACCTCGGTACACCATTGGTCATAGTAAGTTGTGTTTTAAAAATTATCCTTTAAAAGTAATAATTCTTTATACAAACATAAAATGGTGTAGCGGTACTTGAATGGATTATAGTATTTCCTGTTAATTTATAAAAATTAGTTCTAAATAATTTTACTTTAGTGTCCTAAGAACATGTTATATTGGTTATATTGGTTACAGAATGTTAACACATTTCAGTACGAATGTACCTATAAAAAATATATTTTTTGGGGGGGGGGGCAAGAATTGGATTTTTTGTGCTGACTACAGATCCGCAGGCCCGGGTTCGGTCCCCGGTACCTCCTCGGATTTTTTTTTGAGAGAGGGAAGTTTGGTACGGGGTGCACTCAGCCTCGTGATTCAATCTGAAGAGTTACTTGATAGAGAAGTAGCGGCTCCGGTCACGGAAACCACCATTAACGGCCGTGGGTGTCGGCATGCTAACCACATGTCCCCGACGCAGCGGTTGGGTGGCAGGCCTAGTCCCTTCAGGGATGTCGCGCCATGCAGCTAGGAGCCTTATATGATATATGATAAAAACTTCAATTTTGGGAGCAGAAAGTACCTTGCCTGCCGACGTCGGTAGCTACCTATGAATACCCATTTCTAGGTGTCAAGAAAATTTTCATATAATGGTATCCATGAACGGGGTTTAAACAGATTACAAAATTAATTAAATATTTGTTGCATATTTTCCTTAGTTTAGGCCTACAGTTAAAACAATTCAGACCTGGTTTTAGGTCTTTCTTGACTTTTCTTATGTTCCTAAAATCTCGGACTGACTTTTTTCCTTTTCCTCTAACTATCCGACCTTATTTCTTAAGGACACATTGACATGAGATTTAGTAATTTTTTGTAAAACAATCAGTTTTCAGATCAACTGCTTCGAACACATATTTTTAATAATCGTCACACCGTGGGGGAGTCCCTTTTACATGCTGAATTACACCCCTTAAAAAGACTATTCTTTTAATATAAGTCACTTGCAGCTGGAGGGGAGGTGCAATTAATAGTATTCGCAACATATGCCTTTCTTATATAAATTTATTACAAAATAGAATGTATAAAATACCAATAAAGACGTTCTTGTATGTTCTCCATCCTAAATATGGCTGAAATATCGCTACAGTACTTTTACCAATTTCTCATATAAAAGAAAGTTTATCGTTTAGGGCGGAAGTTACACGTAGATGCGTGTTTTTTTTTCTGTGTGTCAGTAAACTATAGAATGAACAATTAACTAAATATGCTATAGATTAAACTATCATATATTAGGCATCCAAACATTAACGTTTGCTTTGGTGACTTGTTTCGTACGAGCTGCGATTTACAAAGAATGTCCCAAAATTAACGCAATATTTGAATTAAATAGAAAACACAGTTTTAGTCTTTAGATTTTTTTTATTGAATCATAAAGTACATAGGATAGGGTTATTTATGGAATAACACATCGGGCAAATGGCCTCCACGACTTTGCTGGCACATACGCACTCTTTTGTCGAAATTTTCTACAATAATTGCAAATTCAAATCTTGCGTTAATTTTGGGACACCCTTTACTTAAGTTTGTAATTATTGTATTGGGGCAGACTTTTAAATCGAAACTTCCCGACAAGGATTCGCCAAACATTACTTCCGCAATGTATGAAAAATTTTCTATGTTCAACATCTGTAGCGAGTTTGCTAGGGCTCTATTCTAGAGCAATACTGGATAGGTCCTCTGGGAGGAGGGTGATTTTGGCAAAGTTTACCAAGGCAAAAACCTGGTATCTATTCCCGCCAGGCCAATAATTTTTCCTCCATAGAATTTGAAATAAAAATAGATCAATTTTTTTTAAAATTATTTTTTATTTTTTAAAGCATTTCTCACCATTTCAATTGATCTGCTAAATTGTTAATGGAGCAGAGCATCATAAATAAAAAATTCTAGATCCCTAGAAACTTAAGAACTTGCACAGAATGCAGTGTCCTGCCACTAAAATATAGCACGATAATGATAATTAGAAACCTAAAGATACGAATAGACCAAGAAGGCCTACTTAATATATACTTACTTGGGCTTCACTTATTAAGACCGTGGGTTCTAAAATGTTTTCCTCCCGTTTTAAATCTGATTCACTTTCCCCGTTTGCATACATTCTTCGTAAGCCGTCTTAAAAAAATCCTCAGAAGTTTCCGCAATGCTTCATTAATTTTAACTTTTAATTCAATACGATCACACTTCACATTACACTCTGTGGACTTACAGTACTAATATAAGTTGAACGAGGTCGACTTTCTCATTTTTACAGTTTGTAAATAACACGTTTCACAGTCACAATATTTTACCACATATTTTGACAGCTATTGGCTGTTACATCTGCAAGATTTTATTCATAAATGCACAAATTCCACACTTTTCTAACTTGGATGTTGATTCCATGGCGTTGAAAGAAACATTGGAGAACTGAGACCAACGACCCCGGAAGCTAGTTCAAGTACGTGTCGTTTGACCTACTAACCGATTTCAGTGTGTTCACCTCTCCAGTCTGAGGAGAATGTTGTATGCATAGGCTAGGCTTACCGTTTTAATCCCCTTTCTTTTACATGTAAATAAGGGAAATGTTGAATAGACCTTTCCTTATCGTAACCACTTGTGCAGATTCCTCACCAGTTTCCACAAAATTCTATTTTCGATTCTTCACTTAATGTTTCCGATTTCACAACAGAAGACAAAGATGTTAACTCGCAGGTGTTGTCTCAGCTGTGACCTTGACAGGTTTGAAGTGAAAGACTGTTTTGTCCTGCAATGCATAATGTTCAAGCGACAGGACTCATATTTTCGAAATCTGTCTTCTGCCCACGGTATTGAATGATAGAAGGCATTTATCTAAAGGAAAAGACAACCCTACTTAGCCACGTGCATTTACTTACGCTTATTTTCTACCCACTTGTATTGTTGGGCAAGCAGTGGTGTAGTGGATGCAGACTGCATTTACTTATTTTTTTCCGGGCGTTGGCACCCATCTAGGCTACTTATTTTTTTTATGTATGATCTTTAGTGAAAACTTAGTCCTTACGTAAGAATGAATTCAAAAATGCATCTGCAGAAAATCTGAGGAAGAACAAGACAGGAATAAAAACACACAGAAATAAATGCTGAAACTGTTGCCCGTAAAAAATCAATGGCGCTACATCCCTTGAGGCAGTGGCGGATCGTGGGTGTAGGAACAGGGTGTTGCACTATTTTACGGGAATTATAATTCCTTTATTGCAACCAATGGCCATAGTATGATGAATAGAGCTCTGATGGAATATGTGGCAGGGGAAACAGAAGTACCCCGAGAAAACCTGCCCCGACCCCATTTTGTCCACCACATTTTCCACATGGATCCACCAAGATTCGATCCCGGGTCCCAGCGGTGGAAGGCGAGCAATCTAACCACTCAGTCATGGGGGGGGGTGGTTTTACAGGAATTAAATACATAACCTGATAATATATAAATAGTCGCTTTGCTCTTCGGGGCTCTACCTCCAAACTCCCAGTGGGGCTCTGCCTCTCCGTGTGGTTCTAAGAAAAAGTAACTGACACTTTATCGAAGATACATTCATTGTATTTAGACTGCCGTAGCCCATAATAACTACTTAGCCATACTAAACCTTAAAAAAATCTGCGGAACGACTTTAAGATTTTTCTGAGGTAAACGTTTAAAATTTAGAACATTCTGGAATTTTCTCGTCGGTTACACGCTAAAAGCTATAAGTCTGTCAAATTTCAACATTAACATTAACACTAACATTAATGCCTGTAAAAATTTTCGAAGTTTCTTTTTGGAGGGTAAAAAAATAAAATTTTGAACTTTTTGGAATTTTCCGTCGGTGGTAGGCTAAAAGCTGCCAAATTTCAAGTTTCTAGCTCATGGGTAAGTGGGTAAATATTAGGTTGGGTTCGTTCCCGGTACTTAATCGATTTTTTCTGAAGTAGGGAGGTCTGGAATGGGCTGTACTCAGCCTCCTGATACAAATTGAGGAGATACTAGATTGAGCAGTAGGATGTCGGATAGTAGGCCTGGTCCCTCTAGGGATGTAGAGCCAGGGAGTTTAGTTTAGTGTCTAATAGAATCGATGAAATTAGCAATATAGGTTTCGCCACAAAGTGACTACATTGGCAATTAGCATCTCTGTGAGGGACTTCATAGTTCATAGCTCGCGCTCTTACTTGCTTGCACACAGCAGCCGACGCAACGTACTCTAGCGGTGAAGACAAAATCACGCCTCGTTTGCAGATTGAAAGCGACTCCCAAAACCTTTAAACCCCGGGAGTATTACCACGCAGTCAAGCCTCTCGCACCCGTTACTAGCCGGCAAGATGAGGCAGCAAGTCGTGGCTTTTCTAATGCGACAACCCCGCGCATTTAAATGTTTAAATGATTTAAAATTGTTAAATATCGCGTGAAGCGTGTTTATAGATAACAAAAACCTACCACAAGGACGATTTCGAAGTAGTTTAATAGTAGGCATATGCAGTACTATAATAAAAAAAAATCGAAATATTCTTTACATTAAAAACTGGTCGTTGTGCAACACTGCAACATGATCAGAGGCCGCCACTGCCTTGAGGGACTATGCCTGCCATCCGATCGCTGCGTCAACTACCGTAGGCAGATGACAGAGTTTGGGGCATGTGGTCAGCATGCCGACTCCCACGGTCGTTATTGATGGCTAGACTACATTTATATGGAATATAATTTTTTTACTCAAATTTTTGTGTTGCGTGAACTGTTTAGCCACAATAACTGAAAGAAGCTGAACCACATCCTAAAACTGCAGGCGTAAGGCGTAGCCTACAGGCCAACCTGCTCTCCTTCCACGTACAAAGCTCCTACATTCTCTAAAGCGTTGATGAACCCTTGTAGCTGTGGCTATTTCGGAATCAGGGTATAACTTCTTGGTATATGTGTGCAGCCTCCTGTGTATTGCTGTTAGCAATACCATACCATCCACATACTCTTTGTTGCTGTAAGGTTCCATTGTGACTACAGGACAGCAGTGGAGTGACTGCAGGCCCCACAGGGAGCTCAAAATTAAAACAGGAAAAAGTTGGACTGTAAATACTAAACTAAAAACCAAACTCTGTGGCACTACATTCCTGAAGGGACAAGGCCTACCACCCGACCGCTGCGTTATCTACCATAGGCAGATGGCAGGATTGGGAGGCATATGGTCAGCATGCCGACACCCATGGCCGTTAATGGTGGTTTCCATAACCGGAGCCGCTACTTCTCTATTAAGTAGCTTCTCAATTTGAATCACGAGGCTGAGTGCACCCCGTTCCAGACCTCCCTACCTCAGAAAAATCCGAGGATCGAACCCGGGCCGACGGATCTGTAGTCAGCGACGCTAACCACAAGACCACGCCGGCAGTCTGGACTGTTATACTGTAGATTGTTATAATGGGGGAAGCATGCAAAGCAGTGAAGGAAAAAAAAAAAAGACTTCAGAACTTAGTCAACACGCCGGTGCACGTCAACTGTCAGCAAAATGAGTACCAGTATTGAAATTCAATGTGATATAAAATACGTTTCATTTGTCGCTGCACCCCGGGCCCCCGACAATGCATACATGCATTTTTCGTGAATGCATCGGTATTAGTACATTTTTCCGTTGCTTTTTTAATGCATTATTATTGAAACAGATGCAGCATCGTTTGTATATTACATCACGTCTGGTACGGTGGTAAAAGTGAAATACAGTGTTTGATTCAGGTCTCGTGTCACTTAACTTATAACATAGATTAAAAAGAGCTCAATTCTAGCAATTCATTTAGAAGTAATAACACGTAATATTTTCGTAGCACCATGTTACAAGCGCGATTAAGTGGACTCGGTATTTTAAGTATCAAGTATGAGAAAATACGAAGAGTCGAAGTGAGTTCAGAAACTTCGACCTCACGTAATACTCTTCGGCGCTTCCAATCACATTACGGATTCTACACATTACAGTGTGCCTTGTGCCACATTTTGGTGGTAAGCGGTCTAGGAATAATACTTTATTTCCTAATTTCCTGCACTACTATTAGTAGGCCTACTACTAATTTTATGTCGCGGGTTCGATCCCCGATGAGGTCGTTGAAGTTTTTCAATTGGCCTAATCCTTCTGGTGGCACTATGGCCCTGGGGTCGACTCAGCCTCTAACAGTAATGAGTACCAGGAGCAATCCTGGGGGTAAAGGCGGCTGGTGCGTAAGGCTGACAACCTTGCCACCTTCGTGTGCCGAATGTCCAAAATCTGGGAGCCTCAACCTCCTAGAACCCTCTGGGCCTCCATGGCCTGTATAGGGAACACTTTACCTTTACTACTAATTTTAGTACTAATTGTTTAGTAGTATTAGTGTAGGAATACTGTAATATAATAATAATAATAATAATAATAATAATAATAATAATAATACTTTTTGGGTAATTACCTTGTTGGAGCACTATCAAATGCACATAGCAGTCAATTATCTTCAGCAGTTCCACTACGTGGTGCTACATCCCTGGATGGGCTAGGCCTACCAACCGACTGCTCCATCGTCTACCTTCTTAACTCTAAAAATAAACTAATAACGCATATACTTTCCATGCATTGTAATATAAAACAATCTTAGTTTACTTACTTTGTTGCTCTTGCAGATTTTCATGTCTTTCTTTTCTTACTGTCTTCATGGGAAACACTATTATTTTCTTGCAAGACACTTTTAGATAAATATACTAAACGTTGACCATGACTAAGGACGTACATCTTTAAATTCTCTGTTCAACAATGAAAATGAACAGATTAATTGCAAAGGAAGTGATACAGCAACAGTGAAACTAACAAGAATAAAATCCTGTGGTGCCACTACGTACTCTTGCATTTAATACTCCATTAACAGTACATTCCCATGATTCACTTCTACAAATAATAATAATAATAATAATAATAATAATAATAATAATAATAATAATAATAATAATAATAATAATAATAATGATACTAATAATAATAATAATAATAAATTATTTCTAAACCAGTAGATAAAAGTTAAAAGTTAAAAACACACGACGTTTCGACTCTACCCTTGAGTCTTCCTCAGGTGACACATCATTCTATACTGCTCATAAGGAAAATTGAGTTTCGTCATGGTAAGTCATTTGTCTACCATCGATAAAAACATTGTTTTTAAAATATCTGTTTTCCATTCCTTTGGAATATTAAATATTGCTTCCTCTATGCATTCCACAGGTGGTCAGGGAATTTTTACCACCGGATTTTCCCTTCTCTATCTCCTCATTACATCCAACCACTCCTCACCTGCATCACCATTGTATCTATTCAAACACACTCCCTGGGTGCTGATTAAACTCCATGCCTCTTTCCCTTTTATTTTTATGCAATCATCCTCAATTCTCAAAATATTTTAACTTTTATCCACTGGTTTAGAAATAATTTTAAAAAGTTTTTTAATTGTATTTGATACAGTGGAATTCAGGACCGATACAGAGGATTTAATAATAATAATAATAATAATAATAATAATAATAATAATAATAATAATAATAATAATAATAATAATAATCATAATCATAATCACAATCACAATCATAATCATAATCATAATCATAATAAAGCATGTTATAGTTAACATGAGCTAATTGATTTGTGATTTATTTTGAAACTGTTTAAAAAGACAATACAATAATTGTACAAACAATACTAACTAATACAAACTATACTAAAAACAGGTAAGTCTAATTATTAGACTTACCTGTTTTTAGTATAGTTTGTCACTTGAGTGAAAACAATGTAATTAGACTTCCTTGTATTTTATTTTTCATGGTTCACATGAAGCAAAACTGTGGATGTCGACTTGCCCGAAGGAAAGCATACAAATCGAGTTACATCGAAAATTCAATGCTTAATAACACCATCGTTATTCGAGTGACTATTTACCCGTTTTTACCGAATGTGCTGCATTCCACAAATGATCGAGAGGTGGAAATAATTCATTTTTGATCAAAAATTGAGTTTTGCCATGGTAACTTGTTTGTCCACCATCGATAAAAACATTGTCCATGTCCAAACATATCCAAAATTATGTAGATTTGTCATAATGTAAGAACTGAAGCCAATGAAAATTTATTTAGGAAGAACAAAGAGTAACCTAGTTTATTCCTTTAAGCGTATAGCAAGAGGATAAGGTTGTGCCTTTGGAATTGGTGAACAATTATTATGGTGTAAGGGTTAGTGTGCTTTATTTCTCTATGCATTGCTCCATATACCATAATTCATTGCAGTTCTGTTAATGAATATCAGCCATTCACCCTATAACTGGGTACATTTGCAACAAACAAGGTTATTTTTTGAACGAGAGTTTTTCTCAGTGAATACCAATCTATTTGTTGATCAATTTGTATTGGAGATTATATTATTAGCCTATCTATTTCTTACATATTGAACAAGAAAAATTATTTCATTACAAAAAAACGTAACTTCCATTTTATATAGCCTGTTCCACCTGGGTTAGAAAAAGAAAAGATTGCAGACATCACTTTTCTATTGAAGTTATGACAAATTAATGAAAACCCTGTGGATTGAAGAAATTTGATGAATCACAATTCAAGTAGACTTAACGAAGATTCTGATGTCCTAAGTGAGGAAGTGATGAAGATGATGGCTGTAAGGAATGCAAGTTTCTTAAAGAACTTGGTTGTATTTTTTTTATTTACTTCTCCATAAAAGTGTGTTACAAAGTAACCAGTTGTGTAGACAAACCGCTTAGTTTTAATATTATGAATTAGGATGAAACTTCCCTTGGCCATGTAGAACAAGACAGTATAAAACATAGACTACTTATATAAAACCATTATTAGCTATAGAATATCAACATCTTGAATAGTGTTTAGAATGAGATGACATGAACTG
The DNA here is from genome assembly GCA_964059195.1 of Ectobius pallidus. Taxonomy (NCBI): domain Eukaryota; kingdom Metazoa; phylum Arthropoda; class Insecta; order Blattodea; family Ectobiidae; genus Ectobius; species Ectobius pallidus. The sequence goes on along the minus strand of CAXKWD010000003.1, from coordinate 105,349,045 downwards.
ATACAAAAAATAATTATTTTATTCAGAAGTAAGTTGAATTAGCTAATTCTGGTAGGCCTAAGTACATAAACTTGCTTTCATTACCTATTTTAAGTTTGAATTTTCTTTCTCTTGTGTTACATACATATTCCCATCTTTGTTAATTAATGCAATTAATTTGTATTTGCATTGATATATTATGTGCTCAGATATTAACATAACTGAACTACAAATGCAGCCTATGAAAAGTATATAAAAGGCTTCGCTGAGATGTTTGGTACTGAATACTGTGTACTGTATGTAGTCGTTGCTGATATCTGATTTAATCTTGAGATTATTACTCCAAAATAACTCTGAAGAATATTTCTCGAGAAACCCGTTTTCTAAGCAGCGTTGTATGTACACATTAAACTTGGTAATTAGGGGATTTCCCTTTTCTAGATACATTGAGAATCCTGTTGTCGCCAGTTCTCTCATGGTACAGAGAATTTTGTTCCGACCAGAATTTATTCCAACGGAAGATCCCAAATATTCAATGTAATATTTAGCTGCAATAGTGGAGATGTTTTGATATTTTAAAAGTTCATGCAAACAAGTGTTGAAGTCATTACAATATTTAGTGTACTTCATTTTCTTATGATCTTGAAAATCAACCATTGAACTGAATGTCTCCATATTTGGATAAAGAGCGTAAGTTACTTTCCGTTCATTGATGTCTTCCATATCTGTAATCTGCTTTTCATAGCCTGGATCTATGAGAAATGAAGTGAAGAAAGCTTGATAAATCATATTCATAGCAAAACAATAGCACACATATGCCATGAAAATTATTCTCAATCTTGCATACCGTGGTATCTGCTCTACTGAGGTTCCCAATAATACAGACCATGCACTGTATAGTGATTTTAAAAAGGTTGTGTATGAATGAGGTTCCAGCTTTCCTTTGTCTAATATACTAGTTGAAAAACATGAAAAAAAGAACGCTGTCAATAGTAGAACAAAAATTATTAAGAGCCATACCTCACTGTTAAACACTCTGAAAAAATTACCAATTCTTGATAGAGGCCTAGCACATGGGACATACCAATCCAAAGATGAGAACATGTATGGTATAGTTGGATCACCATAAGACATGAACATAGGATGCAGTATAAACACCCCAATAACAATATCAGCATCTCCGAGTGCAATTGCATTCAGGCCGTTTAAGTAGACAGTACCCAAATCATTTCCATTTATTTGAAAATATTGGATTGTGAAGTTCATTTTTTCACTAAGGTACCGTAGAAAAACAATTTCAATGCCAGTAATTAATTTATTTACAATCCCAGCAGAATCAGATTCTCTTTGCAATATAATAACACTAGGAGGACGGTGTACGGTATACACTTTAAGAATGCATCCTTGAAGATCATGAGGCACTACTGGATTAAAATATTCTTTGTGTTTTTTTAATGTTCCATTTCTTGTGCATTTATCTAAGAGAACTGGTTCAGTAGCTTCTCCACACCAACCTGACTTATATGGATACCAGGAATATATTTGAAATGTATGTTGCCCGTTTTTTATTATGTTACTCTCAGCTGATAACTTGTTTACTAGTGGAATCAAAACTATTACATTCACTATTCTGTTTGATTTCCACATAAACTGAAAAAGGTCAAGAGCTATTGATTCCGGATTTTGGTCTTTGGAATTAACAGCTATTATAAATCTTCCACGGGGATTCCAGGAGAATTCAAAACTTCGCAAATAATCTATCTGTATTTCTAAATTAGTTACATAGTCACTTGAATCTTCTTCATACCATAGATTTATGACATAACCATACTGAAGTCTATGTCCTATAAAATGGAGATTTGGAAAATCCGTTGACACAATCAGTGGCCACATTTCTTTTTCATTTATGCTGAGAAGAAGTGAATTTAATACACCTATGTCATTATCCAGGAACACAGATGGCTGGATAGTACATAAACTAGGTGAAAGCTCCAACATTTGTGTAGAAAAAACAAGGGTTTGACCCTCTGTGAAGTGATGTAGCAAGATGTCTTCCAAGCAATCGGCCATGTATTTCATTAGAGTGAAGGTAGAAGGGATCATAGAGCACAATAATATCGCCAAAATTTCCATATCCATGTAGAGTGCTATTAGTCTGTAAGGATAGTAAATGTTTAAAAAGCCAAAAAATACAAAATATGAGATATTACAATGCGATACTCTGTCCAAGTTTCCAGGAAAACTGGACATTTAGCTAATAATTAAATCCATTTACAATTGGATGCAGTCACATAAGAAATGCTTAAAATATATGCAGGTTTCATAAGGCACTGGCAATTAATGACATTTGTATATGATTTTCTGACTGTAGGTTGTAGTGTTAGAACAGCTGTACTGGTATAGATTAGGAATGGAAGTACAACAAAATCACCTTCAAACTGAAAACAGGTACTGTATTTTACGGACTATAAGACGCTCCGGACCATAAGACGCACCTTGATTTTAGGATGGAAATTTAAAGGAAAAGAAATCTAATTTGATTCTAAACGAAAAAATTTAAAGGAGATAATGTACTTCATTGCATAAACAAATTTTAACCTTCTACAATGGAATCAGTGTAAATCACTTCTAACTTAAAACCTGCGTTGTACGAAAATCTCTTCTGTACAGGTGGCATCGCCTAAAATTTAACAATTCAACTGATTTCTCATGAAATACTGAAAATACCTTTACACCCTCTGACTGTCAATTCAGCATAAGGTTAGTGTACGGAACAAGGCTATTTAGAGGCCATGTCCTTCATTTAAACCTCCCGACTGAGAAAACTTCTTTCGTATAAAAGAACTCAACATTACTTTCTTTTCGCATTGTACATCTGGCTTCCAGCTACCCTCATTTTACGGTTGTGACAAGTGCAGTGATGTTCAGTCTGTGCCACCTTGTTTATAATTATGGTGTTCCGGCAATATTTACCATTATTTTAATTTTTTTAGTGTACTTCGGATCATTAGATGCACCCAACTTTCATAGTTCTTTTTTCAAAGTAAAGAAGTGCGTCTTATGGTCCGTAAAATATGGTAATAGTACTTTAATATTTGCACATAGATATATATATATATATATATATATATATATATATATATCTATATATATATGGATAGATAGATAAATAAATAAATAAATAAGAAGTGAAGTACATTCGCATTAAAGTTTAATGTAGGTAAGGTTAATATAACCATGTATGAGGTTCTGATTATATGCACAGACCCAATCATGTAAATGTTACATTTACCGCCATTTAGTGACTCTATACTGGTAATTTCTTTCAATTGTTATGAATCGGACTGTATATCCCCCATGTGGCTTTGCATTGCTTTCTTTATCAAAATCGAGTTAGTGAGATGAAGCAGTCTGTTTATGTTTAAGGGTACCAGTAACATTTAAATTAATTGTCTTCATTGGCATACCCAATGGGGTGCTGTGGGTGCTAAAGCAAACCTACAGAACCAATATTACAGTAGATAACTGTGAGGATTTCTATAGGGAGCTACATTCGTTCCTTGGATGTATAGTTCGATAGCTGGCCTAGATTATGTTTTGGGGAAACTTCAACTGCCTTTTACCTTTAGAAGAAAACCATTCATCCAACAAGTCTTTGACTCAGAAGAGAAGACTAGTATCACAGTTTATGAAGTTAGCGGATTATTACAAAGATGATTTGGATGTTGTCAGTCTGAGCACTGTTCAAGCTGAGTATATCCTGTGGAACAAATCCTTTTGTCAACATGAACTGCAAACTGAAGAAGCCAACAAAAGGCGAAAAACTGTGTAAAACAGTGCTATATTGGCTCTTAACCAGCGTGATGCTAGATTTTACCCCAATGTCCATGTCCTATTGAACCTATTAGCATTGTTTTTACTACAAATAAAGCCGAGAGGAGTTTTTCTACACTGAAACAAGTGAAGACTTATCTCAGAAATACTATGAAAGAAAACAGACTCAATGGGGTTGCAAGTTTAAATATCCACAGAAAAATCGAAGTGGATGCAGAACATGTCATCTAGGTACTGTATTATTAAACAAATTACCTCGAAAGTTGAATTTTGTTTTGTGAAAATAGCAGCCCCTAACTCTTGAGATTGTACTTTATGTTCTTATAATGTAGGAGTCTGAAAAGCAACATGTCCTTTTTTCATCATAGCGAATTCTCCTTTTTTGCATTACTAATTGCCAATCAAATTTTTAAATTTTACTAAAGTGGTGAATTTTCATACAAAACAGTTGGAACAATACAATTTCCAAGAAAACAATGTATTGAAAATTTACACCCTACTAATATTCTCACATTTATATTTCATGTGTAATGAAAACGCTTTTTAAAATGCTTAATTTAGAAGATGAATTACAATTAAACTTTTGAAAAAATGACACAGAGTTTATAGTTGAGAAGTTTGCATATATTGCATAGTTATAGTTTGCATATTCTACTTCCACCCCTCCCCCCGATTAATATCTGGGTGCGCCACTGAGTCTCTTAGCCAAAATATATATTAAAACAACGTTATACATGAATCCTTCCAACTGGAGTGATAAAAAATTATCGATTGAAACTTCATTCATATTATTCGGTCGGTTTTCCCTTAGAAAAAGAGGTAACATTCACAGAAATAATTTACAGAGCAATCCATGTCATTAGTAACAGACCCTGTAAGGCCCGGGCAGTGAGGGCCACATATTTCTGTACAACGGGAGAAAAGAGAAGAAGAAGAATTGCTTTCGGAAGACTATGAGGATTTCAAGAAACTCTGATTAGAACTGACGTAAATATGAAGGAAATGTATGCTTTGTATTTCACTTTCAGAAATTATGAAATAAGGTAGGAAAGAAGAGTGAAGTGCAACATTATGCAGTTAACTCACCTGTTTTATTTGGTAATGTGTATGGAAAAAAAAAGTGATTTTCATTTTCAGTCCCTATATGATATTTGGAGTACCTTTATCTCTCTCACTAGATTTGTTATTCAATCTGCTCGTTTCAAACATGAACAAATAATATATTTCCCGCACGTGACACCGATCTAGACTATATTGTCATTTTTATTATATGAGCTTGTTTACTTTCGTTTTTGTTGAAGTCATTCTTAACGTTGTTATACATGGTTAAATGAATGCACTCAGTAGGGTATTCACAATGAAGCTAACCATTGAGCCATTTCACCTTTTAACAAAGTATAAGTGCATATAGCTCCCAGTTAATAATAGAAGCTTTATTGAGTTTTGTAAATAATATAGGCCTACTAAACAAATAAATCCAACACTTTTGTTCGCGTGTCTGACCTAATGTCAATAATTTGTAACATTTTGTTTGTCAAACAATTAATGATGTTTTATATAGGTCTATACATAGCCTACATTTGATGTATGCTTCTTATTCTTAAACAATAGCACCATATTAGGCTATAATATGAAATGATGGAAAAACTTTTATTAGTGAGTACACACAACATTTTAATAAGAATGATTAATGTGTCAAAATCATAATTAGTTGACAACTGGACATGAATTCAAGTTATTTGCAGTGGCGTAGCAAAGGGGGGAGGATCCAGGGGTCTGAACCTCCCCTGAAATCAAAACCTAAAATTCTATTCAAGTTATTTAAGCTCTATTTTGTCATATATTTAATTATTTTATTTAATAAAATACCGAACTCGTAAATGTAGGCTTATTATTTTCACTGTTCCATGTGTTATTTAACTTTTCTAATAAATAGTAATAAGTGTTATAACTTAGGTAACAATTCCTTGTTTAAGTTGGCAAGTCTTGAAGAGTATAGTAAACAAATTTGCTAACTAGCTTTCAGTGCTAAAATAGTGTAAAATGTGATTTTCATCAGTTCAATATTTAAAAATTTTCTGGGGGTGAACGCCCAAACCCTCTCCTTCCTTGGCACTTTCGACCAACCCCGAAATTATTTTCTGGCTACGCCATGGTGATTTGAATCATTATGTAAATAGATTGTTGCTTGGAAAGGTAGATATACCTGTATATTGGCAGCTATAATTTCTTTGCTGTGGAGTTTTGTTGAGCTGGGTACTAATAAACGAGAGCCCAGAAAAAAATTATATCTTTCTCTCCCTTTTTAACCCTACATAATATACAAACCCTTTCATAGTAAAATACTCAAGTCGCTACAAATGAAAAAATCTTACATGTGTTTGTTTTCGGAATGACACCAATGGCAATGACTACCAGTACTTTTCAGAATTTTAAGTTAAGTTGCATGTGCTTCCTATAACAATAACAACAACTAAAATAATAATAACAACAATAATAACAATAATAATGATGGTAATGATAATGGTGATAAGAATAATAACAATATTAATAATGATGATAATGATAATAATGATAATAATAATAACAATAACAATCTGTTATTACAACCAATTTGTCATATTATGATAAATGGAGCAACGGTGTAATGAGATGTGGCAGGGAAAATGCGAGCACCCCAAGAAAATCGGCTTCGACCCCATTTTGTCAACCACAAATTCCTCCCACCAGTGGAAGGCATGGAGGGGCAGCCCCTTCACTTCTTAACAAAATCCATGACTATGGCATTGCTTGGGGAGAGAAGTTTCCTGCAGTATACTTCTTGCACTTAACTGTTTTTCAATTTCCTGGCAACTTTATCTGTAGACCCGTGATAAATGTGAAGTTACAAGAACTACCTCTATTATATCTCGCTATGGGTGTGTTTTCCCCATAATGCGCACCAGTAACCAACAGGAGTTAGTTTTACGCAACGCTGTCAGATGTTGCGTTATTCTCACTCTACTACAAATGTTCACAGAGTATAAGATCCGTAAGAAAAGCTGTCTGGCTCGTTTGCTTGGCGCTTTTGTGTTAAGAATTGGCAGTCGGGCAACTCTGAACTACCAAGCGCACACGGGAATATTTTTCCCAAGTTGTATTTTGTACATCCCGTGCTGGAGTCAGCGCTGACAGCGCCAGTGGACTAGAGCTTTACTTATAAAGCTACTTGCCAGGCTGTAAACGTCAATGATGCCTGAGGCCTAGTTATAATAAATTATGCCTATTATTAGAAAACAAGATTATGGCAATTACACTTTATATCAGAATAATTCTCTGTCACAAAACAACTGGCAAAAGCTTCTGAGCACACGGGTTCAATCTAAACTTTTAGAAAATTTAGACATCAAGGCCTATTTACGTTTTTTCACCTTCAGTATTTAGGCTATAAACAATACTGGGCGTAATCAGCGATTTTTCAATCGATTACATGCTAAACTGCATTTTCAAATGTGTCTAACACTTCCTGACTGAATTAACCTTGCTTGATATTTTAATCAGAACCATGAATAAATTAAGTAATCTATTCATTAATTTTATAAATACAACCATAATGACTTCATCTTTCTTTTAGTTAATCTCTTTCGCTATAGGGACGCTTATGAGACCCATGCCGCCTGGGTCTTACAGGACCGCGATCTGTCGCGAGAGGGTTTACCTTTGGATCTTGTCCAGATAAGGACATGGAGGGCCTACCGGGATGAGTGATCAGCCCAAAGTCGGTACCACTTTCAAGACTACACAAACTCACAGGACAAGTAGCTCACACACACTCATTTTGAACAAGGAGCGGATGGGATGAAGATGATAATGACGGCCAGATGATATCCGAGGACCACAAAGGCCCAAAGTTATCCAGCATTCGTATTACATATGAGGAAAAACCCCACAAAAAATCCACCTAGGTAACTTGACCCGACCAAGAACTGATCACGGACCCACTGCGCGAGGGCAACTAAAGCATCCCCTGCATCTTGTCTACATATTTTGTGGTTGGTGAGATTTAAATTTACCAAAAGTCTTAAATTGCCTTATCACCAATTTCAATCACGAGATTTGTCGAACAAATTTATTATTTTATTCCATGAGCTAACATATTTGATATTTTGTACATTTTATTATTTAATATTTCATATGTACGAGGCGCGTCCTTAAAGTAAGTTTCCCTGGGGCCGTTTACAGAAACAGAACACAATTTCGTGGACATATATATTCCAATAGATACAGCAAGTATTCAGCTATTATTCAACGTATTTGCTACCGGAATTGAAACATTTGTTATACCGTGGAACCAAATCTTGAATACCTGTGTCGTACAAGTCTGCCGCCAGGGATTTGAACCATTGTGTGCCAAACATCTCCTCCTCTCTGTCTTTCTCTGTTATTCCCTGTCATTTCTTGAGGTGTAAGAAAAGATGGAGATCACTGGGAGCGAGGTTCCACTGTAGGGTAGATGTTAAAACACCTCCCAGCCGAACTTCTGCAGGAGACTTGCTAGGAGGTGTTTAAACATCCACCCTACAGCTCGGATCTCGCTCCCAGTGATTTCCGTCTTTTCCTACACCTCAAGAAATGACAGGGAATGACAGAGAGGAGGAGATGTTTGTCGCACAGTGGTTCAAATCCCTGGCGGCAGACTTGTACGACACAGGTATTCAAAAGTTGGTTCCACCATTTCCAGTGGCAAATACGTTGAATAATAGCTGAATACTTGCTGTATCTATTGGAATATATATGTCCACGAAATTGTGTTTTGTTTCTGTAAACGGCCTCAGGGAAACTTACTTGATGGACGCGCCTTGTAGCCTATATGTATATATCGTCGCGTTAGTTACCAAACCTCGTATCTCCAAAATATCGAACTATACAAGAGAGTAAAACGTTCTAACACACAAACATAGGCCTAATGTTGGAGTTACGAGGTCTGTAAAATCAGACTTTGTTGATACAAGAATATTTTACGAGACACGAAGTATTTATAGCGTGTTAGGGACTTTCTTAGGCACCAGATGGAGGTAACATCTACAAATCTACCAAAAGTGGAGTTACGAGATTTGCTAATTAAAGCGACGATATATATATATCTATATATATATATTAGGTATATATATAGGCCTATATTATTTTTTCGAAGAGAAAACCAATGCTGTCCACATAGTTCCATCTAGGCCAAGACTACAGATATTACAAACTATTTCTAGTGTGGTGCCAGTTGTGTGGTTGTTTAATGATGGTTGTGTACCGCTACTTTAGCCTATAGTCATCTCGATTTTCGGAATTTTGTCCCGCAGGAGTTCTTTTACGTGCCTTTTAATCAACAGACACATTTATGCGTACATAAATGCCATCGAACACCCAAACTTGGGCACAGAAAGTAAAGTCAAACTGACTGCGCTACCCAGGCTGATGTATTAATTCGCTAATGTAGCTATTCATCTTCTCTGAGTCAAGAATACAGAACTTTTATTTCGTCCTACAACTCTTGCAGTGGTTTCAAGCGGAGTGGACTCGTGAATCCACTTTTAACGCTAATTTCATTTATAATCTACTAAGAGCCGCAGTAATTAATATTTCAATGAGCTATAGCAGCGTTTCTCAACCTTTTTGAACCCGAGGACCTCTAAGATGTCTAAAAAATTTTACGGACCCCTAATTTCACATCCCATTTTTAAAAGAAGGCCTGTATTCTTAATATTTGGGCTATTAATTATAGGTCATTATAACGAAATATGTAAAAATTTTACTTCTTTACTTTCCACTTGCTTTATGATGTTTTTAAATTATGTCTGTGGACCATCTGCACCATCTTTGCGGACCACCAGTGGTCCGCGGACCATAGGTTGAGAAAAGCTGAGCTATAGCATTCTGGTTTCATATGAAATTACTTTTATCATGCAAATGTTAATTACCATTCATATTCCCACTGAATAGTAGGCTATCTATACAGTTAAATGCTTGCTAGGTCACACTCATTGTGTTAAGGCACACAACATACCAGCAAAGGCCTACTATCATTAGCATTGTTCCTAATATTCTATGATTTTTCTACTTCCTATATAACTCTCAATAGAAAGTGCTTTTATTATTATTATTATTATTATTATTATTATTATTATTATTATTATTAATATTTACTTAGAAAATCCGTAGAGAGCAATTTATTTTAAATTCTAAATTATCTTACGATCATTATGAAGTATCTGTGGATTGAAGGCCTCGGTAATTAGGGGAATAAATAGGTATATTATAATTCTGGTACGAGTCCATGTTACCTTCTCCGTTGGAGGGAAGTTCACGCGTCCCACGCCCACCAGGGCCTTACAGGACCGCGACTCGTCAAAAAGGGGATTTTTTTCGGATCACAGTTTCTTTTGGACCAGACAAGGATGTGGAAGGCAAATGGATGAGTGATGATATCGACCAACATATAACGTCCGGGTACTACATCCAGGAATCCTTTTACTTTCTCGCATATACGTAGTAAAGAGAAAGTATTGTGATCGTGACAAAAAATCGAAATAGAGATAAACCCGGGAAAACATTTGTTTCATGATACCTAGATTCCGAAAAAAGTGTTTTTGGAATGACGTCTATCCGTCAGTCTATCTGTCCGTCTGTCAGTCTGTCTGTCAATCTGTGGACAAGCACAGCGGGTAAACGGTTAGTTGTATATACTTTATTTTTTTAATTAAGGTTTTCGGAATCTCATCGAACCGCTCTGAATTTGGGTTTTCTAACTGAAATTTTAAGGGGAGTTTTCATGAAAACTTTTATCAAAATTTTTGTTTTTGAAAAAAAAATTGCTCTAACGATTTTAATAAAAACGTAAAATCTGAAACTTTTACATAAGAATAATGAAATGTCTGTATCTGCTTTTCTGTAAAAATGACTTGGGGTAGTTTACTTGTATCCATTTTAAATTTTTCTAGGCTAACTCCATTACATTGGGCGATAGAAGAAAACTTAGCACAGTCAAGCTGTAGAGAAAATTAAAAAGAACATATTTATACAATCCTTTATAAAATGAATAGGTATCAAGTTAAAAACGAAATAGCATGACTTAAATGCGAATTTCAGAACATACATTTTTATTAAAATATGAATGATATTCTTTTGTTGCCCATAATAACAAGAATACTATAATCTAATTATATGTGAAATGTAGCCGGTTTACCACAGTCGTAATGGTGGTATAGGGTAATATGGTAATAGGGAAGAGGTCCTGGGTTCAAATCAAACCTCGGGGTTACCCAAATTTATCAGTAGGCTCTCGTAATAACTCATTTGTGCAGCATTTGCTTCTATTGTTCGGCTTTATCTCAATGTATCTTGCATTTTTGCCTTTGAGATTGAGGAAACCATGCAAACCCCAAGTTGTTGTTGTTGTTGTTGTTTATTATTATTATTATTATTATTATTATTATTATTATTATTATTATTATTATTTCACGGTAAAAGCATTGAACATAAAGATTGGCCCTGATTCTTTCCGTTCTAGATACTTATTAGTGTTATGAAAATGTAATAAATAAAATTTAATTTGGCACTCTGCTGATGATGCAGGAACACAACCTGCGAAACAGCAGTCCAGAAGTTTACCTAGATAAATAAAGTGCGTTACGGAAATTATTTTAATTCAATGATTTTTTTACCCTCAAAGATGAATCCCCTAGGTGTGATGAGAGGACAAATTTGGGAAGCAACTAGATAGATATTGTGGTGACGAAGAATGAAGAATTTTGAAGAGGAGACAAAGACAGTGAATAAATTCTTCTCCGGTCAAACAGATGGAACCACGGCTCTTCGAAAAGAAAATTCGGGAATAAATTAGCTTTTGTAAAATGATGTATCCTAGGCCGTATTATCAGATCATGAAAATACCTGAATCAACGCATAGCCTCATATAGCAATGTTATATACGTATTGCCACTGAGGGGCCATTGGCTGGTCTCAATTCATATTGTGTGTTAGTATTGTATATAGTGTGAGTGTGCGATGAAAGATAAACGGTTTTAAAGTTATCTAACGAAGGGTGTGTACTGCCTCTTAGGCCTCTGTCCTTCCCCGGTGTACCGGAATTTTGTCCCGCAGGAGTTCTTTTACACGTTTCTAAATTTACAGACAATAGGGTTACAAGATGGTTATGGATGGATAGGAGGACATATGCGCCTAAAAAGGCAGAGCAAAAACAGGCCACATTAAAATTATTTAACGGGTCCGTTTTGGAGGCCTACATTTATCCGTTAGTCTAAATTTATATCCATCTAAGCCTGTATGAACATTCTAATCCATACTGCAAGGTTGGGGTAGCCTACACATTTATCTGATAAGGCTCTTAGCAACAAAGTTTGGCAAAATAAATAATCGGCTTCCTCATCAGAACGGTTCTTTTTTTAAGCATTTTTATTCTGCCTCCAACTCAGCAGTAAACTTGCATTTTCTATTCCCCATTTATGAACTGAACGGATAATAACATTCCGTAAATTCTGGCCATTACTACTAACAGCAAGATCTAAATTAGACGGTTCCTACATAGATAGACTATTATAACAAAAGGATTATTACCGGTAATAATAAGAGTGAAATATGCATGAGTGCGCAAAAAGATTAAGATTTCAGTGGAATTTAGACTGAGATATGATACTCCCCTTCAGATTTTTTTTTCGAAAAAAAAAAAAAATCAAATAGAAGTTTTAGCTCTTAGTATAAGCACCCCACGTGTAAAATATAAAGAAAATTGTAAGAGCTGTTTTCGAGAAAATCGTGAAAAACGAATTTTTCTTCATGTCCCCTTAAACATAAGAGAAAGTATTTACCGATCTTCGTGTCACATCCCCAGAAAGTACCTACTCAACTAGAAAATTTTGTCTTTGTACGATTTTCAGTTACAAGGGGCCGTATTTCCAAAGAACGCGTATTCAGAGTGGGTAGCTTACAAACTACCCTTCAGTTTTTTTTTTCTCGAAAAAAATACTTGAAATAAAAGTTTTAGCTCTTGGTATATGCAACTAATGTGTAAAATTTAAAGAAAATCGTTGGAGCAGTTTTCGAGAAAATCGGGAAAAGCGAAAATTTCTTCAAGCAAAGTCCCCTTAAAAAAGAAGAGAAAGTTATCGCCAATCTTCGTGTCACAATCCTCAGAAGGTATAGGCTACTAACAAAAATAAAAAATGTTTTCATACCATTTTCCATTCTGGAGCTAGGCTGTTCACAGACATGTTTGCGAAAATAGTATTTTTGGATTCAGAGGACCTCAAAAAATGTAGGCTATTTATGTTAAAAACTAAACTTCGAATTTGGGGGTCGAAAATAATACTTCCTATATTTATAGTAGGCCTAAATACGGGCAGAGGAAGTAAAAATAGTATTAAGTTACGACTGTAGGCTAGTTTACACGACGAAATTAGGTTTCTTAACTATGGTTTTCAACTGTTTTTTACTTCTCTGTCCCCAAGCCCTCGTTGAGGTTATTAATTAACTGACACCGTATCGCAGATAGAGTCCGTTTATTTAGACTGACTTATAACCCATTACCTTTTTAGCCATAATAAACCTATAAAAGTGCGGGAAGACTTTTTGGAATTTTGCCGACGGTTAAAGGCTAGAAGCTATAAGTGCCACATTTCAAGTTTCTAACTCATCTGGAAGTGGGCAGACTATATCAGTGAGTGAGTCAGCCACGTGGCTTTATACCTAGGTAGTATAGGCCTAGTGATAACGACAGTGGAAAGTTCTGGCTGATTCCAACTTTTCGCGAGTGTCGAGGTTATACACATGTTTAGCAGGATCACATTTTGCAAAATGAAGCTAAGAATTATTATGGGGATTGTGAAATGCTTGGATTTATACGCGGTCCAAACGTTTTTGTAGATTTTCAAAGATCTGAACTTAAAATATGGTGAAGAGTGCGGTTGCACTGCAATTTGTTTGGATGGAATTGGTGTACTTTCATGAAAGTAATTTCGAAACGTAAGTTAGTGTTACTACGTAAACTAACCTTAGGCGAATGCAGACGTCCGCTTTTTTGTTATGAATTTTCGTTTGTTTTTGTTAGGACTAGACGTACAAGGTTTTCATTAACTTATAAGCAAACCAACCCCCAAAAAATAATAAGCCTAAACATAAGAAGAATAGCAGGGCTTCAGACATATGGTTGCTATCCAGAACATGATTTTGGGGGTCTAAGGGTCTAGATAAAATAAGTTTTAAAAGCACAATAAAGCATATTAAAAAAATTAAGCATAAAAGCACAATATATAATATAAATAACTGTTGAAACATTAAATGCATGTTCAAAATATTACAATAGATTTGAAACGAAAATATTTCCATCTTGTACGTAAAGTATAACGGTTCCTATGGTTAGTGCAGTATCTGAATCAAAGTAAATCCCATCTATTGGTCACCAGCATGGCGAAATTTGCTTTAAGTTCAATTCAAAGTGTTTGTGAACCTGAGTTTCCCTTCTTTTTGTAGCTGAAAAGCAAACACTTTTATGGAAATTATGTTCAGGGCCTATTAATTTTGAAAAGAAGTTCATTGTGCAAAAGTATGTGGAAAATTTTAGACACAGAGCTCTGAAAAAGTGATAGCCATGGTTAAACTTCAGGCAACTGCAGGCAGCATACGTACCAGTACTATATCTGAAGTATGGCATCGTATGGAAGATTCAAAGGATAATATGAAAGAAATGGTCGAAGCATTCACATAAAACAGTATGGTCCAATCTTTAGTTACCCGAGGGTCAATCAAACTTTAGTAAAGGAATGTGAGGGCCAGATACATTCCAGAAAGAAAACGAATTACATAAACGAACTATATATAAAATATGCCATATTTTAATCAAAAACTTTTATTAAAATTAATATTAAAAGAAGTTTAATATACTAGTTTAATACACCATTTCATTTTACAGTCGAGAAATCAATGTGATGATTGGCACTGCTTTCCTGATACAAGTTTATCGATGTCCACTGTAAGTTCAATAAGGCAAAGTGTAATGAAGCAAATGGTTACGTGCATAATAGACGGTAGGAAACCCTCCCTAAACAAAGGAAGGATAGGGGAGACCTCAACTAATCGATATTGAACACTTTCATGATTATCGATACTGCCCTGAATTTATTTGAATTACAGAAAAAGGAGAAGTGCGCATGCGTGGACGGCGAATCGACGGGAGAGGAGTTGAACCTGAAAAACGGTTGAGAGAACGTGTCTGACTACGAGAGAGGAAGGTTGAAGAGAGAGAAGCGGGGAGACGAGACTGGAATGTGTGACAGCGGTGGAGGCGTCCTGGCATGATGGTTTGTCAGACTTTCATCTAATGAAATTCTGAATGAGAATTTCACTGACGCGACTATATGGGGATAGTCGTTAGTCGGAAGAGTACATCACGTCGGCCGGTACGAGAGACCGCTACAGCGAACACCAGCTGTGGAAGGAAGAGTGGGTCACGACTGCTTAGTCTGGAATAAGGGAAGATGTGGACATCAGGAAGTAGACGGAAACAACACAGGATCAGAGGATAAGTTGGTCACCACCCGTTGAGTATAATCACATAAACATTTTTTTTTTGTTTTGGGAAGTGGGAAAATTTTGAGGCATTGTTATTTAAAGCCTGTTTCTAAGAGATGTGTGGCGACTAGACGCCGTAATGAATGATAAAGAGTAGGGTTAGAAGAAATTTTGAGGCATTGTTATTTAAAGCCTGTTTCTAAGAGATGTGCGGCGACTAGACGCCGTAATGAATGATAAAGAGTAGGGTTAGAAGTATAGATGTGATTAGTCTAGGGTGAGGTAATAAAGTACAGTAATCCAACCAGTTTCCATTTCTGGTCTAAGTTAATTAAAAAAAGAGCAGTCAAGAGAGTAACCGCTGAATAGTAAAGATAAATCTCTATACTTTGGGTTTCTATGGGTGATTGTCCCACGAATGAATACATAGCTCGGGGCAATTGGTAATGCTCATACAAACTTTGTTTTTATAAGACAGGACGCGAGGGGAGTAAGGAAGAAGGGTAATAGGGGCTTACTTAGTATTGCTTACGAGGGCCTCTCCTACTTGGGTTTCGTTCAGGTGACAGGTGATTATCTATAAGTGGATTTCATGCTGGCCTGTAATGTTGAGTTGTTTTTTTAAAGAGATTTATCGAAGAGTGGGAATCGTATGGAATATGGTAGAAGGAGATAAGAATGTGAATATTGAGAGGCAGAAGAGGGCCTATGAGTTGCAGTAAATTAGGCGCATACCATTGGAAAATTTACATGTTAGGATAGAAGCAGAAGTTCACTCAAGGGTTATAAAGAGAGTTACTGACCTGGGGCGTGAGTTAGTTTCAGTTAGAATTCTAGGGAATTTAGAAACAGGAAAATTGGGTGCCCATGGTGGAGAGTAGTAACCTGAAAAGTATGGAAACCAGAGTAACATAAAGTAGGTAAATTAGAGCAATGGTATAAACTGAAAGGGAACTCTACTTAATGAGAAAGGAGTTAAAAGATAACAAATAATAACTGGTTAGATTAGAAAGAGGAGAATTGGTAATCTTGTGTAGTGAATAGATGACAAGTGGTTCAGTAGCACGTACTAGAGATTACCCCAGAAAAAAAAAAGGTGAGGTGAGGGAGCGCCGGAAGTGTCCCAAATAAAGTTAATATAAATCTAGTAGTAGGCAAAGCCTATACTAGTGGAGTATAAAAATTTATAAGAATCTGTGAAAGTCATCGGTGTTGGAGGCTTACAACGGCCCCACGAGCCTCTAGGAGAAGAGTGTCAGGGACCTCTAACATCGATTGTCAAAATTGTGTTTTTGTTTGCGGCCCGTTAATATTTTCCCGGTTACAGGAGAGGAGTCAGATTGTTTGTAATTCAAGATCTAGACGCCGCCCCTGTATCGGTGGTCTATCGCCACAGTCACTCTGTGGATATAGGCCTAAACTTCCGTTTCTTTCTTCATAACACTGTCTTTCCTATCTATCTTTGAGTACAATTCTTCATGGACTAAAATGACTAGTGGACTGGTATAGGAGAAATAGGGGGAATCATTGAGTATAATATGTAGAGTTAATGACTGAATTATGAATTGAAAACCTTTATTTATTTGGAAGAAAGTACAATATATACATTGAAATATTTTGAAATTGCAAATGTAAAAGACTACGCAAGTTAGTAGTAAATTATAAGGATAATGCGAGACGTTCCAGTAGTCACCTGGAAATAAAGAAAGAAAGGAGATTAAAGTAATTAATTAGGAATTTGTCCTGTAGAACAAGGAACACATTTATACAATTAAACTGGGTATACTAACCTTGCATATGGGAATTGAATATTATTCTTCCAATAAAAGTGTTGAATGGTTAATGTTGTTCAGATCGTGTGACCTGAAGATTTTAAAGATGAGTAGTTGTTAAAAAGGGGAAAACCCAAGAGAAAATGTAATTTATTGTAAATAAGATTGTTGTTGTTGAAAAAAAAAAAGAAAAAAAAATTAAATAAACTATGGTTATTGTTATGCATAGTAAATTATCGTGAAGTTCAGATTTTTGACCCCTATCCTTGTAAAGGTTTGAGAGTCATTGAAAAAAAAAGAGATAGCGAGGAGTAGTATAATAATAGAAGGACAAAGCCGAACCTATTCCCATCTCCACTGTTAAAATAAAAAGCTAGCCGAGAGGCCTGTAGGTACATAGCCTGTGTACCTATAAATTTAATTTGTGACTGGGCAGATACAAGATAAAAAGAAGAGAGGAGAGTATTGATGATGGCGCCTTTATATAAATTTTCATCAATAATATCAAACTTGGTAGACTGTTAAAAAGAAAGAGAGTAAACTGGGTGTAGGAAATTTGCAATCACCCGGTAGGGAAGGTGACTGTGCTGAACGTTGGAATGTGGACCACGCGTGCCGTGTTATGATGGCATAACAGGCGTATAGGTAACATTGTTTTGTAGGAGTTCACTGAACTTCTGTACTACGATTGTAAATAATCAAAGAGACTACCAATATAAGGGAACTTTATAGCATACAGTAAGAAAGTCCGTCACAAAAGTCTCAGGCTCGATTCCAGTGAAGCACTTTCAATTCGATTTCTAGTTTTTTTATTTAATTTTCTTGAGTGCAGAAAAAGCTTTTTTGCACATATGTAGGCCTACTACCAAATAGCGATAACATTTGCTGAGAGAATTTAAGCAGTTTAGGAAAACGTTATTTAGAAATCAGTTTCCAGAAATTTTCAGGGACATCACACTTTTTAGTCTCGTAAAATGGGTCTGCCTGAAGATCACAAATTTCCATTCCAAGGCACTTAGTTGACTTCAGTATCCATGGGACTGTTGAACAGTGTAAGTTTTGGTTTTAGGGAGTCGAAATCATGGAATCTGTCCTGGAACTGTTTCTTGATATCCATTATTATTTCATGAAACCTACTAACGTTTATGTCACTTTTTTCTTTCAACTGCTGACAAGATGGAAAGTGTGCCATATTATTTGCCTTCAGTGCAATGTGCAATACATCAAGATTTTTTTCTTTTTCCTTTCGGAAGCCCTCAATATATCCATAAAGCTGGGAGATATTTTGTCTCTGCCTTGTATTTCAGGTTTAAAGCATTTAGATGGGATGTTAAATCTGTCAGAAACGCAAGATTATTTAAAAATTGGATTTTTTCCAGCTTTTCTTGATACTCATACCTAATGTTTTCATTTCTGAGAAAAGCAAGAATTTCGTTCCTCTCTCGTCGTAACGGTAAACAATATTTTTCCAAATGTGAATTAAATTTTTTTATCGGGCCGCGGGTTGGACCACCCTGACCTAAAACTTGCAATTAATCAACCTCAAGAGTATGGGCCAGAGACTGAGAGTGACATATCAGTGGGCCATATCCGGCCCAGCAAGGCTTTTTCTTTGGCTTGCCTAACTTGCCTGATTGCAGTAATGAAAGAATATAATAAGTTGTAAATAGAAATTGCCAGACAAAACGTTAACATGATTTGGACAAATTCAATGACCATGAGTGTGTTGTGAAGGGAAAAGAAACTTGTGACAAAATCACTTATCAACAGCAATTTCTAATACATGGTGGAAACTTGAAACACAAAAATGTTAAAAAAGCAAGTTACGAGGTATCTAAACTTATTGCTCAGCCAAGACTATCTAAATGATGGTCTTGTATGAGCATGCATAACTATTCGCCGAAGGGGAAGTTGTAAAAAATGTCTCACAACTGTTGCTGACGTTCTTGTGTCCCAATAAAGCAGATCTCTTCAAATCTCTCTCTCTCTCTCTCTCTCTCTCTCTCTCTCTCTCTCTCTCTCTCTCTCTCTCTCTGTCAAGAAACACTGTAAGTAGGTGTGTGTGGAAGAACTTGCTATTAGTGGCATCAACTGATTAAGAGGGGAAAATGTTTTTTATTTAGTGTGATGACGACGAGAGTAGGCAGCTGATGCGATGGATACTGTACAGTTACTGGTGATCGTTAGGGTTACAATTACAGAAAAACTTAAAGGAACCACAAAAGCTAGTGACTTATTTCACGAGGTTGTAAAAACTGTGATGAGGAACTTAAATGGAAAAGATTGTGCAGTGTAACTATAGACGGTGCAACTAACACGGTGTAATGGCAGAGCTGACATAGAAAAAAGTCAAAGCTTATGGGGGAAAAGTTCACAAGTTGCATTGCATTGTACATCAGGAGGTGTTATGCTCAAAGGTAGCTAATCTCTATGATGTTATGCAAACCGTTACAAAAAAGTTAACTTCATACAAAGTAAGGCCTTTACCCACTACAGTTTTAAGACTTTTCTAGATTAAATGAATAGCAAATATGGTGCCATAATTTACCATGCAAAAATAAAGCAGCTAAGTTGAGGTCAAATGTTGCCTATACCTTTTGTTCTGTGAGAGAAATTCACAAATTTCTAGATATGAAAGATCACAAGTGTGAATTGTTAGGTGACTGCTACTAGTTGTCTAAACATTTTAATGTCTTGAACAGAATTTTGAAAACCCTTTTACACTTATAGTTATAGCACAAAGCTCTATGAACCTAGCTAATACAATGTATACACTCCCACGATAATAGTAGTCATATATAGGCTACATTCCATTCCAATGATTATCCAAATCTCTGAATAGTCATGAAATCATAGGACATAAACTGTTTAATAAACTATCTGTATCTATTCAACATACTCATATCATTGTATTTAGAAAAAATTACATAATTGGTTAGTTTGTTAGTTTGTAACCCTTTTTATACCTTGGATGAATACTTCAACTGTAATAGTGTAATTTAGCTTAAAATATGTGTTATTTGTAACTTAGAACTTAGTAATTTAGCTGTAGTTTTATATTAATTCTATTTTTAGATATGTATTAGACTTTGTCTATTGCTGTAATGGCCTAACGACAATTAAATTTATTATACAATATAAATGTAGCAGTATTTAAAAGCTTTAGCTAAGTCCAATTTTACCTTTTTCACATTTCATAAAATATAAAATTTATAAAATGTTGTTAACCTGTACACATGGCCCATGACCAGTCACTTAAGTTAATTACTGGTCTTGCATGTAAAAATGTTGGGGCAGCCCAGTCCTATATCAAAATGTATAGTGAGAAAGTTGTATAGCCCATGCTTTTGAGAATGTTTCGTATAATTTTTTCTACCATGCCATCAGGTTTCCTGTCCACTTCTGGTTAACAGATATATATATATAAAGAAATAAATAAAAAAAAAACATTATTAGTATGAAGAGACAAGAAGTATTAAATGAACAGAATATCTTGCTGAGTTGAAATCCTTAAAACTTCTGATGTCATTTTTTTTCTTTCTAGGGCTCTCAGACTGTCCTTTCTGATTCCAAAGAAGGTAAGTATGAAAAACACATTTTTCTATTAGTTATCTAACAGAAAATTCTGCAACACCTGGCAATACATGAGTGGATAAATTAATCAAGTTGTGAACTATTATTCTATGAAACACTTTTCAAGTATTATGGACCATGATGGTGAATAAGACATATTTTTGCATAATGTAATTTTGTAATTTGCAATATACGGTAGGTCTTTAACAACTTTACTCTTACATCTTTTGTCGCCTTGATATATTGCAGTGTTATTTAGAAACAATTAGGAATAAAAATATAATGTAAATATCATAGAAGTCAAAGTTGTATATAAGTTGATTATTAAAATTATTTGCTATTTATGCAAGACTTTACGATTATCCGGCAAAACTTTTAAAGAAAATTTATGGTTCTACATTAAATTGGTCTGTTAATAAGGAATATATATATATATATATATATTTATTTATTTATTTATTTATATATATACATATATATATATTTTTTAAATACGGAACTTTAAAAGATTATGTAACACATCTTTAACCCTTTTATTCTTCTGTTTATTAGATTTGTGTAGTCACACATATATTGGAAATGTAGCCATTTCACATACGAACAGAGTTTTAAGAACACTAAAGATCTTAGGCTGCAAGGGGCAGTTAACATTTTAACGCTCATAGCAAAGTACCAGAAAATCCATTTATGGAGTGTAAGTAATAAAGAGCAACCATAATATAAGTCACCTTACATTAGACATCAAAATTAAATTTAAAAAAATTAATTAAAGGCTCGTTCATTTTATCAAATTGATATTGTATAGAAAACTGTCCAGTTAAAAGCTATTCTTACAAGAGTTCTTTATTTTAATCATCAAATTCTTGTCATTGTTTAAGTCACTAGGATTCTTCAATTTGCCTAATACTTCTGGTGGGACTATGATCTTGGGGTATATCTAGCCTTTGACATTAATGAGTACCAGGAGAAATCATTGTTACACTCTAAGTTAGGTTTCTTAAATTCTCTCAGACTTTGCTGGCTAGGAATAGTTTTAATTCTACACTTATTCAACTCTACTTCCTGATATTTAACATAGGGCCTACATATTAATTCCTCTCCCTCTTTCGTTATTTTGGGAAACTCAAACTCTGCAAACAAATTTCAGATCCATTTGATTACATACTATACAAAGATATCGGCATTTTATTCACGTAAGTAAATTATGCAACTTATCAGTAGTTCTTCTGTCACAGAGAAATTCCGCATTAAGTACTGGAGAAGGGAAAGAACTTGCTAATTATCGAAGGTTATAGTTATTATAAGATATATAAGGTAAATGTAGTGAACATTTCAGAAATGCAGAACTGGTATGCTAAAAACATGTAATGCTAATGCAGACTGTATACAGTCCTAAGTGAAGGAAAATCTGGAGCTGAAATTCACCCCTTTCACTTTCCTCTTCCATTTTGTGTGGAGGGTATTAGTGAATTGGAAATTTTTGTTGTGGGATTTGCCTGTGTTCTTGAATTGAACATCTTTGTAACAGAACTTACCTATGTAAATGTGGAATTTGACCCTGCGCATTAATTTACTTAAATTTTCTTCTTTTTGCTTGTATACTAGTATCTTCATCTTTGTTCCTTTTTTAAACATTTTTCTCATGTCAAGTTTGTCTCCACCTCAATTAATTTCACTGTATTTTATTTATTACCCTTTCTTCTCTACTATTTGCTTATGACCGTTTAGCATTTTCTCTTTTCTTTCTTTCATTTGTTGTATGTAACATCTGTCATAGGTTCGTTCTTTACTTCTTGAAATAGGCACGAGAGAAAGTTGAATTTGAAATCTCTTTAACAACATTAGAAATCCACGTGCTTTATTTATAGCGAATGTATCCCAATCGTCTTGATTTTCCAAAATGTAGCCATGAAGCTCTTCAAGTTCGGTTCTATGATCTGCGACTTTCTGTACTAAGCGACTTGAGAAACTCCATCGTATTGCTGCAAGTTTTGGAAATCTCTTCTTTACTATCCTGTCTAATAGGTTCGTTCTTTTCGAGGAATGTCCAAAAAATGTTACAAAACCAGTAAGGTTAGCAAAAACCACCGTACAAGATTTTATACACGACACTGCCTATGATAACAACAGATTCAGTTTGTGGGCGTAACAATGTACAGATATGGCCTGAGGAATTACTTCCGTCACCTTTGCCTGTACTCCATTTAAATGTTCCGCCATGATGGCTGCTCCATCATAGGTCTGAGCTACCACTTTTCCTTTGCAATCAAACTGTGTAAGTTGCTCTATTGCAAGTTTAGCAAGGGAGTCAGCTGATCTATCGGCACTAACGTCGCTAAATCCTACAAATCTTTCAAAGATTTGTCCCTTATAAACATATCTAAATATAGTTGACACCTGTGAACAGTTGATGTCGGAAGTTTCATCTAGGAAAATAGCAACAAATGTTGCTGCTTTAATCTGACTTTTTATCTGTTAAGATAACACCACGAACGCTCTGTATTAAATCATTTTGTATCAGAGGAGATAATCCAGTAAATACAGTGGCAGTAGTCAAGTGTGCTTGCAGTTTGTCATCGAACTCCGCCAACAAATGAATTAACTCTACATAATTCCCTCGATTGTTGAATCGGAACTTTCATTATGCCCTCGAAATGCGAATTCTTGTTGCCCTAAAAAGCATGTGGCTGCTGTCAGTCTCTTTAACACTTTTCGGTTCTCTTTCAGAGTTTTATTGTGTTTTAAAACACTTGCCCGGGTTTGTTCATTTAAGAGTAAATCAATCCTGCTTTTATCATTCATATAATGTCAAATCAGTTCATAGTTTGTCAATAGTTGCTAAATTACTTCCAGTCGTTTTTATGTTTAATATGGTGTTCTTACTAAATTTGAAGTTTCATTTTTTCTTCATACTTCACTTCTTGTAGCCCTTGTTCAATATAAATGTATTAATTATTGTGGTTGCTTGTGACCCTGGCAGTTAAAAAGCGACTTTAAATATATGAATTTTAAAAAAATCCTGCTTTTACCAAACAATCCGAAGGATATCCATGCATGGATGTGAGACTCTGATTTTCGTGGCTTGGAATTGTAGTGGGTAAATTGTTAAGATCCTAATAACTCCGATCCTTACTGATACAAGGAGATTTATCCTTCCCGAGCAACAAACACAGCCAGCAGAACAGCTTACACAAAGTTACAGAGCCGCATAACCAAACTACCTTAGTACAAAATTCCGAGTTATAGGTACGCAAGAAGTTCTTCACTTTGTTCTCGATAAGTTTTTCAAATCGGGAGTAGGTCTCCCTTTCTTAACTAACTCTTAACTTATCACTGGATGAACGTGAGTGGAAAGGAAAAAATACACTTAATATAATATCACTTGCAGAATCACCCTTGCTTTGAATATTCAGCGGCAAAATTCACTGAAGTACACTCAACAAAGAATCTTCGCACCTTACAGATGCACTGACTCGTGTTGCATGCAAAGTGTCTGTATTTCACGGATCGGAGTTATGACGTCATGGTAGCAGACTAGTGGTGAGAATACCTCAGCACCTCGCCTAAGCATTTAGGAGAACTAATAAGCCATCACGCACAATCTTGCGCAGAAACACGCGCGCCGTCGCCATCTGTTATTCGGCCTAGAAAACACTTCTTTGGAACAGAATTAATGGTTTTCATGCGTTATTGTTGATTCCTCTGCCATTTAAATGGTGCTATTTTTATATTATCGATGACTGTTAGTAATTTCTTTATTCTACAACGCATGCAGTGCATTCATTGCATTCATGGAGAATACGCCACTGTATTGCAGGAATCTGCATAATTAAGGTAAATAATATTTATATTCAATCTCATTTACAGAGAAAGATATTGAAGACATACAAAAGTTGCTAGCATATATGAATAAGTATATACCAGAAGAAGTGAAAACTACCTTACACAGGAACTCTCTGCTCATCAAGGCCTTCGAAGTAATTAGTATGGCTAAGGACCTCATTGGTGAACTGCAAAGTAAGTATACGGAGGTAAAAGTATTTTTAGTTTTTAAATTTGTTTTTAATAAATCGGTGTAAAATGTGACTTCAATCATGAGATGAGTTACACTGAACCCAAAACGCATATTTCATTCTAGCAGGAAGGCTTTGCATGTGTTTATTAATTCAATCACTAAAATATGTTCTTTAATTCATATATTTAACAGTAAAATAATTAAAAGGCATTATTAACACTAGAATTAAATGGCAACTATCCGATTTTAGCTTAAGCAGATGATGTTTGTTTGTTGGGCGATGACATAAACACAATTGAGAGAAACGCAGAAAGTCTTTTCGGTAGGGCCTATAGAAAAAACTAAGTATATGGTCATGAAGTGTCAAAATAATGCGCTACAAAATATTAGAATAGCTGGTAAATCGTTCGAACATGTGGAAAAATTCAAATATCTGGGAACAATAATTACAGATACATATGATATTAAGGCAGAAGTTAAGTGTAGACTCAAATCAGGAAATGCTTGTTTTTATGCAGTTCAGAAACTCTTATCTTCTCATCTTCTGTCCAGAAATCCAAAAATCAAGATTTATAAGACTTTTATCCTGCCGGTTGTATTATATGGATGTGAGACATGGCCTCTTACTGATTGGGAAGAACATAATCTGAGAGTGTTCGAAAGCAGGGTGCTTAGGAAAATATTTGGGCCTAAGAGAGATGAAAATGGGGACTAGAGAAAACTGCATAATGACTAGCTTCATAATTGTACTCTTTATTGGATATAGCAAGGGTAATTAAATCACCGAGGATGAAATGGGCTGGACATGTTGAACGCATGGGGGAGGAAAGACTTATCTCAAAAATATTGGGTGGGAGACCCAAAGGGAAAATACCACTTGGAAACCCTAGATGTAGGTGGGAGAACAATATTAGGATAGATTTAAGGGAAGTAGGATTTGTGAGGGATGGTTGGAGTTAGAACAGAATAGGGTTGAATGGTGGGCTCAGGTAAGCGCGGCAATGAACCTCCGGGTTCCATAAAATAGATAATATTCCTTTAGCTTGATTAGGAAATGTCTATTGCCATTGAGTAAGTAAGCCATCTT
Organism: Ectobius pallidus; assembly: GCA_964059195.1. Classification (NCBI taxonomy): domain Eukaryota; kingdom Metazoa; phylum Arthropoda; class Insecta; order Blattodea; family Ectobiidae; genus Ectobius; species Ectobius pallidus. The sequence goes on along the minus strand of CAXKWD010000003.1, from coordinate 105,323,232 downwards.
TTCACATATTAGTTGTGAATTATATCATTTCATTTTTAATTATGATGTTACTTTCAATTTTTATCATATCAAGTAGGTGAAGGTACAAATAATAATAAAACTACATAAAAGACTCTATATTATGTATAAAAAGTAAACTAATTTTCCATATAGAGCATTTGGATAAACATTCCATTTGGAGCTAATATGTACAACATGTTTCAATTCCAACTTTAGTGACCATGGGAGAGTCACATTGTCAGAATGAAGTAAGAATGCAGCAAATTTTTACAGAAAAAAACAGCATGTCTAGAATTAATTGAAAGCAAATCGTATTATTATGTCTCAATTTATTTTTTCAAGTTACACTGAAATGACACTTGGAACTACATTGCTGTCCATTGTAATATACTTGTAATACACGCAATGTAATAATTCAATGTAACACGCAATTCTCAACAACATCACAGCAAATGGAGAGGTATGGTACAAATTTGTAATTGAGTGTGTATAAACCAACAATAATGATACTGGCAGTAGTAATCACTTGGTACACTCCATTTCTGCAATCCATCAAAAATGTTTTGAGGGTGCAAAGGGCCACGTTCAATCTATGAAACAGGCACATTGACATCACAACCTCACTGACTCCATTCTGGTTTTTTTAATATAGGCCTACCTGAAGCAGGGTTCGAATTAATGGGGGGGATGGGGAGATTTCCCCCTCTCGTCAAAACATTTACCTGGCTCTTCAAATACAAATTCATTCTACATTTTATTCTACATTTTATAAACTTCGGTTTAAAATTCCATTTTAGTTACCAGAAACATGCATTTATGTTTCTTCATAATGACATTTTTGAACCTAAATTTATCACCAGCACAATGCATAGCAACAAAATTTATGTAATAAGCATTTAACATGCACATTGTAACAGATGCACAACAACGGACATAAAATTATATTACTGCTTTGTGTTGGTTCTTTTTTGCCAGCAATAATGCATGAGATTGTTTGCTATTACAATGAGTGCAGTAGCGGTTGGTGTTCCATGATTGTCGGTCTGGTACCGGTATGTCTTTTACAGTTCTTAAAGTGAGTCAATAACATTGTTAATTTATTTTATAAAAAGCATAAAGTAACTGAGTCTGAAATAGGGCTATGTTTCCTATTGAAAAGGTAAATGATCCAATAGTGGCAAGGAGAAATGTCAGTGAAATACATACCGGTAGTGGAAATTGTGATATTAAAGCATGTAGCCTGATTGGAGGAGTTTACACAAAGTGAGATTTGAGAAATGGAAAACAAATCGACAAAGGCTTTCAGCAAACAGTTCTTGCGAGGTTATATGCTTATACAAGCTGTGAGGTATTAGAACTGTACATTTATTTTTACATAAGGATAAATGTAATTATGTTAGTACTTTGGACCCACATATAATTTCCCCCCTGTTAAAATGTTTGATTCGAACCCTGGCCAAAAGGGTAACCAGTCAAATTTCAGAATGGATGTTTCATTAATAGGTTGCTGGCATTTTGTAAAAATCCTGGGCATTTCGTTGAAGAACTGAATTCACAAGTTATCTGTGACATAGGCCTATATTAAGAATATGAGTTGTTATCCCTAATCAATTCTATACTGTATGGATTCTATGGATTTTTACCATTACCTTTAACATGGTTAAATAATTTCTCTTTTAGATGGAGAGGCAAAAAAAGAAGATAAAGATAAGTTGCGCAAAGCCTTTAAAGACCTTATTAATGGAGTTATGGGCATGGAGAAGGAAGAAGATGATCTGGAAGAAAAGGCTAAAACATTTGAGAATGATGCAGACAAACTTGAAAAAGATCTTGAAGGATAATAGTGTCAACATTCATATTTTATAAGTAGGCCTAGGCCTAGATTTACTGTAAAGACAGCAATTTTAAATAAATAAAAAATAATTAATTAAAAGTGACTTCTTGTAACAGTTCTATTTACCGCTAGGCCTATACACTTACAGTTAGATTAGATTAGATTAGATTAGATTAGATTTATTTTGTCCGTAAAATCAATACAAGAATGATGTTGGACAGGTCATTTAACTTGCATACTAAAATCTAACATACTAAAAACTACATTTACATTTACATTTACATTTACATAGGCCTACATTTTTTATAACAATTAACATTACAGTCTTGTTTCTTGTTTTTTGTTTACTGTTGGTTAAGGAACTCACCTACAGAATATGTTCTTTCTATAAGAAAATTTAAAAGTTTTTTGTTAAATCTATTTAATTCATTTAATGATTTTACATTTGCTGGAAGTTTAATGTATAGTTTTATTCCTTTATAATTTGTATTCTTTTCAAGTAGCCTATAATGCCTTTAACCCTATTTTGCTCAGATCTACTATAGCTATGCTTGGTATGTTAGGCAAACTCAAATCTAATGAGCCATCGAATCTAAAGTACACCAGAATTTGGAAGTTTAAATCATAAAAAATAGTTTGTTGGCAAATGCAATGCGCATCAATGGTGGGATATTTTATTTGGTATTTTATCTTATTATTTTATGTTATAGTATAATGGATTTGTGAATAAAGGTCACTGTAATGGTTAAGGGGGAGGTAGTAGAGGGTGTGCCCACCTCCGTGGGTGAGTCGGTAGCGTGCCTGCCTTCTACTCCGGCGACCCGGGTACGATTCCCGGCCGGGTCGGGAATTTTTCAGTAGTGAAAAATTCCTTTCCCGGGTTCAGGACTGGGTGTGTGTATGTGTCCTTAGGTTTAAGTAGGTAGGGGACTGGCGCACCCCGGTAACAAATACGCTGAGAATATCCCCTTACGGGATCACCAGGGGTCGCTCGCGAACCTGAGGAATAACTTTAACAGTAGAGGGTGTGCAGGACAATAGGTATCTCCACATTGAAGAATGCTGTCTTTGAATATAATACATTAACTTTAACCTGCTTTTGTGCAAACGATAAATGTAACAAAGCCAATAATTACAGCAATGCATTGTTTCATAGGTGATCAAAGTTACCACACAACTACAGAATGGATTTGCACTCAAATCTAATGTGCACCCCAATTTTGAATGTTACATTCAAAATAAAAAGGGTGCACATTAGATTCAAGTGAATACGGTGTTAATTTAATGACAGGTCTTGCAGTATTTTCTCACTGAAAACATTTTTACTGTATTCCACAGAAGAAAATTTTCCCTGAGTGGGATCAAACTCGGATTTTCAACTAGGAACGCTAATATCAATTAAGATCACCTTGCTCCTACATGACATACTCAGTCCTACTGCAAATAATCATCTAGATCCATAAGCAACCTTGCCACTAATGTTTGCACATACATAACATAGTGAGATCGGTACTAGCTAATGACAGGTTGGGATGGTTTCCCAGATGACAGGGAGCAGAGCAGCTTTCAGCTTGAAACTATCTTGGAAGAGAGTTCAAATATTCTCGTGTAGTTCATGAAACCGAACCTCATAAGTCAAGGGTTAATTCATTCACAAGACGAACACAATCACGTGAAAGTAGTAGCAACAATAGTTGATAGACACAGTAGACAAAGATTATACTGTTGTTCATATTTAGCTCCCTAATGAAAATCAAAAGATTGAACTTGGTAGTGATTTTTAGCAAGTTAACAACTAATGAAACCCTGTAGAGCAGTATGAACCTACTTTACTCACCTCTAGTAAATCTGTTATGTTGGGTATGTTGGTTGTGCCCATCTGGTATGTTGGTTGTGGAATTTCCCCATTATTGTGCGTCATGTTCCTGTAATCTAAAGAAAATGTGATTTGAAAGATATAGCACAGTACCAAGGCCGAAAATATTTTTGCCATAATTAAACTGAAACAAAAGAGAAATCAGGGCTACATATCCATTTGCTTTACTCACTATTAATCACTGTGCACTCCTGAGCTAAGAGAAGGTAGTGCAGAAGATACGTTGTCCTACAATTAAAATAAAATAAAAAACCTGAAAAACATTTCATATAAATTGTAACATTTGATAATAAAATATGCCTGGGAAGAGCTTTCAGTAAAGTCATGGCTTTCCGTTCCCTAGTTCTCCAGTTCAATCTATGTACAGATCGATAACGTGTACATGTACAATAACGTCGCATTCTCAAGTGATGATGATTACAAGGTGATTACAACAAACATAAAACCCTTCTGGTTACCTAGATTAGTGTAGTCACACATAAATTGAATATGTAGCTTACCTATTTGAACAATTAATTTTAAACAATATAGTTCTTTGCAGTTAGAAGAAATACCGTAATTAATAAATAGGTGAAGTTCAGTAGTTTATATGAACTACTCATCCATGAAACCTGAAATCACTATGAATTAGTATGCCTCAAATAACGTAAAAGGTCTTTAAGAGAGTTTGATCATTGAAGGTAACTATTGGAGAAAAAATTAATAATGGTTTCACGGGCTATAAGCTGAGAAAAAGGATATACAACATCCAAGCTTTCGGTCACTGACATCTCTGTGGCCTTCCTCATTTCCCTGAGGAAGGTTGCATGTCAGTGACTGAAAGCTTGGATGTTGTACCCAGGTATATCCTTTTATTCAGCTTATAGTCTGTGAAACCATTATCAATAATTAATCAGTGCCGAGAAATCCCCAAGTCTTACATATAGGAGAAAAATTCCATCTGACATATCCTGAAATCCGGCTAGTTTGTAGCCTAGGATTTCAACACAGACAATTGAAAAGTTTGAATCACAGTGTTAGCAATAACTGATTATTCTCAAACATTGACTTGCTTCTTTATAAAACATATTTTTGCATGACGTAACTAATTAGTGGTACTTACGAATATTGTTGCCATGGATCGTAACTTGACATTCCCGCACGCAATCTGGTTGCTATGAAAACAAAAGATATCTCCGTGCGGTAAAAATTACAAAAAAGCACAAGTGCCATAAGTAAAACCATCATAATACAAGCCTTTATGGAAGACCGGAACCAAGTTTGTGGCGACTTTAACAGGGCAAATATTCGGTCCCCATAACAACCAACATATGCGAATCACTTTCTGAAATATAACATCCATCTTCAATAGTGTATAAACATAATATTTTCATAGTAAAAACTGCTCTCGGGTTTCCAGTCGGGTAGTTATAGATGTGTACTCTAAGCTTTCGGCGACTGTCTGCGTCGTCATCTTCAGAGAAGTGAGATCCAGAGGTTGTGGTGTTGTATATATACCCATGGCAGGACTAGTCAGATGCAGTCGTGGATCCTGATTGGTCGGTGGAAGTAAACGATCTCTCCTTCCGTGATTGGAGCAGAGAAATAGCAGGTTGCCAGGAAGCGGCCAATTGGAACCCTCCGTCTCTATTGATGTTATTTGGGTTCAGTCTGATGTGAAAGGCTTCTTTGATAAGACGGTCCCATAATCCCGTGGTAGAAGCCAGTACCCCTGTGTTGAGGTAGTCCATCTCGTGGCCCATGTCGAGACAATGCTCAGCGATGGCAGACTTTTCAGGTTGCATTTCGAGCATTGTCTCGACATGGGCCACGAGATGGACTACCTCAACACAGGGGTACTGGCTTCTACCACGGGATTATGGGACCGTCTCATCAAAGAAGCCTTTCACATCAGACTGAACCCAAATAACATCAATAGAGACGGAGGGTTCCAATTGGCCGCTTCCTGGCAACCTGCTATTTCTCTGCTCCAATCACGGAAGGAGAGATCGTTTACTTCCACCGACCAATCAGGATCCACGACTGCATCTGACTAGTCCTGCCATGGGTATATATACAACACCACAACCTCTGGATCTCACCCGACCTGGACTTGGCAGCAGGCAGCAGAGCAGAGAGCATCTGAGCTTACGGGACTACTGTTCTCTTCAGTTGGCGGAGAGGGAAGACTCTACTACCGACTACTATTGGTTCAGTGCAGCCCGCCTGAACTAAGAGTTCTTCTTCGAACTCAACGTCTGCCCTTATCAGGGCTTTCTGAAAGAGCTTTACCTTATCTCCTTGGCCCTCCTTACCTAACCTTCTGTCGTAGCAGTTCTTTTCAGAACTCTACGAACGGCCCTTTTCAGGGCGCATACAAAAGAGCTTGCTTGTTGTAACCTTCCTTGCCCTATCCACCATTTTTTCTTTTCTTTAGGTCGTCGCAGCTACCTGTGGCCCGGCATGGCCGATCCACCGGACCCCCTGGCGTTCTTCACGGAGAATTTCTCGCGAATTTCGCCGTCTGTGCGAGAACTGCTGGCGAGTGAGATGAGGGATCTCTTCCAGGAGCAGCAGAGATTGAAGAAGAGGACTCCTGCAACGAAGAAGCCCGCTAAGGCAACCGCCAAAGCGGCATCAAGGCCGAGCGAACGACCCACTGGCATTGTGCCAGCTGGGCAGCAACCTGGCTCGTCCAGGGTAGTTGCGAAGGCCACAGCCAAACGCAAGGCCACTGAGTTAGGTTCGCCTAACTCTGCTGGTTCAATGGAACCAGCCACCCGGCGCCCGGCTATTGGGCCACTGTCCATAACCGGGAATGCGTCCCTGACTGTGGCTGAAAACAGCGCTCAAGGTCTAGAGGTCTCCGTGACCTCTCCCTCCGTGGGCGAACAATCCACCTCGTGTGGAAGCCAACTGGGTCCTACCCAGGAAAGAGCACCGTATGCCGCGGTCTTGCAAGCCCGGCATACAGCTCCTAACCAGGCATGTGGGCCTAACACCGCTCAAGCCAAGGCCTCTGGTTCTTTACCAGATGCCGCAGAGTCGATGGACTCTGCACTAGGGCGCTCGCGCAGCGAGTCCGGCGGTCCATTAGGCACGCCTCTTGGCACCACACCCCACGCCCAAACGGATGTTGCTGCCATTCTCGCAGGGAAGCTCCGCAACAAAGTCCCCACGGATGTTGCTGCCATTCCCGCAGGGAAGCTCCGCAACAAAGTCCCCGTGTATGTCACTGGTGTGACAAACACTCGCAATTTTTTGAGATGGTTGCGAGAAAAGACTGGTGGTAACGGCACGGCGGCTATGCGGGGCGATGCTCTTATGCTAGTTCCGGATACTGCCGACTGTTTCCGAGCCACCATCTCTGCTCTCCGCGCCATCGAACCGGAGAAGGGAGTCAGGTTTCATACCTACTCCCTGCCGGAGGAGCGGTCTGTGAGACTGCTTCTGAAAAACCTAGGGCGTCGCATGCCAACAGAGGATGTTCGCGAGGAACTCATTGCACTTGGAGTTCCCGTACTCTCTGTACTGCAACTTCGGTCGCAGCGGCGCGACCCCGATCCCCAAAAGGATAGGCCCTTAACGCCACACTTTATTGTGACAGTGTCGCGTGGACCCTCGGTAGCAAAGGTGAGAGCCTTAACCACATTGTGTGGTCTCCACATAACAGTGGAAGCTTACCACGCTCCGAGCGGCCCTCTACAATGCCGCAACTGCCAACGCTTTGGTCACACAAAGCGTAATTGTGGTTACACTCCAAGGTGTGTCGCTTGTGGCGGAGACCACCCCTCAGGGGGTTGTAGTACGCCCAAGGAGGCCCTGAGGTGCTGTAACTGCAACTCCTCTCACACTGCCAACTATAAGGGTTGCAGTAAGTGGAAGGAAGTTAAAGGGGCAGCGGCGAAGCGCACTAAGGCGGGGCCCAGAGCTTCTGGGAACTCACGCACCACTTCTGCTGTGCCAAAAGGCATTGCACCCAGTCTCTCCTCTGAGCAGGAGAAGCTTGGCCCAGGTTGGAGCCATGTCACCGAGCGGGGGCGTATTGTCCAGGTCCAGCAACCCACACCACCACCCCAAACCTCTAGCGACTCAGGTGCATCACAGATGCCACCTGTTAGCAATCCAACTGTTCTGGAACCCGCACCTACCACTCCAGACAGCTATATCGAGAAGTTGAGTCAACTTATCGACGACCTTCCTATGGAAGCTAGTTTTGAGGTGACAAAGTGTCTACTTAAACAAGCTCCATCCCTTCCCACTGGGGATGCCCGTCCCAAGGCAGTCCTCAAAGTTATCGCCCTTTTCCTAGCTGGATATGGCAGTACAAACTAATGCAAGGAGCGCACGGCCCTTCTTGAGGCTCGCTTACTGGAACGCCGATGGAGTTCACAGCAAGAAGGCGGAACTGGAGATATTCCTCAGTCATCATGGCATTGATATATGCCTCCTGAACGAGACTCACCTTCGGGAGGGCTTGCGATTTCGACTAGCAAATTACGTTTGCTATAGAAATGACAGACTCACTCAGGGGGGTGGCACAGCGATCCTTGTCCGAAAGGGCATTGATCATTGCACCGTGCCGGTCTCGGGTCTGCAGCAACTGGAAGCCACTGCCATTCACGTTGTGATTGCAGGTAGGCCTATCAAACTCGTGGCTGTCTATTTATCTCCAACCCGGAACATGATAGATGCAGATCTGACCGAGTGTCTTGGGGGCGGACTACCTGTGATTTTAGCAGGTGATCTCAACGCCAAGCACACGGATTGGAACTCAAGGACTAACAATGCCAGGGGCTTGCAACTGGCAGAGTATGTAACTGGGACTTCCTGTATCGTCCATGGACCGGATGAACCTACAACCGATCCTTACTGTACCACACACTCTCCCGATGTACTTGACATAGTGATTGTCAAGGACCTCACACTACCAGTGAGTCTGACTGTGTGCCCAGCTCTCAGCTCAGACCACCTGCCCGTCCTTGTCGACCTCCAAGGTCGAACATCCTTCGCAACCCTTCCAGACAGGCCAGACGTTAGGCGAGTAGATTGGACTAGCTTCCAGAACCACTTGCAATGCAGACTCCCGGGGAATCCCGTGGTAAACTCCGAGGAGGATATTGATGCTAGGATTGAGGATTTGTCCAAAGCGATTACGGAAGCTCTGGAGGCATCAGCACCAAAGAGTCGACCGAAAACCTGTTTACGACCTTCAATACCGCCGGCAATTCTCTCTGATATTCAGAAGAAAAACCGGCTGAGAAGGGAGTGGCAGGCAACTAGGGACACCGCTATCAAGGCCCAAGTTAATAGGCTCCAGCGGTCTATTAGCTATGAGCTGAAGAAGTGGAAGAACGGCGTTTGGTCTGAGACGCTCTCATCCTTAAACGTACAGGATCAATCCCTTTGGAAGGTTACAAAGAGGTTGATGCGGATCTCTGATCCCACACCCCCCTTACGAGTGCCAAGAGGACTCGCTCTATCAGATTCTGAGAAAGCTGAGGCCCTGGCCAACAATCTTGAATCTCAATTTACGCCGGTTGACGATCCTTCGGATCCTGCCGTGATTGAGCTGGTTGAAAGGGAACTGACTTCGTTTGAGTTTGCTCCTTCAAGTCAACCCGAATTAACTACTCCATCAGAGGTCGTCAAGGCTATAAAAGAGCTCAAGCTTGGTAAGGCTCCGGGCCCTAGCGGTATTACCAATAGGGCCCTGAGGAACCTCCCAAAACGGGGAATCACCTACGTCACCAAGATTTTTAATTCGGTCCTTAAGAGGCAATATTTCCCACCTGCATGGAAACATGCCAGGATTGTCTCTATCCGGAAACCCGGAAAGGATCCGACACTTCCATCGTCTTATAGACCCATAAGTCTTCTTGATTCGGTGGGGAAACTCTTCGAGAAAATTCTGCTAAGCAGAATCCTAAGGCACGTCAACAGGCACAGCGCTATTCGTGATGAGCAGTTTGGGTTCAGACCCAAACATAGCACGACTCAGCAGATAGCCCGCCTGGTTGAGAGAGTCAAGAGGAACTTTGACGAAAAGCGACTAACCGGCGCGGTATTCCTTGATGTGGCCAAGGCCTTTGACACAGTTTGGGTCAAAGGTCTCCTTTACAAACTCCTTCTCCTCAACTTCCCTTATTACCTGGTGAAAGTTATCACCTCCTACCTTACCAATAGGACGTTCGTAGCGTCCTTCCAGTCAGCCACATCTTCTTGTCGTTTCATGCGAGCTGGAGTTGCTCAGGGGGGACTGGTCTCCCCTGTCCTCTTTAGCCTGTATGTGAATGACATGCCCACACCACACCGCCACGTCGACTTGGCGCTTTATGCCGACGACACTGCGCTTTTGGCAACGTCGAAACGGCCTGCACTAATCGTCAAGTATCTCGAGACATATCTCAAAGAGCTAGAGTTCTGGCTGACAAAGTGGCGAATTTCCATCAACGTCACTAAGAGCGCAGCTTTGCTCTTCACTGGAAGACAAAGAACGGCGCCGCCTAGGCCTGTAGAATTTTTCGGAGAGCCAATCGAATGGGTCGAAACAGCCAGATATTTGGGGGTAACCCTGGACAAAAGGCTGACCTGGAAACCCCACGTTACCCAGGTTAGACGAACAGCCATGCAACGGCTTGGAATTTTATCCCCTCTGCTTAACGGCAGAGGAGGACTTTTACCTGCGAATGGAGCGCTGCTCTATAAGCAACTCATCCGACCTCTGCTAGACTATGCCAGTCCAGCTTGGAGGGCCGCAGCACGCACGCATGTCGCAAGACTACAAGCCGTGCAGTCGAAATGTCTTCGCCTCGCTACGGGCGCACCTTGGTACGTCAGTAACAGGCAGATCCATGAAGACCTAAAGGTTCCACTACTTGCCACACACATCAGAAGCCTTGCACAGAGTTTCGACTCCAAGCTTCAAGATGCTGAGAACCCTTTAGTACGGCAACTTGGAAAGCGACTGCGCTTCCCAGGGGACGATTAAAGTCGTCAGAATTTTTGAGGCCTTCAGCCTAACAATACCCTTTCCCAATACGTATAAGCCTTCAGCTGACACGCATCCCAACTGGTTGGTTCAACCCCTACCAGGCATTACAGAATGGAGGACCATGACCAAATCCCCTTTGCTAGTTCCGACCAGGGTTTTCCGTGGTTTTCCCTGGTTGTAAGGTGAATACCGGAACTTAAACAAAAAAGGGCCACGGCCCGAACCCCTAAGTCATTGCAGATTGCCCTGCATAGGTTCAAGTCCTATGCAAAACACCGTTAGCGTAAGCAAATTTAAGTTATAGGATAGGAACCCGTTTTCATTTCCAGCAATGCATTTCGTATGCAGGTATGGAATCGGAGTCGAGATCATCGCATTGCGGGCTTCGCCCGCAATGCTCTGATCTCAGTTAGCATATTTGGTCTGGTCTGGTCTGGATCTCACTTCTCCGAAGATGACGACGCAGACAGTCGCCGACAGCTTAGAGTAAACATCTATAACTACCCGACTGGAAACCCGAGAGCAGTTTTTACAATGTACTCGTCGGAAGAACCTACAAGGTTTTATAATATTTTCAACTAATATCTCAATTAATATAAATAAATTGATATAAATAATCATCGTACAAAAAAATACTCGTGCCGTAAGTGCATAACGGATCTTGGAAATTGAAAAAACTCTGCACAAGCACCTCGTTTTTTCAAACTCATTCCTCGATCCGTACGCACCAATTACTGCACTTGTATCGCAATATACTATTGGAGTAAGGTGAGCTTTCGGAATATGCTATAAAATCCCACACTCTTATAAAAGAAAATAACTTATAAAGCTGGAGTGGATTTCAAGACCGCCAATTCTTTTGTGAAACTGGTTTGGCACTGTATGAGAATTCCAGTATCCATGACAGTGGAAGAGAAACAACATGGAAGAGGAAAAGGGTTCAGAGGTGAAACCTGTACAGCCAGAGAGTTAGCAATGTGCATGGATTATTTTACAGCAGGTGCATAACTCCACCCCTAACCACTAGCATCCAATTGTATGACTCATCCTTCACTTCTCACTAGAGCCTTCACCTTTCGAGGCCTTGTTACATGATCAGAAACTGGCAGTATACAGAGAGGCATGCACATTACAAAAGGCGTTGCCTGTAGGCTACAGAGCCAATTAGATATGAGAAAGCGTTTTGAGACACCTAAATGACCAGTTTTTTTTTTTTTTAGGATTTTTTAAATTTTTATTGACTATATAATATGTTATTTTTCCCCCCCAGATAATGAAACTACATAATTTGCAGGTGCGCGGGCAAAGAGAGTTAAGTCCACCATCTTCAAAAAGAGATATGCCCATACAGTTATAGATAAAAATGTTCTCTACATTTGTGTTAAGTCCAGTTAAGTCATATTCAAAATTGTACGGTAGTTTTGGATGTGTGCCTCATGGGTTTATCCATCTCTAAAGTGATGTTGGGCGGGTAAAGCGTGTTAAGTCACTCTGATTCTTAGTAACTATAAGGCTATTCCACATTGAGAAAAAAGCATTGGGTTATATGGGAGAGTTGCAGTCGATCTTTACACGTATTTTTCCTTGTTTTCTAAACTTCAAATAATACATTTTAATTCACTAAACACATCTTCAGTAAGAACAATTTCATTTTCATATGCTAAATGTTTCTATACTATTAAAATTAAGAGAAAATACATTTATTTTAATAACGTAAGAAAACCATTTCGCCGAGCGGCATTGAGCTGCGTTGCCAATTTTAACGAAGAGTAATCCGCTTTGGAATGCAGGCCAGAGGCGTCAAGAAGAGGGATGGTACAGTTAAGGGTAAAATTTTACAGTTAAGCAAATGCAGCTACAGTAGCACTTATCAGTGGCAGCTGTGTTGTACGGTGAAGATGTTTGTGAAACGCAAACAGGGCAAAGTATTAAATAGTGATTAATGAAAAATTGTGTTCCAAGTTTACGAATATATTAAATGTAGGGATCCTAGACATAGTGTTAATTACTACACAAAAGATTGTGTTAATTACTACACAAAAAAAAATTGTGCCGAGCCCGTCGCCGTGGGTGAGTCGGTAGCGCGCCTTCCTTCCACTCCGGCGGCCCGGGTTCGATTCCCGGCCGGGTCGAGGATTTTTCAGTAGTGAAAAATCCATTTCCCGGGTTCAGAACCGGGTGTTTGTCAGTAGGTTAAGATAATGGATGAAATGATGATGATGATGATGATGATGATGATGATGATGATGATGATGATGAACCTGCTAAAATATTTCAAAGCATATTATATATCCATATCTTCAATCACGTAAAAATTAATATTTCTACAAATCAACATGGATTCATGCTTAGAAGATCAACGCTCACAAATCTTTTGAATTTTACACACTATGTTTCATCAGGATTAGATAAAAGAAAACAAGTCTATGTGAAGTATACTGACTTTCAAAAAGCGTTCGATAAAGTAGATCATGACAGTTTAATTAACAAACTAACGGACTATAATTTTGCCTCACCCTTGCTAACACTTGTTTCATATTTAAGCAACAGATCACAGGTTGTGTAATATAAATGTCATTTATCAAAAATAATAACTGTCAATTCTGGTGTTCCTCAGGGATCAAATGTAGGTAGTTTATCTTTTCTCCTATTTATTAATGACATCTTTGATCAGGTCTGTTTTTCAAATATTACTGCATTTGCTGATGATATAAAATTATTTAAAATAATTTTGAGTCCTAATGATTGTACGGAACTGCAGAATGATTTAAATAAATTAAGTGAATGGAGTGGACATAATAAATTACCATTAAACATTAAAAAATGCAAAATTATGACTTTCTCTAGATCTAAAAATAATATTGCATGGCAATATTGTATTAATGGTATTCAGTTGAACAAAATTACCACTATGAATGATTTAGGTATATTATTTAACAATAATTTAACTTTCTCGAATCATATTAATAATATTACTGTATTTGTAAAACTCTTAAAAATCTCCATTCAAAATAAATTTCTAAAATATACGTGTTTCAAACAGTTTAACTACTACCCTAAATTTGAATCATATTCAACTATGTTACAGTATTTCAATATCCCTGAATTATCACACGGACGAAATATTCATACATTGTTGTTTTTACACAAATTAATTAATAATGAAATAGATTATATTAATTGTCTCAAAGAAATATATTTTTTTGTTCCACGTTATAGATCTCATAAATTGCATAATCTTTTTTTCATCCAAAAAGTAAACACTGACTCTCATAATAATTCTCCTCTTTATAATGGACTCCGACTATACAATCACTTGCACAAAATGGACAATATAGATATTTTTAATACTAACAATAAGCGGTTTAAAAATATATGTGAAAAAATTTTAAAATTTTAAAATAATAATTATTAAATTTTGCTCCATGTCATTTTCTTTACTTGAATCTTTCTGATATGTATATTTTCCTCCAAAACTATTACATTATTATTTATATTAATATTTATTTTTTCATATTATGTTCCCTTGTGTAATTGTCATATTGTTTGTGTTTCTGGTTTTCTTTTCTTATTGTTATAGCATTAGCCTAATTATTTTGAATATCAATTTAAATATTTAATTTTAGAATCTGGTGTATTAATGTAAGCGAGAATATTGTAATTGGGGATAAGCCTGTAATATTCATAGTACAATAAATAAATAAATAATGACGGTCAAATTATATCCTGGAACCACAAGGGCTTAAAAGTTACCCGACATTTGCCTCACAGGTGAGGAAAAATCCCACCTAGGCAACTTGTCACACCCGGGAATCGAACCCAGGTCCGCTGTTCGAGACAAGATAATGCATCCCATGCGCCGTATCATTAATAATAATATTATTTGTATTATTATAGTAGTATTTATGCTAATATTTGAACTGACGTATATAAGGCATCCACAATAGAACGAATGCATTCCTGCTAATGAGCAAGGAGTTCCCTCTGTGTCGTACCAGACTTCCAGCGGTGACGAGTATTCAGAATATTACTGTCTGCTGTTAAGTTCATTTAAATTTAATAATCAGTCCTTAATTTTACTAAGTTTGAGTACAGCATAATTCAGTGGTGGAAATATCAATTGTCATGGCTAGTTGTGAAGCGATATTAAACGCAAACGAAACACTGTAGGCCTACTATTTTACTTTTATTGATGCGCGAATATCTCATCGTTTCATTATACTATTAATAGAATAATTTTATTATTATAGTTAGTTATTACCTCACAGAACAGAGTGTCAGTTGGGAGGCCTAACGTTAACTGATGTAGGCTATTTGTGTCTGAAAGTTATGAGCACGCTGTACTTTGTTAGAAAGAGAGGTGCTAACGGTACTACTGTCATCTCTGTCTTTCGGCTCGGTGATTCACGGCATCGATGTAGCCCATAAGAGCATTGCTTTTTTTTAAACGTGGAATTGTCTATAGAAAGTGGACTTAATTCTCTTTGCCCGCGCACCCGCGAATTGCAACAATTGCAATTGTTTGTTTAGCAGAGATGCTGAATTACAGTCTTGGATTAAGTTGGCATCTGATCAAAAGTAATATCATTTCAGTTGGTTCATACTATTATTGTCTAACGCTGAGTTGTGCTGGCCATTTTGACTTTGTTTCTGGTACTGCTTACAGGTTTTGCACTGAATGTAGTTTGATTATTTTAAATTTACAGTCAAGATGCAAAGAAAGTTGTAAGCTAAACAGTGATGCACTGAAGACAGAATTTCCTTTTATAAGAGAAACTAAGTGAAAGGAAAAATCAGAAGCTCCTAAAGCACACATTTGATCTTTAAGTGATTTATATTATTATCCTATTGCAGCAATCTGAATACTTCATTTGTAATAATAATGTTAAAATAAAGAACACAATAAAAGACTTGAATATTGTATACTTCAGTAGGGTGTCCCGGTTTGTTTGCTATGAAATCTGGTCACCCTGACTTAATGGCTACACACTGTAATGACTTTTTCCATAATAATTTCAAAAAATTAAGATATGTTTACCTTATTACAGTGACACATTGCACCGAAGACTATGGGCATAGGCACCGACTTAGGGGGGGCAAGGTACTTTCTGCCCCCCAAGACTTAAGATTTTATCATGTAAGGCCTATGTATAGCTACTGAAAATCCAGTTCTTGCCCCCCCCCCCCCCAGAAATATTTCCAAGTCAGCGCCTCTGACTGTGGGCCTAATGTTGATTTCATATTATTCATGAGCTAATATTTAGATTACAGTATGTACTATTTTATATCGGTCACAGTGGTGTAGAAGTAGTGTGCCTGCTTCTAGATCCAAAGATTGCAGGATCAAACCCAGCTGCGGTTGGTGGATCTTACTGGATGTAAAAAACCTGCTCACAGATTCCTCTGGGACAAACTATAAGCTGGGGGAGGGGTCCTTGTCATAGCTTTACAGCATGTAAAATTAGAGCCTCTGGACGAAAATCCTTGTCCAGAGCCTGCCTCTCTGTCCTCTCTCAGAAAATTAACCTAGGTACCAGACACCTCCATTTGGAGGCCCATGCCCCACCATTAAGGGCAACAGGAAAAATCAATCAGTCGTGTACTAATTTATAGCATCTGCCTTACAACTAAGATTGTCCTTACATATAGGCACCCTTTGAACACTGAACATTAAGAAATATCTGTAAGAGATGTCTGAAAAAAAATGTTCAAGTAAGAAATAATTGCCATACAACCTTCTTGCTTATTAGACTTAAGTTAACCTGTTAGATTATACATTTTTAATTACATTATCAGTTGTACTGGAGCAGGAAATTAGGCTAGTAAACAAGTTGTGACATAAAGGAAGTTATAAAAATTATTTTGTTTACAAACAAATTTCATTCTGCATATCCTTGTACAAATCACTTTTTCATGTTGTTTAAGCGGAGTTAGTCTCATAGAATGTTAACATTACACAAATAAATTGTTTAAATAACCTAAATCGTCTCACTTCTCTATTGAAATATCATTGTTTTAATACATACAATGGATTTTGTGACTGACTGTAATAGTTCTAAATTTAACAATACAGCTTTTATAAAATGTATGTACGTAGGCAATAATTTTCTTTCAACACTGGAAGGTGGTGGCAGTGTAATTGATTTCTCATGGCAGCATGTATGTAGAACAATGATGTTATACTACATTATAGTCTAGCAATTCTTTTACAAATATTTTCATTACATTTACAAAAAAAAAAAACACACACAACATATCAGCAAAATACCATAGTGTTTATTATTTAAATAACACTTAATCAAGTCTCTATTATATGCTACCTAATTAATTATTTGATGTTATATCTATTTTCAATGTGACATAACATATCTCTGATACAAACTAAGAATTAATGTTGCAATAATTATTAACCCGGTCATTTGTCGCTGTAGTTATCTAAAGCATAGAACTTCCCTGTGGGGACACTGCTGTTTAAAGGGGCAAGAGGAGGTATATCATTTCAGTGGGAGAGCAGGAGGTGAGGGGTACTACTAAAAGTTCATAAGAGCAGCTAATTTTTTTGCATATGTCTATCTGTAATGAAGACCTATCGATATGCAAAATTTGAGGGTAGGTTTTGACATGACAACCCATGGTTCTCTTGTGAGTAATGTCAGACTTCCCTCCATGCTTGATTCTAAACAACACACCACTATTGATAAATTTAATTTTTTTTACGTTTGTGGTAAATTTTTATTATAAAGAGAATTGTCCACCTGACCACAAATAAATTTAACCAAAAGTTCAATGTATGCAATGTTTACTTAACCCTTCATTCTACAATAGTGTAATATTAATTGAATACTTACATATATAGCACTCATGTATACAATTTCCATACATATGTTACATATTCTTCAATATTGTTATGGAGCTGATGAAGCTGACTTGTAAATGTTTAATTATTGTCCTAAAATATATGGTAGTATACAGTGCGTGTTAAATGAGTCTCCGCAGTGAACTCAGACGCATGCGGGTGTGGTTAGGTTGGTAGTGGGACTACATTGACCTTGGAGCAGGTAGTGT
Organism: Ectobius pallidus; assembly: GCA_964059195.1. Lineage (NCBI taxonomy): Eukaryota > Metazoa > Arthropoda > Insecta > Blattodea > Ectobiidae > Ectobius > Ectobius pallidus. The sequence goes on along the minus strand of CAXKWD010000003.1, from coordinate 105,305,484 downwards.
CCATCCTCATCCCTTTGAAACAGTAGTACTGTGATAAGATAACTGATGATAACTGTGTGAAGCTTGTGTTAAGTATAAGCTTGTGTGAACCATCGAATTGAGTGCATGTTTAGTTAAACGCATGCAGTTGTGCTTGTAAAATTCTTATGTTAACCATCAAAGAAAGAGTGTTTTTAGCTGAACATGTATTCCGTGAGGGTGATAAGTTTACGGAAAACGTAAAACTTAAATTTCGTGAACAGTTTCCACATTCGATATGTCCTCACCGTGATACTGTGAGAGACCGGCTTTAATTAGCGGGATCCGTTGCCAACCTAACTGTGGTGAGTGAGCATGTTAGCGCATTCACCTCACTGTGGAGACTCTTTTGACACACCCCGTATATTATGCTATTCATATAGTACACATTTACCCCTTAAATAGTATCCCTTGCTGAATGCATCCAATTTAAAAATATAAACCATTAAAATTATATTGTCTTATATGTTCCATAAACTTAAACATTTTTAAAAATGTGTTGTCCAACCATTGTTTGTGTCCTGACGATTAAGTGTAAGTAAATTTGCCGAATTATTCAGCAAATAGTTTAGTTTAGTTTATTTCATCCTCTGGATCATTACAAAATGATATGGGACACAATTTGATGGAGTTATACAATAAGTACTGTTGAAGTGGACAACAAAATACAATACAATACAATGCAAATTAATAAAATATAGATGGTTACAATACAATACAATACAAATGAATAAAACATAGATGATTACAATAAAAAACAAATGAATAAAACATAGATGATTACAATGAAAATTATTAATTACTACAGGATTTAGCTTGCTTACATTGACTAGTCGAGACTATGAATGGAGTTGTTTTAGTTAAAACGTTGAGTCTAAGTAATCTTTAATACTAAGGAACTTGCCATTCAGGAGTATATCTTTTAGTTTTCCCTTGAAAGTTTTGATGTTGGATTTTGTTATTTCTGGTGGCAGTTTATTGTACATGAGAATTCCTGTGTGAGATATGCTAAGTAAGCTTTTGGTAAGTCTATGGCTGTCCAAATGTAAGTTATTAAATGTTCTTGTGTGATGATTATGTATCTCAGAGTTTAGACGAAATTCGGTTTTATTCTTGTGGATGAAGAGTAACATTTCAAGTATATATAAGCACGGTACAGGTAAGATTCCTATTTTTCCAAGGAGCTCTTTGGTTGGTGTTCTAATGGGTAAGTGGAAAATTGTTTTTAGTATCCGCTTTTGCAATTTGAAAATGCAATCAGCTTTTGGAGTTGAGCCCCAAAAGGGGATCCCGTATCTAATTAGGGATTCAACACAAGAGTAGTAACTACTTTCAAGACTTGTGTGGAGCAGGTTTTAGACAGGACACGAAGAGCAAAGGAAAGTTTGCAGAGGCGTTTGCTGAGCTCAGAAATGTGCTTTTCCCAAGATAGATCAGAGTCGATCCAAACTCCTAGAAATTTTGTCTCACTTTTGTTAGCTAAAGGATTATTGTTTATTTGCACAAGTAAGTTATTGTTTTGGGCCTGAGAATTAAAGTGAAGGTATACGCATTTGTCAACATTAATTAATAGCATGTTTTCTTTAAGCCAACGTTCAATGTTGTTATTAACTTCATTGACTTTGATTTGAAGTGAGTTAATATCAGTACAGTTTAGTATTAGATTTGTGTCGTCTGCAAACATGATGGTTTGTGCAAGGGGGATATTGAATGGAAAATCATTAATGAAAATTAGAAAAAGGATTGGGCCAAGGACTGAGCCTTGGGGAACCCCGTGTTCAGCAATTAGTGTATCTGACTGAGCTGATTCTATTTCCACGAACTGTTTTCTATTGCTCAAATAAGAAATGAACCACGTGTTGGCGAGTCCTCTTATTCCTAAACAACTTAGTTTTGTGAGGAGAATTTTGTGATTGACAAGGTCAAAGGCTTTAGTTAGATCCAAAAATAGGCCAATTGATTGGTCCCCTTTGTTTTTGACTTCGAGTATACTCCTTAAGAAGCCAAATATGGCATTGCTGATGGATTTGCCTTTCCTGAAGCCATATTGAGATTTAGAAAAATAATTGTTTTTTTCAAGGAAGGAAATGAGTCTGTTGTACATGACCTTTTCTAGGACTTTTGAAAATGCTGTGAAAATTGAAATGGGACGATAATTTTCGATTTTGTTCTTGTCACCCTTTTTGAAGATAGGGATAATTTTGGCGGTTTTAAATTGTTCAGGGAAAATTCCGGAAGAGATAGAGAGGTTACATATATACGTAAGTGGTTTGATGAGAAATTGGATACTCTTCTTAACAATAATGTTGGGGATTCCATCTATGCCAGAGGAGGAGGCGTTCTTGAGGGTGCTGACAAACTTGAAGATTTCTTCTTCAGCTGTTGGAGATAGAAAAATGTTTTTTACGACTGGAGGATAGTTATTAGAATTAGATGATGAGAGTGTGTTTAAGATATTTCTAGAAATATTTGTGAACTAGCTGTTGAATGCTTGAGCAATTTCATGGGGGTTAGAAATTTGTTTACTATTGATTGTCAGTTCGATTTCTTCTTTTGATTTTGCAGCTAGGATACCAGTTTCTGACTTAACAATATTCCATAGTGCTTTAGATTTATTTTCTGCTTTTAAAATATACAAGTTTTTCCATTCTTTTAGCCTCTAGAATTACTTTTTTTAGTATTGCTTTGTATCTTTTGAAATAGTCTAAGAAAGCTGAGTTGTTGGTAGTCTTGCATAAATCGCTAAGTAGCCTTTTTTTTCTACAAGAGATTCTGATGCCTTTAGTAATCCACTTGTTATTTTTATTATTGGAAGACATTTTACGATTAACTTTTTTTACCTTTAGTGGGAAGGCAATATTGAAGTAGTGGGAAGTTATACCTAAAAAATTTTGATATATAAAATTAGTCTTTTGTACACAGGGGCTACATAATTGTAGTTTAATTGTAAAACATTGTCTATTTCCTAGTTGTTGAATATAAGTAAATTTGCCGAATATCTCAGCAAATAGTCATTAATATAAAATTTTACTTTAGTACACTGAATCTAGGTAGCTGTATGTTAATTGTAGAATCGCTGGATTGATGATGGCTTGTAGTAATATCCTTGAATCGATTGAACTTGTGGCCTCTATTTCGTTAAGATATGCACATTTCAATCTAAAATTTAAAATTTTAAGTTTATGCAACATATAAGACAATATAATTTTAATGGTTTATATTTTTAAATTGGATGCATTCAGCAATGTACTATTTAAGGTGTAAATGTGTACTATATGAATAGCATAATATATACTACCATATATTTTAGGACAATAATTAAACATTTACAAGTCAGCTTCATCAGCTGACTTTTGAAATAGTCTAAGAAAGCTGAGTTGTTGGTAGTCTTGCATAAATCGCTAAGTAGCCTTTTTTTTCTACAAGAGATTCTGATGCCTTTAGTAATCCACTTGTTATTTTTATTATTGGAAGTCATAATAACTGAAGAATATGTAACAGTATGTATGGAAATTGTATACATGAGTGCTATAGGCCTATATGTAAGTATTCAATTAATATTACACTATTGTAGAATGAAGGGCTAAGTAAACATTGCATACATTGAACTTTTGGTTAAATTTATTTGTGGTCAGGTGGACAATTCTCTTTATAATAAACACACCACTAATTGAATATATAATTTTTGCATTTTTATCTTTCAAAAAGGGAAACTGAACTTTTAATGCATTAGTAAATTCACATTTTCATTTTGGCATTTTCTAATTCAATCACTGGAGCAACAGTATTCAGAAACAAAGATGAAATTAAAGCATGGGTTTCTAAATACAACAAAGCAAACCAACATGACCAAGCATGGTCACACTCATACTAAATATCCTGAACGGTTCCATGAATGAAGATGAAACCAGCAACTTGTTAACCAGTGTTGCCATCCCAATTTTTTTCTGAACTTTCCTTGGAGAGTAAAAAATGAAATGTACAATACAAAATTTAAAATATGGACAAAACCACGTGCCAAAGACTTCTTTCTGAACAACAGAACACATTAGTGAAAAAGGGACATCCCCATGTTTTATGAAATGTAGGGGAACTCTAAGTCTCGGGGATAACATTTATCTTGAGGTGGGTAGAGATGTTGTATATGAGATGTACATTATATAAACCTCCCTTTACACAATAAATTATGACCAACACACTATCACATTTATCGACATTTGTGTAAAGTCTCAAATTATTTTGAACTTCTCCATTTCAATCTTACATGTTGTAGTCAAGGGTACAGAAATTGTACCCAAGACTCTTCCTTGGTGGTCCAACTTCTGAGTACCTGAGACAACTAATGCATGCACACCACTGCACTTGTAATGCTTAACCCTTAACTCACTAGGTGAAAAATCTGTAACATATACCACAAGGTGCGGTCTGTGGGACTCCTATGTTAAAACTGTGAAATAAGGATGCAACATTTTCAAAATTGTAATTATCACTCATATAATATAATATAAATCTCCATAAAGTGTAATACAACTGAAAATTTTAAACAAATTTGGAAAAAGTCAGATGTAACTGATGAGGTGGCTAAACTGTCACTCGTTCAGTCATTAAAACGGAAGAAGAAATGTTGAATCTGATTCAGCTCATGACACACCAAAAAATGTCTCTTTCTGTCCCATCAGTTGTTCAAATAGGAGCTGTGTCCTCATGTTTTGTTTGATAACATCAGTGGCGTAGCTTGACATTGTGTTCTGGGTAAACTATGTTTTAAAAATTAAATTTATAATGATTAACAAACACAAATTCTCAAGTATTAATAGCGTTTTAAATACCGAGAATGTTTGCACATGTATTCAATTTCATATAGGCCTATACCTATATAAAGCATTACTACCGCTATAATTATTTACATTTTATATTCCTTGATCACTCCATCCGTTTCCCCGCCAAATAGCAAATACAATATTTATGGTTGTAACTATCAGTTAACCAATGAAATTTACTATACTAAGTTGTTTGAAATGTTTGTTTATTTTCATGCAAGACAATGTCAAGCTCAGGAGTTGGTAATTTACTTTAGTTTCACACGTTTCTTCATAAGACAGAACTGAAAACAGGGTTTTTAATAGGTGATCAATTGTATATCGGTGGAATTGTCCACGCAACACTGAGAAATAGTCAAATACACAGTTTAGGTCAGCAATGAGGATGTAATGCTTATGTTACCCCGGTTTCAAGAGAGCAGGTATTTGAGGGATGAGACTACGACCCCAATAAATCTTTCTAGTCTCTGCAGTGGTGCCATATATCGCTCTTGCCTGGCTTCTCTCAACAATGTAGGTTAACATTTAGTGGGAAAGTCATATAACTCGCACTTGAATGAGACTGTAACTTGGCTGACCACTATCCAGTCTCAACTCGTCTCTGCTGCCACATAATGGGATTTCGAAGCTGCCAAAGCATGCGGAAACACAAATGACGCATAATAACAACAGAAGTTGGGTATGCAGCAGCGAAAAATAATTTAATGATAGTACTAATGGGTTTATAATGATTAATAACTTGTTTGACGATACTTTTATTTATTTCTTTATGATTCTACTTTTCTTAGCACTTTATTTATGTAGACTCAGTCTCAAAGTCTACCCTCACGCTACGCCACTGGATAACATTGATACATTCTTGCAAACACATTTTGTATTGTAATGAAATTAACTTGCGTATTTCCGGCCGGTCTAGGAAAATCCAACAGCTGACAACATAAATCCAGGACAGGGAGAATTCAACTGACCTTTTGACATTGTTGGGTTTGTGATTTTAGGAGCAGGATTGGGGGAGCAGAGCAGTTTTTCACTTGAAACTGCCTTGTAGAGAGAGTTCAAAACTTCTAACATGGTCCATGAGACCACACCTCATGAGTTAAGGGTTAATAAATATTTACTAGAGTTTAGGGCCATAATAACTACTGACAGTATAATTATTATTCTTGCTTATAATCAAACTGCGCTCTACTACAATTTAAGGAAAATGAAAACATTTGTTTAAAAACCAGACAGAATGAAAAGCAGTGTACTGAATAAATTTATTTTAATTGTAGCTCGAGAAAATATAACTGTCCTTATGACGGTTAGAATTATTGAGTACCTAGGTAGAAACTCAGTAAAATATGAATTATGCAGAAACATATTTTCAAGAAAATTACAAGTTGATGTAAATATTCCCTCAATACAAGTGGAAATGTCATCCAAATCAATATATGATAAATCTCCAAATGTTGATTCAATGCAAGTGAAATAAAAAACAAACTTCCTTTAATTTTCATATTGTACCATTAAGAGTTTTGAGTTTTTCTTATTTTCTCTGGAAGTTATTTTAATTATCTTGAATTACAAATCTTGAAGATTTCTTTCATAATTGTGAACAACTGTACTTTAACAATGGCTTATTTATAGTGAAGGCAAAGTGTTTAGAATACTATCAGAGCCAAAAAGCATTAATTTGTAGCAAACATCAATCGTTTTCTTGAAATGCAAATTATGATATTGTTCAGACACACCTCATTATCCATGAAATTTTTAGGAAAAGATCAGCATATTAAGAAGTAAAGCAAGACAAGTAGCACCATTCATCACCAGTAATATAGAGCAGTTACTTCCAACCAGACGGAAATGTATCTTTGTGATACGGTAGGCTATATTAAAAACAATACCTGGTTGTAAAATGCAAACAGATAATGCCTTCAGTAACTTTTAACTTTTGTTAAAAACTAAAATGATCATATCTTCATATAAAAGTCCGTAATATTTAATTTTTCCTTGTTCATTTGCAAATAAAATCAGGTAAACTGATGTAACAAAGTGACAGAATGTTTTTGTTGAATCAATTCAGTGGAAAATGACTCTGCTAATTATTCACAGTAATGTACCTTCTGTATACAACAGTACTCATGTAGTACCCAATTTGAAATAGAACGAAGCACTGCCTTCTAAACTGTATTACTCGTGTATACACTGCCTGTCCTATACGGCTAATTTTGCGTACTCGGCGACATTACAGATGGCAGCACCTTTCACACCCAGATTGCTTCTTGTTTTTTGCTACGACATTGTTGATTATGTAGTGCTGTCTCATAATATAGCATAAACTGGATGTTTAAACTTGTATTATTCTAGGTACCGGTACTTAATTGCTATGAATAAAATTTTGTAAAATAATAATTATAAAATTTACTATCAATACATCTAATTAATTTATATTTATTTTAATTATTGCTCCAAAATTCCATTTCAGGGTAAGTGTCATATACTGGAATAATATTATGTTCTAAACAAATAACACAAGTTTCTGTGTCTGTTTAATGCTTATTTTGACGCAGCAAACGCATAGAAGCAATGTACGATAATGTATAGGGCAATGCCTTCTAGACTCTATTACTCTTGTATTCTCGAGACGGCGGTTGTATAGGTGGCGGTTATTGCTGCAATCTGGGTGTGAACTGTGTCGCCTCTACTGGAGAAACTAAGCAATTGAGCAATTCTCTAAACTCCATGTTAAAATAAAGCATAGGACAGGCAGTGTAATTCTCTAGACGGCGGTGGAACGAAGTAAACAAACATCTGACTGCATTGCATCGAAGCCCTCAATGATATTAAAAAAAAAAAAGCGGCATTGTATCTCAACTGTTTGTTGACAGATATTTATATGAATTTGATTTGATAAATTCAAGTAATTTTCAGAAATTATATAATTTTTCAAAGGAAGGAATGGTTTGTTTGGATTTGTATTGTTCACGATATTTCCGGGGTTAAATTATCAATATTTTACAGCTGGTGGCCGCGAAACATTATTAATTGACTTCAGGATTTTTAAGAAAATTACACTGGCAGTTTATTAAAAATGTTTGTGGCTCAGAGCAATGAAAATTGTAAGTAAAAATAAAATTAGAATATTTGTTCATTGTGTTCATTTTACTTAGGCCTTGCATAGTAAAGAAACTGTTTTCCTAATTTTATACTATTCGTGAAAGTTTTTCTGATTGGTTGGCCTCGAGCCAATAAAAATGCTTCGAATTGTCGGAGAACGAAGATTACATTATAATAGATGTATTTGTTATTTCGGTACCGGTCAACCAATTTGGTCCAAATTCAGTAGGCTTCTTTCCATGTAAGTCATAAATGCGTGTACCAAGTTTCAATTCTGATAAAGCGTATTTGAGTTATCGCACCTTTTTGATATATTTCCATTAAAATAGGCACTAAATTGGGCATTACTCCAATACCGGTCGACTGATTTGGTCCAATATCAATTGGGTTCTTCCCATGGACGTTATAATTGCGTAGTCAAGTTTTATAAAAATCCGATAAAGCTTATTTGAGTTATGCCGCGTACAGACACACGGACAGACAGACAGACGGACAGACATTTTCTGTCCCCCACACAATCTCATAAAGTACCATTCTGGCACTTAATAACACACTGATTATGAAACTTACTTTGATTCATGTAAGTTGTTTAGTTAACAAGCCAAAACCAATAATCTATTGAAGAATTATTACAGACAAATGTTAAATGAGATAAACAATTCCCACAGTCCCCTCATTCTTTTACAGAATAACTCTTATAGGGTCTTTAACAAGCACATACATATTTTATCTTATAAAAACAACAGCACATGAAAAATTTTCATTAATAAATGTTGCAACTCAGTCATATTTTATGTATAACAATTTTTAATCTACTGGTACTTCTTTACAAATTTAATTAAATGTAATTTATCTATATGCAATATATTATATACTTGGTTATTACAAATGAAGTAGACAAGTTTGAAGTCCTATGAAATAAAAACAATGTGTGATATGAACATAAACTTTGCTCTAAAAGTTTGAATTGGTAGTATTGTAGTTTGTAATCTCGTATGTGATTGTTGTTGCAAAGAAGAATAGCAGAAATGGCGAATCCTGCTGTAAAAGCATTTGTGTGCTAGACTTTACTAAAACAAATTCTGTTGTCCAATGATATTTTAGAACGAGTTTCCAAAAACAACCACTGATTAGACAATCAATCTATGATTGACAGAGAAAAATTGAGACAACAAGCTGTTTTGCAAAGGAAAGAGCCCGGGAAGACAATAATACTTTTACATGTTGGCGACCAAGGTGTTTCGATCTCAATGCCGTATGACTTTTTCCTTTGGGAATTTGTCATCAGAGATAGAGTTTTTTTTTCCTCCACTTCCACTTGAAATGAAAGAGCATACCTATCACAAAAGCTGTGGCAAGTGCAGATATGTCACATCGGGTTTGGAATGAATTTGAGTATCATCTTGATGTGTGTTGTGTGATGCAGGGATCATACATTGAACATTTGTGAGGTCAAAAAGTATTTTCAAAACTTCCTTTGTGAAACAGTGCAAACAGATTCATTTTATCATCAATAGTTTTGGATTCACAACAAATTGAAAGCGTCTATTTCTTATGTAATAACCGTGTATAACAACTTTTGACATACTTGTCCTCAAACCAATACCAATGCATTGTTCAAGTATTATGCAATATTGAACTTTGAATTCCATAACAAGGATTTATAATTTTAAGATTTGTAACATCTAGTCTCACAATCTAATGTAGTGTGAGACACTTTTGGGTAGAATAACAGATTTTATGGCATAATATTAAAAATTAAAAAAATTAATAACATACCTGATAGATCCAAAAGAATGCTCAAAATCCAGATTGTGAACAGTAAAGACAGTTAATTGCACACTCCTGCACAGCAAAAGAGAACAATCACAGAATAGGTAAACTGTACACTACATAAAAGTAAGGAAAAAATATTTCTTCTAGCTTGCAGTAAAAAAAAAAAAACTTTCTCTAGCAATTCTCATAATATAGTATCAAATTACATCACAGAATAACATTATATTTTTATGGTGATTCTTTTAGCTCTAAGAAGAGGCAGTATTTTACGTAGACTTATTTTTATTTTTTAAATTGAGGCATGAATATAAATGTTATAGTGAAAGTGGATGGTTAGAAAAGGTATATCTTCCCCAGTGAATGTAATAATCAGTAAAACCAGTGGCGGCTCGTGACATTTCATACGAGAGGGGCATATGCGAATATAGGCTATAAATATTTGGAGGAGAATAGTCAAAATTGCATCCAGAAATTATTTTTGAATGTCCTTTACTGTACCTTTGAACACACATGAATTGTCTAAATGATATTTCAGGACATTTTCAAATGCTGCAGTATAATTAATGAAACCTTTAAAAACACCTGGGTTATAATTACCTGTCTCATTACGCCCATGTCAATTTAAATTTCCCGCAAAATTTTACAGCATCAACAATGTATGACAAAGAATTTTTTTCAAGAAGTTCATTATGCTTATGAACAGATGATCAGTAGCTACCATCAAGTTGTACTGGGATATCAGCTTTTCCTTATAACGACGAGACTCATTTCATTGTCTAAAATGTTGTTTTGACCAATAGTGTTTCTTACTTCTATCAGATTAAAGTTTCATGGCTTCATATAGGTTTTAGTCAATTTATCTTCTCCTACCAAAGAAAATGCATGGAAAACAAAACATTGAATTAGTTATTACGTTATCAGACATCCCCAGATCCACTCCAGCTTTTCCCTATATGTTTTTATTAAAATTCCTGTCATATGCTCTGTTTTTATCATTATAAGTTAGACTCATCGAAAGCTATGGTCTAGGTGGTCCTATTTCTTTTGGTCATCGAATTTAGATATTTACTTTGTAACTAGCTTACCTCATTCGTTTCACTGCCTACTATAGTCCTACTGTGCTTAAACTACAGTATGTAAAAACGTTCTTCACTGATTAAAAGAACAAAAGAAGAAGAACTGAGTAGCGCAATGAACACTAGCAGACATCACTCAACATGTGTTTACTTCCGGCCTTCTAGCTTATTTGTGAAGTTTTGGAAGGGGGTAAGAAAACAGCATTTTTGTTTCCTCCCTTCACAAATGTGCAAGAGGACTGGTGATACCCAGCGGAGGATTTGTCACTGTTGGAATAAGACAGGTAGCTGATTTTTTCCTCTCAATTTGAAAACCCCCCCCCCCATCTAATGCGTATGCGTTCAATCGTGTAGAAGACTTCAAGACTGTAAGACAGGGCCAAAATGTGTGACGTCGCAACATTACTGTGACCCTATACAAGTTAAGCTAGCTCCTTGAACTCTCCATATTTAGGAGAGGGGATGATGTTAAAGAGATGAGAGACAGCCAGGCAGCCCAGTCACAATGAAAATCTGACCGATGCTATGTTGCCAAACTTGACTTACACCACGAACAAGCAAAATAAAGGCATGAAGTTTGAAACATATAAATAATATTAAACTTTATACATTGCTGGTACAGTTCATATTCAAAATAGATGGGGGGGGGGGGGCATGTGACCCTGTGACCTATAGGTATAACCACGCTTTTCTAAAACCAACAGCGAAAGTTTGCCATTAAATGAATAAAACACACATCCACTGGGAAGGTGTAGCATCACTGGCCCCGGACAACATGTGTACAACAGAAGTATATTAGCATCCAATAGAGAGCTGTGTAGGCCTATATATTTAGATGTTATGAAAAATTCATATTAGTGCTATATATCCAGTAACATTCAACCTCAGAAACAAAGAAAGCTTTATATACCGGTATATGAATCAAGAATATGAATTTAAGTAATTAGTTTAAAGTGTGCTAACGATGCTTCTGGCTTTGACAGAAATTATTGTCGTTAGTTGGCTATTTTTAAGTCGCTGCAATAGATTTGATAGTTTTAGTACAGACTAGCAGTGAGAATGAATGTGAGTGAAAACAGCCTGGTTTAGTCAGTTAAGCTGTATGAACATCATAAGAGTGGAACCCCAGTTATATCTTCATGAACAAAGAAAAATATAAGTCACTTATCAGCAAGGTTAATAAATCAATAAAGTTGAATCACTTTCCTTACCCTTGAATTGGTGAAGGTATACATTCACTAGAGATGGTACACCAACCTTAGTCAATGTGTATTATTTTGGAAAAATTAGAATCAATAATCCACTTTCACTAAAGATATCAGCAAAGGAGTAGGCCTACCATCACTATGATGGTCTTGACATGAACTTCCACTTTCACTATAACATAAATGCAATTTAATATTCCAATTTAATATTCTATTTAGTTCAAATTGTAATGCCTTATGATCATAACAATATTTATTGTAAACATTCATACTATGGTTCAAATAATGTTCACAAAATTTTGAAAAATGAAAGAGGGTCAATTTACTGCAAACTGAAATATAAAGTAGCCTATGAGGCTAGTAATAATGTGAATATATAATAGTGACTGTAAGTTTCAGGTTTTAACTATTGTAATATATTATTATTTTTCAAATATGTCTGCAGTATTTATATATAGTTCCAAAATAAGATTGTGTGGCCAATGTGTGTGAAAAGTTTCCTTAGATAGAAAAATCATCTTGAATGTATAAAAATAAAAAACTATTAGCTGGGTAATACCATGAGGAATAGAAATACAGCAAACTCCTGATTATCAGTTGGCAGATTATCCTATTATTCCTCCCTTTTTAACACTTTGCGAGCAGAATTTAGATTTAATCAGGTGGAGGTTTTATTAATTCCCCGCACTTAATTTCGATTTCCCTTATGTTATAACATATTGTGCACAGAGAATGTTATAAGGCTTCCAGAGAAGCTAAGTAACATTCTTTATGCATATTATTACAACATAAAATGTGGGAAATCTGAAATCAAGTGCAGGAAATTCAAAATCCCGCACCCCATTAAATCCATATTCAGCTTGCAAAGGATTAAAATTTATATATATATCAGTACTATTATTAATGTTAGTAAAAACTCTCCGTATAAGTAGCTTTATCACAAATTCAGTAGCATATACAGTCAAAAGTCACATTGGACAATAAGTGTAGCACATAACATTGTCAGAAGCTAGAACAGTAATGATTTTAAAATATTTTGTATTCTCCAAGTTTTAAATTCTTGAATGTCACAGTTCCAATTCGCGGGTACGCGGGCAAAGAGAGTTAAGTCCACTTTCTTGTTACTGAGAATTACCCGCCCAACATCACTTTAGAGATGGATAAACCCATGAGGCACACATCTATAACTACCGTACATTTTTAATGTGTCTTATTGGACTTAACACAAATGTAGAGAACATTTTTATCTATAACTCTATGGACATATCTCAATTTTTGAGGATGGTGGACTTAACTCTCATTGCCCGCGCACCCGTGAATTAACACATAATCGGGAGTTTGTTGTAAGTGGACACAATATTTCACTATTTAGTTTCTGTTTAATATTATAGAATAAGATCAGGAGATATTTTTTACATTTAAAATGTATAAGACATGATATCTGAAAACATGGAATAGCATGGCATGGCACTGAGTTGAGGTTTAAAGACTAGCACCAACATGATATGGGAGACAACATATAAAGCTGTACATATGTGTTCAGGGAGATGAAGCTCATAGGTTATAAATGATCTAGTACCATTATTTTATATAGACGTGGGGGCATCGCTCCATGGTGGCATCCAGTTGACACGCTGACTTCCACCTCGATGAGGTTGCTCTTTGCCAGGAATATCCAGGAAGTTGGTCCTTTGTATTCCTGTGGTGGCATGTGGAAAATGACTGTTGTTGTTTAGATCATCCAGTACAACAAATGCTGGGTTATTGTTGTGCTCCATTTGTCTCAAAGGATATGCCACTGGTACTGGCACTTTAACTGTAAAAAGGGACAAAAAAGAATAGAGAAAACATTAGAACAATCATCTTGTAGAAAACAGTGGAGGTATGTTACTTATGCAATCACAGCCTGTTGTTAGACAGCTTTAATACAGTCATTAAATATTCTTCAACAGATGCTAAGATGGCCACCACACGTGGTTGAAAGCACTCCAATGAAGAAATTTCAAACTACCAAAAATAATGAGTGCTATACATAAGTTAACAAACAGTTAAAAAATGATTTCATAACATTGCTGTAAATGGACAATATTCAAGGAAGCTATAAATAAAATATTGTTTTATTCGACAATATTATAATACGCTTATAACATGTAACATACCAGTAACATAATGATATCCATTCAAGTACAGAATTTCATTATAACACTGTTGTAGTATCAATTAATATCAAACACTGAACGATCTCGAAGTCTTGAGAGCAGCAAATAAAACTGTGTAATAAACAACCTGTATTTAAAATAAAATTGATCATGTTAGTTGATAAATTTCGTAATATAAAGTCTGTTGATTTGAGGTTAAAAGGCCAACAGAAGCTTTGAGTTATCTGCTCGCCATCAACTGTCAACTATCACAGAAGATCAGAACTACAAAAACTTAATAACAACTGAGGTCGACCAACAAGTTTGTTTAATGAATCTAAAAACACAAAACTTAAACATTTAATTATGCTCAAACAAAAACAGTTGTATGCAACTTGCCTATAATGGTACCGGCAATCGAGATATCCATGTCAAAATTATGAAATTCGTTTTGCTAGTTTCATAAACAGAATAGAATTCTAGGGCCAGTGAATGAAAACAGATTCTGAAGAATTAAGTACAACAGTGAAATATATAGTATATATAAGGAACCGGATATAATAAAGGTAATGAAGTTAAGAAAGCTGCCATGGACAGGTCATGTTCAAGGATATGATCAGAGTATACCCTTAAAATCATTAAAAGGAAAATTGTATGTAAACAGACCAGTTGTCAAACCAAGAAAGAGGTGGTTAGATGAAGTCAGAGAAGATGGAAGAAGCTTGCTGAACAGGAGGAGCTTAGAAAGGGATGCAGCAAACAGAGAAGGGTGAACACAATGATTAAGAGAAGCTAAGGCCCAATTTGGGCTGTAGCACTACAGAAGAGAAGAAAAGTGTTTCATGAACAGCATTCACATAATAATAAACATAATTATAGGTTCATTGCATATTGTACTATTATATTTGTAGTGAAACCAGTATAAATGAAATTGCAAAATTTATAATTCAGATTTAGTTTAGATTAGTTTTAGTTTTGAACTAAGATTGTAAATTTAGTCGCTTATGTTTCTGGTATCTATGTAAGTCAATCCTATTCTTCCAACATGTACCATTTCCATTAATTCACCTTTCACTAGGGATCATTCACGCTGTTAGAAAATCTAACATTAACCCTAGAAGGACTGACATCATCTGACCAACTAGAAAGACCGCACCGGTCATTTTGACCAGTAGTGATTTTCATCATTATAAAACAGTTTTTCACTCAACTCATCTACAGGGTGCGGCATTTATCTTTTCCCATTTTCAAAACTATGTAATACATTTATTTAACATAGGAATAAGCTACACTGAACATGTTTAAATGTCTTACAGTCTTGGATTTGAAATTCTGGTCTTACTTTTTGAATATCTTGTCCTTGAGATGCCCTCCATTAACTTCAACAAATTGCTGCAATCTTCCTCGTACACTGGCCATTACGCAATGTGCGTAACATTTGCAATTTCCTGCCGAATTGCATTTTTAAAACTCTTAATGTCAGGGAGGGCATGATCAAAAACTTTTGACTTCAGATAGCACCACAGAAAAAAATCTGGTGCAGTAAGGTCAGGAGATTTGGAGGGCCATTGGATATCACCAAACGTGGAAAGAATCGGCCAGGGAAAGCAGCATGTAGCATGTCCATTGAAAACCGTGCAGTATGTGCTGCAGCACCATCTTGTCGAAACCAAAATCTCTCAATATCCAAGTTACGATGCATCAACTCTGGTAGGAAGAAAGTTTGCAGCATGCGATTGTAACGTTCAGAGTTGACGTTCACCGAAGCACCATTATCAATCTCAAAGAAATAAGGACCAATAATACCCTCCGCTGCAATGGCACATCACACCAGACTGTGAAGTGGCCGCTCGTGGATTATGCGAGGATTTGCAGGAATTTTGCAAGTGTTACACAGACACCACACATCACGTAATGGCCAGTGTAAGAGGGAGTTTGTGTTGAAGTTAATGGAGGGCATCTCAAGGACATCATATTCCCAAAATAAGACCAGAATGGGAAATCCAAAACTGTAAGACATTTAAACATGTTGAATTTCTTATTTCTATGTTAAATAAATGTTTTACACAGTTTTGAAAATGGGAAACTTTAAATGCCGCACCCTGTATTATTCAATGTATTCAACTTGTATGTTAAAAAAAATATAACCCACGTTTTTGCCTATATGAGACATTTCAAGTGAGACATAGATTTGAAATAATTATTATTTCTCTTCTTAGTATATTCCTGTTACTACTGGGCTCCCTAATCTATAGCTATGGTTTGTCATCACTATAGGCCTATGCCCATCTATTAAATTACACATCCACAGTCACTTTAAGGAGGTTCATTCCCAAAAATGAAGATATAGCAAGATAATTACTACATTTTCATGCAGAATTCAGATCGATCTGAATTCCAATACGACCCTGTTTTCATGCAGAACTTTCAATCCAATATTGAAAACAATATTTCCGAGAGAATCCACAGAATGTACTAGCCCCATATTCCATGACCAATGAAACCCTTCTTGCCATACATGAGAACATCGCGAGGACATTGAGGACCAATGAAATGTCTGATTAGCATATTGAGATTGAACTGAATACGTGGTAGTGTTTTCATGGCGTTTGCATATGATCTCAGTCTGATCCAATCCTACTTTTCAAGGGGATTGACCTTGAGTCTCAGATGGATCTGAATTCCTGTTTCCATGACAATTTCAATATGGTAAGTTTATTCAGATTGATCTGAATTCTGCATGAAAATATAGTAAATATAACAAAATAACAGAACATAATGGTAGTTTAAATTTATCCCATGTAATTAATATGGAACTGCTACATTGAGACTCTCTGAGGGTCTAATTATTACAAAGAGTATAATAAAGAAAAGATCCTGTTTGTTCAAAATTTTTCTCCCTCCTAATAGCCATAACAAAGTTCCAATGGCCACCATTATGGAACAAAACCAGATAGTCCTCAGTTTTGATTCTTAAAATCCCTGAACCAGTATAACATGTACCAGTATATAAAATAAAACTGATTTGAATAATGTTTTATGTTGCATTTTGCAAAACTGCATACAATTATGATTGTATAATAGCCTAAAGAGGATACATTACACATTGTATCAGAATGTAGAGAAACAGATTACGGAAATGAAGCTCTAATAGACAAAAAAAATATTAAACCTGAATAAATTAATAGCATATAATAAGTTCTGCTGTTCAAGTACCCACATCTTTTTTTTTCAAAGCCTAGGCAAATTCTTATTTATAGTAAGAAAAAAATGGGAAGCAAAGGTAGAGGATTAAAAGTCACAAAACTCTGAAAAGGGTATGGATGGTCCATAACTATTTGCTATAGGCTATATTTACAAATTGTAAAATAAAGGAATGAAAAAGCTACAAATAAATATAAATATATCAAGAAATAAAATTGTTTATGTAATAGACTTTGTTTAAATGAAACTTTTTATGTTATAGATGGGTTTTGTTATAAATATAAATTGATTTTGTTTATAAATACGTAAACTTTTGGTTTGATTTTGTTTATAAATACGTAAACTTATGGTAGGTTGCCCCTCTGAAAAACATGGTAGGTTGCCCTTTTGAAAAACAAAGATGTAACATGGGGACATCTTTGATGCATTTATTGTTTGAAGAAAATAAAAGGCTGCTTATGGTGGTTAGTAAAGCAAAGTAGTGCCAGAATTTTGTTCTGCAGGAGTACTTTTACATGCCTGAAAATCTGGTACTCAGTGGCACCAACTTATATGGGATCATGGGGCTCGATAATTTGCTGTGTATTATCATAATGATTTATTGCTATTACACAAAATTCTGTTTATTTGTTCAATCGCTGTAAAGCAAAAATCACGCTATTTTGGTCATAAAGTCTATAGTATGATCTTCTCTTGTTCCAATTCCCTCACAGTAACTTGAAATCGTTCCACAATTCATTACATTTTTAGTCTGGCAGTACAGTTTTTACAGCCACCGCTGTTTTAAAGACTGTATAGCCTACTTGAAGAAAATACAGAAAAGCTAGATTTAGAGTTTAGACAAAGCTTGTGAGAAAAAAATCACAGGAAGGCCATTAATTGACAATGCAAAACATTGTGATATAAGATAAAAATGTGACATTCACGAATGGTTAAAAAGAAAGTGTGGAGGGAACATGTAGAAAGAATGAATTAAAAAGGTCATCAAGGGACAAGAAACCA
Source organism: Ectobius pallidus (assembly GCA_964059195.1). Taxonomy (NCBI): domain Eukaryota; kingdom Metazoa; phylum Arthropoda; class Insecta; order Blattodea; family Ectobiidae; genus Ectobius; species Ectobius pallidus. Next base: position 105,287,146 of record CAXKWD010000003.1, on the reverse strand, counting down.
CGAAAAAGATAGTGTGATTCAGGAGAATAGGCTCCTGGTCTAAGGAAAGACAAAGAAGTTAATTTACTCCAGTGAGAGGAAATACACTTAATTTTAGTAAGTACCTAAAACTAAAAAGTTTATAATGTAACATTATTAATTTTAAAGGATTTCCGTTAAATACGCTACACAATACTTTTTCTGGCAGTTGAATTACGTTGATTGTTATTAATTATTACAAACAAAGACATTGTTTCTTATATAATTCTATATTTTTTCTGAATAATCATGTAAGTACATTTCACGAGTCAATTTCTTCAAAAAATAAGAGGTGGGAGTGTAAAAATTTGAGCCCACCCAATGTTTTTCAAAAGTTTGCGCCACTGCTGGTACTGTTATATTTACTCGTACATAAATGCCATCAACCTTGACTGGGATTGAACCCACGAACCTGGGAACAGAAAGCCAGTGTCTTTCTGATTGGCTAATTAGTTCTAATTATCAAGAAATGTGTGTATGACTCGTGGATTAATAATTTTTTAATACGTGTTGTTTTATCTGAAATGATATGCACTTGAGAGCTGGACTTGAGATGTGCAACAAAAATGTATCCCATTTGCATAATACTGTATGTAATACTAATATGTATACTGTGTATTCATATTCTCCAATCTCAGAGTTAGAAAGTGGCCATCCTAACTAATATGTTATGTCTAGAGCTCCTTGTTGGACTCAAATTGAGATTATATTATATGTGAAACAGTTCCTACATGCCATTAAATAAACTTTTGGCCATATTTTAGAAGCAATGGAATGGTAGAAACAACCTTTAAGGACTGTGGATGAGAAACCAGTTTACTAACATTGAATAGCACCTTCTGGTGATGGAGCTCTGGATGACACAATGGATCTAGAAAGAATTGGAATGGGAGGTGAACTCCTGGAAGCCCTTCGTCTTCTTCCTCTCTTACGTCGCCTTACAAAGTCATCATTCTCAGCAGAGACTTCATCCACATTTGTAACTTGTAGTCTGAATGAAGGTTCATCACTTCCAGTCTCCACAGGAAAAGAATCTTCTGAGTCGTTGCTTGTGTCTTGCTTCCTGGTGACTCTGGCATCATTCCACCTAAAATGTAAGATAATCATATTTATACACAGAACATTCTTGTCTTTGTGTACAAATATAAAGTATATAGAATATTTTAACATATTACACATTAACATGCATTACTGTCTTCAAAAACCCCTTCTCTCTATCGTTCAATTTTTCTCACTTTCATTCTTTCTTCTCAATCCTCTTCCCTCTACTCTCCCTCTGCTTTTTAAAATATTTAGAATTCCAGGAAGTAAATTGTGGAATCTTGTTTAATTTCCCACCATCCCAACTTCTAGGGCTGTGATGTCTGAAATCAATGGCTCTAAGGGTGTTACAGTTCTCAAATATTTTCATTTATAATACAGAATAAAATATTACAAATTTTCATATTTTATACAGAGTATTTGCATTTTGGCTATGGATAGAGCTTACTTAAAGGAAAGAAAAATATTAATAAACGTAGAGGTTTAAATCAATGGTCTTCACAGAAGAAAATATTTAAGGGCAAATTTGCTACCTTGCTACCTTGCTACCTTAGCTAAATTCCTCGTATATTAAAATTAAGATTTAAGTATATAGGAACTTATTTCACATTACGAGCAGATTGGGCCCCAATAATCATTGTTAAGTTTCAACTAGTGGTTAGGATAAAATAACCTAAAAATGTTATACCAAAATTCAATATATTTTCTTAAGCTTTTACTGGTATGGGAAATGGCAAAGTTGCAAAGGTTGGAAGACTGTAGCCCTAGATAAAATAAACAAACACAAGCTCAAGAATGTGAGTTGGGACTAGAAGAGGCTTCCCTAGCACAACTAGGATATCTGTCATGTAGGCTACTGTTGCCATGACGCATGCATGAGGAACAGTGTTTCCTATTTTTCATGCACCCAAAAATACTATTTGAAATTTCTCATTTCAAATATGCCAAGCTATAAATGGTAAGAAACTTTGAAGCAGCCTATCCAAACGCCACATTTCTGCACTGTAAGATTCTCAAGTTATGTCAGGAATAAACAATGCAATACAACAAATATTACTTCCTTACTGTCCCCCACAGCAAAAAAGTCTCCAGGGAATGAGGCGCAGGGGGGAAATTCCAGTTTTTACAGGGGTCCCTAACGCCTAATCGTTTTATGGTACACGAGACAGCTCAGCTCAGCTCAGCTCAGCTCAGCTCAATTTCAGTTTACAGCTCATTCAAAAACATCTAGTCAACATCTGGTGTCACAATGAAAGTTAAGCAACAGCGGGATGCATGATTTTTTAATGATCATTCTGTAGCATGTTTTCTCTGTCGCACATGTCCTCTTGTCCTCTCGCATGGGTACGAATCCACACAATCCTTCCACGGAATTACTCTCTGTTGGCGGACAGTACCTCTATCTTTGTGCCTTACTCGTTCAGAACACAACTCTTTGGAACAGAGCAGCTGTCGCAAGAATGCATTTGTTCAGCTCATATGCTTTCTAAAACCGTGTGCCATATAGATGCTACTAATGTATGGAGAAAGTCAATTCCAATTTGGCACAATAACTTTACAAGGGCAGTTTTCCACAAAGAAGGCTACTTAATTGCAACAGATATCTCAAGATGATGAAGTTTATTTCAAGGTTAAGAAAATTAAGGAACATATAAAGAAAAACACTATTCTCCATCTGGACATAATTGATGATTATATTGTCATGGTCCTTCAATAATGGTTGTGTACAGTAGACCTACTGCTACTTAGGCCTGTAATCATCACCGGTGTGCTGGAATTTTGGAGTTATTTCATACCTGAAAACCTACAGGCATGGGTGTGTCCAATTTACAGACACATAAATGCTACCTTCTCTATTTGGACCAGCAGTGAACCCTCATATTCTGGAAGAGTAAGCCAGTGCCTTACCAATTTCACCCCCTAAGAGAAATGATACATAAGCGACAAAGCTGGCATCTAAGCCAAAGGACTGTGACAAATCCGGCCAAGAATGCAGAAACGAATCTGAGATTTCAGGTTTGTTAAAGTCTTAGAGCATGTGACTAAATTTAGATATACTTCTCGCCCCTACAATAGCTTATCTCAGGTCAAACTGAAAACAAAGCATGGTTTCCATGCATATTGCTTTCTAGCTTCCGATTTGCCTAGGATGGGAAATTTTGAAGTGCGTCAGGTATACATTTCCATGATTATGGGGGCATACGATAATTTGAACGAATATATACCTGATATCAGAACCCTCCCTTCTTTCTCATGCTGACGTTGCAAAAATGATGCAATGACGCAACCACACTAAGCTATAAATAACATTTAGATTAAAGTAAGTAAAACATTTTTGATTTTGTTCTTTTTGGGGTTTTTTCAAGTTTCTGAATAAATTTTATTTTTATATATGTATTTTTCCTTTTACACAATTTTAAAACAAAGGCTAAAAATTTTCTGGTGCACGCTAATTTTAGCTACGAGCCGTCGCTGCTTACACGATCTTCTCGCCATCGAATCCGACCTCACCTGCGGACATTTTTGAAGCAATCATAAACGACTTCGCAGCTCACATTCCAAGAAGAGTTAAAATTTAAGCCTAAAATCTACGAAAAATGTCATATTCATTTAGTAGGCCTACCCCAAGCTAGTAATATTTGTTATAAAATAGTTTAGAGGGGCGGCAGATACACAAATGCCTAAGGGCGAGAAGTTTCCAAAAACGGCCCTGCCTGTGGCTCTTGAAATCAGTAGCCTACAGTTAGTTTTAATAATTATTATTTATTGCAACCAAATCGTCATACTATAATGAATGGAACAACAGTGGAACGATGTATGGCAGGGGAAACAGGAGCACCCCGAGAAAACTTGCCTCGGCCACATTTTGTCCACCACAATTTCCACATGGATCCAATGAGATTCGATCCCGGGTCCCAGCGGTTGAAGGCGGTCTAATACAGTTCGTTTAGATACTCCTGCTGTCAAAATTAAAACTAACATAGTGGAACGAAATAAACTTGAATATGAAAAGTAATGTTCGTCAAATTAATCAGATTTCTTTGACTAAGATTTTAGAAAATTCTGTATTTTTCGGTTCACCGACAGTTATTGCCACCGACAGTTACTTGCGAAAGCAACGGTTCTCATACGAGTATAGTATTCTTCAGGGAATAACACAATTTAACAGGCTACGTTAAAAACATTGAACGAGATATGTGTGAAACGTTATACGGTAGTTTTAATAGGCCTTGAATTCTTAATGGAGTGCATAATAAAATGATTTGTATCAACTCCAAAGTGTAAATATAGGTTGGAATACGTTATACTTGAATTAATAAGCAGATTATTTCCATGAGATTAAAATTCTCTACGTCATCGCACGAAGCTTTACATAACAAGTTGACTGTTTTAACAAAACAAATTAATGCAATTCTATTTTGTCTCGAAATATTTTATTACAAATGATCGAATTGCAAACAAAGCAGAAGATTCCAGAGTTCCATGGATATTTCACACCATAGTAAAAACAGCTACGCCTTGTTCCAGTAACATGAGTAATATTTTCATAAAACATGGATAAGTTATAAAATGTTGTGACCGGTAGGCCTATATGTATGAAGTTACACCTTCTATGCTTTTCATTAAAGATTTAGATTTAAGATCGGCCCTTCTATTTGTTTTTAAATCCATGTCTTGCATCTCATCTTATCAGGATAACATAGCCACGTTGGTGTAAGAGATCAAGGCATGGTTCGAATCAAACATTTTGATGAGAGGGAGATATTAAATGTAGGTCAAAATTTATCCACATATATAACCAGAACATCCACTCACTGTAAAAAGAAATACCCAAAAGATTACCAAGGAACACCAATCACTACTGCCATGGCCGTCCGGAAGGGGGGGCAGGGTAGGGCCGCGGCCCCCCCCCTGGAAATTTTGAGAATCTTAATAGCATTGTATTTATCTTGAAACAAAATTTTGTGATGTGTATTATTATTGCAATTATAATAATTATTTTGAATAAGATCAAGGTATTTGCACAAAATTAAATACTATTTAAGATAGTCACATATAGTGAAATTATAGTTAGGCTTTTATTAAATAACTAACACAATCCAAGTAAAGATACAGTTATAAATGGTTCTGGTACGGCAGATGTTTTACGAAATCATTGAGGGCTTGCAATAGCGAGGTCACATACAACAATATATAACAGTTTTCACCAAGTCCCAAGGACAATAAACAAAGTATTTTTACCCACAAAGTTGGGAGAGATTTTTTGCAGATGGCCCACAGAAAGGAGCCGATATCAATATAACGGTAGGTCCGTTAGGTTACGTCCTGTCAGGCGGTGGATGGTCCAATAAAATTATATTACAGATAAATCACGCTAGAGAAAGCTCGCTTTCTTAAATGAAGTTATGCAAGCAGGTTTCGCACTTAATACTTAAAACCAATCATAGCATTGTCCATCCTACATCATTACGGAGATGCCCAATAGGAAATGTGGGGAGGTTCTTTGAAAAATCATTAAGACCGCGATAACTCTCGAGAATAAATAATCAAAACTAGTGTATGAAAAATCGCGCAGATAATCCCATTCTTCAAACGTTTTGTTGGTGTTTTTTACTGTGTGTTTTATGAAATGGATATAAGAAATTTCTTTAAACGTCAAAAAATAGATAATTGTTGCAATATTGATACGGGACGCGAACTTGCAATAACAGAGAATGAAATATTTTTGGGACCAGGTGATAGTGAAATTCGTGTTAGTGTCGATCAGTTGGAACGAGCTTCAGCTGAAATAATCAACAGTTGCAGTTCCACAACATACAGTGAACAAGATAAAGTTTCTGTAGCTAGTAGTGATCAAGATGTTGGACGATACTTGCACCTAACAGTTCAAAGTTCGCTTTCAGACAATGACACGTTTAAGTTAATTAGCGAGCCTTGGGTGCCTAGTTCCACTTATAATTTTAAGGGTGATTTAGAAAAAGGACAAAAGCGGGCCTTTTTGCATAAGTGGCTAGATCAGCTAGAATACAAATCATGGCTAGTGTATTCAAAGGAAGTGAAAGGTGCTTTGTGTCGTCATTGTGTACTTTTCAGACCCACGGTTCGACGGGGCATACAAGGTGCGTTTATAATTACACCATTCACAAAGTACAAGGATATGCATAGTTTTTGTCAAAAGCATATGAAATCTGAATGGCATAAAGATGCAACCGAGCGCTCAAACAATTTCATCCGCACCATGAACAACAAAAATATTAGTGTAAATGAACAAATAGATTCCGCACTGCAAAACAAAATTAGAGTAAACAGGGAAAAACTAGTGCCGATTGTTTCTTCCATAATATTTTGTGCTACACATGATCTTCCTTTGCGTGGAAATGACTCAAACACTGGTGTGCTGCATGATTTATTACATTTCCGTGTAGAGGCAGGAGATACTGCTCTTAAAGATCATTTTGAAACGGCTGCTGGAAATGCCAAGTACACTTCAGTTCGTACACAGAACGAAATAATAGAAGTTTGTGGGCAAGTTCTAAAAGACCAATTGGTCAAGGAAATAAATAATGCATATGCCTTCTCAGTGTTAGCGGATGAAACGGCTGACATTGCAGGAACAGAGCAATTGTCTTTAGGTATTCGCTTCGTTGATGAAAAGGCACAGGAAACCAATGTACGCGAAGAATTCATAGGGTTTGTTCCCCTTGATCAGCTCAATGCGGAATCATTGGCTAACACTATTTTAAATTATTTATTGGCCAGTGGTTTCGATATGTCAAAAATGGTAGGTCAGGGCTATGACGGCTGTTCTGTAATGGCAGGAAAAGTGGGAGGTGTTGCAAAACTTGTTCAGGACAAATACCCAAAGGCACTCTACCTTCATTGTGCATCTCATAAACTAAATCTTGTAGTAAATGATCTAAACGGAGTGCAGGAAATAAGGAATACCTGCAGCACAATAAAATAAATTATTGTTTTCTTTCGAGAAAGCACTACTCGAAGAAAACTCGTTCCCAAAATTCCATTATTTTGCGAAACTAGATGGTCTGCTAAGCATAAAAGCATAAGAATCTTTGCGGAAAATTACACACAGATCGTCACAGCCCTAGAAGAGCTAGCAGTAAATGGTAACTCGAACACAAAACAACGGGCACATCAGCTTCTTCATGCCGCCACAGCTGCCACCTTTATTATAGCTCTTCACATCATAGCAAAGTACAGTGCCGTGCTTGAGCCAGTCACTAACATTCTACAGGGTGTGTCAGTGGACATCGGTGCAGTGCGCGCTCATATACGAGAACTCATTTCATTGTTTCAGAAGCACAGATGTGAAGCAGATTCACAATTTCAGGAGCTTATGAATACTGTGTGTGAAACTGCGTCACGTGTGAATGTTGAAATATCTGTTCCCAGGCAAACCCTTCGACAGACGTATAGAACAAATATCAAAACAGTAGTTCCAGAGGAGTACTATCGTGTTTCCCTGTACATACCTTATTTGGATTCACTAATAACTTCTCTAGAATTACGTTTCTCAGAGGAAAGCAGTGCCGTTTATAGTCTTCTGCAGCTGCACCCCGAAAATATAAAATCTATGTGCCCTTCTTCATTTGATGAGATTATTCAAAACATTCAAAGGCTTTATACCATTTGTTATAGATTTGATGGGAACTCAAGTGTTGTTATGTTGGCAACCTGACTTTTGAGTGATGTTTTGTAGCGGCCATGTTTTTGTGTAGTCTTGTTGTTGTTCCTGCAATAAATGAGCTCGTCGTTCTTTCAATGGCATTCTGAGCGTCGCTGTAATTATAGCTCTATTTGTATCCATAACAACTGGCGACCGTGACAGGACTTATACTACAATGGATAAATTAAAGAGAGAGAGAGTTCAAGTGCGGCGCTTATTTACCCGGTCATTGAATGAACTGAAACAGAAAATGGAAGCGGATCCCCTAGTGAAAGAAGATGTCATTACTGCGTTCGGCGTGTTCGACGACAAGGCAATTCGTCTTTTTAAGATTGAGGAAAACCTACGGGATTTGTGGTTCCAGGAGGACGACTTTGACGAAGAGGCGTGTGAAAGGGATTACGACGCAGCGGAAGGTTATAGAGAGGAGTGGTTAGCAATAAAGAGCAGGTACGAGCGTTTGTTTGAGTTACCAGTGAGCGTTGTTTCTGCTAGGAGTGAAGCCGGTGCCTCTTCTACCTCCTTCACGAGGAATCTGAGACTACCCAAATTAGAATTGAAGGCGTTTGATGATAATATCAAAAACTGGTTAGGGTTCTGGGGTCAGTTTCGTAAAATAAATGACGACGAGACAATTGATGATGAGGACAAGTTTCAGTATTTGATTCAAGCCACGGCGCCGGGGTCAAATGCCAGGAATCTTGTGGAGAGTTTTCCCCCTTCAGGACCTAACTACCGCAAGGCCATCGAACAGTTGAAGTCAAGATTTGCTAGAGATGAATTGCTAATAGAAATTTACGTCCGAGAACTGCTTGGTTTAGTGGTGACCCGGGCTGCAGACCAGGAAGCTATGACTTTAGGATCCCTGTATGACAAGCTGGAAACGCAACTCAGAGCATTAGAAACACTGGGTGTAACAACAGAGAAATATGCAGCTATGTTGTATCCATTGGTGGAGTCAGCGCTACCCGTGGACATTATGCGAGTTTGGGAGAGAGCACGAAGCACCAACAGGGCTGAAGTTACTGATTCGAGTGCTTGTTTGACCAAGTTGCTTCAATTCTTGAAACTTGAAGTTGAGAGTGAGGAGCGCCTTCAGTTAGCTCGCTCTGGTATTTCTGGCAATAAATGCGTGCATGGCAGTGGATCAGATGGTGTCAAGGTTAGCAAGGTACCTACTGCAGCATGCATTTTTGCGGGAGAAACCAAACAGCATGACAGTAAATGTGTTTGGTGCGAGAAAACTTCACACACTGCCTCGGAGTGTTTTAAGGCTCGGGCAATGTCATTAGATGAGAAGAGGGCTTTGCTCAAGAAGAGGGGCAGTTGTTACGTATGCTTGAAAACGGGCCACGGGGCTAAGAGATGCAAAAGCAATGTTAAATGCCTTGTGTGTTATAAACGACATTTAACTATTATGTGTCCGGAACTGTCTATGCAGTCTACAAGTAAGAGCTGTGCATCTGTTGCAGAAAAGAGCAGTGAATCCCAAGCCTTGTTGTCACAAAAATCTGGACCTACTCTGCTACAAACGGTGATTGTCAAGGTGGTGCACAATGGGAAAACAAAAGTGGTACGTGCGCTGCTCGACAGTGGAGCACAAAGGTCTTACATTTGTAAACACGTTGTGGAAGAAATGGGCATAAAACCATCTGGTAGGGAAATGTTAAGCCACAGTCTTTTTGGGGGAGTTGAAACCCGTCACAAACAACACAATGTCTATGACATAATAATCAGAAGTTTGAATGGCAAATTTCAGGGATCTATAAGTGTGTTGGGTGAAGAGAAAATCTGTGGATATGTGCCAAGAATTGAGGGTGATGATCTGTTCCCCAAACTCAAAGCAAAGAACATTACTCTTTCGGACACAGGGAAGAACCCACCAGACATAGGATTGCTGATAGGAGCTGATATTTCAGGCTCAATGTTAACCGGTTCAATTGTTCACCTGGATGATAATTTGGTGGCTATTGAAACTAGGTTAGGTTGGACGATCCAAGGGCCAGGAAATATCTCGAACAACCTACTGACCCAAATGGTGTACACATGTAATTTGGATCTCTCAGACTTGTGGAAATTGGAGGTCATAGGGATCGAAGAACCAGAGGCAAGGAAGGCAGCAAAGGATTTAGACGCAGAAGCTCTTCAATTGTTTAATCAAACTGTAAAAATTAATGAGGAGAAGAGGTATGAAGTGTGTTTGCCATGGAAAGAGGGACATCCAGAACTCCAGACTAATAAAACGGTAGCAGAGAAAAGACTTGAAAGCACAACAAACCGTCTTCGGGCCAATGGGCATTTGGAAGAGTACCATGCTGTATTTCAAGAGTGGTTGCAATCTGGCATTATAGAAGGGGTTGCTGAAAATGAAAGTGGAGGGCATTATTTACCACATCGTGCAGTTGCCAAGCCTTCCAGTCAGACGACAAAGCTCCGCCCTGTGTTTGATGCCTCAGCCAAGGACAAAAAGGGAAATTCACTTAATAATTGCCTCGAAACAGGCCCAAACTTAATCGAGCTAATTCCGAAGCTATTGATGCGATTTAGGAAACATGCCATAGGTGTAACCGCGGATATTGCCAAGGCCTTTTTGCAGATAAGCTTAGCGGAAAAGGATAGAAATTTCCTGAAGTTCTTGTGGTGGAGTGATGTGAATGCAAGAGAAATAGTCACTTTCAGACATTGTCGTGTGGTGTTTGGTGTGTCGTCCAGCCCGTTTCTGTTGGGGGCTACCATAATCCATCACTTAAACAATGCTCCAGAAAGAATGAGAGAGACGGCGGAGTATCTGAAAGAAACATTTTATGTCGATAACTGTGTCACTAGTCTCCAATCTGAAGAACAGGTGAAGACATTTATTCAAGAATCCACTGAACTGATGGCATCTGGGAAGTTCGAACTTAGGGGCTGGGTAGCTGCTCCCAGTCAAGTGAAGCCTTCTGAGGGGAACGGAAGTGTTGTACCAGTTTTGGGCATATCCTGGGATACAGAGAACGATATATTGTTTTGTGATATCAGTGGACTAATTTTGCCAGACGCGCCTATTACAAAGAGAGTTCTACTGTCGGTGGCACAAAGAATATTTGACCCTGTGGGATACACCTGCCCGACTGCTCTAATTCCAAGACTAATCCTACAGCAAACGTGGAGACTAAAGTGCGGTTGGGATGTAGAATTGCCTAGTGAAGTAACCCAACAATTTCTAGTTTGGATAAAGCATCTGCATCATTTACACTACTGTAAGATACCTAGAAGACTTATAGTAGGACCTTTTGATGAATGTAACAAGACTCTGCATGTATTTAGTGATGCGAGTAAAATGTCATTTGCAGCCTGTGTCTTCCTAAGAGGCGAGTTTGAAGGTGAAATCTCAGTGCGTCTTGTGCAATGCAAGACACGAGTTGCTCCATTGAAGCAGATGACCATTCCCAGACTAGAGCTGTTAGCAGCACTCGTCGCTGCTCGGCTAAGTTGTCATGCCAAGGATGCATTGGGTCTGTCAGATTGCAAAACCTACTACTGGAGTGATTCGACAGTGGTACTAGCCTGGATCAAGAGAAAGGAAGAATGGAACACCTTCGTAGGCAATCGTGTCAGAGAGATTAGACAGCGCAGCAACCCTGATGACTGGCATCATGTGCCTGGCTCTTTGAACCCCGCAGATGTTCCTTCGAGGGGTTGCAATGCAAAGGTCCTACGAGAAGGTCAGTGGTGGGAGGGGCCACAGTGGTTGCGGCTCGAGACAAGTAATTGGCCCGTCTCCGAAGCTCCTCCTCCTGAGGAAGAGGTAAATGCTGAAAAAAGAAAAACAGTCGTCTCATATACAGCTTGTGACGCATTGAATTTCACAAGGTTGCTCACTCATTTTTCAAAATACTCCAAAATTGTGAGAATGATTGGGTGGATAGTGAGATTTTTGCAGAACTGTCACAAGAAAGAGGCAAGTGGAGAACTGTCTTGTGAAGAAACAAAGAATGCAGAGAAGAAGCTACTAAAATGTGTTCAACTAGAAAGCTTTGGACAAAAGGAAATGAAGGTAATGAAGGAAATGCAGACCTTCCGGGATGAAGAAGGACTGGTAAGAGTTAGGACAAGACTGATTTTAGGAGATGAACACGATGATTTCAAATGCCCAGTTCTATTGCCTGGTAGCCATGTGATAACGTATAGATTGGTTTGGCAAAAGCATTGTCATTTGCAGCATGCTGGACTGCAAACACTGTTGTCGAATCTGCGAGAGAAATATTGGATAACAGGCATAAGACGGCTAGCCAGAAAAGTAATCTCACAGTGTGTCGTCTGCCGAAGGTTCAAGGGAAAACCAGTTGAACCCCCTTTCGCACCATTGCCCAGAGACCGAATCAAGTACGCTGCAGCCTTTCAGGTTACAGGTATAGACTTAGCTGGTCCGCTTTACCTGACTTCTGGGGATAAGGCATGGGTGGTGCTCTTTACCTGTGCTGTATACAGGGCCGTTCATCTGGAGCTCACGAAATCCCTAAGCACTGACTCCTTTATCATGACTCTAAGGAGATTCATCGCCCGCAGAGGAAGAATTGAAACCATCTATCCTGACAATGGGACCAATTTTACTGGCACAAGTAACGCTTTAAAAGAGATAGATTGGAAACAGATAATGTCGTTCTCCTCTGTACAAGAAATTAAGTGGAACTTCAATCCGCCTACCGCTGCATGGTGGGGAGGTTGGTGGGAGCGGCTTGTGAGAACACTGAAAGAGCTTCTGAGAAGGAACTTGGGACGTGCAACACTCGCCTATGAAGAATTGGAAACTGTGTTGTGCGACTGCGAAGCCATAATCAACTCCAGACCTCTCACTTACACGGAAGATGAGTCAGAGAACTTAAAGCCTCTGACACCAGCTTGTTTCCTGCAAGGTATTCCGCATAGCGAGACCCCAGACTTAGACGTTGTCGATGGTAGAAGCCTAAACAAAAGACAAAGATACCTACAATCTTTGAGAGTTAACCTGCGACAAAGGTTTCGCAATGAATATTTGGCTCTTCTGGTGCACAGAGGACACAGGAAACAAGGCCTTTTAAAGGTTGGAGATGTGGTGCTGGTGGAGGCAAATACTCCAAAAAGAATCGACTGGCCGCTCGGTGTCGTCATAAGTCTATCCGGGAGTGGACGGTTACATCAGAGTAGCCAAGGTGAAGACTGCTGGAGGGGAGAAGGTAAGACCTGTACAACGTCTGTATCCTTTGGAGGTAACTCCCAACTCGGAAGAAACCCTACAGTTGCAGCCAGCGGTTAGACAGCAGTCCAAGAAGCCGCCAGCAGAGCCAGGGATCAGTAAAGCAAGTGAGAGTCCAAGGTCTACTACCACCACCAGGACGGGAAGAAACATAAAAGTGCCAAAAAGACTAGATTTGTGATGTAAATTGAAAAGAAAGTTGCAATTTTAGTCCCTGTAAATTGCAAGGTGGGAGTATGTTATAGATTTGATGGGAACTCAAGTGTTGTTATGTTGGCAACCTGACTTTTGAGTGATGTTTTGTAGCGGCCATGTTTTTGTGTAGTCTTGTTGTTGTTCCTGCAATAAATGAGCTCGTCGTTCTTTCAATGGCATTCTGAGCGTCGCTGTAATTATAGCTCTATTTGTATCCATAACAGTGCAAGTTGTTGTAGGGAGAGTCATTGCAATCTTTACTGCTGTAGACACGGCCGGGAAAAAGAGTTTTGTTTCTTGGAGAATATCGATGTATTGCATTGTGCTTGTATCGCCAGCTGAACCACTACTCACTCTGTTTTTCCACAGTTCATACCAGCTTTTAGCTTCATACACAAAATTATCAATGGTGTTATGGATACAAATAGAGCTATAATTACAGCGACGCTCAGAATGCCATTGAAAGAACGACGAGCTCATTTATTGCAGGAACAACAACAAGACTACACAAAAACATGGCCGCTACAAAACATCACTCAAAAGTCAGGTTGCCAACATAACAACACTTGAGTTCCCATCAAATCTATAACATGCACTGTGGAGAGATCCTTCAGTGCCCTACGCCGTGTGAAAACGTGGTTACGTGCAACAATGACTGATGAAAGACTGGACGGTCTCTGCATGATGAGTTTGCATCGGGAGAAAATCTTCAAGGAAAAGGAAGAATTTATTCAAGAAGTTATTTCAGCATTCGCCAGGCAGTCGTCAAGAAGGCTGCAGTTCCTCTTTAAAGATTAAGGTACCGTTTTCATCAAATAATTATATTTAACCCGTTAGTTCCATCCTACATATGCCAAGACCCGTATAGTGCTAAATATATATATTTTTTTCTCGCGAGTAACGTTTTTAAGTCACGAAAAGTAAAAGTATAATAGGCTGTAGAAGAAATTTCACTCTTTCAGGATATGCATTTGTGGACACATCTAATTTAGTTTTAATATATTACACCATGGTTTTAAAAAAGTTAAAGTTTTGGCACCGTATTATGTCAAACTTTATTTTTGCAGTTGTAACGAATACTATATGGATATGTCATAAATTTTTGTAAGAAACCTTGGGTATTCATTTGAAAACAAGTCCCATAAGGCAAAAAGAAATCAGTTTGCACCGCGTTCTTGAAAGCAAATTTAGTAAATGTTTAGTCAGCTAAAAATTTCCTGTACTATGTTAGATCAGTTAGGGGGTGCCACAGCTAATGGAGAGGTGCTTTATTAGGAAAGTCACACCACAAAGTTTTAAAAATTCCAATCCTCACAAGAGGCTGTTAAGTGCACGAATACGATAAGAAAATATATATGTTTACTGGTGCCAGTAATGTGATGTTGGTCCCTGCTTTACTGCGGTATGTGAGAGTAATTAAATTATTTTATTTCATAGTTAATAAGAGCTTCTGTTATATTTATCCATTACACAAACTTATATTTTTTACGTTAAGAAAATTTTAATAAGTACTGTGCACGTTGTAAATATTTGAAGAAGAAGTCACACTTCAACCCTCATAAACCATTGACCAGGAGGTTGTTTGTGTTACAGTCTAGAGGGTGGGATGGAAGAGGAGTTTGTGAAGGAGTTTCCAAAGTGTACATTTTTGTGTTATTTACTCCTTCTTTTGTTAGCATGGCAATAATTAACCGAATGCTGTATGTGTAAAATTTAGCTTTAAGATCATCCAGGATTATACTACAATCCTCAGGTTTACGTTTCAGTCAGAATTCTATCTAAAGCCATTCGTTTTTAACCATTTTATAACTATGTATAACTATGTATGTTAATAACTGGCTGCTGGATGTTTAAATACCGGTATCCTCCATTCACGTTGAAGTATGGCATTTAAATTCTATGCGTCACTGAAGAATTAACAGAGTACCTAATACATTATTTTGTATTTCCTATCCTTGCACGAACAATTCAGTCTTTATTAGGTAATATTACAGGTTTTGAAGATGATAAATAATTATCTGAATTTGAAATCCTGAAGACATTTCATGTAATTATTTTCTCTAGGCCTACACATTATGACAAGTAAAATATACATTGTATTGAATTTTCTAAGAATAGCCTATAAACTGGGATACCATCAGAGATAGGTCATGACATAATTATTTTAAAGCTCACTAAAATACATAGGCCTATCTCGACCGTTTTCAGAGCATTGCATGCTATATATTTATATTTTGATAACTGTAAATAGGCTACTACCTAGATATTGACAAAAATAGTCTGAAGATTGGCGAGACTATATTTTTCACATTCATGATGTCATGGCGAGAACGAGCTGTAGCAGTGACTACCTTGCATATGAATATGTAGAAATAATTACTTCACTAAACCTGAAATCATTTCTAGCCAAACATTTTATCGTAATGAAAGTAAGGTAATAAAATTATCGCACTTTATTTGAATTGTAGGTGGGAAATTGTAAGGGGGTAGAAAAGTCATGTGTGTGTTCTACATCATATTTTTTCTTTGTAGGCCTATCCAGTTTCATAGGTCCAGTTACAGTAAATCAAGGATGTGGATTGTAATAATAATAATAATAATAATAATAATAATAATAATAATAATAATAACGAAAACAATAATAATAACAATGACAACAATAATATTAATAATAAAGTATTTGCACATTATAGTAGCATAGTGGTGGAAGTAATTTTCTCATTTGCTCGTTTGCCCCCCCTTGACAAAATTTCTGCGGACGGCCATGACTACTGCCCTCATTGTTATCTCAAGTTGTATTACTGCCGGCAAAAAGAGACCAACAGAAAGTAGCAATATAAACATTATGTCCACAGTCGTGATGCTGTTACACCGTACATGTCAAATACTTGTTAGATAAATATTGCTGCGCATTGTGCTGGTGATACAGTTATGTTCAAATACTGGATTATGAAGAAAGTAAGTTAACTTTCCGGTAATTCCATTGGCATTTTAAACTGAAGTTTATGCAAGATAGAGAAAAAAATCCTTGGCAAGGAAGGAATTTTTATTTGACAAGCCAGGGAAATTTTTTGCTGAGAGGGGGAAATCCCCCCCCCTCGAACCCTGGACAAAGGCAGAGAACGAAGCACAGAAAAAAGTAAAACATAAATACCGACAATAAACTCCAGCATATATGAAAATTTGTCAAGTGAATTTAAAACTTATTCTGAATAGTTACAGAAAATAGTGGGATAAGCGTTGTAATACATTACTGCTTCCTTACGTTAAAAAAAATGATAATAGTTGTCTCAGTTCGACACTTGAGTCTATATTTGCACCAAGCTAGGAATAATATCAACTATCAGGAACAATGCGCCAAGATAAACAGGATAAGCTCAGCTACCTCAGAGACATTCTGATGACTGTGAGAGAAAACGAAAATAGAACTTGAAACCTTCGAATGACATTACAGTAATAAGAAAACTAAGTGAGCACACAGGGCGAATACCCAAGCTGAAGTCAGACCTCAGCCTAGTGGAGCCCTAAGAATGAGGGTCTGCGAAGAGCTGGGGATACTGCATGACTAGGGCCCTGATTTATTGGTGAAATAAAGTGGCTGATTTCGGGGTTAACTTCCTTCTATTTCGGTTGGTATTTCGTGAAATAAATTACTTATACCACATTGGGAACATTGCGCAATGATAAACTTTGCTTCTTTATTTACATGAACTAACACCCCCCCTCCATTTCCATATTCTTCTGCCCTTGTATGAACTGAAGTAACTTTCGATTTAGGCATGATTGGAGTTAATGTTAAATATAATGACGAGAAGTATTATCGTAATTTCTACTAAACACCATCAGATAGCCATTTGCAAACAGAAGTGCCAACCATACCACTGTGGATAAAAGACGAAATCTGTTGAATACAAGTAACAAACATTCTATACTCTTCTGCTGTAATCGATCATAGGCATCGCTAACTTGGCAAAGACATAGCAGGAAAGGAGTGTATTCAACAGTACAAACCAGGCCACAGACAATCTTTCCGTAAATTCTGCAATCTTTGTAATCGATCACAAATATCGATATATCGGTAAATCGGTAAATCTTAGACATCCACAGAAACAGCAGAAAAAAGGCATGCTGCTAAGAAATATAAAATACAGTACCGGTACACCAAAACACAATATTGTGATTTTATGGCACATTTTTGTGCTCGTTTCTCACTTTACGGACAGAAGGGGCATATTTCGCGCTTATAGACACATTTCGCGGAATCGAGTTAATATCGCGATATTTCGTGGATTCAATTTGGTTCATATTGGTATTTTAAGCATATAAAAGCTAAATATAGCTAGGGGAGGTTGTTTTATAAAATTTCGCGCTTATCGTTGTTACCAAAAAATACGGCCCCTATGCATGACACATGAAACCTCACTTCTAGATTAGCCAGTCACGGGATTCAAACAAGAATCTTACAAATGTGAGTACCCTACGCACTGTGTCGGGCACCACATTGGTTTGGTCTCCCCTTTTTTTGTATTTAAAAGAAGGTAACCATAATATTAGTATTAGCAGAGTGAGGAGATTTTCCCGGTTGGTAAAACTGTTTCCCTGGCAAATAACAGCAATATTTTCCCTGTCAGAGAAACAATATTTCCCCCCTCTATTGCCATTAGGCATGCCTGTAAAACATATTCATTACTATTAGCAAATGCCAGGATCTATATAATCACTGCTAAACTTGGTTTAGCATGGGCTTTTATTTAAGTAACGAGAGAATGTTACATCTGAATTTACAACGTCCGAAGGAGTAGGCCTACGTTAGCTAAATGTTTCCCCTCTCATGAATAAACTTGCTTCGCACCCTGTGTATTAGGAGTAGACATCAATAACAGTTTTATTAGTGGTGATGGTTATGGTTAGGGTTCGGATGTTTATAACCTAAAAAGAGGAAAATATGACTGCAAATATGCCCTTAAAATAGACTAAATATGACCCAAAAATCCTAAATAGGACCTAATAAAATAATATATTTTCAAAATATAAATGTCCACTTTAAAACGTTTAGAGACACTAAATTCTTATATAACATGAATTCAATCGGATAATCACTTTTTAACAAATTTGGTGATTTACAGTTTATCTTGTAACGAACTTCTATTTTAAAGAATTGTCTCCTGTTTGCTCGCTTCATCAGCTCCAAATATTCGTAATATTTTGTAGACCTTGCGTGTCCCTATAAAATATGAACAACTGCATTAATTAAAAAATTATTTACCAATTAAATTGGCATAAACATTAAATAAATTAATTAAATTTTAAATTTAACTCGACATACACTATACACATGTACATCTTTACCGGATTTATATCTGAAATATGACGTTAAATTAAAAGTATGGCTAAAATATGACCAAGACCACAAAAATGACCAAAATATGACTTTATATGCACAATAAAAACGGTCCGAATAGGAATTCGTGTTTCGTTTGTGATTGCGGCGAGAACGGAGGTCAGGATAAAAATATGACATGTCATAAACATCCGAACCCTAGTTATGGTAGTAAAGGTAAAGTGATCCCTATACAGGCCATGGAGGCCCAGAGGGTTCCAGGAGGTTGAGGATCCCAGATTTTGGACATTCGGCACATGAAGGTGGTAAGGTTGTCAGCCTTACGCACCGGCCGCCTTTACCCCCAGGATTGCTCCTGGTACTCATTTCTGTTAGAGGCTGAGTCGACCCCAGGGCCATAGTGCCACCAGAAGGATTAGGCCAATTGAAAAATCTCAACGACCTCATCGGGAATCGAACCCGCGACCTTCCGGTTTGCAGCGCAGCGCCTCAACCACTTCGCTACGGCGTACCCCCAGTTATGGTAGTAGCACTTCTATTAATAGAAATCAGTAGGTTGCATGGGAAACATAAAAATCCTACGCATTATTTAAAGTACCTAGATCCAATAAAATTTTTTGCTACATTCATGGTATCGGTCTTATTATTATGAATTATTAAATTAAAAAAAATATTTAAAATGTTTAACTTTAGCCCCAACCGAAACTACTAATCTATAATAATAGAAGGAAGTGTATTTCTGCTTGACTCTCTGTCTGTCTGTCTGTCTGTCTGTGCGCGATGCCCAGCGAAATCTAATGAACGGAGAGATCTGAAATTTTAAATGTAGCTGGATTGAAGGGTGGGTAAATGCACCTCGAAGTCGGGTTTTTAATTTTCACTTTCGTTCGCGAGTTATGAGTGAAAAACTGGCAGAAAATGTGAATTTTTTGCGCTATTGAAGTAACAGTTTTCGGTAACATATTTCAATTGTCAAATCAATTGCAGTTGGCTTTCCCTTTTTTGTCATTACTTGGAAATAAACGCATCGCAATTTTTTAAATATATCTCATGGAATTATCGATCATTTCGATTCTGTGAGCACACCCTGGTCGATTCTTTTTTTATTTTTTATTATTTATAATGTCAAATACAATAGAGGCGCTTTCTAATCGTGGAATGCACCCTAAAGATGGATTTTTAACTGTTTCATTATAATTATTAATCGTTTAGTTTATGAATGATTCGCGTGTAAGTGTTAATAAATATAATTTTTTAATTATTTTGCTCTAAATTTTTGATCTTCGAATTAATTATAGTGGGCGATGCCGCGGGCACATGCTAGTCTATACAATAAGAGGAAGTGTTTTTCTGTCTGTCTGTCTGTACGCGAGCCCAGCAAAATATACTGAACGCAGAGATCTGAAATTTTCAACGTCGATGGACTGAAGGGTGGCTGAATGCACCTCGAAGCCAGATTTTTAATTTTCGCTTTCGTTATGAGTGAAAAATGGGCAGAAAATGTGCATTTTTTTTGCGCTTTCGAAGCATCAGTTTTCAGTAATACAGTTCAATTGTCAAATGAATTGCAGGTGGCTTTGCCTATTTTTGTCATACCTTGGAAATAAATGCATCGCGATCTTTTGAATTTTGTAAGCCCACCCTGATCGATTGATTTGTTTATAACGTCAAGTCACGCAGACATCTGAAATTTTCAACATATACGGAAAATGAATAATGAACGTAGGCCAAATCGGCAAACATTTATCCATTTGGTCGGAACTCACTATGCAGGGGTTTTCTGCGGCAGGGAACTCGAATCTGAGGTTGTTTTTACCAAGCGGCGCTTTCTAATCGTGGAATAAACTCCAAAGACGGATTTTTAGCTGTTTCATTATAACTATCAATCGTTTAGTTTATGAATGATTCGCGCGTATAATACGTATAATACAATTATTAATAAAAAAAAATGTTTTAATTATGTTGCAGTTAATTTTTAATTTCTGAATTAATTATCGCGGGCGAATCTGCTAGTAACTTAGTAAAACCAGAAATATTTGTGGAAGCTACAGTGTAAACTGTCAAGATAATTGAAATACTACACTATACTGTATTGTAGCTATCAGAGGTAATAATATTCTTTTGGACATTTAGTTTATCTTACTACTTTTTTCTTTACTTTCTCTCTTTACTTCCTCATATACACTATAAATAAGTATTGTTTTCGACCCCCAGATTCGAAGACAAGTTTTTAGCATAAATACACGTTTTGAGGTTCCCTTAATCCAAAAATACTATTTTCGGAAACATGTCTATGTGTGTGTGTGTGTGTGTTTGTGAACACCCTAGCTCCGGAACGGAAAATCACATGAAAACATAATTTTGTATTTGGGTAGGTATTCTGAGGATGTTACAGAAGATTGGCGACAACTTTAAGGGGCCATGCTTAGAGTAAAAGAAGTTACGCTATGTATCCTTCGGGGATATTATACTAAGAGACAAACTTTATTTTGGCAGAGAAAGATATGCGAGTTTCACATAAAAACGTTTTTCTAATTATCACATATTATAGGCCTACCCAAAATTCTGTACAGGGAGAGACCTGAACCTGCTTAAGTTTTCAGCAACTTGGTACAGTATTATTTCACATGTAGACATACTGTTTTTCTGAAGGTTTGCTACAAAAAAATACAGATCATATAGGCTATAGGCCTAGAATGATTCATCCTCGAAATGTGTATCAATAGTCGTAAAATCTGCTACTGACTATACAGATTTCCAGTATCTACATACTGATGGAAACCTTCCTATCGAGGACAAAAATTGTTAATCATTGTAATTAATTAATATAAGTAAATATGTTTTATATAATAATATGAGAACTGCACTTATAAAATTATTATAGCTAACTGTAGACTGGATCATAATAGTTACCATTAGAAAAGAGCAACTACCCATCTTTAGGGGTATTCTCTATCATCTTTGGTACGTACTCGTAAGTACCTATATAACACACATCACACACCTACTCATTATAACACACAGCCACTCATGCCATGCAGATATGTACAGAACTCCTGCAAACTTCTACTAAGTAAGTTCTACTAAGTTCAGAGGGAAGCTACTTTCTTTTCAACTCTTCCATATGACCCTTCGGGTTAGAATAAAAACAGGAGAGTGCCATACGGTACCTACAGAAGGTAAAGTGGTTTCCCATCTTAAATCAGGAAGTTGGGATTTCTCAAACATCAGTGTTAAGAGGGACTTAAAAGTTCGACGTTCTATCCACATAAATTTTATACGTCATTGTCAGATATGCATAAATCAAAGGTGATCGCATCTACTTTAAGACAGGAGAATTAAATTCTGAAATCAGAATGTAGCTGAATCTTCGGCAGGAGATGGAAGTAGCGGAGGTGGCTAAAAACTGTCGCGGCAATCGGCCGCGCGATTGCCTGTAAAAGCCGCGCGCTATGCACGTTGTAAGTCTGGTGGTTTTATGTTTGATTCGCACGTATATTTTCAAATTACAGAAGTGTCTCGTCAAAACTAGTTGATAAACGAAGTCGACTTTTAAAATAATAAATTAGGTAAGATTAAACACTATGAGAAATGTTTACTCATTATACAAATTGTTATATTTATATAATTACAACTCTCTTCTTCATTCATGGAACAATGTAATGGCGGCCTTTGGGAAGAAATAACGAGATGGAATGGCTGTAGCAGATGAAACTGTGCAAAGGATTCAGGAAGCGATTACACACAGCCCCTCAGCATCAACCAGAAGACTAAGCAGGGAACTTGGTATCGCACACACACTGTGTGCAAAACACTGTGATTCAAATTGCATAAACATGCCTACCACGTTCAAATTGTTCATGTACTTGAAGATGGAAACTATGCCGCTAGACAAGCTATGTGCTATGACTTACTGGATGTGGGGCTTTATCAAGTCCAAGGTGTATCAGGTTAAAATCACTGGTCTTGAACAATTTAAAAATCGCTTTTATGCCGCTGCGGAACAGATAATGCCAGATATGTTAGCAAGGGTGTTTCGGGCTACAGAGGAATGATGCTTAGATTTACAGGGTCATCACGTTGAAATGTATTGAATTTGTGTTCAAAATGTCTAAATGTATGTTAATGTTGTTTATAGTGTATAAAAACGCGTTTAAGTAGATAATGGCAAGTGACTTTGTAAACACCCGGTACAGTATATTAATCATCTATTATTCTATTCATTAGTTTCCGTGAAGTGAATTACGATCATAAGATGTTGACTCTAACCTTTGAATTCTACTCTAGTTTCCAGGTTTTAAAATATGTCATGCAATCTATACTTATTCTTCGTTTGATAAGTTTTCAATATTTCTTAGGTTAGATAGGTCACATGCTCAAGCAATAATTCTAATCATAGCAGATATAATATTATAGGAATAACGTTAAAGAAACATGATTAGGCCTAAATGTATCCTGTCGATAGGTTTATCAGTATCATGAACCGGATCTCAACATTTTACTGGTTTGAGGAAGAGCACGTAATGGAAAATATTTGATGTGTGCATCAAAACTCATACATATTATAATTCTGACAGACAGAATATGACACCAAGCAAGATAATGATCAACAGCCAGCTACAACTACTAATATCAGGGAGAACTACAGATATATAAGGGATGCATTGCTTAGTAACTCACGGACAAGTTCTTGGCCGCTGATCCCCGATCTCGAAAGTTACAGTCTTGGATCTTGATCTGCCAGCTCCACCTATTTCTTGAGCTATGTGGTGGCCTGCTGGAGGAACTATTCTAGTGGAAGCACTAACTCTTCTATTTACTCGTGGACTACTTAATGCAGCCACCAGTGATGTCCCGCCAGAGAAGTTGATGTTATCTGGCTTTCTTCTTCTGCTGGGTGTACGATCTCTACCGGTATAATCGATATATGTTCTTCTATAACCGTCTTCAATGTCCGAAAGGTTTCGATACCTTTTTTCAGAATGAGATCTCGTCATACGAGAATCCGCCTTTTTGGAACCTCCAGTTTGACGTTGGCATAGTCTCCTTGTGGTAGGTTTGTCTCTTGGTACTATATCTACATAGGAAGACCTGTATTCTGGATCTGAGTCTATTCTACCATCAGATCGGAAATTCGACTCTGGTGGCCGTCCTGGACCCCTTGGTCTTTTATAAGGGTCGGAAGCCAATAGAACTGATGCGTTGGAATCACTTTGAAGCTGACCGGATGGCTTTTTCGTCACTGGTCTCTCTCTAGGGAAATCAACGTAGGACTCCCTATACTCCGGCGTTGTATGCATTTCTCCTTCAAGTCGTAGATTCACAGGTGGTCTTTTCACTACAGCTGTCGTGTCGCTGCTGAGGAATGGAACATACTGAGCTTCTTTTTCTGTTACTGTCTCTATTACTCCTTGAAGTTTCAGGGATGACTCTGGCCTCCTCAGTCTTGGTCTTTCTCTAGGGAAATCTATAAAAGACTCTTTGTACTCAGGTTTCGATTCCATTTCACCTTCAAGATTTAAATTTGTTCTTCTACGTGATATTGTGGGCCTTTCTCTGGGGAAATCAACAAAAGATTCCCTGTATTCAGGGTTAGATTCTATTTCTCCTTCTAGACTTAAAGTTGTTTTCCTTCTTGCAATCGGTGGCCGTCTTCCTGCTGAGACATAATCAATGTACTGTGAACTTTTCTCTGTCGTTGTATGTAATTCGCCTTCTGGTTTCAAGTGTGTAGATGGTCTTCTCATAACAGGCCTTTCTCTGGGAAAATCGACGTAATTATCCCTGTATTCCGGTGCATGTTCCAAATCTCCTTCTAAGTTAAGATTTGTTGATCTTCTCATCAATTCTGATCTTCTACCTTCGTGAAACTCAACATATTTGTCCGCATTTTCGGAGACCTTTTCCATCTCTCCTTCCAGTCTTAGGTTTGTGGGCCTCTTTTTGAAAGGGACTCTTTTAGGTGATGCAATGTAAACGTATTTGTCATTACTCTCTGTTAAAGTGTCCATTTCTCCTTCCAATGTAAGCTGCGTACGCCTTTTCACCAATTCAGCTCTGCGACCTGGAGAGAATGTTATATATTTATCTTTTTGTTCTGTCTTTGTTTCCATGTCTCCTTCCATCCTAAGACTAGTATTACGCCTTGCAAGATCGGCTTTTTTGGCACCTTCATGAGGAAGATATTTAGACCGGATTTCAGATTCCTTCACCAACATTTCGCCTTCGTTATGAAGAATAGTAGGTCGGCGAGCTAGCTCAGGTCTTCTAGCACCATCGAAAAATACGTACTGAGCATTCTTCTCAGTTATCAGATCCATTGGTATTTCTTTATGATTTTCTGAATTGATATGTGTTCGTGGTCTTACTATTTTAGGACGCTGACGAGGGAAATCTACGTAAGCTTCATAATACTCCGGTCTGAAGAATACTTCACCTTCTAGTCTGAGTTCATCTTCTGGCCGTCTTCTTCTTCGATCTTTTTTCACCAGTACTTGGTGTTCTCCATCTCTGTCAGCAGCGACTGCAGTGACGAGAGAGCCTTCTGATGTACCAAGAATCTCGGCCAAATGATCATCTTCAACGTCATGATCTATTTCAGCAAGAAGAAAAGGAGGTGTGATGTATCGTCTCCGGTATTCAGACTTGATGGCTTTGAGAGAACCTTCCTCGGGGTGGAGATTGTCTTGCGGACGTAAGTGACTTGGAGGACGTCTTCTTCTATACAAGCTGAGTTCATCAACAGTAAGTCCAGGTGGGAGTCCACCAAAATGACCGACGATAGTTGACCTGCCACCCAGTTCTGGATCAGAGCAAGATTTCTTTTCAAGTGTTGGCACGCCCAATCTGGAGTTACTGAAGACCAAGGTGCTTGGGCGTCTGTTTCGGTTGCGACTACGATTAGAAACATACATGCATAAGAGTTCATGAAGCGAACATTGCCTACATTACAAAACTTATTCCCAGAATGCACGTGTCATTAATTAAGTTAAAAGAGAATCAGTTTTCTGGTCAATATTATATCATCTTAGACGGAATGGAATCAAATTGTTAACGTAATAACATATTGCTACAGATTATTTTATGCATGATTTCGTTTTTTACGGCATAAAGTTTTCCAGTCTATGCACTGAAAGCCCAGGCTAGGTTGGTGTGGTGTATGTACGTACTCCACACTCTCTTGAGGATGGTAGTTTGTGTTATGTTTTCTTATCAAGTAATTTGTATGTTGTCTGTGGTAAACAAAAATTGAATCTTCACTTCTTATAGGGTCATTGAAATTTGTTACGTTAGTACCCAATGAGATATAATTACATCCTTATATTGTGCCGTATGCTAATTTTTACAAGTTATAGTAATTAACATAAAAAACACAAGTAAAAAGTAATTTTTACCTGAAGTTAAGGCAATTCAATTTTCTTCAGACTTCAAACAACAAAAAATCTTTTTGAGCAACATTCCTCAATGTTACTACTGTACAGAAATCTAGTTATGGAAAAGCTACTAGTTAGAATTAAATGTAATAAGCAATATGAAAGATAAGCAAGATTTAGACGATTTTGAAGCTTACTTTGACTTCTGGATGCTATTGTTCAAAATCCTTTTCCCCGGATTCTGGCGTTGGGATCTGCATAACAAGAATATTAATTAGAATCAAGGTTATCATTAGGTCTTTCGAAATGGAGTGAAATATGCAGTTTCCTTCATAAGCCGGAGGGATACTTTTATTCCAGGAATAAGCTTGTAAACTTTGCTAAATTCTACATTTCTAGAACTTAATTTTAACAAGAGCAATTCTTCGCAGTTATTGTTTTTAAACATCAAAGAAAGAATGTATTTCTTTAAATTTTAAAAATACGACATTATACAATGTTAATAGTAATAGTTAATAGTAATAGTTAATAGTAATTGCTATAAACACATTTTCATAGCACAAAAACTGCGAGGAACATGTGTCGAAATATTTCCTGTCGTAAGTGCATATTGCTGGAAAAAAAATGATTAGTTCTTAGAAAAGTATCAGCATAGTTAATAAAAATTATGATTTTTTAAGATAAAGAAGCCTAATAAGTCTAAAATTGAGAAGTTTGATTTTATGTTCATATTTTAGTTATTACTTTTAAGTTAACTTTTAACAGTAAACAGGCTTTATAATTATTTAATATAATTTTAATACATTTTGTTCTGTTTATTAGTTTAAATAACTTTTTTGTGAGGTTTAAATTTATAATTAATCTTTTGCTTTTATGACTTACGCTAAAATCGTTATTTTCAATATAGGATTACATTATATTGATTACATTGTTTAATTTATTGACAATCTCATGAAATGTGTAGATGTGTGTATGTGTGTTACCTGTTACGACGTGAGTTTCTGTACATCATTTAGAAGTCACCTGAAAGAACATGAAAATAGGTTAAGGTGAAACAAGAAAATTCAGTGTAATGCCTATTACATTTTCATTGCTTAAAAAAGGAAATAGGGATAATGAATGCTAAGAAGTGTAGAGTTTTTCCAAACACTATGTAATGAGTTAAATGTGAATAGCATAATCGCGAGAACATGCGACTTAAAGCAACCCCGTACATAATAATTAATGATACATATTAATATCTTTATGATGTTGACAACATGCAGCTGTTCGGTGAGTGGTTAGTTGGTTTAAGAACGTTTTTAAATCATGGCTTGAATTTGGAGTAATTTTCGGATGGTCATCAACATCTACAGTTTGGAAACGTTAAGGGAACAAGGTACTCTGAAATGGTCAAAAATCTTTTGTTTTCAGGGGGAAAAATCTCTTAATCTTCCTGAACAAGAATATATGGTATATATATATATATATATACATACATAAATACATACATAAATACATACATACATACATACATACATACATACATACATACATACATACATACACACACACACATACACACACACTAGTGTTACGCAATATTCTACTTATTTAAAATTCCTTTAAATGGAATTTGCACCCTTCTAAAATCAGAGAAGCATTTCAACTACAAGAACCGCATCCACCATGCACAGACAGCTGACAAGGCATGTACCGGTACGTACGAAGCTAGGATCAAGAGAAGTCAATTTGTAATAGGAAAAAATGAACAGAGGATAAAGATGATAATGATTATGACCCTGTAATGAAATTATGTAAGTCAGAAAATGGTTCGATTTTAAATAACTCAAAACTGTATTTTTCAACAATTTGTACCTTCATCTCAGAATGTACTAGAGCTAGATTGCTGAGATTTTGCACACTCATTTAACATATGGTATTGAAGAACTTGTGGCGGATTTACTTTGATATATTTTTATAAGATTTAGGGATATTTTTATGTTGTACATTTCACTATTTTTTGTTTGACGGTTTTCATACATGTATTAATAATTTAAAAAACCGATCCAATGAAGATGAATTCATAATTCTGCAATAGGAGTTAATTGAGCATATGTAAAACATACAAGTCTCTGTTTGAAGTAGTTTCAGAGATAATATTTTTAAAACATTTAACTAACGAAGCATAAACGAATAAGCAATATGAATCTGAACGTTTCCAGATTAGCATGTAAAACAATGAAATCAATATCCTTTATAATTTTTTCTAATAACTTAAAGTAAGTAGGCGTACTGTTAATAAACAGAATAGCCAATGTACCTTATTCCCTTTAATGAACGTTGCGATTTCTTCAATGTCGAAATGTATAAGAAGTTGTTTCAGTTCCTAGGGCCATTTTCTCCAAGTCAGTTTAAACCTGAATTTACTTCAAACTAGTTTAATCCCGAGTTTAAAGTAAAAATGATTTTCCCCACACTAGTTTAAACCTTGCATCAAGTTTAAACATGGGATCTAGTTAAACCCTCAATGTTGAGGGTTCAAACTGCTGTTCTGTGGTTTAAATTAATATTTTGTTGAAAATTCCTTGACAGTATTTCATCATATTTGCAATTTTTATAGCAATTATATTTAAATTAACCTTCTATTACTGTTCACTTCAAATTTTACAATTGGAAATCACAAATGGTGAAATAGAGTGATAGATATGTTGAAATCTTTGATGAGATAGATGATGGTTGTAACCCAATGAACGTGAATGAGCTTAGGGCGACCGAGACCAAGAACAGTAAGCCTACAAGAGTAGATCACTTTTAAAATTGGGAATAACTACTTCATAATTCACAAATAGGCTTTACAGCATATATAACAGCTCCAGCCAAACGGATGGAAAAAAAAAATTACTGTGAATGTCAAACTGAGGATTCCCATAAGAAATAGTTTGAGCTACAGCTTGCAATCCCCCAATATAGAATAGGCTAATTAGAATCTGATGACCAACCAACAATTATTACTGTATAAACCCCCAATCTAGTACAACATAAAAAATAATAAACCCAAATAAAGCCACTACAACCAGTTTCCTTACCTAGGTATCATTTGTAGGCCTAATAAAATTCACCTAAATATTCACAATGTAGATATATAAGCTTTCATGAACCACAGATTATCGTCTCTGTTGGACATTACATGAGAATATTATAGGAGAAAAATTCCCCCGGCACTGGGACTTGAACCCAGGACCTTTGGCTATTCGCGCCAATGCTCTACCAACTGAGCTAAGCCGGAGTTCAATTCACAGCGCCGCATGGAACCTCTCTCCTATGACAGATTGCCCTAATGGTCTACCTCACAGACAGACAAGTTATGTCATATGCAGTACTGTGAGGCACACTAATTAGTGATTTTTGTGACCGGGCTCCCACTGTTATAGTACAGTTGACATTCATGTCATATTCTCATGTAATGTCCAACAGAGACAATAATCTATGGTTCATGAAAGCTTATATACCTATCTTGAATGTCAACTGTACAATAACAGTGGGAGCCCGGTCACAAAAATCACTAATTAGTGTGCCTCACAGTACTGCATATGACATAACTTGTCTGTCTGTGAGGTAGACCATTAGGGCAATCTGTCATAGGAGAGAGGTTCCATGAGGCGCTGTGAATTGAACTCCGGCTTAGCTCAGTTGGTAGAGCATTGGCGCAAATAGCCAAAGGTCCTGGGTTCAAGTCCCAGTGCCGGGGGAATTTTTCTCCTATAATATTCTCATTCACAATGTAATTCATTTCATTGACAAAACTGGTACCTTTTAGAGTGGATAATGTGGACCTCCACTAGGGTTACTGAGCTAAATAGCGCTAACGGCAGCACTCTTGATATGCCATTGTCTGTCCATGAGTTGGGCAACTAAATTATAAATTTAGCATAATGGTTTTTTATTTTATGATATATTTTCCGCATTGTATCGAGGGAGTAAGAAGCGAATTCTTTAATTAAACTTTTATAAATCTTAACATGGTCCAGATATTGATTAAGAATAGGCCTATATTTCTTTCTTAATGTATACAGAATACAAAGTACCGTTAAAAAATGTGTATTTTTATCCTATTTATGGTCGGCCGCGGTGGTCTAGAGGTAGCGCGGTCGATGGGTTTTTCAGGACGTAAAAATCCTGGGCACGGAGTCCTCCGGGAGGGACTTTAAGCTGGGGGTCCCGTGTCGTAGATTTACGGCACGTAAAAGAACTCCAAGCCTAAATTAGAGCCTCTGGACAAAATTTCTCGTCCCTTTCACGTCCAAGAAATACTTAGTTTCCAGAGGGGGGTTGCGAGGCGATGGGCTTACCACCTGTCCCTCTACCCTCTCTCGGAAAATAAGCATATCAAAATTAGTATAGGTAATGAAACCTCCATTGGAGGCCCCTCCGGCCCACCTGGGGACCATAGGGTACCAGATACAGAATACAGATCCTATTTATGCCCAAATATCATTTTCAGAAGATGGAAAAATTTTCAGTTTTTTACAGATTATTCCGTCCTAGATACAAATAAAGTTGCCATTCCTGTAAAAGAGGACACGATCGATCACTATTCCCACCTTCCTTTGAGTTTAGTAATTTCTTTTTAATGAAGGCGGATACCGACAATGTTATTCTACTCAATTCTTTGATATTAAGCTATGATTTTCAATTTGAATAATTATGTCAAACTCATAATTGTACGTATTCTAATTCGTATACTGGATATTACAAATAAACGAAGGCAGGGTTACTTGCACGTACGGTGGCAAAATGATTCCTACCATTATGGGTCACAAAGTTACACAGTCAATAGTCATTGAATTGATATAATAGGCTCCCTCACTTTATATTGTGTTCAAAGTCAATATTTCTTCTCCCCACTAAAAGTTTCGCTGCTTTGTTCGATAATGTGCGCACAACTTTATACAAAGTATAAGTCGTAATAAAAATGTATTTTGGTTTTGCTGTAAGGAAATATTTCCCTTACCATTCATAAGACAACATAAATTAAAGAACAAATGTATACACACATATTTCTGCAGGAAGTCCCTGATTATGGCAACATATTGTGTTACCGAAGAGTTGGGAATAGTATTTTGACCCGGGTACAAAACTTACAATTATTGGATATTACTAAATTGTTTGGACAAAGATATATTGGTTTGTATATGTTTCACGATCTTTCTGACATTATCACCTCACTCGATTGGAAGTCTGAGAAAACATTATTCTTTTAAAAATTATTACAATTATAACTATTCCATTAGATGCGAATTCTATTCAAGACACATGGGATTAACTTGTGCTAACTTAATCCCACCAAAATCATTCTAACATATTTTACTTGATAAAAATAAAAATAAAATTCAACCGACTCCACTCCATAATTTATGTTAGATCCTCCCAGAAATGAACAAGTTGTTGGCTTTTATGCGGCACACGATTTTAGAAGGCATACGAAGCGGGACTACGAGGGACTTTGCTAGCGAGTCTAGCCTGTCCTCATGCCGTTGTCTAGTTCGGACAACCACGCCACAAGCGTGAGGAATAGTTTCCTATTTTTCATGCGCCCAAAAATACTATTGGAAATCCGTCATTTTAATGTGCCTAGCTATAAGCGGCAAGACATTTTTTGAAGCGGCCTGTCCAATCACCACATTTCTGCACCGTAAGGTTCTCAAGTTATCGTGTCAGGAATAATCAAAGCGATGCGACGAATGTTACTTCCTTACCTCTATCTCCGCGCCTTACTCGCTCAGAAAGCAACACTTGGCAGCAGTGTAGCTGTCACAAGTACTCATTGGCTCAACTCATATGCCTTCTAAAACCGTGCGTCGTATAGTTACGGTTATTTTAATGACGGTTCTGTTCTACTTCTTAAGCCTGTAATAATCACCGGTGTGACGGAATTTTTAACAGAAAGAATTATTTTACATGCCTGTTTATCTACAGGACTGTCTCTTTACACCTACATAAATGCCGCCGAAGTAAAACATGATCGAATCCACGAACCTGACCATCGAGGCCAACAAATTGCATATGAATATCGAAGGTATAAGCTTTCTACCTCACACAAATGTGATCTAATACAAAAGTACCGGTCAGTTACTCTCGATGTGTATAATTTAATCATATCCATGCCTCCTTATACAAGTTACCGTTTGTTATATCAGTTTTCTCTATTTGCAGTATAACTAATGTTCCATTACAGAAATTCAACATCCCGCTTAATTTGTTAATGTAGGTCGTCTATGAACAAACTAACACGAATACAAGTAATATAACAAAATGAATACGAAAATGTATTGTAATTTTATACAGCAAGGGAAGAACATTAAATACTACAGAAACATTACACTTTTGAAGGTAATAATCCCTTTTGTAAGTATTAAAAAATATAAGCACACATAGACAAGTGAAGAAAATTAAAGAGGCCCTGGAAATACAAAGCAAGAAGACCAAATTAGTGATTTTCCGAATTATATATTGAAATAACTTAAGAACCAAAATGTAATTTACCAATCAAAAGAACATAAAGAATTATAAATTATAGTTCCAACCAAAATAAAATAGTAGACGTTGATATAAAATAGTTTAATATAATATTTAATAATTTAGCTACTTTTTTCTCACATTTATAGTCAGTTATCACAATCATAATATTTATCTTTCTTGAATTAGACATTAGGTTTATTTCAATTTACTTTCCTACATATATTTTATTAAAAAGTTTTACACAAAATATATTAAAAGTACTGTGCTGAATTTGTTATTTATTTATTTATTGTATTTATTGTATGTATTGGTATTTCGTATTATTTAATATAGAAAGAATCCACTGTGTTATGGTTGGTATATGATTATTTAACGACGGGGATGTACTGCAACTTAGGTCTGTGACTGTCGCCGGTGTGCCGGAATTTTGTTCCACAGGAGTTCTTTTACATGCCAGTAAATCTACCGACACAGGCCTGTCATATTATGCACACATAAATGCCATCGACCTGGACCAGGGTCGAACCCGCAACCTTGGGCACAGAAAGCCAGGAATCCACTGTAGATTTACTATAGCCTTATATAGCGATGGGTAAATATAGAGGATTTCTTAAATTGGAGAATAAACCATAATAATAACAATAATAATAATAACAAAGTAATAAGTGAGGATATGAAAGAATGGCTGAAATTCATTTTCTGTGTTCTGTAAAAGAAGTTTGAAACGTCAGGCATCTATTAAATACTACGTATATTCTGCGAATATAGCCATGTAAGCATATAAGCATATAAGAGGTCACTTTAAAGTCGATTTAATTTCTATACATTTAATTCGTACATGCAGATGCCTAGAAGATGGTTTAATTAAACAAGACAGAGCATATGTTTACATTAAGTCTTTTATTCTAAACAGTTTTACTAGATTTCTTGACGCAATACAATGTTTAATAAACTAAGTATTTGTTATTAAGATGTATGTATTCAGTTCATTAATTGAAATAAAAATTAACAAATGAAGTATTTCTTTCTTTCTTTATCATACCTCTCCCTTTTAGGATTTAAGCGACCCAAGCCGCCCGGACCTTACAGGGCCGCGACCTGTCGGGAGAGGAATTATCTTTGGATCACATACAATCTTTTTTGATAAGACAAGGACATGGAGGGCCTCCCCGGATGAGTGATCAGCTCAATGCCAGTGCCACCTCCGAAGCAACACGAACACAGAGGACGAGACACATCATTCACTCACACACACACACACACACACACACACACACAGACACACACTCACTCCAAACAAGGCGAGGCTGGGATGATATCTGGGGACCACAAGGGCCTAAAGTTACCCCACAGGTGAAAAAAAAACCCAGAAAAACCCACCTAGGTTACTTGTCACGACCAGGAATCAAACCCGGGCCTGCTGCGTGAGAGGAGCGAACGAACGCATCTCCTACGCCACAGCGATGGACACAAATGAAGTATTAAGGGCTCAAATCACCAAAAACTAATTCTACTTTAGTTCTTTTGATCAGAAATATTTCTTAATGACTGCGGAGAAACAACACTAACAGGGTAAAGTATTGCAATGCATAACTTCAAAAGCATTTGAAAAATCAAAAGTATACCATTTGACGCATCCACATACAGCTAATTAAGTTGACATGTCTAAAGTTATTCAAAGTATCTAAACGAAACTTTTACAGGTATCATACAACAAATATTTAAATTTCTTCAATAAGGAAATTATTGTAAAGTAATAATACTCCATAAAATGTAACTTACTTTATTCTTTTATTGTATAAATACAAATAATATTAAAATTTCCTTATTGGAAAAAATTATAAATTATTTGGTTGTAAGTTAATTTGTTTAAAAATATCCGAGAGTTATAAAATTATTTAAAAACATACTATTTAAGGGTCATATGTTACCAGAAATCTGCTTTTTAAATTTCACAATTTAAGTCTAGAAATGTTTATGACTGATTTATCCTTTTAAAGCACATATACATATAAGAACGAATCTGTTTCCCTTAAACAAAATAAAGGCCTAATTTATCTTGAAATAGTCTACTGTAATCAATATTTACACCTCAGTCGTCGACTGTAGTCCACCATTATATTATAAATTTTTAATATATACATGGCAGCATATAGCCTAGTTTGCACAATACAATTTTATAAAACATATTATGTTTGATATTCTTACCTTCATTGTACTTCACCAAAGCAATCATGAAAAACCGTGATAGATATTTTTTTTTTATCAAGGAATGGCACCGGCTTATATATTTTTCACTTAACTTCGTAAATCCGTTTAAATTTAAAAATGTAATCACATATATGCTTATTCCCTGTGTAAAATCACTCTCACAAATTCTTTAAAATACAAAATAATAGTGTGAATGAAATTCTTGCTAGTTTGAGCGTTTAACACTTGATGGCAGCGGTATTAGATCTCTCAGCGACAGGTGTTCTAAGCGAACTGAATCACGGGAACGCGAGAGTGATACTATCTCTCGCTCTGCTTCAATCGAACCAATCATAGAAGTTCTAGCGTGCATGCAAGGAAGCGGCAAGGATGTCTTGTATATTCCTGTTCAATGGAAGTTAAAATTACAGACTGAAGCAGTATTTCATTGAGTATGTGGGTGTAGACGTAAACGAAGATAACTTTTAATGTTTATTTTGATCCTGAATAGCCTTAACCGTCAAGGTCCGATATATATATAATCGATCCTGTATGTATTTTATCTATATATATATATATATATATATATATATATATATAAAATACATATGTAACTACTAGCAATTCGTGCTAGCTAAAAGTTAGCTAGATTTATAGTGCTGGTATGATTATTTTAAATTTTTTTTCCAGTGCGTAGTGCGTCTAATCTGCCACAGTACACACAAAACTACAACACGAATGATTTTGCATTTTTCTGGCATAAAATAATTTACATTACATAAATTATATACATTATATAAATATTCCACTTCTAGTTTAATTAAACTTCATTAGAGAAAAAAATTAAGAATGCAATTAATAAGTAAAGATTTTCACAAAAGCTGACAAAAAAAAAAAAACACTGTCGTAAACGTATACATTATCGGTCACTGATTGGCTGCCCTCGAGAGCCAATCAAAATGCTTCGGGTCTTCTGATATTTATATATTACATATACCTAGGTACATAATACGGTGGGATTGAACATTGTAACTTTAAGCAGCTGAAATTTAATAAATTTAATGAAATAGCTACTTACACATCAACGGCTTAAAGATGATGTTTATAACCAGGGCAACGGTGAATGTTGGCCGAGACTGATCATCAAATTACACAAGTAATTCTATTGCATAATAGCACATTATTAAAAAATTATTATTTTATTGGAGAGTTTTTAATTTACCATTCAATACATACAACGCGTGTTTGATATTGATCAATAACGTTTAAAAACGCTTCGGGTATCTGTTAACCACGATCGTTTGTCTTATAATATGCTTTAAATGTTCGCAAAGATGTAGTATTATCTGATAAAATGTCTGCTCGTTAGTGGACAGGTAAAGGCACGGGGGCGAATCTGTGGCAAATTTTGCCACTCTGCGGTGGGGTAATGTCTCCCACTACAGTCGCCTTTGACGTCAGCTTAAAGCAGTTTCGACGTGACACTGAACATGAAAAGCAGGTTTCAAGCGTCACAGCAGGATGGGGGACTAAAACGTTTCCCCGCAGTTGCTCAGGTATGGGTATAAAGGTATCAATATTTAATGATTTATACGTCACATATGCTAATTAAGATAAGATGAAATCATAACAGAATAAAATTGTGTTTATAATAATCAATGAACATTTAAATTGTTTCAGTTTCAAACTAGTTACGTTGCATAAAATAATATGTTTTTATCCTGTTCACTGGCAGCAATAAAATGTAACGAATTAATCACTGCATATTGATATCTTGACGTGTCCAGTAACAAGCTGAAGTTTTATCAGATAAAATTGCATCTTTCCGATCCTTGAAAACATGTTACAAGGTAATCGTGACTGGTCGATATCCGAGACGTTATTAAAACTTAATATTATTTAATGTTATTTAATGTTATTGGCCCATACACTGACTTTAAAGAAGGCAGTGGTCTTGCTCAAAATTTGCCATTTCCAAAAACTTAATATTTCTGTAGAATTAATTCAACAGGTAGGAATAACAATATAAACCCCGTTTTCTGTAGATTCCTAAATCATTTGACATCGTCAAGACGGAAGTACAGGTCGGGAAAAAAGCGGACCGACTAAAATATCTAAGTTGACGATATGAGCCACTGCGCATGCCTAGCGGCATTCACAGGATAGCAGGGAATGAATTGAAATTTGTTCTACAGCCGATAAATTGCTTGAATTGAGAAATGTCACGTAATTTTCATTGCTTGTGAAAACAAACGTTTCCGTTACATCTCTTACATTTATTTACGTATCACGAGGCTCTGAAATCAGCTACCTGTACATGACGCAGCGGGCAGATGGTATTTTCCTTCATGGGATGTAACGCCATGGATCTTAATATATAGTTTTAGCTAATGATATGGGGCCTTGAGACAAATGAACAATGAAAATCTACCAGGATACTTCACTTGCACCATTAATCTAGAGGTTTACTCCATAACAAGTTTTTCTACAGTGGAATGCCTGAATAGAGGATGTTTTGATCTTAAAGTAGAATCTTACCTGCGCCGTGCTTTATCATGTCAAGGCAGCGCTGTGAGTATGAATTCAGCTCGAATGTGTAGATATGCAAATTTTAGGTTGCGCATGGCCTTGGCACCCAGCGACAGAAATTAATTGCCATGGCTACAAAAATTGCAAATCGCGTGTTTACTAGCTCAACACGATGTGTCAGTCTTCACTCTATGGGGGCTTCTGTCCTTTGTTCCGACGGTCGCAATCATGAACATGTTTCTAGGGACACGGTGAAACTTATTATCCTCTTTAAGACAAACTTCCTCAAAGAAAGTTAAGTTCTGGAAGTCCTCGCTTAGTTTCTGAGCGGGAAAATTCCTATCGTAATCACACGAAAGTTTGTAATTGAGTTTTACAGGCAAGGAATTGCTTTTATAGTAACACTGAAAATTAGTGTTCTTTTCGCACAATTTTCTTACCAGTTCTAAAGAATTGATTTGATTTGATTCAGTCCATTGGAAAGTTTACATGTTATGAGACACGTCAATATAATTACAAATAAGAATATGAATTTACAATTATAAGCAATATGTACAATGTGAAAATTTCTTTACATAATATACAACATGAAAATGGCATGAATAGGTGCGTACTATTTCTAGAAGTGTAGATTCATCATTAACACTTTATTTATGATTATAACTATTACAAATGCAATGCATTATAACAACGTTGATTAAAATCACAAATTAGAAAATCTTACTTTAATCAACCCATACTCTATAAAGGAGCAGTTTATATTATTATCACGGACGAATTAAATTACGCTTATATTTATGATGGGTGACTGGCCCGAGAATTCGACAGCTCTTCAGAAGGAACTAAGACATTACTAGGACGAGAAAGAATAATCAATCTACGACATGGGAACCGTGGGGTTTTCGTCCTTCCCGGAGAACTACGCATATATCGTATTTTTACGTTCTGAGAAATAGATTGATCTCTGCCGGGTTTGAACTCATAAAATTTGGAACCAGAGGTGAGCACACTACCTGTAGTATACTCTCAAGGCCTACAAGTGAATTGCTACTTTCGTAATAATTATATTTATATCCAAAATGACATTGTTCCAATTTGACAAGCACCAAGACAATATTAAATACCAGTTCTAACTAGAAACAATTTCTTAGTTTTTCATTTTTCAATTGAGTTTTTTTGACGAACAGAGTGCTAGTTAATTCAAAACAGAACATTTTAAGCGCAATAGTTAATAAGGATATACACAACATTGAGTGTAAACTGAGAGAAATGGCTTTAAGGTTCCACATTACGATATAGGTCTTATTAACAACATTTCACTGGCCTCAGGTAGTAAAAAGTGAAAATACAGTTATTGTAATGATCACGAGGGACAATAGACTTGGATTCTGCTGAAAATATCTCTAAATCCTTAATCGCAGTTGCGTTATAATATTATGTGTTGACATCCTTCCCTGCAGTATTTTTCACTGAACATAGGGCTACCACATTCAGAAAATGTACCCCAGAAAGAGTTCCACAAAATCACTACATTTAGAACATCTAATATCGACATACAGGCTTATAAGCTCGTATTCAGCTGATATGGAACGAAGTACAGAATTTAAAATATATATAGGCTACCTTTCCGAAACCAGTCATCCGTTATTTCTGCCCAAACTGCACGTAACATGCCTATACCTACAGGAAATATTCCTTTTGTCGATGGCATTCTACAGGCCATAGGATTTTCATTCTAAACGTACATGTTTAGTATTATAAAAGTACATATTACATCAGAGGCTGTCATCTTGAAAGGTGATGCAGAGTTCGTCGAAGACTTCTGTTCACGTATTTGTTGACTTATTTCTTTGTCTATGTATTTATTTATTTATTTACAAGAGTTCTATCGGTTCGACACGTCATTCTGATCAATTAAAATAAATTACCTATTTGCATAAATAATTCCAACCCACTATGTGGTATTTTCTTTTACTTTATTTGAAAATATGGTTTTATGGGAATTTTTCGGAAATGGCTCTAACGATTTACCTTTAAATATGTACAATAAAGCCTAACATTAAGCCCTACAACTTTTGTTTAATTTTTTTACATAAGGGTGGACATAAAAGCCGTCTCATCTAAAACTCATAAAATTGTATCAGAAAGGTGCGTCTCTATGTTGTTGAGTAAAACAAGAATATTTCAAGAGCTTAGGTTAAAAAAAAATCACGCTGAGTGCATCACATCAGGTTTTCATAGTAAGAAGATCGCAAAACGCCGTTATGGCTGCACTTGAGGACTGTAATTATTAAAGTCAGTAGATAAACTTGATAGTTATTTAAAGACAAGCTTTATAAAACTAATCATTTCTAATGTTTTGTCACGGGTAGTCAAGGACTTTCAATATCTCCTTAGTATTTGATAAAATAAAGAAAATCGGGTGCGTGGAACGCCACGCGTTAGAAGTGAAACTTTGATTTTTTTAATAGTTCGGTTTTCAATTTTGAATTATTGGATTTTTCAATTTTGGATTGTTGGATATTTTTAATTTTGGGTTTATGGACTTTTTAATTTTGGATATTTTAATATTTTTAATTTTGGAATTTTAGATTTTTAATTTTTTTTTTAATTTTGGATTTTTTAAATTTATGATCTTTGAATTTTTTATTTTTTGGATTTTTAATTTTGGATTTCTATTTTTTTTATTTTGGTTTTTTATTTTTTCATTTTTGATTTTGGAATTTTAAATTTTTTAAATTTTATTGAGTTGATTGTTTTCTGTGCAGTCCGTCACAGCCCCGCTACTTTCGTGACGATTTTCTTCGTAACGCAACTTTGGGTTAGCTCTCGCTTTACTCCTAGCGCGCCTAAGAAGTTTCACTTCAATAATCGGAAATCACATGGATATACTTGGTGGTTTTCATTCAACTAGATACACTTGAAAAGAAAGCATTTGTGTACCATAATTAACTATCATGGATGTAAAAATGGTATGCG
This sequence comes from Ectobius pallidus, assembly GCA_964059195.1. Taxonomy (NCBI): domain Eukaryota; kingdom Metazoa; phylum Arthropoda; class Insecta; order Blattodea; family Ectobiidae; genus Ectobius; species Ectobius pallidus. Next base: position 105,247,079 of record CAXKWD010000003.1, on the reverse strand, counting down.
GAATTCTAAAACAATCTGCACCGAAACAAAAGCGTTAAAAAAAACTTGGTGGAAAATGGTTGAAACAAGGTGAAGGTAGAATAATTATACTTAAGTCCACCAGTATAAAGAGTAATAACTGAGGATTTACGCAAGACTTGAGGCTTTCTCGGCGCTGATTATTAATAATGGATTCGCGGGCTAGAAGCCGAGTAAAGGGATATACAACATCCAAGCTTTCGGTCGCTGACATCTTTGGGGCCTTCCTCAGGGAAATGAAACCATTATTAACAGAGGATTTCTTCCTGTCTCCCACTCCACACCCTCTCCGAGACCGTGGGTTCTATGTGTACAACGCAAACAACACGAACAGAGGTGTAAAATTCTCAATATTTTGATGTTCTCTGCTTTCAATTGGCAAGTTATTCTTTCCTAAACCACATCTTAATTCTACTTCGGTACTTGGTACTTGCCCCCAACATTCACGAGCCGTTGCGGTGTTTCACAGATGAATAATATTATACTGTACATTTTAATCCGTAAATCCTGCATATTTGCAGCTAGACTTCACGCAGTACACCCTAACCGAAGAAGAAGTCGCTGTGGCAAGGGGCTTCCAATGAGCTGTACCGAATGATTTGCACCGTCACATATATTTCCACTACATTTTATTTACACAGTAGGCATAACAACATTAATTTATTTTGTATAATGCCTTTCGTAACGTAAAATCTTAATTATCGAACATTGGAGGGCTAATGCCTATAGGCCTACTAAGGCTTTCTCCAATTTTCATCTCTACTTTTTTTTTTTGCAAGTCGTTTTCTATCCAGAATAACAACTTTTCAGGAGATAGAAAAACTGTTTTAATTTCAACGTTGTATAAAATCACACTACAATGGATTAAAACGCCAAAATTGATCGTTCACGTTTGAGACTTCACTATAAACATAAGAGTTTTTTTTTCCCCCTGAATATTTCATCATAACTATAACCTAAAATGACTGCGAGGTTACTTCATTTCCTTCATTATTAGGATAGGGAAGTTTTAGGTAGCCTTAGGTAAAAAGGAGTTCTGTCAGTGTACAGTTTATAGTGTGAAATACTCGTACTTACATTAAAACGAGTTAGAAGAAACTTTCTTTCCATATTGTGTTCATTAAAAGTAAACTATATTGTTTTTAAGATGAGTCACTATTAGAAAATTCATATTTTATTGCTATTATGGCCTGGAATTTGTAATAACTGTGTTTTTCTTTTTACCGAAAGCAGCAAACGACTGGATGAACAGCATGGAACTTATCTTAATATCGGGTGTGATTTTTAAGACTATTCTCTCAATTAAATGTATCAGATTACATAAATAAGAAATACTCTCCTACTTGTATTGTTCTCTTCTTCTTCTTCTTCTTGTGATGTAAAATCAAAATCATTGTATCTGCCATCAGATCACAGCATATTAAAATAATGAACAATCTATTATCGAAACTAATTAAGATAAACTAAAATCAGAACATAATAAAACATATGAACTGGCTTGCACCGAATGGAAATTGTGTTTTTAATCAATGGGCATTTATAGTATTTAAATTTCCAAACAAGTTATGTCGTATCAAGATCACTGGCAGTATTTGACGTATTAATCACCGCACGTGTTATTAAAAGCTGACGTTTTATCAGATAAAATGTCATCCTTGCGGTTCGAGGAAGCATATTATAAGGTAAACGATTGTGATTTGTCTACATCCGAGGAATTGTTTAACGTTATTGGTCAATATCAAACACGCCACAAATGGATGGAACAGTTAAATAAAATTGCATCCTTGCGACCCTTGCAACCATATTATAAGGTAACCAAACGTGATTGGTCGATATCCGAGGCACTGCTAAAAGTTATTGGTCGATATGAAACACGTGTCAAATGAATGAAATCTATTACAATGTAAAATAGGTGATACAATAACATGTTTCTATAGTTACTGTGGTATTGGATATTTTTCTCTCCAAATTAGCAGCTTTTACAAAATTCGAATGACGAAATTAGATGGGCGCAAATTGTAAATCCACAGATGAAGGACCGGACATTGACATCCACAAATCTTCAGTGAGTAAAGAATCTTCTATTACATTTTTTGTTCGAGAAATCTCAGAGTTTTGCATGAAATACGCCCAGGCTGCAATCCCTTCCGACAGATAGAAGGGTGAACGGGTTTCAGTTAGCTTTATTATCAAGAACAAATCGTCTTGTGTGTTATGGTGCAACAGTATCTCCGTAACAAACAAACAAAAAAAAGGATAATTTTTCATAATATGCTATGAGGGAGGCCTACACAAACTAAAAAAAACGTAACTCTAATCCCATACCAGAAACTAGATATCAATTGCATTTTCCTGTAATATATCGATATTTAACTACGTTTACTGTTAAAAATACTAAAACTAAACTCCGTGGCGCTACATCCCTGGAAGGTTTGGCCTACCATCCGACCGCTGCGTCATCTACCACACGCAGATGGCAGGATTGGGAGCATGTGGTCAGCATGCCGACACCCACGGCCGTTAATGGTGGTTTTCATGACCGGAGCCGCTAGTTCTCTATCAAGTAGCTCCTCAATTTGAATCACGAGGCTGAGTGCACCCCTGCCAGACCTCCCTACCTCAGAAAAATCCGGAGGAGGTACCGGGGATCGAACCCGAGCCGACGGATCTGTAGTCAGCGATGCTAACCCCAAGACCACGCCAGCGGTCAATATTAATAATACAAAGGACGAAATATGAAAAGAGTAGGATCTGAATTTAGACTGGGAGCATATTGACAGTCTATTTTTTTAACTTAAAGGAATCAAAATCAAATTATTTGTGGCAGACCACTACAATGAGCTAATAGGCAGAAAAATAAAATCTGGTTAAAATCACGACATTTCAAGAGTATCGGAAAGTTCGAGTATCGTCATGAATAAATACGACGTGAAACGTGATCTAAAAGATTATTATACTTTGTCAGAATTTAAAATATTCCTATCCACTGAACCCGAAAACATCAATAGTTAAGTTTAAAGCAAACAGATTATTAATTTCTCTTATGCCACTCTTTTTTATTTGAACCAATATCTTTAAGAACTTACTTAAAACAGAAAATCATAGTTCAATACTTCGTTAATATGCATAGTCCTCTATACCACTCAGCATTTATCACATTTTTACCATTCATATCCTGTTGTAAGTGTACCATTTGCATTCAAATAATAAGTAAAGCCTCAGAGACAAACTTAATAACAAAAGCGAACTCTTTTCCCAAGTTCGTGGGTTCCACCCCGGGACGACATTTTATTGGGGAGTAAATATCGCAGTCCCATGTCCACAACTCCTTCGTGACAAAATTCCTGCAAACAACGACGGTTACAGGCCTAAGTAGCAGTATAAAACCATTTTTAAACAACCATAACAAGCAACTATTCATGTAAAACGCAATGCCCACTGTTTGAGCAAGAATCGTGGATCTCCAGAATGAATGGTAGAAGAAACTAGAGCCTACTGTCAAGAAAAACACAAATAAACCGAGAGATAGAAACAAAATTCATAGTCTTACTGATAACTAATGTATGTGTAACATTTATACCAGGAATGTACACAGCCTAGAAAAAAAAAAGTTAACTACTGAATGTGTGCAATTCAGAACTGGTAAGATGCACGCACTTATACGCCCTGACACCAGAGTTTAAACTTAACGTAAATAATAAAGATGGCCGATATCTGTAACTGCCCGTAGCTTAGGAGGTAATTGTGTTAAATTTTGAAAGTTATGCATCCATTTTGAAGGCAATTTGTTAGTAAATATTGCTACATGCTTTATGGTATGTTAATGTTGTTTCACGTTTATGGATGTTCTTTTCTTAATTTTACCTATGATTACAGCATAAAAATGTTATACGTAAACCAATTTTTCCTCAATCCTGTCAGAAGGATTGGTACAGTCTTTCAACCATGTGAGCACACAATGGGGAGATGGCATAGGCTGGTCATGCTAAAATTTATATTGTATGATTATACCGTTTCTAGTAACTGCAGGAAATGATTCACGGTATCCCCATGAATATATCATTGTAGTATATTGAGCTTAGTGTCTCATGCTGTGAATTTGTTTTACAAATTGCTGTAAGGTGAAAACTCAGTAAGCTGTAAAGCAATAAACCCGAGGCCAGACCTTGACATTATTTGAATCACACAGACACTTGTGTTTTATGGATCGTACTTGAAGCAAGCGGTCATGACTTCGTTCTGTTGATTCCATTCTTCTCAAGTTTACTACAGTACAGTACCTCAAAAGGTTGGAAAGAAGAAAATGCTGTCTATAGCAAAAATATTGATACTTAATTTCCTTTGTCTTTCAAACCACAATGTGTACAATAAAGACAATGGGGAAGACCGCGAATTTCGAGGAAAAGTTTAAAAATCAGAACATTATATTTCCATTTAAAATGATATCGGTTCACGGATGATACTGTCGCAATATGTTTTTATTTCAATTTGTATGGTCATTATTACAGATTCTTGCTGCATTGTTAACCCCCTGCATAGAACATTTAATGCTGGCAATCTACAGAAATGTATTGTTTTCCCAAATGCATGTTTTCTCCCTTCAAAAAATTATCCCAGGAAAATTTGGAACACACGCGTTTCTTCAAAGAGTGGTGACGGCTTTTTAAATAATCAAGAATTTTAAATATAATTTTTAATGTAAAATTTAGTGATAAACTTCATTAACTCTAATCTGTTCACAAAGAAGGAATGAACTTAAGATAAGCGCGTGGTAATGTTGAACTTAATTTCCAAGTCTAATTTTATTTGCTTATACATAATTATTAAAACTGAATAAATTTCAAGAGCTATTTGATTGATTAAGCTCAAACTTCGTTCGATAGTTTCTACCATAATCTCACTATTACTATACAAAAAATCATTGGAATTAATAAACAATTTAATGAAATAAAAAATTAAAGGGAAATTTTCACGTTACCTCGAATTCTATTCCTTATCTTAAATTAACAAAATGCCCTATTAAGAACGTTTCAGTCCGAGGTTATCTTTTATGATCTATTAATCTTTGTAAAGAGTTCACAGCGTTTTAGTGATGTAATCGACATTCCCTTCCAAACTAAATGCTGAACTCGTTTTCAATAAGTTCCTTTTATGTAATGACAGGGATGTAATCACAGACATAAAACGCTTTGAAAAATAGCACAAACATATCGTTTTAAAATTCAATAATCCAAATTTTAAGAACAACTATCAAAATATAATACTTTTCAAAGGATGCCTGAATGTTTTAATGCTAATATTTTCAAGTAAAAAAGTTTACAATAAGATTAAAGTTAAGTTAAAAATAGGGCAAATTCAACATTAAGGTCTCTTTTCTCAGATTTCAATCGCTTTGTGAAATAACGATTAAAACATCTTTTCCATGAGACTGAACAACAAATTAAATTATACATTTGATGCGTTTAACTAGTCGCAAAATCTTTTAACTGTTTATAAAAAATGTTTTCCTCTCTTTAAAATATAAATCCATTCATATTCACACACCTTCAGGCCACCCAGGTATTATTGCCTAGATGATTCAAACTATACAGTGAATAATGATTGGCCTAGGTTCGAAATACATTAGAACAATATTACATAAATTTTCAAAACCGCCAAGTTCAATGCCTAGGTATTCTATTGAATTCTTGATCGTATCAGCAATAGTTCATTCGATGCGACGAGCTTTCCCGTGTCTGACGTCAGGCTCCGAGAGTGACGTTTTCATCTTCGAGGGACTAGGGTGCATCTGTGGCCTAAGACCTACTCAACTTCGCTTCACCTTTTTCTTTTTTCTATTCCCCACAGAATTCAGAGCCGAAACACGTTTACTCAAGAGAATTACGTGCAGCAATGCAATTATGGTAGATGCTATATCCATAATAAACGATCAAAACATATTCAATTAAGGACGCCCATAAGTGGGTCAATTTTTTAAATTAATTTTTTGTAGCTTTAACTTCTTGAGCTACTTTGTTAACTTTATATTAATAATATAATAAGTGCAAAAATGAGGTAGCCAGAAAATAATTTCGGGAAGGGTCGAAAGTGGCCTCCTCCTTTAAGTTTTGAATGTTTAAGAGCTGAAGGGAGAAGACATTTTTTAATAAATACAACATAATCATTAATGATTTTATATCAAAAGCTAGAATATTCATCATGGCTATTCTCATGAGTAAGTGAGCTGTTTGTAATATCGTCGAAACTAACATTAGTTAGATACAGAATTCTGGAAAATTTTGGCAAATTCTGATAGTATCCCTGTGCTCATAAACACAGCTCTTGTAATAAAACCCGGTTCTTTGGTAGTAAGGCACTGTGTTTGCACTAAAAGCCGGGTGAGCAATGCTATCTATACAAACGTTGTGTAGTAACGAACTGTATTTGCATTGAAACCCAGGTGAGCAATGCTATCTATTCAAACTGTTGCGTAGTAACGAACTGAGTTTGCACTGAAACCCAAGTGAGCAATGCTATATATTAAAACTTTTTCGTAGTAACGAACTGTGTTTGTACTTAACCCAGGTGAGAATGCAACGCTATTTATTCAAACTGTTGCGTAGTATAACGAACTGTATTTGCACTGAAACCCACCTGAGAATGCAACGCTATTTATTCAAACTGTTGCGTAGTATAACGAACTGTATTTGCACTGAAACCCACCTGAGAATGCAACGCTATTTATTCAAACTGTTGCGTAGTATAAGGAACTGTGTTTGCACTGAAACCCAGGTGAGAATGCAACGCTATTTATTCAAACTGTTGCGTAGTATAACGAACTGTATTTGCACTGAAACCCACCTGAGAATGCAACGTTATTTATTCAAACTGTTGCGTAGTATAAGGAACTGTGTTTGCACTAAAACCCAGGTGAGAATTCAACGCTATTTATTCAAACTGTTGAGTAGTAACGAATTGCGTTTGCACCAAAACCCAGACGAGCAATGCAATTTATTCAAATTGTTGCGTAGTAACGAACTGTGCTTGCATTGAACCCAGGTGAGAATGCAACGCTATTTATTCAAACTGTTGAGTAGTAACGAATAGTGTTTGCACCGAAACCCAGACGAGCAATGCTATTTATTCAAACTGTTGTGTAGTAACGAACTGAGTTTGCACTGAAACCCAGGTGAGAAATGCTATCTATTCAATCTGTTGCGTAGCAACGAACTGTATTTGCACTGAACTCAGGTGAGAATACAAAGTTATTTATTCGAACTGTTGCATTACTATGCTATCTATTCAAACTGTGTTTGCACTGAAACCCAGGTGAGCAATTATACTATCTATTCAAACTTTGTGTAGTAATGAACTCCATTCGCACTGAACCCAGGTGAGAATTCAATGCTATTTATTCAGTCTGTTGCGTGGTAACGAACCGAGTTTGCACTGTAACCCAGGTGAGAATGCAAAGCTATCTATTCAAACGGTTACATAGTAAGGAGCTATGTTTGTACTGAAACCCATGTGAAAATGGAATGGTATCTACTCAAAGTCACGCGTAGTAACGAGCTGTACTTGCACGTAAACCCAGGTGACAGAGCATTGTCACTATACTCAGGCTGCTGCGAGGTTACATTCTGTGTTTGCACGTCAACTTATGCCCCTTTTCCTCGAATTTTCAGTATTTTTCACAACATTCGCCATCCTACCTCACTAGTACGTGATGAAATGCACCAACGTTGTTCGCTTTATGGAGGTTGGCAGTATTGGCTCTAACAGATGTGCTAGTTCGAGTGTTTAGTTGTTTTGAAGTTCTGTAATATTCATAAAAGGTAAACGATGGAGATGGTGCATTTTAATTTATTATGTATTAGTCAGAAATGTAATAGAGTGCTTCACCTGTTTTTTCACATTCTGTGGAGATGGCCCACTCAAGTTGTCAGTCCTTCAAATGAACGGTAAACAATAACTGCTTCAGCTGATTGTTTTACCGTAAAGGGAGATTGTCCATTATGGTTATCTACCCTTCAATATTATAAGAGTGTGTTGTGTAGAGGGTCAAAACAGGGCATTTCTTCATCTATAAGACTTCAGTTACAAGCGTTTTAAAGACTTTGGTTAAATCAAACGATTTAGTTTCGTGCTTGCGTGACAAATGTCTGGGACGGCACCATCTTTCATTCGGGGAGGTGTCTACAAGTTGGATCCGTCCTAAACTACGCCGCTTTCCAAACAAAGCAATTCATTTTCACGAACAATCAATATCCAATTAACTTAACATTGAAACGACTACAGGTAGTTAATTTCCACGACCATAGTATTTAACGATAAAGAATTGAGCGTTTTTCTTTATGTTCAGCGCCCAAATTCAAATACACCGTCTGTTCTGTTGTTTTAATTCTAAGAAAAAGAAAAAGTGCTTTAGAAAATTTAACACATATGTGATTGATATGACCTTCACAAGTAAGTCGAGAGTCAATATTTATTCCAAGAAAATTGAAAGCTTTAAAATTGTATTCCTTTATTCAGCCGTTAGAATCCACACTTAGCATCACTTAGTGTTACTTCAGATTCGATCAGCAAATTGTTTAAGTTGTTAATGGTATTTATAGTGGTATCATCAGCGTACAATATTGATTCAGACATGAGGCTACGGGAAAAATAGTATGCTGACACAAGAAATAAAATAGGCTCCAGAACAGAACCTTGGAGTACACCGTAATGTAAAAACTTTCAATATTAGACATATGGCCATCCAATTTGATGCATTGTTTACCGTTCAATAAGTCATGAGTATCTTAACTGTAATGCCTAAATATTTAAGATTTTGTATTAACATATCATGCTCTATGCAGTCGAAGGTCTTACTGAAGTCACAGAAGGTGACAAGGAGTGTCAAGTTATTTTCAAAGGTGCCATTCACATTGTGTGCACGAAGCGCGACTATCGCCGATGGCGAAATTTTCAAAATATTATAATGTAATATAGATTGTCCCGCCATAAGCTATTTCGCTTACAATGACACAAATAGCTATGTGCTTTATTCATTTTCGCGGTTTTAATAACATGCATGACTACTGATGAACGAACAATTCCACAATCCAATTACTCCAGGTTTCCTAGTGATTTGTTAATCCAACGTTTATTAAATTATCAAGGAAGCGGCAAAATATACGGATGTGAAATGGTCTGTAATTGAACCCAAAGACTCTCTCAACCGAGATTCATGGTTATTATTAATTTTAACGTTATATTAATATTCAGGGCCGTAGCTAGGCGGTGGCGAGATGTGCCCCCGCCAAGGGCGCAGGTACAAAGAGGGCGCAAAATTAACAATGAAAAATACCACCTTTTTTAGACTGGTGCAATATATCAAGTTATAAAAATTCTATATTTTATGATTTAATTATTTTTTAAGTAGTTCAGTCGTCTGAAAATAAGGTTTTGTACCTTGAAAGTCCAACACTTAGCCTAGTTCATTTTCAAATTACGGTTGAGGTTTTATTTGATAATAACAGTGTTTTTGTATTAATATATTAAACAACTTTACAGAAACTTGAAAAAATTGTTCAGACCCCCCAGTATTGGAGGGCGCAGATTTTTCAAACTCGCCAAGGGCGCAGAAGGACCTTGCTACGGCCCAGTTAATATTCTACGTATTGTAGCGTTTGTGATATGAACGGAAGAAAGTGCAGTAAAGGATAATTTTTTCTGTAAGGGCTTACTTGCTAGTATAACCGAGTAGTTAGTCTAGAAACCCACACCAAGAGTTTGTAAGTGAAGCTCGAAAACTGTTTATTATGCAGGATCTCTCTCTTGCCATTTCAACCAGCTAAGCCCGAAATTATAGTTGACCAACACACGTGGGTAATTTACAGGAGACCTTAATCTGGGTCAGTCGGAAGATCAGCAACTGTTGCACTGCAGATCTCATGAAAGGAATACGTGTTACGACACATTCTCACCTATAATCTTTCTCTATTCTTCATGCTACGAACCAAACTCAATATTAAAGACGGTATTTTCTTGCATTATGTTGTATTGTACGTAGCCTACTAATTTTTACCAGTGGCGCAAAATAATAATATACATTACTGAAATTCGTCTTCTTTCGGCGTTCTTTATCATGACATTTTGTTCAATGGATACCTCTCAGCATACAGTATATTCTCTGGATTTTACTCCAGCTCATTACTATCCACTTCCGAATGTCAAAAAACTTGATCAATAGGCGCGGATCGCTTCGTAATACAGTGAAATCTCAGTACAACGATCACCGATATAACGATAGGCTATACCTAATACTCTGTATAACGCTAAAATTTTATAGTCCCGGAATTTATTACAATAAAATAATGTTAAATTCCTCTCGATTTTACGATACTTTTAATAACGATACACCTCTCCATTACGATTACATTCAGAATCCCTGTAACATATTTCTCTCCGGTAAAACGATAAAGTAGGCTACGTCGCAAAAGTGTAAATCAGAAGAAAAGGAGGAAGAAGGGGAAAACGAGGAGGAAAAACAAAGTGTGAATCTACAGACTTTAAACACATTAGCAATCATTGCCTCTTGCGATACTCTACAGAAATTTCTATCAATTGTCCCGTGTTCTATGCATGAAGAAAGTAAAACGAACTATCTTCCCCGACTATTATAGAGAAAAAAGAAACAAAGTAGTCTATCCTATTTGTTCATTTCTTTCCTTGATAGATACTGCAGTGTAAATGTGTTCGCTCAAAATAAAAAAATAAAAAAAAATAAAAAGTTTTCTTTGTGTTTAAGTCCTATTAATATATATTCCGCTTTCCATTTCGCTTATCGGCAATAAAAAGATGTATAATGAGGATTTTGAAATAAACTCAATTTTCTCCACTTTAATTCTGCCCACATTCTTTTGTAAACATTAAAATTGCACCTTTGGAAGAAAAAAGTGTCAGCTTGAAACTTGCAGTAAATACTCATACGTAACACAAAAAAGTAAGTTCTTAATAACTGTATAACGTATTGATTAGTTTTACCGGGTTTAATAAGTTCAGTGAACTTGAATAAAAGTTTATACCATTCCTGAATTGCACAAGATATTTTTTTTTGGTGAATACATAGTAGAAATATAACATCTATACCAAGAACGATTTCTTTGTAATCCATAAACAGCACAATAAAATTATCTGAAGTAATTAAAACTTTGATGCAAAGAGAATTTTCTTTAACAAGAGTACCGGGTATTAAAATAATAATAAAAATAACTTTAAATCAAGGATTATTGTATATATTGTCTTGAAATCGTCCATGGTTGGTTCAATGACCAACTCTATCTGAAGTAATATTTTCATTTCAATCACTTATAAAATATTACCTTCAAACATTTGACATATCCATCTCCAAAGTGGAGATGACATCTAACGCAGAGACACAAAAGAAAGTCTTAACAAATAACGTAAAGCGAAAACACTTTAGAAGTGTATTTGATATAGTATAGATAAGGTAGACTTTGAAATACTTATACAATGCTGCTATATAGGGTAATTACAAATATACTAACTCTTTAGGACTTGCTCACCCAATGAACTTTTTTTTTCTGAGCTTTGTCCGTGCGAAAAGCAGGAAGCTTTAGCCCACAAGCGATCCAATTAGGCTTAATATATTAATTATTATGGTTATTCAACGATGATTCTTTCCTGACCAAGTCGTCAGTGTGCCGGAATATTTCCCTACAACCGTTCTTTTACAAGCAAGAAAATATACAGAGAAGGACTGTCATATTTACGCACACGTAAATTCCATCGACATGGGCCGGAATCGAACTCAAGAACTTGGAAAGAGAGAGGAAATACCTTAAGATCCCTCATCCAAGTCGTCAATAGGAGAGGGATTAGTTTATTTTTCAATATATAACACTTACACGCTAAATACACCTCAAACTTCATTAGAAGCTAGGGAAAACTTTTAGCACGTGTCAGTAAATTTATCATTAAAAGTGAATTTTAAACCTTTAGTTTGTTTTAAATCTGGGCTAAAATTGTCTAAAAGTTTGTTTGTAAATGGTGTTTTAATTAGAGGGTTTACTTTTATTATTGATGCGTGAGGAAAGCATTTAATTATTTCTGTAGCGGGCAGTCGGTGGAGCCACCCACAACTTTACTAACGACTGTGCGTGGAAGTTCATGGCACGGAGTAATCTGCGCCATCGCCACCGCCATAACACACTGTCCCAATGCCCTATAATTCCGCAGTCTTTTACACGCAATATCCTCTAAATTAATAAACTTTTTATTGTGACCTTAAGAAAATGAAGTTTATTTCATGTTGACACTGAAACGTTTAGCGTCCTTTCAGAATGACCAACACCCTTCGTTCTAAAACTATTCCAACGCTGCAAAAACCTTGTTCATTGGAATAGCCTACTCCTGTAGAAAAGCAATTGAGCTTTTAAAAGCGGATGTTGTGTGGTAATATTGTATAAGAAACCTTCAGCATAAGATCTTTAAAGAATCACCGCTTAAACGAATGAGAAATGTGAGATCTGTGACGTACCACGTTAACGATTGGGCATAGGCCTATATACTTTTCAAATTCTTTAGAGTCATAGGTTTACGTATGATTACGTATTATGTATTAAAAATACGCATAGTTTCACTCGATTCTCCTTAGGAAGATCGTGTACGCAATAAACTCCTTATACAAGACAAAGGAGATGGGATTCATGCGGGGAAATAAACAGATGAAGCAATATTTTCCCCTCACAGGGAAAGAGGGGTTTGGTGCAAGAACCTGTTAAGTCCAAGAAAACACTTTTGGAGTAAATCCAAAAACAAAGTTTGATATCCATTAAAGGAGTGTATTTGTTGAAATTATGAAAATTTATTTCACTGAACAATTTCTGTAAGTCTTTTTGTGGTACATAAGTGAATATAAATTAAACAAAGTAAGGGCATATATTTTTAAATTAATATTATAATTATTTGGACTTATCTGGTTTTTGCCCCAAATATGTAAAATTTAATGCAAACATAAAAAATATTATTACTGACTGAGAAAATAAATGAAGGGCAACAAACTAGCAATAATAGACTATAATTTATTAATTGAAAGGATTCCCTCCATGTCCTTTATTAACAAATCGTATCTTTCTTATTCAGACTCATCTGAGGGATGAACACTAGCTTCGTTGGCGCATACTTCAGAATGAAACAGTTTTTCATAGAACCCCATGTCTGCTGAAGTTATGTACTTTCTTGCTAATTTCATTACATTAGCCTTTTTAATAGGCAAAAGTCCATTATATAGTGGTTCTTGAGTCTGATTCTTGCTCCAAACTCTATGAGGTGTTTGTTTGCAACCACGTTTATCTCTTTGAGATAAGTCCCAACAAGTCTGATTTTTGCACCAAAAGATGCCCACCAACATATTACATATGATGCATACTCTAACTCATTTTTGACCACAATTGGACTTAACAGGTTTTTGCACCAAACCCCTCAATTATTTTCGTCCTTTTTAGCCATAACTGTAAAATATGATAATATTTATTGGCTACTGAAGGATTTGTGAGTTGAATCATTCAGAAATATATTTATTAAAGGATAAATTATTTGTCTAAATAGCTTAAGTTACAATATGTAGAAGGGGCTTTATTTGTGCAACAATGAAATGTTATTTACTTCTGAAATTTCGGTGCGCGAAGAATAACGATGCATGAAACATCCCCCCCCCCCGATGAAGCTTGATTCGCATACTGGTCGGGAGTAATCGCTGAATGCAAATTTATAAATTAAAATTAATTAAGTAATTTATACGAATCGATCTTAGAGCTTTCATCCTTATTTCAACCGAATAAAAGTAATAAGTTAAAAAATCGTGTGAAGGTTCCACGAAGCCATGACATTCTTAAGACAAATATTTGAAATATAAGCTTGCCATGTTAAAATGGATGAATGCCAATAAAAGAATGGTACTCAGTTAAAATGTCAAATGTATTCTTGAATTACAGCATACAATTTAATTTTTTTATTATTATAGATTAACTGCGGAGTTAAAATGGAAGAAAATTAAAATGACTATTTAGCGCAGGAATCAATGACCAATCCAGTATAAAAATATGTGGAATTTCACCCAATCGAAAATGCCTATGATCATAATTTTTAGTTTTATTTTTATAATTTCATATTATCGTACTTAGTGCACTTGTTTTTATGTAAATTCATAAGACCTGAACACTGAAACATCTTCATACTTGTAGCTTCTTTGATTAAACACAATAATTGAACACAGTCATTGGGTATAAGTTATATAAGCTGCATATGAGCAGAAGGTGATAGGAAAATAATGCACAATTTCATGTGTGGAAAAGCATTGTCTCGCGTCGTGGGTGATCTATAGAACATTATACGCCTAAGAAGAAATATTTATAACTGACGGAATTAATCCAGAAATGTTTATGTGAACGAAAAACTTCAATAATTAACTAAGATTATATTTTTTGCTTTCCAATAAATATTCTTGTTTACACTTATAATAGACTACTCTTAATACCGTAAAGAATAGAACATACATAGAACATATATTTCGATGGTCGTACGCTATGGGACCTCAGAATAGGCAAGAGGAGTGTGGGCCGTCCTAGAACCCGGTGGTCAACTGTAATGGTAGAAACAGCGGGAAAACAGTGGACAGAGACAGGAGAAGGTGGAAACAGTTAGGAAAGACAATAACAAATCCAAAAAACTGTAATATATAAGGTTGTACGGTGTACTACTTCCGTTATATTAGTTTAGAGTCACTGTCTACTGTTTAGGTTATTATGTGTTTGGAGTAGTCTATAAAGAGTACTTTTCGTTATTTTAGTTGAGAGTCTGCTCAGGTTTTAATATGTTTTTTATTAGTCTCCAATGATGGAAATATGAAATTAGTAGGAAAATATTAACTCGTTAGACCTAGCTCACCTATCGAGTAACGCTCCGAGCTAAACCTGCTATTGGCGGGAGGCCTTTGCCCTTATGGGATTAATGAGGCTTATTTATTTATTTATTTATGTTAAAGCAGACAAGTTCCAAAAATTATGGTAAGACGGTTTTCATTGCGTATCCAATCTGCCATTTTTTTTGTAGTAAAGCTGATGCATTATCTCTGACCAAGAACTAGTTATTTCACAATGTCTTTATTGGCATTTGACTGATACTACAGTATTTGAGGAGTATCGTTGCCAACCGTATTATGTACAAAAAAAAAACTTTAACAGGAGAGTCAAAAATAAATTACGCATAAACTAGGTCTATGGGAGGTAACTAAAAATTAAGTCATAAAACTTGTATTTACATTCCTCAAATTGAATTGTATGACAAACTAATGAAAATCCAGCTTTATTTTCAACTCACGCGCATTGTATATGCTGTTTGCTACAGTGCACAGCTTTATTTCCGGGAGAAAAATGCGATTCAAGGTTTGTTCCGTAATAGGCCTACAGATGTTATGACACACAATGACAATATTATGAAGACCAAGCTGGTCACTACTTGTTATCTTGTTATTCAACTTGTATCTTTCCTCAGAATGCAACTGATTTTTTTCTTCTAATGCTTCTGTTTCCTTTGGGACTATTCCTCCACAATTACGCTTTCATACAGTGAAATACAGCACAAATCAACAGAATCCTTTCTACACTTAGCATTGATCAAGTCGATAGCTGTGGACAAAAGGTTTGCAGCAAACATGAAAGTGGACAAAATACGACTGCAAAAAGAAGCCGATTTTCGCATGTCATTTACACCGGGACATAGGCTAATATGTTTTGATGCTAACAGAGCTCACAGCACGAAAACTATGCGAATTTATGTAAAACTTAGCACTAAATTACTGCTGATACTGATTTTATTCATGAGATTTATAAAAGTAAGGAAGAGAAAAATAAAATAAGGGATCTTTTTCTTGATTTATCCAAGGCCTTTGGTTGTGTCCAACATAAGCCATTAATTGGTAATCTGGAGAATTATGGGGTTAGAGGAATAGCAAAAGATATCATTGCGTTGTACCTTACAAATAGAGTACAGCATACTGAGATACTCCATAAACATAATAATGGACTAAAATTTGTAAAATCAAGTATAGGGGAGATGAAATGGGGAGTACCACAAGTGTCTGTATTGGGACCCTTTCTATTCTCGGTATATATATAAATGATGATGCGAATCCAAAAGGAAGTAAAATTATTACATATGCTGATGCCAGTGTAGCAATCTGTTGGAAAAAACTTATGCACAATTAATTAATAGTACCACTAACTGCTAACTAGGCCTATCTGTTTTCATATTTTCATTCCATTAATTTAGTTTCTGTTGCTAGTAAAACAGGCTGTATTAAATTTGAATAAAAAAACGAGCTAATGAAGAATTATTAAAATTAAAATTCGATAAATGTGAAATGATAGGAAATAGTGCACATTTATTTCTAGGGAAATGGGTGGATAAGTTATTGACATGGAAATATGTTTACTCTGTCTGTAAAAAGACTGCTAGAGGTATATATGCAATTTATAATCTAATCAAATACGTAGATCAAGACATTTTAAGAATTTCGTACAATGGGCTCATATTTCCACACCTAGGGTATGGTATTGGACTTTGGGGCTCATGTGGTTCTATAAATTATTTTAATATTACAAAATATATGTCTGAGAATAATTTATAAAAGGATCAGAACGGAAAGTTGTCGAGATGTTTTTAGGAATAAAAAATATTTTACCATATATTCATTGTATATGTATTAAGTTTCATTTTTTTTATGAAATCATATTTGAAACAATTTAAAATAAATGACGTGGTATGCCTACATAAATATAAAACAAGGTACAGAGAATGCTTATTTCTGAAAACTAAAACATCAAGTCTATTAAAAAGATCCAAATGTCATTGGAATAAGCTTCTGTAATAAGCTTCCTAAAGAATTAAAACTTTATAGTGGGAATGTATTAAAAAAAGACTAAGAACACTTGATAGAAAAGGCTCTATAGGCCTACAGTATAAATGAATGTACTATAGTAGGACTATATTGCTAATAGTTGTTCAAATGTGACTTGGTCTACATCATATGTACATGATTTATGGACTCAAAATTCAATTCAATTCAATTCGATTTCGTCCATGGGTGGACATAATGCGGTTTGCAACGATACTCTTCATTTCACCATACAGCAAGGAAATACGATCGAACCTGGGTTTTGGAATCTACAATACAACTCTCTGCTTGAGCTAGAATATACAAAAAACGCATATGTTGTTGCATTCGCCGACGATTTCCTACTCATCACAAAAGGAAAAAGCACACTGGAAGCAGAAAACTACGCAAATGTAGAACTGAAAAAAATTGAAAATTGGGCGAAGAACATCAAATTAGATTTAATGAACAAAAAACAAAAGCCTTACTAATAACCAGGAAAATACGGAATAATCAGCAACAGATAAACATCTACCTTAATAACAAACAAGTAGAACAAGTGGAAAAAATTAAGTATTTAGGTATAATCATCGACCATAACTTCAACTTCAATGAACACATCCAGTATATAACAGAGAGAGCAACAAAATTAATAAACGCGCTATCTAAAGCTGCAAAACTAGACTGGGGACTCAAACACCAAGCGATGAAGACTATTTATAAAGGAGCAATATTACCGTTGCTATCTTACGCAGCCCCGGTATGGATAGAAGCTATCAATAGGAAATATAATAGAATAAAATTCGTAAGAGTGCAAAGGCTAATAAACATTAAAATTGCCAAGGCTTTCCGTACTACATCAAGTGAAGCCCTATGTCTCATTACAGGTCTGACTCCCATCAACCTGAAGCTACAGGAGATAGCTAAAGAATATGAAAAGCTACATCAATCTCCAAACTTGAATATAGACACACCACTAGAGTACAAGAAATGGCCCCATCCAGCAGACATTCCAAAAATCCAAGAGGCAAGCCCAAACAAGATCTATACAGTAGAAGCATACACGGACGGAAGTAAAACTGAACAAGGTGTTGGAGCCGGAGTAGCAATATACACGAACAATGACATTCAATATAAACTGCAATTCAAACTAGACAAGAAATGTTCAAATAATCAGGCAGAACAGCTGGCGATCTCGAAGGCACTGGAAAAAATTAAAGACATGGAATTACAAGAAGGTATTCAAAGAAATCTAGCACTCTACACAGACAGTAAAGTCACCTTGGACTCACTCCATAACTCCAAAAACCACAACAGATTAATAGAAAAAATAAGGCAGCAAATAATTACACTAGAAAGGCAAAACTGGAATATAGAAATTGCATGGGTTAAAGCCCACGTAGGAATAAGAGGAAATGAAACTGCAGATCGACTTGCGAAAAAGGCTACAACAAACAACGAGGCAGAGAAGTACAATAAAATACCTCAGGGCATTACGGAAAACAATAAGAGAGAAAACTTTGGAACTATGGGAATGTGAATGGCAAAATACAACTAAAGGAGCAGAGACAAAACAATATTTCCCTACCGTAGCCCAGAGACTTAAACAAAGATTCCCCATAACAGCCAACATCACAGCAATGCTAACAGGACATGGAAGACTGAAAACATATTATCACCGGTTCCACTTGACGGATGATCCAACCTGTCCCTGTAACGAAGAAAGTCAAACTACTGACCACTTACTGTACAGATGCAGCCAATTAAGCCAACAAAGAGAAAAATTAAGGATGGACATCACAAAAAAGGAGGAGCATGGCCAGCCAGCAAAAAAGAATTAATATCAAGATTTACAAAAGAATATTGTACATTTGTAAATGCTATTGACTTACAAAGTATATAAGTACCCGAGTAAAAGCAATAATAATAAAAGAAAAGAAAAAAAAAAAAGGAAAAAAAAATATCTATATAGCTTACAGTATAGGAAAAAAAAGCATAAAAAGTCATAAACATGCATAATATATATAAACATAATTTAAATAATAGGCAATGTAAGACAATAGCATAAGTTAAAAGTAAACCAAAGCATGTAGTATTACCCAAAGTGATGGAACATGTGGCACAATAAAATTAAAAAAAAAAAAAAAAAAATGGGTAATCATTTGAGAGGGCGAAGACTATGATACCTCGAATTTGGTGAAATCGAGAGAAAGGGTTTGATGATTTCAGATACAAATAATCACATGCCCGAAAATTTGAAACTTCGACTGAAGGTAAATATGTTAGCACAGACAGACGGAAAACGCAAGTGAAAGACGCCTCCCACAAAGCACAAATATTAAAATGGAGATGGGCAGGACTTGATCACAACCGATGGGCACACACAACAACTCTATAGGACCCAAGAAACGGAACACGAAGACCAGGGAGACCAGCAAGATGCCAAGCCGGAATTCTGTGGACGATAACAGCAAAGGGCAGGAAGGCCTGGAAGAAACACGAGAAAAACATTCTAAGTGAAAGTGTAAGGGTGTGAGAGTGAAAAGTGCGAATAAAAACCAAACGGACAAGCAAGCTAACATAAGAAAGACAAAAGACATTAATCCCGCTCAGATGCGGGATCTTTTCTCCTAGACCTATCCTCCAAAAGGAGAGGCCATTGCCCGCAAGGGATTCAAAGACTGTTTTTATTTTATTTTATTTATTATTACTGTAGCAAACGATTTGTTCAATTTTGGGGGTTTAATGCAGACTGACCTTCTTCCCGAAGGTCAATATTAAAGTACAAGCAAATATAAAAAATCCCGTGGCGCTACATCCCAAAAGGGACTTGACCTACCACCGGACCACTGCCTCATCTACTATAGGAATGAGGGCATGTGGTGGTCAGAGGACACTAAAGAACTAGAGGGCATGTGGTCAGCATGCTGACACCCACGGCTGTTAATAATTGTTTACAAGCAACTATGGAAGCACATTTTTTATATATGAAATGTATCGCAAACCACTAACTTTCTTTAGTGCTTTAGAGAGCTGCAGAAATATAAATTCTGGAGACTGTTCACTTTGTAAAATGAGATTGTTTCTCTCCTAAGATAGTCCTTTTATCACGCCAAAATTAATTATATGCTAAAAGAAACATTCAAGCAAGCTAAAACAGAGAACAATTATTTCAATAGGTACTTATTTATATTGCGATATAATTTAAAAATGGATTGTCGTAATATTATGATCAAATGGTATATGGGCCGTTATTTTTTATGTCTTGAATTGTTTTTGAATTGTTGGCTTTGGCCTCTGGTATATTTGGTACCGGTATATGACCACCCATTTTTACTTCAGCTAAAGTGAAACCATATTCCTCATTTGCTCTTAATATTGTTATATGCATATGTTTTAATTTCTAAATTAAACTCTAATAACGCACTTTACTTCTAATCTTCTTTATCTAACAGATTAATACAATTTTTTTTACTTAGTTCATTTGCATAATTATCAGAGTAAGTGTAATACCTTCGAACAAATATTAATCCTCATGAAAGAAATGAAACATAATTTGAAACCCAATACAAGGATGTACATTTCTGATCCGTATAACCCGCAAAGCTAAAATGACATTTTTTCCGATGGCGTAAGTGGTTTTATTTTAGTTTTACAGAACTTCTCCTACATAAGAAACTCGGTATAACGGCAGCAAGAAATTTCACCATAAAAATGGAAATAACATTTCTTTGCGGTTGCCCCACTTGACTTGGATTACATTATTCATACGAGCGAAACTTTCTGCAATATCCACGTCTACTAACCGTTTTATGGGGCATATGGTGGTAGGTTATGAATTATGTGGTTTATTACTTCCAAGTTTGTACGCGCATGTAAGAGCACAAGGATGAACTTTCATAAACATGCATCATATTTCTTACTTTAACTTTTAACGTCAAGACTTGAACATACCGGAAAGAAAAGTAGTAGAAGTAACAATAATAATAAAAACGAAATGGCATCAATTAAAAAATAACTGTCATAAAAGCATACAAACTATTAATGTATTGGTATTATAAAATGAAAAGTGAAATACAATAAAATAAGTACAAAAAACTACACTAGCAGTTAAAACTAGACTGGGTATCATTATGTGCATCCATGGATGAGTTATGTTGAATCATTTATGCAAAAATGAATGTTGATTACAGCGAACTCAAACTCCTCTACATTCTTAATACACAATATAGAAACTTCGTGTTTATTTGCCTGACAACGAGTGATGTTTAAAAATTGCATTGCATGCTTCATTCATTGTGTAGAACGGAGTTCATGTAAATCACTTATCGTGTCGTGGAATGAGTGACATGGGCTGATCAACGTACAAGTGATCATTATTTAACATGATTTTGGATTATGATAAACAGGGCCCGGATTCTAATGACATGTCATCTTTTTATTGATGCTCCCTAGACATTGCCTACTTGTAGATAAATCCTAATCATGGCCTCTAGATTATAGAAATGCATTCTTATTAGGTCATTTTTTGTCATTTTATGCAATTTTATATTTTTAGGGCATTTATTTCACTTTTAGGTCATTATTTCGTCATTTTCGTGTAATTTGCTTCCTTATTTTGTCATTTTTAAACATTTACTTTAAACATATGACTAGGTTACCATAAAGCAACATTGTTGTAGAATCTACTTTAAAAACAATTTTCTTATTTTTCTTCTCAAAAATTCCATTCAAGAACAAACCTTTTAGACTTACGATATCCTTTCTACATTTACAGTTTTTAGAATTATGTACAAATTAGTCTATACCTTTGTGTGCTCAATAATAATTTTTATAAATAAAATATGAGTTTTTAGGTCATTTTTTGTAATTATTAAGTAATTTTTCTTTAAAATTTAGGGTCATTTTATAGGTCATTTTTTAAACAATTTTAGGTCATCAGAATCCGGGCCCTGATGATAAATTTCATGTAGAAGTCATCAATCCCTTCAAGCAGGGACTACGAGTTTAATAATATTAAAGGAAAATGAAAATACAAGAATTATTGTAAGTTAATACTAGAACCTAACCTGTCAAGAAAAGGTTCCATGAAAATAAAGAAAAATGTAAACTCCTCACATTCTACGTTTGACAGGTCTTATATCGTATAATGCAAATTCTGTGTTCTGAAGAGCATAATCAGTATAAAAAATACTGGCACTTTAAATGTTCAAAAATGTCTAGGGTGAAAACATCAAATTAAGGTAAAACTTTTTTAGCTTGTGAGTCAGGGTAGCTAAGTGTTTTCCTTTAAGTTTTGTTAACTTTCATAAAACAGGGAATATTGTTCCTTTGTTATTTCATAATACTGGTACTCGATATAGATACAAACGCTTAGCTTGTTTTGTTGTGAATGTATAACTTTTTCATGATCTTATCTTAATATTATGTGAATTTGAAAAATGTGCTTTTTTGTTCTATCATTAAGTAATACGCTTATCACATGTGACGTAACAATACCTTAATAGCATACTTCACGTACTACTGTTCATGAAAGTATTGGTTTCGTTTTTGTTAATTCAACTATCGATTTCAAACTACGCATACCCGATATCGATTAATATCGTTCGCGGAACAATCTCTAAGTCCTGAAAACAGCTATTCAAACTGATTTAAAATAAAATAAAATTTGTTCTTATTAATTTTAATATTATTATAAATTGAGTTCATTTCGTGAGTTTTAATGGGCAATGCTTTGGGATTAAAATATCCAAGCGAAGCCCTGCTTCCTGTCACCTGCCATCTATCACAAAACACGAGAACAACTACACCCTATCAGCCAAATTGTCACCGAAACATATAGTGTCGTTTTATCAATTACAAGGTATTCTAAAAAATCAAAACTTAGAAATTTCGTTATGTTCGAAAAAACAGTCGTATTGGTTTTGCCTATAAAGGTAACTGAAACACTTTCGTTCCATAAATATACTTTCGTCTTAATAAATACATTATATGGTCGCTGCATAATATACTATTACCGATTAGAAACTGTTTTAATAATTTTCAATATACTCTTCATTCAGGGATTTTTTCAGGAAGGTACATTAGAGTTTTAGTTATGACTGAGTCGGTACAGTTTTTAAAAAGTTTGAGAACCATTTCTCTATCCATAAAAGCAAGACAGCCGTGAAAACTATACATATAAAGGACTTCAAGAATTCGGAAGGCTGTGATTTGCGTGTCTGTGCCTCCTAGAATAGCATAGAGAGTAATCCACTAGCCTTGTGTCTGCTTATCAGCTGATCCAGTATCGATCCACACGCGAAGCTCCCTAAGCCCCCTCTCAAGTCTGGACCGACCCAAAACAAAGACAATTCATCTTTTTCAAGGCGCATTATTGTTCATGTGTCCTATTTCTTATGATCTTGATAAGCTCCTGAATTTTGTCAAGTGTTACTTATTATGTAAATTTACTCCAGCATCGGAAATAACATCATGGCTATGTTATTAGTATAGGTAGGAATATTAGATGCAAAATTTTGATAAAAGTAGATGCTTTATTTTGATAAAAATGATGCTAAAAAGGTAATAATTTTAAATGTAAATATTTAAACTAACATTATCAGTATCAATTTAAGGACGCAAAATTCACTCATGTTATCATGCAATAAAAGGTCGGCCCAGAACGAATCCCAGAACATATAATTAAACTCACATGTCCAGAAACTGTTAAAACAGATACCACATTTTATAACTCAATGTCATTTTCAATGAGGCTAAATCTCCTGTCACTACTTATATGCGGCCGTGCCAGGGAAATCCACCCGTCCTTCTTGTAATAAGTTACATTCTCTGATCACAACACACATACGACAGCATTGAGAACCGTAGTATTTTGAAAAGAGGTCTGTACTTTTAGAAAACCATCCGTAAGCTCAATGGAAATTTAAAATGTTTCCTACAGTAGTGTTTTCATGAAAAAATCATTAAATACGGGCAACAGAAATCTTTGCAATGCTGTAGTAATGTAGTTGAACATTTTGTTAGTGTGTGACAGACTTTGAACGTGGAATTACAGTATTGTGAAACCGACGTATAAAATGTGGAAAAGTTCCTTATCTTTGGAGATCAATAGCCTTAAGTTATACTTTTTGAGCAATAAAGTTTCAAAGATCATAAAGAGTATGAGCTAGAGGTGTAATTTTTCCTAGATTGCTCAGAATCTTACGCTGAAGTTGAAACCATTTAAATCAGAAATTTTATTTTTCCAATTTATGGTCAGGTTTCCGAGGCAGGGTGACATAAGTAGAAAAAAGTTCAATCTCAATGGACACAAGTGGTGAATATTTTATTAGCCGTCGATAATTTAAATTCGTGTTTCCCTCTACATCAGGGTTTTGACTAAGAAGATTTAAAATGGTGTGGACAAGTGAAAAGGATGACAGATGACAGATTCCCCAGGATGATACTAAGGGTAAAAGGTAATAGGTAAAACCTAGGGGAAAATGGCTTAATGGTGTACAGAGGAGCATGACTAAAAGAGCTTTGTAACGTTTACAGTTTATATAATAAAATCAGGTAAACTAATGTAAAAAAGTGCCAGTATGTTTTTGTTTAATCAGTTATGACTGCAATTATGATATGCAGAATATGTTTTTTTTTAAATTGATTTCCAAGTTAACCTCCAGATTTCTTCATTAAGCAGGGCTTACGGAAGAACAAAGGTCTAGTTTTTTTAAATCAGATTAAAATCTTCCAGCATCAGCTGAACTGTACACATTTGTGATATCTTGACAATCGCACACTCACATAAAAATATAAAAAAAGTGAAATTGGCCGGTTTCGGGATTTGAACCATGGAACTCCAGAATGTGAGGCCAAGACGTTACCATCTCGGCCACCTGGGTCAGTTTAACGGTCTAGTTGGATAAGCGCATGAAAAACAATAGTGTTTTTGGTCATAGATAACTGTATTTCAATTTCCAAAGCCTTATAAGATCACAGTAAAACAATAGGCTAAGTTGCCAATTTAACTGATTTGCTTTTTTTTTTTATAAATTCTTTCGAATACCTATATTACCATAAAATAGGCACTAAATTGAGCATTACTCCGAAACGGGTCAACCGATTTTATCCAATATCAATATACGTCTTCCCATGAACATTATAAATGTGTAAACCAAGTTTCATAAAAATCCGGTAAAGCGTATTTGAGTTTCCGCTTCTTTAAAATATACACTAAATTGGGTTTTACTCCGGTACCGGTCTACCGATTTGGTCTAATATCAGTAGACGTCTTCCAATGTACATTATAAATGGGTATACAAAGTTTCAGGAAAATCCAATGAAGCATATTTGAGTTATCGCGACTTCTCCATATATTAACATAAAAGCCACTAAATTGGGCATTATTCCGGTACTGGAAAACCGATTTGGTTGAATATCAATAGACGTCTTCCCATGGACATTATACATGCGTATACGAAGTTTCATAAATATCCGATAAAGCGTATTTGAGTTATTGCGCCTTTAAAATAGACACTAAATTGGGTTTTACTCAGGTACCGGTCAACAGATTAGGTTCAAATTCAATAGGGTACTTCTCATGGACGTCATAAATGCGTTTACCAAGTTTCATGGAAATCCGATACAGCGTATTTGAGTTATGGCGCCTTTCTAATTAGAAAGGCGCCATAATCTATTAAAATAGGCACTAAATTGGGCATTACTCCGGTACCGGTGAACCGATTTGGTTCAATATCAATAGGGTTCTTCCCATGGACATTATAAATGTGTTATCCAAGTTTCATGAAAATCTGAAAAAAGCGTATTTGAGTTATGGTGCGTACAGACGCACGGACAGACATTTTTTCGTCCCCCACACAATCTCATACAGTACCATACTGGCACTTAATAATTTAAAAGAATAAAAAAAATTGTCGAGACTAAAAATTATTTCTCACACAAATCATAAACCCCTTCCGGACTGCACAGAAAACAGTTATTACAATGATTAAGCACATAGTACGAGTGTATTTCTTGTACTGTATTCTGCAATTTTACATGAAATTTATGTTTCTTCCAATTTAGTTTAACTTACGTAGTTTTATTACGAATTTAAGATAAACTAATGTATCCCATAGGAAACATTATTAATTTGAGGGTTAAATAGAATACCCACCCAAATACAGCTTGAAGCTATGTTGTGTTAATATACTAGTATGAACCAAGGCGAAGGTACCAGACTTCTAATGTGCAAAGTGTGTGTCCGTTACCGGGGAAAGGATTTGCCTTCGGCGAGAAGAATTTTAATTTTCGTCAGTAGTGTCTCAAATCCTTGAATTCTGTTAGTGTACGACCCGACTGAAAACCATGAGAAGCTGCTGCTAATTGTTATAATAGATCTGCACGTTCATTTTTCAATGTTCCGATGTGTCTTCATAACCAACACATATATGATTTTCATTTCCTAAGATAAACTTTCGTACAGAAGCAGTTCAAAAACTCTATCTTCTAGTCTCCTGTCCGGAAATCTAAAAATAAACATTTATAAGACAATTATCCTGCCGGTTGTATTACATGGATGTGAGACATGGTCGCTTACTCTTCGGGAAGGACATAATTTGAGAGTATTCGAAAACAGGGTGCTTAGGAAAATATTTGGGCCTAAGAGAGATGAAAATGGGGACTGGAGAAAACTGCATAACGACGAGCCTCATAACCTGTACTCGTCACCGGATATAGTAAGGGCAATTAAATCACGGAGGATGAAATGGGTTGGACATGCTGCGCGCACGGGGGAGGAAAGACATCTCAAAAATATTGACTGGGATACCCGAAGGGAAAAGACCATTTGGAAGGCCTAGACGTAGGTGGGAGGACAAGATTAGGATAGATTTAAGAGAAGTAGGATTTGAGAGGGATGGGTGGATGGAGTTGGCACAGAATTGGGTTCAATGGCGGGGCTCAGGTAAGCGCGGAAATGAACCTTCTGGTTCAATAAAATAGATAATATACCTTTAGCTTGCTTAGGAATTGTCTATTGCCATTGAATAAGTAAGTATGATGAACTTTCTGATTTCAACAGAGATTGAGTACATTGTCGATCAAGTGGAGAGTAGCTTGCGAATCGCTAGGAATTGTCACAGTATGATAAAACTATATGCACCATTTAACGGCTTCTCTTATATAGCCAATGACTGCTTGAAATACACTACATCGTAAATCTAAGACGGAGGCTTATATTTCAATAGACCTGTAATAATGAAAAACTTTCTGGTTAATAAGCAATACTTATAATTAAATTCATTTTGAATCCACGATGAAAATATTACCTCTCCGTTTTGAAATCTCCTGAAAGATTTCCCTTGTAACATCGAATCATACTTTAAAGTCATCTATCCCGTTATTCAGCTGCACCTCAGAATAAAGTCATGTGACAAGTTTAAATTAAATGTAGATTGTATTCTAGGTTAAGGAGCGTCCTTGGATGTGATAGGTATAAATGTACGAAATAAGATTTTACCCCCTCCCTTTCAGAGGTTCCCTAACTTTAAGAATAGCTACAGGACCTTGAAGGTAAAGTACGTTGATGTAAGTGTTCATGTTTATCAAGCCTAGTTATCGCAACCCCACTGTGAGGTTCATTATCTCCCCACCCCAGCCTTCATTAGCAGAGCTTACATGCTCGGCGAACTCATTTCTTCTTTACCTATGGCTCATAAACGCTTGTTTTGGTATAAATTTAAACTCTTGAAAATTATGAATACAGGCAAATAAAAGTTCTAATATGCGAATGTTGTACTATAAAAATTAGTATGTCTCGGTTAGGAGGGTCACTTTGAATAAGATTTTAACCGAACTTTTTTCTTTTTTTGTGCTAAGCAATTAAGCCTAAACCTCCGGTCAGACCAAATTTTGGGAACCATATGTGATGTGTGTATACCTATTGTGCCCTTATATACATCCGTAGGGGATGTTGATGGTGTGACGTGTTTGGGCTGTGTACTTGTGTCTTTGTACTTTGGCGCAGGACAGACCTAAGTGCGGATAGGTCTTATGTGCAATATTTCCCCGAGTGAACTTGGAATACCGAAGAAGTTGGATTAATAAAGATGTCTTTAAATGAAACTCACAGTAAAGTACCCGTAGGAAAACATTGTCTACTTCGCTGAGATCGGTCTGAAGCATTGTGACGCATTATCGGAATTATTACTATGCAATTTCGCTCTGGTATAGGCCTATGCCAGTAGAAAAGTTAATGCCACTAATTTATGTCTCAAAATGAGTGGCACTTACAAGATTCTATTAACGCCAATGTAATAGGGGATATAATCTGTTCCATTTCAGTTGAAACAAGAGAAAACTCGCGCAGGATAGGGAGGGAGGATTTACTTTCCCACCTGCTGTCGTTGTCACGCCTCAGGCCTCTTCACAAATAGAAGCACATAGAGAGCATGTGTTTAGAAAATCAATATTCCCTCTCCCAACACTGAAGCATTTTTTTTGCACTGCGCATCCAAAGTCGTGTTTCAAGAACGATGGAACGTCTTCTAGAATTAATTCCATTGCAGGAACTTTATTAAATGCTTGCAAATTTCAATGTAAACTTAAGACAATATTAAATAAATAGGAATGGTGCTTGAACGAAATATAGCAAGTTATAACAGTGTTGTTATAGCCAATAATTCGCATTAAAAAGTAGAAACTTTCAAACAGCAATGAGTAAAAAGTAATAATAAGTAATAATAATGCTCTCGACCTTTTGTATTATTCAGTTCAAATTATTTTGTTTCTCGACTGCTTTCAAAGAATCTGAAAATTAAAATGTAAGTGAATAATTTTGCCCCTGATACAACCGGGAAACCCAATGAATTATGAATCCGCTGCGCGGGGTTTTCTTCACTGGACATGTGAACATGTGTTTCCCGCCACCGCTGCAATCAAGGTCAGGCTAACGACGCTGACTTTGATTTAATCTGCTCTGCAGTATTGCGTTGACTGTGATGTGGTGTGGTTAAGTGTAGGTCGGTAAACTGCAGTTGTTACGAGTTATTTATAATCGTGTCCTGTATTTAGTCAAAAGTATGGATCAGTATATGATTACTATTGCACAGCGTGTATGTATGTGTGATTCGTATGTGTTAACACAGTCAGTTGAAGAGCAAATACGATTTGCTTCTGGATTGCCGGGTATAAAGATGCCAAGGTGCCACCCACCTGCTTCTATATATAATAGAAATTTGAAAAAAGAACATACGAATGACGCCTTAACAACCTTTTATAAACATGTAGTCTACTGTTATCATAGTCAACATTTTTCCAGATTGAAAAGCGTGAAAAGCTACCACTGAAGAAGTTCCCCGCAGCCTGGGAACGAAAAATTTTGAAATAAATACTGATTAACACTGCCTACATTCCGAAGAAAGGTGTCGTCTTCTTATATAGGCCTAATAATTATAGGCTTTATTCAGATTTATTTGAGACCTACCGGTGTAAATAGCATATTTCTTGATGTTCTATTTTTGTATAGATCTAAGTGAGCATTCTCACCGAAGTACCGTAGCAAGCGAGTCGCAATAGTTGGATGCAGGTTGTGCGCTACTTATTTTAAATCCCAAATAAACAAGTCTTCATACCAAAGTAGCGTGGCAATAATGAATCTCGCAGAGTGCGACTTTCATTTCTTCAGATAGATCTGGACTTATTTCATGCGACGCTACTCGGGAATACGCATGCGTACAGTTGCCTTTTCAGCTGTTTTCTAATTGTTAACAAAATTCCACACATATTCGCTTGCATACCGGTAGATTATGGCAAAGATGTCATGAAAACTGCTGGAAAGAGAGCTACAATTTGTACATGCGTAGGCTATACGATATGGCAATCGAAACTAGTAGGAAAAAAGCGTGGATTAAAATTGCTGAAAATATATCCTCTTTAGGTAAACGACATTGTTTTAAATGGGTTTCTCAAATAGTTCAAATGAAAATATATAATTTACGTTAAACTGCAGATCGCATTAGCTAATTCGGTATAAATGCAAAACTGTGAACCATGCGACTCGATGTGCAGCCTGCATCCAGATAGTGCGATTCGCATGCTATGCTACTTCGGTGTGAATGATCACTAAGGGTTATACATAACAGAACACCAATATTATTAAGCCTTTCACTCTTACTAATATCGTATGTGATGCGCTTTATACAGGGTGTTAATGAATAACATAGAAATATTTTACATGTATGTAGAGGGGACATAAACAAGCAACTATTGTTGGGAGATTTTTGCTCTGTGGCGTAAAATGTGTATGCTACAGGACATTAAAGACATTATAATTTAGTGATCACAAGTCAATAATTACGCGAAATAGGATTAAATTTTTTATTAAATTGACTTCATGCCTTTCTAGTGATTGATAAAAACCTGATTCTTAATCATTCATCCACAGCTATATCATAATTTAGAGTTTTCATAATCTGCAAAATTTTCTGCAAAATTTACAGGCTAATCACATGACTGGCCACCAATGCATTAGTATTTTTTTATTCATAACTAGCTTAAAAGACCCGGCGTCGCCCGGGTTTTTTTAATTTGTAATTGGAAATGAACTTATGAAGGACTTTCGATTTTTAAATTCTAGGTCCTTATACAGATATTTATAATCTGAAATAGGAAGAACGACTTATTACACTCAAACTATTCCCTCAGAAAACGCTTGATATAGTTCTTTATGGCTCATAGAGCATGTAGAATTCTGCATCATATCGCTTGTACACAGCAAGCCTGGTAGGGGTTCATATAAGAAAAAACAGAAATTCCTGTAACATAAAATTGTAATATCGAAGCGGAAAATTTTATTTCTCACTCTCATGTTATCATAAAACTGTTTTAGGGATGAAATTAAACAGAAAGCAATATCACTTTCATACTTACCATAAAGCCGTTTTGGGGATGAAATTAAACAGAAAGCATTATCACTTTCATACTTTTCTCTCCAAAAACCTGCGATATAATATAATAATATACACATTACCATACCTCGTTTTGTTTTCTCTATGTCCAGGGTAGAGAAAGTTATGTGATTCCATTATTTTAGTGGATTTCATTCTGTAATATTTAGTTATAACATGAATTATTTTGATAACTTCTCTTATTTGTCAAAAGTGCATTTCATTTGTTTCTACCAAGCCCACCTGATACCATTTGGCAACAATATATTCTGTGATTTGGAATTGATAATTCTATGTAAAAAGGGATTAAGTATTTTCAAAAACATTTAATTTTTGGCATTTAGAATCAGAATTTTTCAAAATCCTTTCTTAGTGAGCACCTCCATTATGAAACGAAGGTACTGTCAAAATTCCAAGTATCTACCTGTTATAGTTTAGGCTGTAGGCTACGTTGATTCCTGTCATTCAGTCAATCAGTCAGTCAGTCATTCATTCAGTCAGTCAGGACAAAGCCTTTTATATATATAGAGATTACTGACTACAGTGTTAACGACGAAGTTCCTTTGTTTTGCATTTTTGTCTAATGTTAGAAGTCAGTGGCGGCCATGCCCTGGGAGATTTTATGCTGTAACACAAAAAATTGAATCCATAGAGCAAAAATCTCTTAATAAAAGTTGCTTGTCGATGTCCCCACTATACACAGGTAAAATATTTCGGTGTTATTCATTAACACTCTGTGTAATATGGCTTCGCGAATCTCTCAATTAGTTCTGACACCATCGAATCTGTGCGCCAGGATTCACGCTTGCATCCTCACAAAAAACCGTGGTCAGTGGCATAGAAAAGATTTACATCTGTAAAAAAGATCTGTATGGGTAAATCTGGTCTGTGTTTGCTGCATAGTTTATGTTGTGTAAGCGAGTGGCTGGTCAGCGCGAACAGATGACCATAACTCAATTACATGCCGTGACCACCGCCTGCACAGTAGTCAGGGATGGGTAATTGAAACTGCCAGAATTAATCGTGATTAAATTATTACCTTGAGCATAGAAAGCAACGGAAACAAATATAGTTCCTCTGTTGCCTTTGTAGCTATAGGAACATAATTATAAATTCCATGCATTATAATATGATAGGTCCAGTGATAAAGAGATTACATTGTGCTTTTGATGTTAATTTTCAAACTTCCACTTGAGAAAACATACTGATAAAATATGGCGATAGGTTCTATGTTTGGTGGAAGGTTGTCTACACAGATATCTCACAGTTTTCGTTCATATTTACAGTCCTCTGTACACTGTTGTGATTTTAGGACCTATTTCATTAATCATATAACATAGATAAATACATATTCTTTATATGGGCCGATATATTATACAGTACATACATTATATATATTATACAGTATATACATTATATACATATTATACGGTATGTATACATTATAACGGAAATTCATATTACAAACTTCTAGGGCTAGTAGAGGGGACTAAGTAGACAATATTTCGAATAGGAACCCATGTCCGGAAATATATATTGAAAAAAATTATGATAAACATCCTGGATTGGCCCTGCACAAGATTTATTTTCAGAAAAGGACATAACATTCTTCTATAGTAATAGTAGAATTGAGTAACCTCATAACGATGTCTAATTTTTCTCTTAAACGTTTATCAGATCGTTGAGGATTTTTACTTTGAGAAAGGCTTGTTGCTATATCATTAGCAGATTGTAGGACAAACTTCTAATTTTAAAATTTAAAAGTTATATTCTTAACTTTGGAATAACATTTGGTAAGTTATATTCTTAACATTGGAATAACATTTGGTACTCAGGACCGATTGTATAAACATCACTGACTGGAGATCAATTATGATCTAAGTTCAGAAAATGATCTGAGTTCAGATATGTGATATTTTTCCCCCTTTCTACTATTCAATCTCTTTTCTCCTTTACCCTTCCTACCTATTCCTACAATAAAAACTTGAACCCAAGGAGAATCAAACACGGGACCGCTAGCATAACAGCCACTCGTTTTACCACTACGCCATCAAGTGAACATTGAGGTGATAAGCGAGAATTCCTGTGTTTAAGATTAGGGAGCTGCATGAAATGGCGAAGATTGATAATTTCGTATTAGTTGCAATTGTGGTGCAAGGGTTATTTTCGTATTATAGTAAATAGTGCAACATAATAATAATGTACAGTCGTATTGTATAACACTGATCTAAGATCAACTAATCCTACTTTGATCCTACTTCATACATGAGCGCTTGGCAACATCGCAGAAACAGATGAGTTTCGCGAGACGAGAGCATTGTTATTCTGTTTTCTTCCGTATTTAGCACGGGGGTGAAAGTAACAATGAGTGGAGTGAATAAAAGTCAGTAAACGCTTTTACTGCAAAATTTTAAGTAAATACTAGCATTTTAGTGAATAAAATATTTCAGTACATACTGTTGCTTGTTAGTAATCAGTACATACTAGATGAAGTAGTACCTACTGCAAAATATGTGAATAATAACAAGTATTTACTTATCAGTACCAGTAAATACTGTGAAATTTTCAAGTGTGGTACAGACCTTGCTTAAGATGGCAATGGCTTATCTGAAATGCTTGTTTTTACAAGAATTATGAAGCAAAAAGTGTACAGAGAGCAAATGGAGGCTCAAGAAGATGATTATCACAATTTATTTAGATTCAGAAACGAAAATATGAGGTGGCATATTTCACATTTTGTGGATGAAACAGGCAGAAGTTATAAATTTTTCATTTTTAAGTGATCCAGGCTATCAGAGTCGGAATTCATTATATGATTAAAAAAAAATTTCTGTTTATTATTACCCATCGCCGTCTCGAATTTCCTTTTGTTTTTATTTAAGCAGCATTGCCGATCTTATGTAGCATTGAGGTTATGTAGTATTGAGGTTAGCCTTTATTTTATTTTGTTTATTTATTTTAAACTAGCAGGTGTCTGTGACTTTGTACATATTTATTAATATACGTAATCGCTAGATTTTTTAATAATAGGCCTACACTTAATAGAAGAACAATTAAAACTTCATTTATTAAAACTTACACCGTTTTTAAATAAGTTGCATTAATTATCTAATTTTATGATGTAATTGTATTGTCAGACATAGTAAATAAATAATTAAAACTACTAAATGAATCATGTGCTGCCATGTGGGCGTACAGATTGAAAGTGAAATGATTAAAACGAGCCATAGAATTATGAACCTGGAACCACTTACATGCAAATCATTCATAAACAATTAAAAGATTAATAATTTTAAACACATCCAGCTTTGGGGTGTATTCTATGATTAGAGTACACCGTAGGGAAAGAAATGATTTCAGATTAGAGTTCCAGGCTCAACCCCCTCCCCTGCACAGTGAGTTTCATCCAAATCATGCATTGTTTCCCATTCAGACCTACATTCATGATCTCTCTTCCATCCACCTATGTTAAAAGTTTCAGATCTCTTCATGCTGTAATGTTATAAACAAATAAATCAAGTAGAGCAGGCTAACAAAATCAAAGCAATCGACATCTCCACGCATTATGTTGAAAAAAATTTATTTCCGCAATGCTCTTCTTCCCCAGTTGGTATGGCAAAAGAGGAAGAATATCTATTAATTTTACAATTGAAAAGTAGCCTTTTACTAAAATCTGATGCTGCAATAGTGGAAAAAAAATTGTTTTTTGACAGTTTTTTCTTGGGGGGGGGGGAGCTTACAATTTGCGAACAAAAGCAAAATATTGAAAATCCGGCTTTATGGTGAATTCAGACATCCTAGTCCATCTATGTTAAAAATTTAAGATAGCTGCATTCCCTAGATTTGGCTGGGTATCGCACTCAGACAAGCAGACAGACAGAAAGACAAATACTTCCTCTTATTATATAGATATCATGGCTCCACTACATGTAGTTTGCATAGCTAAGCAGGTAGTAACTACTATTGTTCATCCAGTATTAACTTATAAGTACTAGTACAAGGTTATTCACTCAAAATTAAGTAAAAGCTGGTACTTGTAAGTAACTACTGAAAGTAATTACTACTACTAGTACTTATTACTAGTAGTAACTACTCAATTTTTATTCACTCCACCCATTGAAAGAATAGCAACAGCTCATAAGTTCACTGCCCGACCGGTTGGTGCACTGTGATCGCTGTTGCCATGGCGGCAGGTTTGTTTCGAAACATGTGACAGCAATATACGAAAAGGCGTAATATCTGTTTTTTTCTCTGCAGCGATCTGTATGCATTAGTGTTTGGAAAAGGACGAGATTTAATTAACATATTATAAAGATGTCAAATAGCGAAGGTAAGTTAAAATACATTAACTACTTAAAACAATCCTGAATTAATATTTATTCCATGTTCTACGAATTATTAAGATTAATGTTTCGTATTCTTTGTTTCAGACACGAGTAAAATATTCCTGTAAGTTCCCTGGCTGCGGAAGTAAATACTTCAGTATGAAATCCAACGTGAACTACAAAAACAATTCTACAGGTTTCCCAAAAAATCAAACGTGAACCAACTGAAACAGCGGAAACGTCAGTGCAATCTAGATGATAATGTGAATTGTGCTAATTATTTCATGTGTAAAGACCACTTTCCTGATTTCGTTAACCATACTAGACATAAGTTAAATTACGAAGTTATCCCAAAGCAGCTGGGACTCGTGATTTACAGAGACCCAATCCCTGTGAGCTCCCAATCTAATGTGAGAAGTGATCTGAAGCCTCGCTTAGTTTTTGTGAAATAGAAAGTAGGTTCATACTACTGTGTATGACTGAGGAAGTGACAGGAAGGTACTAATATTTACGGTAATATAATATTTTTAAAATCAGTTTTTATAAATATAATTCAATAATCAAGGATGTTTGTTCTTTTTATCTATAAAGTCATCTAAAGTAATACATATTTCAGCAGTCACCGAGACATGTATGTAGCAGAAATTCTAGAAGGTATTCTACACTACGGTTTGTATAAGATCTGACGCATATTGTTTGCAAGTTATTATTTTTTGTATTTAAGATGTTCATCATTCAGTGCATTTTGTGGTCAATGCTTTTAAAAGATAATTGTTTGTATCACTATAGCCTGTTAGTATTAGTGGGCTATGGTAATTACCGTAGCCCGCTAATACTACTAGTGAGCTATGGTTTTACAGAATTTGGAATGAATTTTCATACATGTGTTCTGGCACGTCAATTTTTCATTCTTAGAGCTTAACTGCCCGACCCCTTCGAGCGCTGTAATCGCTTTTTGTTTCCGAGTTTTGACATGCGCTGTTCACTTCTAATAATAATATTGGTGTTCTGTGGTATTTAGACTGTGTTATGCGAAATGTGTTATCAAAATTAAGCAGAAAAAGGACCGTTCCTAATTGAAATTGTCTTGGGAAAATATAAAGATATTGTAGAATCCAAAAAAGACGTATGCGATAATATCCGTGCAAGAGCAAAATGCTATGAAAAATGTTCTGGTAATTTCATTCCTGGCGTTATAAATCGGCTTAACATTTTCACTGCTAAGGACGTATAAATGCTTCGTCTCATGAATTGTATAAGAGCGGAGACGTAAAACTTAAGGAATTTTTGTTCATCTGTTATGTTTGTCATTCATGGAAACCAGGTAGCCTATTCCACTGAACTTTTCTCTATCGATTTTAAACTTAATAGCCCACTGAAGTTTTTACCTCATGACTGCCTTATTACAATGTAAAATATCAGTTCTGAAAGAGTTAATAGGTCACATAAAGAAAGATAACGAAGAAAGCATTTGGGGAACATCCAAAAACAGGTCGCCCCTTAAGATCCTCCCACTCGAGATTTCCTAGTAGTTCCACCATAGTCTCCTAACTGTCTCTCGTTTAGCAGCGTTGAAAATTTGGAATTTTTTTATTTTTCCCCCTTTCTACTATTCAATCTCTTTTCTCCTTTACCCTACCTACCTATTCCTACAATAAAAAACTTAAACCCAAGGAGATTCAAACACGGGACCGCTAGCATAACAGCCACTCGTTTTATCACTACGCCATCAAGTGAACATTGAGGTGATACGCGAGAATTCCTGTGTTTAAGATTAGGGAGCTGCATGAAATGGCGAAGATTGATAATTTCGTATTAGTTGCAATTGTGGTGCAAGGGTTATTTTCGTATTATAGTAAATAGTGCAACATAATAATAACGTACAGGTTGTGCTGTAGAGTTATGTTACACTGCATTATAAGGAGCCTAAAACATAGCCTATATACGCACAACTACTTTGTAGCTAGAAATGTATGAAGTTGTCTTTTGTGTATTTTCTTTATATTTATCGTAACCACACAGGTAGGCCTAATATTATGTTTATAATGAGCTAATCTTATGTCTCAAATACGAAAGCAGCCCCTTGAACTGAGATCAACTAGTTTGATCTGAGAAATTTCTCCAGTCAAAATTGATCCTAGTTCAGTGCGAATTGATCTCAGATTAGCGTTTATACAACAAAAATTTCCGAGTTCAGCGTGAACTGAGATCAATTTAGTCTCTGATCCAAGATCAAACTGTTTATACAATCGGCCCTCAAAGTTTATCTAAGGAAGGTACCAACAATTTATTTACTAGATATCCCTTAAAGCTTTCTGTTAAATAACAATCTTATACGAAAACTATTAAATTAATATAATAATAACAATAAAATAACAATGAAAATGATGATAATAATAATTCAATGAAAATAGGAGTAAAACCATAACAGACACAGTGACATGGATCAAAACAGGTCTAAAACTGGCAGGAATTACACCAGAAGATAACCAAAACCGAGTGATATTCAGATCCAAAATTCATAAGTGGCAAGTTGACCGAAACCAAAGAAGAAGACTGGAACAGCATGGTTTCAAAGGAGAAAGGAAGCCCACGTCAAAAGAATTAAAGAAGTATGGACACAAAGGCAACTGCATACCTCTAAGTACTTTGCGTAGTCTTAATGGGCTCATTCGCAAATAATTAATAATAATAATTAAAACTTCGCCAAAACAACATAATGAAAATCTGAATAGTTATGTTTCTCATAGCACACAATATATGATACAATATATTCAGAATATTCTGTTGGGAGGTATAGAAAAAAAAAGTCAATCTCTCCTTAAGTGTGGTGAAATTAATTATTAGCTTGCTTCATATTACCCCCTTTGCGGTACGGTATCGAAAATCGTTAATATGGTGAACATAAAAGAGAGTAGAGAGTTGGTAAAAACCAAACGGCAAAAACAGAAACAAAGTCTATAGTTTTCTCAGTTTACTCGAAAATCTGGCAATTCATTTTAAAGTGAGTAGTTTGATTTTATGAACTTTATAAACTACATTTATTGTAGTTATACCTAACCTTTCCTTTTCAGACTATGCATACTGACTCATTTTTCACTCAATATGAAAACACTTCATTCGGTAAAAATATTTTTTTGTATTAAAACGTCGGCCACGAAGATTTTGAACATAATGTTACGATAATTAACTGAAAACAGTACATTAAAAAGCTCTATGAATTTTAAGATTAAACTAATAATTTAGGCTACTTCATAACTTGTTCATTATCGCAGTTTAACTTTTACACCAGAAAAATAACTTTTATCGGTGACTTTACAAACATTCCAAAATGGACTGGCTTCATTACTAAATAATGATTGTAAATGAGGCACATCATACATTGATGTTTTACGTGCCGACAAAGAGAGTTGGTTTGTTAGACTGATTATATTTGTTGTTGATTTAATTTTTAAAAAGGAATTTTAAAAAATGAAATATAAATTCTTGAAAACTATAGTAACGAAACTAAAACAATATTTTATTTCAGTAAAATATTAACAATTAAATTGAATGCTTCAAATGTAACAAAAATGTATCAGAATTTTAAAACAATAATAGAAATAATTATATGTAAATAAATCTCTCAAAATAAGGGCAATTTTTTATAATCTATATATATATATAAAAATGAATGTGTGTGTGTGCGTGTCCTTTATGCATTACTACACCATTCATCCGATTGCCATGAAACTTTGGGAAGTTGTTGAGTGCATTCCCGGGAAGGTTTCTGGCATATTACATTTTTAATTTTTCCTTTCGTTCGTGAGTTATGAGTGAAAAACGGGCAAAAAACGTGTATTTTTTTCGTTTTCGAAGCATCGTTTTCAGTCATACCATTCAATGTCAAATCAATTACAGTAGGCTTTGGCTATTTTTGTCATTCCTTGGACATAAAACTATCGCGTTCGCTTGAATGTTGTAGCTCACTCTGGTCGATTCATTTGTTTATAATGTCAAGGCACGCAGACATATGAAATTTCCAACCTACACCGAAGAGGATTATTATTATTATTATTATTATTATTATAAAAGGTTAATCAATATAGGCCTCAATATGGTCAAACGTTGTTCGATTTGGACGAAACTCACTATACAGGGGTTTTCTGGGCCAAGGACCTCGAATCTGAGGTCGCTTTTACCAGTCGACGCTATCTAATCGTGGTATGTAATTCACGTGATTTAGGTGTTAATAAATATAATGATTTAACTTTTATGCTCTTAATTTTTAATTTTTGAAATAATTATCGCGGGCAATCGCTTGATTTTGTAAGTCCATCCTTGACGATTCATTTGTTTAGAATATCAAGGCGCGCAGACGTATGAAATTTTCAACCTACACGGAAGAGGGATATTGAATATAGGCCTAAATATGGTCAAACATTGTTCGACTTGGACGAAACTCACTATGCAGGGGTTTTCTGGGCCAAGGACCTCGAATCTGAGGTCGCTTTTACCAGTCGATGCTATCTGATCGTGGTATGTAGTCCACGCGATTTAGGTGTTAATAAATATAATGATTTAACTATTATGCTCTTAATTTTTAATTTTTGAAATAATTATCGCGTGCGAAGCCGCGGGCACACGCTAGTACCGTATAGAAAATAAAATAAAATTGTTTGAAAATAACTGATTTTTTTCCTTAAAAAATCCAATGATTCCTCATAATGGACAACCCCCATAGTAGATAAGCATCCCATAATAGCTAAATCTCCATAAAGAAGTAGTGATTATATACCTAGGTATAATACCCGGCAATTATGATACACTCAATAAAATTTATTGAATTTATCAAGAGCAATGGATATTATAGCCTACACAATAACTGGGAATTATGCATGCTTCCGCGATTCATCACAATTGCAGTAATTACACAGTGATCACTAATCTTTAAAACAAAATTTTCTTGTTTATCATTATTGGTTATTTTAGAAGTTTAGAAGGAGAAGTTACCTCTAGACTTAGACTAAGCTTTAAGCTCAATGCATCAGATATGCAACATTTCCTTCTAACCATAACCTTGAGTCTGGTCGCACACAATACCATTCCTTGATATAGCCTACGCGTGTTCGAACGGTGTGAAGTTTCGATAGCGAAAAGCACGCATTGAATTACACGTATACACTTAAGTTCTCGTGACTCTGTGTACATAAATAGTTACGTTACTACAGCAAAGGTTAAATCTTTCTGTAGTAATTTTCATAAATTACCAGCATAAGAAAGTGAGATATCCGGATAGATTACATTATTACACGTAATTAAAAACTGGTTACTTATACATGTACTTACGGATCCAATATTACTCCAAAAAGTGTCTGTAATAATTGCTCCTCAACAGGAGACTTGAATTTTGCAATTTTTTGTTACGTCTGGAAGTTTAATAGTGGCAACAAGTCTATAAAATCAAGGTGAATTACAGCAAGTTCAAATCGCTTTTGTTGGATGTTGGTTGGATATCCAGCATACTTCAAAGCAAATAGGAGCCTTCTATCACTACGAATGCCTTCACAGTAACCAGAAAAAAATTTAGTTGGCTCTATCAACTGGTCTAAAATGAATTTTGGATCTGACAAAAAGCTACTGATTAAAAATAATTCAATACCTTAAAACTACTCTTAATTCACAATAATTCCATACTGAAAAGGAGCAAGATGGGTCAAAGCCTGTCAGTTGTTCATTTCCTTCCGGAGGAGGTTCAATCATGCGTTACACTCAATCATTCATCATAATGAATCAATCAATGTTTAATCAATCTTAAAACAGTTAAGTTAGTGCATACTATTATGGATCAACAATACAGTAAAGGCATTGGAAGCCAAATAATACTAAGTAATACTTTTAAACAAAAGCAATTGTCGTGAATATCAATAACAGAGTAAGGCCCTAACAAAGCAATATTAAACACGGCATCATGGCTGCCAGCAGGCTCAACGTTGAAACAGTTAGTCAAAAATTTAAATTTAATCTCACATTCAAAATTTCTTGCTAAGCGATTTAATTGAAGCTTCTGGTTTATATGAGTCTGAATGTGTATCCTCATTATAATAACTGTAGGAGCAGCATATAGGAATTAAAAACGACTAGCAATCTTAATAACTTAGATCACTAAGAATTTCGACAAACTAAAAAATAAATGCACATCTTAAGATTCAGTAATACGAGTATTAACATAATCATTATTAACTATTAAATTTAGTCTATGCTGCAAGCCTACCATCATTATAACCATAAAGTTCACTGCAATTTGCCTGCTTATTATTGTACTGCCAGCCAACAATAGACGGCAGCCGTGAATCTCAAAGATAAATCAAGATACATTAGTTCGCTCCGCCTCTTCGCCTTTGGACTTATAGATATCTTTCCAGGGCCCCTCTAACCCATCCGCGTATCGTGGATAAGGGTCCCCTTTCCTATTTTTATTTCCTATCTTCTTTAAGCTTCTATCCACACATTTTCCATTTGCTACTTACAGCCTATCATAGGAATCGACGAAGAAGGGAAAGTATACTTCCCCTCCTTCACGATGGGCTAAGTGCCATGCGGGTAAGCGAATGCTGCACCTGGCGAGTTAGATAGACGATCGTAGTTAGGACCTGTATGGTGTGTTCCCCGTCCTCTGAAGTGGGATTGCGCTGCACCAACCGGATCGTGAACCTAGGCCCCATAGTTTAGGACGCCGGGGGAAGTAGTTTCGTTCGGGCCGTGTCTCAAGGCGTTCGTGTAAACTTGGGTATCAAAATTCTACGGTAGCCTTTCTGGGACATGCACGTAACCCGTGGCTAGTGTGTAGGTCCGCCGGTTCGAGGAGAATGTTACCTCAGAGGTAGATTGCCCCTTCCGGTTTGCTAGGATCGAAGCTAGTGTCAGCACGTAAGCCGGCGCCAGGAAGACTACCGCGCGCCGATTAGCGGCAGTTATGCTAGAACCCCCTTGTATTTCACGCTCTCGTCCGGAGTGATCCCCCAGGTTGCAGCGTGTCGGAGCGCCGCTTAACTAACCCTCAATAACTTTGTTTATGTCTGTCTATCGCCAACCTTCGTCTCGCGGCTTGGAAACCCGCCAAACAAAAACCCAAAGAACCACTAATGAAATGACCCAACGCAAGGAAATGGACTGTAAGACTAACGGAAAGGCAAAAAAAGCAAGCAGCAGTTGCTTCACAGCGAGCCCCCCCGACAGACCCAAAGTAAACGCGGGGATAGGGAAGACGATGCTCGCTCTGTCACCAGCGTTATCTCGTCTCAAATGCCTGACAAACCTGACTTTGACCTGTCTACCCTCCCTCAGGAGGAGGGAGACGAACGAAGTGTGCTAGATATCCTAGTGGAAATCAGCACCCTGATGCTCTTCTCCAAGGATTCCCGCGATAGGAAGGAGAAGGTCCTCACATCACTGGGTCGAATTGCTCGACTGCAACTGGACCTTATTGCTGAAATAACTGAATTGAGAAGTGAAAACAAAATACTTATGACGACTAACCCTCCATTAACTTACAAGAGGGCGCTTCTCGCCAATCCTCCGAAGCAAGTGATAGTAAATCCATCACCCTCTCCTAGGAAGGAAAAACATGTAGTACTAATCGAAAACGCAGACCCCACTTTGAAGACTGCTGACGATGTAAAAAAAATCCTTTCTCAAAGACATTGACGATCCTACAGCAGAAGATTGGAAGATCGTTGGCCTCAGAAGAGCCACGGGACTCAGACTGATCTTGGAGACGACCTCCTTGGACCAGGTGCAGAAAATAATGACCAGTAAATCTCTAAAGGACAATGGCTACCGTGCCATGCAACCTCAAAAACGAAGACCCAAAATCATTATTAAAGACGTTCCTCGCGGAAAAACTGAAGCAGATCTAAAACGGGCAATCAGCAACTCTTTGCCAGAACATCCTGATCCTAAGATAATTGACGAGATAGTGACTTTCCGATTTCAACTCGGGAAGTTCACTGACGAGACCATTGGGTCTTTGAAACACACCATGCAGTCCGACACTCACTAATTGACAAGGGCAGAATATTCCTAGGCTTCCACAGTTGTCGTGTGGAAGACCATTCTGTACCAGCGAGATGTTATCGGTGCCACAATCTTGGACACACTGCCAAGGTCTGTAGAGCGGACGCTGAGACGTGTGGCTACTGTGACAAACAGGGGCACAGGTACACAGACTGCCCTCGCAAACAGATTTACCCCCCTACTTGCGCTCTGTGCACCCGCTATAAAAAGGACGCTCGACACACAACGACTGACCCACTTTGTCCCTCGCGGGAAACCGCGATTAGAAGACTTAAGGAAATGACTGACTATGGCGATGGCTGAGAAAACACTCAAGATCTGGCAAATCAACACTGACAGGGCCAGAGTAGTCACTGACCGAATTCGCGCGGAAGCTCACACACACAACGTAGATATCCTTCTTTTACAAGAACCGTACACACGGGAATAAAATCACTGGATTTAGATGTTGTCATCAAATCATTACTGGAAATTCCCCTGACGAATACCCGTGGACGAAATAGTAATCCTATACCCGGAAATTGACTGCCTTAAGCTAACTCACTATTCTATCCCCCATTTAACGTGCGTCAAAATAGCTACTGTCATCGGCGAATTTACGTTAGTTAGTGCGTACCTCCAACCCGCTGAACCCCCTGATCCAGTCTTAAACAAGCTAAGGGAAATAGGAAGATCGCAAGCCAACATTGTTGTCGGTATTGATGCGAATGGCAAATCCCCCTTATGGGGTGTCCCTTACACGGACCATAACGGAGAGCTTATGGAGGAGCTCCTTGCGGAAATGGACTGGTTTACACTCAATGGACAGAATACTGAACCCACCTTCCAAACTAGGCTAGGCCAATCGCACATCGGTGTCTCGCTAATCTCGCGAGTCATGTCCCGCCGCAATGTTCAATGGACCATTAAGCCAGAAATCGGAACCAGTGCACGTAATTTTCTAGAAATAGTTATTGAAGATACCATTGTAAATACAATACGACATGCCAGGCGCTATAATCTAAAAAATGCAGACTGGCAAGCTTTCTATAATAACGTATACACTAACCTAACTCCTCTCAACTCTCCCCTAAACTCCACTATGGAAGTAATTCATCAGGTGCATCAACTCACTGC
Source organism: Ectobius pallidus (assembly GCA_964059195.1). Taxonomy (NCBI): domain Eukaryota; kingdom Metazoa; phylum Arthropoda; class Insecta; order Blattodea; family Ectobiidae; genus Ectobius; species Ectobius pallidus. The sequence continues at coordinate 105,202,716 of CAXKWD010000003.1, read as the reverse complement.
TGCCATTTCCCAAGCAGCACGAAAAAGTAATACCATGACAATCCCAGGGAAGAAAGCTGTGTCTTGGTGGAGCGATGATCTTGATCAACTCAGGCGAGACACTAACAGGAAAAGGCGAAAGTTCCAAAAGGCCAATAGAGCTCGCGATCAGCCTAACCGGGACAGATATTACGCAGAATACGCTCAATCACGTAGAGAATACTCACGAGCGATTTATCTCGCGAAAGTAGAAAGCTGGCGGAACTTTGTCACAGAACAAAGTGTCCTCAACTCATGGGGGCTTGCCTATAAACTTATGACGAAAAGACTGTACCCGCGCCCAGTCATCCATAGTCTCCGTACTCCAGACGGCACGATTGCCGACACGTGGGACACTGTGGCCACCACTCTGACAGACGCTCTGGTCCCTGATGATTCCGATGTAGGAGAAACTCTAGAACAGCAGATACTCCGCAGGGCTGCGCGAAGACCATACCAGAATGAGTACAACGCCACCCCTTTCGATACAATAGATCTTGAAATAGCTATAGACCGAACAAAAAATCGAACAGCCCCCGGAATTGATGAAATCCACCCAGAATTCATTAAGGAAGAGAAACTACTCCAGATATACAATGCGTGCCTTAACCTTGGTATATTTCCCAACGCCTGGAAAATGGGACTACTCAAAATTATTCTAAAAACGACAACAAAGATCCATCTCCTGCCAAATCTTACAGACCAATCTGTTTTCTCCCTGCTTTGGGAAAGATCTATGAACATCTCATAGCTTCCAAAATAGACACTTCTCTAGAAGAATCATACTCGCCCAGGCAATTTGGATTCCGCCCTGGAAGATGTACTGAGGATGCAGCTTCACTGCTCCAGCAAATAGTAACCACATCTAATTCTAAATATGTGCTTACCATCTTCGTAGATATAGAAGGCGCATTTGACAACGTCTGGTGGCCACACGCCCTGGAGAGACTTCGTAATATAAACTGTCCACAGAACATATATGCCGTCCTCAGTGACTACTTTCGGTCCAGACGAATAACGCTAAGGGATAACCATCATTCATTCACAAAGGCCGCGTCCAGGGGGTGTCCCCAAGGCTCAGTATTGGGACCCAAGGTCTGGAACCTGGTGTTTGATGAAGCCCTGAGACAACTTCAACAGACTCAAGACGCAGACGTCATAGCCAACGCCGACGACGCTGTAATTATTATCGAAGGTGAGTCCAGAACAGATCTCGAACGCAAAGCTAATAGGGCATTAACAATTCTGGAAACTTGGTCCCACAAAGCAAAGCTAAAGATTTCTAAAACTAAAACAAATTCAATGCTCCTCAAGGATAGGACAAGACCGGATCCCATATGTTCGAGAAACAAAGTATTTGGGTATAACCTTACAAGGCGGTAATAAATTCACCGCTCACATTCAAAGAACCAGTGCTACAGCTAACAACCTATTTCAGGCCCTAGCCAGACTTTCTGGACAGCAGTGGGGATACAAATTCACTAACTACCGTAATCTTTACTCTGCTATTTTTGAGGCTATTGTCTCATACGCTGCAAACGCTTGGGCCACTAAACTTAACACACATCAAATCCGTAAGCTCAAATCTGCCCAGCGACATTCTCTCTTGCGAATAACTAAAGCCTACTCCACTGTTTGGAATGATGCTCTACCAGTCATAGCTGGTGTTCTTCCTGTTGATCTCCTGCTTAAGGAAAGGATAGCCAGGCACAAAGTGCGGAAGAAAATTAATTTTCAATTAGCTACTCTTCAAATCGGACCAAGGGAATTTGAGAGCTTGGATCGATCACATCTTTATGAACGCATACACTCACAGTTAATAGATATTTGGCAGCAAAAATGGGTACTTGCCCAAAACGGTAGCATCACTCGTGACTTTTTCTCCAAGTGTCAGAAATAGACTTAAAATGCCATGGATTAAACTGGACCACTTCGTCACACAGGTATTAACTGGTCATGGCAACTTTGCCGCTAACTTAATCCGCTTCAATCTCACAGACGACGATCTATGCGCTTGTGAGGACAGCGAACCAGACACCATGTATCATATGCTGTATACTTGTCCTCGATATCGAGTAGCTCGACTACTCCTCCACGAAGCCGCCAGGGCAGAGGAGGAAGCCTGGGCACCGGACCTCACGTTCTGGACGCGTAAAAACACCTTCCCAGCACTTAAAACCTTTGCAAAAACAGCACTTCTTGAAAAGTCTATAGCAAATTAACACATGAAAGTAGACGGTCATTTGGCCACTACTCCAGTCCGGACGAGGTTTTCGAGGGGTTTCCCTCGTTCTTAGGCGAATGCCGGACTGGTCAATAATCCCCTCAAACAGATACACGCACTACAAATCTCTAGAATACATAACTAGGTCCATCCTGCGCCAAAATACAAAGACACAAGTACACAGCCCAAACACGTCACACCATCAACATCCCTTACGGATGTACATAAGGGCACAATAGGTATACACACATCACATATGGTTACCAAAATTTGGTTTGACCGGAGGTTTAGGCTTAATTGCTTGGCACTCCGGGGGTAAGGGTGTGCACAAAAAAAATGTTGTTTGGCAGGCTGTAGCTGTAACAGGCAGAAATATAATAAAAAGTAAACATAATGTAACATACATGTGCATATACATATACATACATACATACATAGAAACATACATACATACAAACATACATACATACATACATACATACATACATACATACCCCTAATGTAACTGCAATGATAACTGGTCACGGCAAGACTAGAGCTTACCTACACAGATTTAAAATTATAGAAAACCCCACATGCCCTGGCGACAACGACCTGCAAACAGTAGACCACCTATTATATGACTACAAATTAATCGCAACAGTACTAAAGACTGAAAACTGGCCCAACAAAAAAGAAGATCTACTAAAAATATACTTCAAGAACTTTAATAAATTTGCAAACAGTTTACCTTTTGGCACCATATTGTAATCAAATTTTATCTTGATCAAAATTAGTTTATGAACAAACAAAATTGTAAAATAGAACAAAAACAGTTGTAGAAGATAAAGAAATACATGTAGTATTACCTGTAATGGAACATGTACTAAATAAAGTGAATTAAAAAAAATACATACATACATACATACATACATACATACATACACAGTTACCACACTAAACATGTATAACTGTATATATAAACAGTCCTTTTTGTTCGACCATTACTGTAATACACTTATTACCTGTGATGTAACAGTATCATAACCCAACATTCATTTCAAAACAGATTTTCATTATAACGCAGTTTATGTTAATTTTAATATTATACTAAACTGAGTTCATTTTGTCTTGTAAAAATCCATTCTATTCAAGAAACTGTCAAGAACAAGCTTTGACTTGACCGTACACCATCAGCTGCCATCTCCTGCAGAAGAAAACTACGAGAACTTGCTAACAGCTGATTGCACACAGCCATTTTTTTATGAATCTAAAATCTCAAAACTTAAAACATTTAATTACAGTCTAACTTGTTTTGCTCGTTTCATAAACGTACTTGTATCTTAATAAATGCCATTAAAGGCTCATTGCATAATGTACATAACGCACTATTAAGATACTGTAAGGAGAATAATATTATGCTTCTGGAAACTCAATAATGTTGACGTCAAATTGCAGTATTGATATTGATTGGTGATATGTTTTGTGTTTCTCTTACATTTGTAAGTTTTATAAATAACCGTGTATCATGTGTGTAATTCAAGGATGATAGAGATCCTCCTAATTAACACCAATAAAAGTGGCTGTGGGTTAAATAATAATTGACACTGGGTTTGTCCCAGAATCTCCACCGCACTGAATCCATGGTGTCTGTCTACTATCGCTCTCTAGTGACTTTTATCACAGACGATAATCTAGCTGGTCTTCAGAACTTCCTTGAGAATAAGAGAGTTCAGGTTGATGATAGAGATGAGGTAATTATAACTATAGCTATTATTTTAAAACATCTTATTTATGAGGGTTGGAAGTTTAATAGTGGTAACCCACCGATAATATCAAGGTGAAGTACAGGAAGTTCAAATCAATTTTGTTGGATTTTGGTTGGATATCCAGCATACTTCAGAGCAAATAGGAGCCTTCTATCACTACGAATGCATTCACAGTAACCAGATGAAATTGAGCTCTATCAACCGGTCTAAAGTGGATTTTGGAACTGACAAAAAGCCAACGATTAAAAATAATTCAATATCTTAAAATTATTCTTGTTCCACAATTGTATGCAATAACATAATGAACTGATTCAAGATTGGTTAAAACAAGTTTACTCGTTATGATGAATGATTGAGTGTAATGCATGACTGAACCTCCGACGGAAGGAAGTGAAGAACAAGTGGCAGGCTTTGACTTATCTTGCTCCTTTTCGGTATGGAATCATTGTAGTTATTTTACGATTTGTAATTATTGGTCCATGCTTTGGAGGGCCATACTGTAACAGTTAACACATATGATCAACACCTACCTGGTAACTGAATAAAAAAGAATAGAATGTTGGGGCACATGTTTCCTACAAGATGGGGCTACTGCCCGTACTGCTAGAATCAAGATTGGGACAGCTGTTCCCTGCCAACTGATTTTACGTTTTGGCAGGTCCTTTGACTATCAGTTTCTCTTTTTAGGGCTGCCTGAAAGAGAGGGTGTTTTCCACATATTGCCAAACAACTGGGGAATTGAAGGCTGCAATCCGTATTGAAATCCAAGAAATTCTCCTAGAAATGCTCCTACATGTGATAGACAGAATCCAGAATAGAATAGAATAGAGAATTGTTTACTGAAATAAAAAGGACATCTATCTTATACCATTTTTTACAACTAGGATTCCTAGGCATCTGTATAAATGGGACAATATACACAGTTTGCAAATTAATAATATTTTGGAATATTCGTTATTGTCTTTGTACTATACATTTTGTGCTGCCTTGTATATTTGGTCAGGGCCTCCTAAGTTCATATTTTGTTTCTAGGATTTTATTTTCTATATGTAGATGTTGAATGTTACATACAACAAAGTTCTGCAAATTGATAACTACCTTAGAAAATACTTTGTGCATCCAGCTGTTGAGATAAGCAGAGGATGGGAGCAACAGATCTTGAAACATATATTCTAAGGTAGTTATCTTTAAGTGAATTTTATGTATGTTTTTACAATAATTTTTTTTATGAATTCACGTTTTTGTTCCCAATGTCAGTTGTTGTCTGCCAACGATAAAATATGCTTCATTCATGTATACATAGAAAGAAAAATGTTAAATATGTCTGTAATTATTGGTAAAGACATATGTTTTTAAAAATGAACTAAGCTACAGTATAATTTAACCTACATTCAAACAGCTAGCATTAAGGATTATGCAACTAAGACATCAAAAACTAATTATTACTTTTTTTGCAGAACAACACTACTGCTCTTATATATGCTGCTAACAAAGGAAAATTTCAGTTTGTGAGAGAACTTATCAATCATGGTGCAGATGTCAATGCTGAAGATGCGGTAAGTTTTGTTTTAATAGTTAAGCCTCTATTAAAGATTATCAGTGGTTCAGAAGTCTTTCAGAGGGGTGGTCTTGTTATATGGAGAAAGCAATTATGTGTAATTATAGAACTTTAAAATACACAAAGACTATGTAAAATACGGTAATTGTTATTTATTATTATTTCAAGTTAATTTAAATTATCATTATTCATCCCTTTGGGGTAGAGAATTGTCATTGGTTGTCTGGTTTATTTACAGTAGGCTGTGTCTAAACTTTTTTACTATTTCATTTTCCAAAGTGTATTTTTAGAAAAGTACATTTTTGAGAAATGTAATGATAGCTACATAGAATACGAATATAATCCTGAAGCACAACTAGACTCTACTTGCAATTAAAATAGGGCACAAAAGAACCAGCCTTGCCATTAAGACATGAGACTGGGACATATATTTCTTCAAATATATATTTACAGCTGCTCAAAACATGGTTGACCAACCCTGGACACTTGTTAACTATTCCTTTCATAAACTTAAAAATTCAATCCCTCTGAAAGAAAGAAAAAATTACTGAGAATTTTATAATTACTACAAAATATGTCATAAACTTCAGCAACAAATGCCTTATTACATTGTTGAATATTATAACATAATACACCTTTGAATCATTTAATATTTTAAAATAAAATCCTTGAAGTATGATCAATAAGCTTAAGTTCTGAACTCAGTAGTCAAAAATAAAATTTGATATAGCTTATTATGAACCTTTCCTACAATGAGCAATGATGAGTTTATGTGTAATATTAACCTTTAGGAAGTATATTTTTCTGAGAACTAGTTTGCTTGGCTTCTTGCTATTTTAATTACCATCTGCTCCCTTTTTTGTTAATATATATATATATACTAGTTTTTTATACTAAAACTCTTGATGTAGGAAACTAGGATTACCTTTGGTTATCCGGACGGCCGTTTCACACTATTTTAGCTCATCATCATCTAATGTACTAGGTTTGCATAAAAGCGGATCTCCAGAACTATGTCATACTTCATATCCTTCTACTTCCTGAACTATTAATCCTACAGAAATTATTCAGATCAATTTTATGTAATTTAGTTTTGTGCACAAACTGTTTTTTGCTAGAACCTACAGTATTTTAGGTATATAGGGAAAACTGGGAAAAACGATATTTGAACGTTATCTCCCCACCCCAGCCTTCATTAGCAGAGTTTACATGCTCGGCGAACTCATTTCGTCTTTACCTATGGCTCATAAACGCTTGTTTTGGCATAAATTTTAACTCTTAAAATTATGAACATAGGTTAGGTATGAGTAGGCTCTGGGGATCGAACCCAGCTTGTGGATCCATGGCCAGCTACGCTAACCACGAGACCATGCACACTATATTATCCCAATAATATAAAGTCACATGGTTGACTTACTGACAATGTTTACTCACTTCCAGATGAGCTAGAAACTTGAAATTTAGCACACTTACAGCTTTTAGCCTTAAAACATTGGTGAAATTCTAAAATGTTAATTTTTTATTTTATGCCCCTCAAAAAACCTTCAAAATGGCGGGTGAAGCTTTAACGTCGCTGCAGACTTTTTTTTTGAAGCTTATAGGCCTAGTAGGTGTCCGTCGCCGTGGGTGAGTCAGTAGCGCGCCTGCCTTCCACTCCGGCGGCCCGGGTTCGATTCCCGGCCGGGTCGGGGATTTTTCAGTAGTGAAAACTCCCTTTCCCGGGTTCAGGACTGGGTGTTTGTCAGTAGGTTAAGTCTTAGGTTAAGATAATGCACATTGTGCGCGATTCCTTATTTATAGGCCTAGTAGGTAAACGGTAAGTCTTATCACAAAACCGATTGCACTTCCAGTAACGGTTTTTGGGAGATCTACAAGCTGCTCCTGTGTCTTTTTGTTATATCTCCATCGGTTATGCCTTAGATAGAGTTTGATAGTTTTATTTCAACTAAATTGTGTACATTTTCTACACATTATGTAATTTTTTTCGACTTATTGAACAGATAGAGTCATAAAATGTGGCAGAAATATTGGTACATCCAACTTTCATAAGTATGCCAAATTTGGCGATTCTAGCTGCCCTACAAGTGTGGAAAAACTGACTGTTTAGCCTAACGCCATTCGCATCTAGCACAGTTTAAATCACCCATTCACTGACAATGTTACCCACTTTTCCATGAGCTAAAAGCTTGACATTTGGCAGCCTTATAGCATTTAGCCTATAATCGACGGGAAAGTTTCCAAAAGTTCGAAATCTTATCTTTTTACCCCCCCCCCCCCAAATTTCAAAATGTTCACTGGCATTAATGTTGACTCACTTCCAGATGAGCTAGAAACAAAGTCGTTCTGCACTTTTTTAAAAGGTTAAGTATGGCTAAACAGTAATTAAATACAAAGACTTCTTTATGAACTGATACTGTATTGAAGATAAAGTTTTTTATGATAACCACACTGGGGGTATGGAGGCAGACCTCCGAACGAGCGAAGCGAGTATTTATGTATTATAAGTCCAGTTATTCATTGGGTGGCCAGGCGGCTTCAAAGAGATAAACCATTAAGTCGGTGTTTCTTTATGTTAATTGATCTGACTATATCGGGCTTGGTTTCCGCTTTCCAAAACAAAAGCAACGTTGCAATATTCTCTCATTATTATCACTGACCTCAGTTCTTCCCTCACTTTAATCAATTCACACGTGTTATCATTTACTGTAACTAGATCTTGCAACTTCGCGTTCCACTCCACGTGGAGTTGGCGAGTAGCTGTCATATCTGTCGCAGGACATTCTTAGATTTTGATTGGCTGGGGTAACTAGCTGATTGGTGCGGTAAAATTAAAGAACATGGGTTGAGCTGTCGGCAAGCTTTTCCTCCTAACGAAAGGAAGCCGCCTGGCCATTCAATGAATAACCAGACTATATCAGCATGTATTTGTATGTATTTAGTTCCTGTACAATAGTGCAACACCCTGTTTCTACACCCACGATCCGCCACGGGTTCAGTGGCACAGGAAAGATTTACATCTGTAATAAGATCTGTATCGGTAAAGTTGATCTGTGTGTTTGCTGCATAGTATATTTTTGTGTAAGCAAGTGGCTGGGCAGCGCGAACGGATGACCATAACTCAATTACAGTGGTATTAATCAGACGTGGCAGTCCAAGCATGGATACTCAGTAGATGCAGACGAGTCCAATAAACATTCGTACTGCATGGAGGGGTGTATGGGTTAGTTGTGTCGTTGCTTTCAGAGCGGTAAGATCGTATAATGCAGTGAAGAAACAAGAGACTTTGTTACAATCGCTTCTCCTCTCCCGCTAGAGCAGTTCAACATTCTTACCCCTCCCCATGATTCCTCCTACATGCATCACCTCTCTCACGCGCATCTGACTGCCACCTCTGATTAATACCACTGTACATGCCGTGACCACCGCCTGCACAGTAGTCAGGGATGGGTAATTGAAACTGCCAGAATTAATCGTGATTAAATTATTATCTTGAGCGTAGAAAGCAAAGGAAACAAATATAGTTCCTATGTTGCCTTTGTAGCTACAGGAACATAATTATATTATAAATGTCATGCATTACAATATGATAAGGTCTAGTGATAATGAGATTTCATTGTGCTTTTCATGTTAATTTTCAAACTTCCACTTGAGAAAACATACTGATAAAATATGGCGATCGGTTTTATGTTTGCTGGAAGGTTGTCTACACAGATATCTCACATTTTTCGTTCATATTTATAGTCCTCTCTACATTGTTGTGTTTTTAGTACCCATTTCATTAATCATATAACAGAAGGTACATAATACATATTCTTTACATGGGCCGATATATTATACAGTATATACATTATATACATATTATACGGCACTTACATTTTAATATGCTTGTTTTATTTCATATTGTCCTATTCGATGTGTTCCTACACTATATATTTTTTGAATGTATAACAGCGTTATTTTAAAAAAGTTATGGTTTATAAATAATTGAGTTTAGGTTAGAGACCCTTACACATGCATCTTTAAAGTCTGTGCCCTTGCATTTGAACCTCTGTGCTTTTGCCAATGTTAAACAATGTTCAGACTGCAGGTAGGCCCCATGTCTGAACTAAGATCAAATTTCTCTCTCTTTCTCTCCCTCTCTTACTTTTACCTCTCCCTTTTAGGATTTAAGCAACCAAAGCCGCCCGGGCCTTACAAGGCTGCGACCTGTCGGGATTATCTTTGGATCACGTACATACTTTTTTGACCAGACAAGGACATGGAGGGCCTCCCCGGATGAGTGATCAGCCCAATGCCGGGGCCACCTCCGAGACAACACGAACACATAGGACGAGATACACCATTCACACACACACACACTCGCTCCAAACAAGGCGAGGATGGGATGAAGATGATAATGACGGCCAGATGATATCTGGGGACCACAAGGGCCTAAAGTTACCCGACATTTGTCTCACAGGTGAGGAAAAACCCCAGAAAAAACCCCACCTAGGTAACTTGTCCCGACCAGGAATCTAACCCGGGTCCGCTGCGTGAGAGGAGCTAACGCATCCCCTACGGTGGACATGAAAACACTTCATTCGGTAAAAATAATTTGTTTGTATTAAAACGTCGGCCACGGAGATCGTGAACAATGTAAAGAGAATAACTGAAAAACAGTACATTAAAAAGCCTTACGAATTTTAAGATTCAACGAAAAATTTAGGCTACTTAATAACTTCTTCATTATCGGAGTTTACAGTTTACACTTGAAAAAATAACTTTTATCGGTGACTTTACAAACATTCCAAAATGGACTGGCTTCATTACTAAATATTGATTGTAAATAAGGCATATCATACATTGATGTTTTACGTGTCGACAAAGAGAGTTGAGTTGTTAATTACACTGATTATATTTGTTGTTGATTTAATCTTTGAAAAGGCTTTTTTAAAAATGAAAAATAAATTCTTGAAAACCATAGTAACGAAACTAAAATAATATTTTATTCCAGTAAAATATTAACAAATAAAGTGAATGCTTCAAATATAACAAAAAATGTATCAGAATTTTCAAACAATAATAGAAATAATTATAAGCAAGAAAATTTCTCAAAATAATGGCCAATCTTTCACAATACCGTATGTAAAATGAAATTAACTTTTTGGAAAAATAACTGATTTTTTTCTAAATAAATCCCAATGATTCCTCATAATAGACAACCCCCATAATGGATAAGCATCCCACAATAGCTAATCACCGTAATGAAGTAGTGATTATATAGTCTATTATGATATCCGGTAGCCTAAATGTGATACACTAAAAATTTATTGAATTTATCAAGTACAATAGATATACACAATAACTGGGCATTATGCATACTTCCGCGATTCAGTTGCAGTAACTAAACAGTGATCACTAATCTTTAAACCAAAATTTTCTTTTTTATCAGAAGACTATTGGTTGTTTTTATATTACGTAGTTTAGAAGGAGACGTTCCCTTTAGGCTTAGACCAAGCTTTCAGTTCAATGCATATCACATATGCAACATTTCTTTCTGACCATAACCTTGAGTCTGGCTGCACACAATACAATTCCTTGATATAAGCTTACGCGTGTTCGCACGGTGTGAAGTTAAGTCGATAGCGAAAAGCACGTACTGAAGTACACATAAACACTTGAGCTCTCGTGACTCTGTGAACATAAATAGTTACGTTACTACAGCAAAGGTTAAATCTTTCTATAGTAATTTTCATAAATCACCAACATAGGAATTAATTAAAAACCGGTTACTTATACATGTACTTAAGGATCCAATATTACTCCAAAAAGTGTCTGTAATATTTGCTTTGACTTCCTCAACAGGAGACTTTAATTTTGAATTTTTTTGTTACGAGGGTTGGAAGTTTAACAGTGGCAACACATATAAAAAATCAAGGTCAATTACAGAAAGTACAGTCGGTCAAATAAAAAACGTCGGGACTCGTATGCAGTTAAAATTAAAGTTTTCACGCATTAGTTCACAAGTTTCCTATAAAAACATAAAATACAGGCCATTCTCGGAACATATGAGGCCATGCGACAGGAGGGAAAAAATGAAGAACTAAGGGAAAAAATTGAACAACGCCAAAAGGGCAACACACGATATTCAACTTAATGTATTGTCATAATTCATTTTGCTTTGTGTCATCGCCACATACAAATGCTAAAGTGAGAGAAAGTGTAGTTAGGGCTGTAATTGACCTGCATTTTTCGGCCTCTGAAGCAGCGAGAACGTTCCATATTTATGAAAGAGCAGCTCGGATGTGGGAACTTCACTATAATGCGACCGGAAGTTTTCACAGGGATCTGGCCGGCCGCGTATTTCGATGCTAGATGGTTGCAAAAGTTGAACGTAAGTTATTGATTTTGCACTACAAATACCGGTGTAATAAAATAAAATCTTTAAAAAATGCTCTTTGAATAATCATATTCCTTGCGAATTTATCAATTATTAATATTATAAGAATTTGCAACCAAGAATATGGCGGATTTGAGGCATATAGCCACAGCCTTCTATACATGTTTGTTTTGGAACAAAACTGACTAAATAATCAAGAAAATACATGGATAGAGAAGAGGCATCTGTGAACCTAGCCTTAAGTCTTCCTGTACATGCGCATATGCTCGTTCGTGATACTTTATAAAATAACGCCCGACGTTTTTTATTTGACCGACTGTACAAATCGCTTTTGTTGGATGTTAGTTGGATATCCAGCATACTTCAGAGAAAATAGGAACCATCTATCACTACGAATGCCCTCACAGCAACCAGAAGAAATTGAGCTGGCTCTATCAACCGATCTAAAATGAATTTTGGATCCGACAGAAAGTCAATTATTGAAAATAACTCAATGCCTCCTGTATAACATAAAGCTAGAGGCTTAAACAGCAGTACGCATAATAAATAACCATAGCAAAGAAATACACACCTATATAATTCTGCTGGTTCTTCAAATAAATGCGAAATGCTCGTTTTTCCAGTTTTCGGTGTAGATTACAGATGGCGAACATTTCGCAAACTCTTTGAAGATAATGTAGTCGTATCGTTCATGAAATAAGGTTAAGGGAAAGGGGATTTACCCTCTCAGCTCTTGTTACCTTGACACGGCCACTGAGATGCATTTAAATAATAAAGCTTCCGTGAGCATGGTCGTTACTAGAACTCGGTGGGTGTGCATCACCTCCCTCTTCGCACTATCATGTAGGTCACTGCTACTATGATTATCTTTCTTTTTCCTGTATCAATGTCAAATGCAATACCTAGTGAGCATGTTTCGGTTTACAGGACAAAAATAGCCATTACCTTCTGACGGACATAAATGAAAGGTTGGAGCTTAATAGCATGAACGTCTGCTGTGGCAAAATAATCCACCACACAGACAAATGTGTAATGTTCCTCCGAAGAACATAATATTTATCAACTCCCAGAACATTTATTCACGCATAGGCGGAGCTATGGAGGACGACGTGGGTACATGAACACTTCTAACAAACCAGTGACTCCTTAAAACATACATTACAATATGAGGAACGTTATCAAACTCTAAAAAATAAAATCCATGAGTAATCTTGTCTTATAATTTTGCATTCCGCTTTGGAGCTGAAAATATAATAGGAAAGAACAGAATTTTAGCTTTAATGGTGTTAAAGTAAAGTGATTTGGCCGGGACAGTTTCCCCATTGGGTTCAGCCAGGACACCTATACTGTTTTTTAAAACCAAATCCAATTCCCAGTCATTTCATTTCTCACAATTCTTATTTTTCTACCAATGCCAGTCAAGAATCCAGTTCAGTTGCTTCAAAACTCTTAAAATAACGCGCCGTATTATGCACTCACGCCCTACATGAAGATGATGCGTTAAGTTCGAGAGCTTCCATAAACTTCCACTAAAGTTTGCATTACGAGGCTGAATTTGCTTCAAGAATGTTACATGTTGGGTACAAAATAATGTCCTCAGCTTCACGTCCAAACATATCTTATGAAAATATTTCTAGTATTGTGGAATTTGTGTTATGTCTTCCCGATAGACTACAAATAATGCAGCAGGGAAGAGTGTGCTTTAGATGAATAAAGCAAGGACAGCTGAAAAAACTCTTGAAAGTAATACTGACGGCGACAGATACTTTGGAATGCAGCTGGTCAGAATTGTATGGCTTTTCAAAGAGCAGCAAGCATCTCCTGAATCAAAATTAATTCATTCATCACAGGAGTACGGGTCATTGAAAAATTAGTGTTAAAAACTGAGCATACTAACGGACGTAAGCGTCGTGTCCTTTAATCGTTAAGTGTACTTTTAGACAGTAACTATGAATGTTACTGTATTTTAGATTATGTTTTGTTTATGTTATCTTTTGACGCCTTTTATTCAGTTCACCTTAAGATTTAATAATGTACAATAATTATTGTGCATTGATGCGTTCCGGATGAAAAACATTTCTATTCAATTGGGCCCGGCTTCGACTCCCAAAAATATGGTCACCTTAGTTAGAGGAGAGATGTAAGCTGTTAAAATGTTTAACAATAAATTTTGTGGCGGATAAGTTCAGCTGCTCTCTTCTGAGATATTGACAGTAGGTAGAATTTTTCTGTTATCTAAATAAAATATATGTGACTTTCTACACACGAGGTTTTAAGTTATGGATGAAGATAAAAAGGAGATAGAGTATCGAGGAGTCTATAAATGTCATTATTGCCACAGATGTGTACAAACAAATAAATTGATGCATTTAAGAACATGGTTCAAAAGACACTTTGTTAGAATAAAGTCGAATAACCTAAGTAAATAATCATCGGAAAATGTGGTTTTAATTAGTGTGGTTTTTAATTTTATCATATGTATTGTTTTTAGATTACCTGGAGATTAATTTTAATTGACAAGTCTTATTAAATTTCAAACAAATTTATTAAAAGTTTAAAATTTTAATGTATACGCTGATATTTCTATTGTTTACTCCAAATATAAATGCACATTTATACAAAATGAGAAATATAATACTGAAAACCTGCGTCGAATTTCAGGGTCGAGGTAGCACAAAATACTTAGGCTATTCTACAGCGCCATTTAAAAAAAAAAGTAGCTCTGCTTGTGTACGTGAGAATAACGGAATTCAATTAGCAACGCCAGCATATGGTTGTAACGTTCTGTTACACACATTCATGAAGTAAGACATAAAAGTAACGTAAAACTCACTAGGTGAGTAAGGCGTTGAAAATGTTTTCCAGAGAACAACTAGTTTGGTACCATGAGTCATCGCCGATATTTCAATCTGTACCATATTCATTAAAACTGAATATGAGTTGACATCACACGCCATAAACACATCAAAAATAGAAAACAAACGCACATCTTTACATGGCCTAATACGAGTCTGAAAGGAAAATAAAGAGAAAAACCAACCTTCGCCTGGGGGCAGGGCCGTAGCAAGGTCCTTCTGCGCCCTTGGCGAGTCTGACAAATCTGCGCCCTCCAATACTGGGGGGTCTGAACAATTTTTTTTAAATTTCTGTAAAATTGTTTATTATTTTAATGTAAAAATACTGTTATTATCAAAGAAAACCTAAACCTCAATTTGAAAATGAACTAAATGCTGGACTTTCAAGGTATTAAATCTTATTTTCAGACGATTGAACTACTTAAAAAATAATTAATTCATAAAATCTAGAATTTTTATTGCTTGATAAATTGCTTAAAAAAGGTGGTATTTTACATGGTAAATTTTGCGCCCTCTTTAAACCTGCGCCCTTCGCGGGGGCCCATCTCGCCCTGCCTGGGGGGGGGCGAACATAATCATAGCTGAGGAGCGACTTATTGATGGTACTGTACCTACACTTACAGTAAAAGGAGATAGTAAAATTTTATCTTTGTACGTTTAAAAACATATTTTGTCAAAATAAAACTTACATTCGAAATTATTGCCTTGAAGTGAAATTCCCGTGCATATAAACAATTCTCGATACTGTTGTGTAGTTCTGTTTAGGTACTTTAAGCAAGAACCGAGGACAAGTTTTATGTACATACATATTGTAAGAAACCTGTGACACGAAAAGGGAGTAAACAGAAAAAAAACAGTTTGACCTCGAATTTGCATAATGCAGGAACGTGTTGCGGTATCTCTGTTTGAGATCTGTAGTGAATGAGGTAGACTCTCCAACCTTAGAATCTCAAATGTAAAGGCTGGAAATAAACCTATTTGTTTCCGCTGCGCCAACTTGCTACAAATGAATCAATTTGTGTTCCAGATTGCCGTTCAAGATAGTACGGAATTTATTGCTCTTACAAATTTGCCAATAATAATTGCACTAAAAAACTGCATCACATTAAATGACCAATCGGAAGTGTTCTCTTGACACATGAAGCACTGACAACTGTAAAGCCCTAAGCCCCCCCCCCAAGAAATGCAAATTTTACAGGAGAGGAAGAAACATATTTTAGTAAATTCCATAAATCAATAGTCATTACATTGTCGTTCAACACAAAAATTGGGAAAAAACAAATTTAAGTCGCACCTTGGGATGAATGTTCCCGCCCACCGCACCCTCGCGATGCACTTTCTTTTATTCCACGATCTAGCGAATTCTTCTGTCCTCATATTACGAAGAAACTCGTGATTGGACGTTGGTGGTGTGACGTCATACCGCTAAACAAAAGGTGACAGGCTCACAGATCTCTGGCAGATGTAATATGCCACATTTTCGAAACCTACAGTGTATCGTACATTATTCGAAAATGCAAGGGCGCTTCGCTACGGCTGCCGCCTCCGCTTCGCGCACTTAACTATGTGATTAGTGTTATGCATTATTTAGACTATATGCAGAGGTGATTGTGGTGGGTGTTAAGCATTATTTAGACTATATGCAGAGGTGATTGTGGTACGGTCGGGAGTGTCGAGTGACCTAGCACTCTGTAGAAGGCATTCTGGAGTTTTAATTATTTTAAATATAAAACTTTTAAGTGTATAATGGGAAGATAGTTTTTCCTTGAAATTCTGGATCGATGATAGAGTAGCGCTCATTGTAGTTCCAGCGATGATTGCCAGCTGTTATTGTTATTGTGTACATTTGCAATGAATAAGTATATAATATGGTTTACCTTGTAGCCGACATGTGATGTGATTTTCAGAAAATTGTTAATTAACAATTTTATTTTTTTTACTGATAATTCCACTAATATGTCTGTTAATTACATAGGCCTATGCGCACTGAAAACAAGCGATTTCATTGTTTATTGCGGAATTATATGAAACGATCATAGCTGCAGTGACCAGTGTTGTGAGGCTAAGATATCGGTATCGTTTGTTGCATTTGAAATTTAGGTCATTTTCTTCCCGTGAAACTACAAAAGTTTATTGTACCGAAGTAGCACCTTGTTGTCTCAAAAATCACTGTGTACTGAAGCCCATATAAGAAACTGAATTGAGAATATTGTGTGGTGCAATTATACACTGAGGCAAATAATGAATAGTAGGCGCACGTAAACAATCCACAGGTGGCTACGCAAATGACCTGGAGGAAACCATGAAGTTTTTTACTTTATTAAATATATTGACAATTTTACTGCATAAAATTGCATTACAATTGTGACAATTTATAAACACAATACCAGTATCTAACATGAAACTTTTTCCGAGGTTGCTTCCCAGTGGAAGTCCTCGGCAATGGGCGTACGGTGAAATTCTGTTTGGAGGGGGTTCAATATAATGTTGTCTCAGCTCCATGTCCTTGCGCACATTGTAACTTATTTTTAGTATCTAAACAGTTGTATTGTGATCACTAGTAGACTATAAACAATATTACGTTAGTTATATGCAGCACATTTTTACTTCCTCTGCCCGTACCATAGGTACTATAGGTAGAGGAAGTATTGTTTTCGACCCTAAAATTCGAAGTTGAGTTTTTAGCATATATACACGTTTCAAGGCCCCCTGAATCCAAAAATACTATTTTTGGAAACATGTCTGTGTGTGTGTGTGTCTGTGTGTGTGTCTGTCTGTGTGGAAGTTTGTGAACAGGCTAGCTCCGAAACGGAGAATCGTATGAAAACAAAATTTCGTATTTGGGTCAGGTACCTTCTGAAGATGTGATTCGAAGATTGGCGACAAATTTCTCTTATTTTTAAGGGGACTTTACATGAAGAAATTTTCGTTTTTCGCGATTTTCTCGAAAACGGCTCTAACGATTTTCTTTAAAATTTGCACATGTGTTCCTTTTACTGAGAGCTAAAACTTTTATTTGAAACTTTTTTCGAAAAAATTCTCTGAGGGTAGTTACAAGCCACCCACTGTTCACCCACTGTTCACCCACTGTTTGTAGAAATTTTGTCTTGCGTGATGAACAACTGAATACGCGCTCTTTCACGGCCTCTTATTCTATATAAGAATGTGAAGTGAGAAAGATGTATTGTTGGCCAGGTATAGAGTAAAGAAGTATCTGAGGGAAATATTCGATAAATTTCGGAAATTATTCTTTACGGCGGAAAGTTCAATAAACGTCTGCAGTCACTTGTTCTTTTTTTTTTAAGTTTGTTATATAGCCTGCGCTTTTAGTCGCATCATTGAAAGAAGAGGTATTTATAGGATAATTAGCGTAAAATTGTGTCTTGCGATTCTGTAAAAGGATATGTGAATACTGCTAACTTTTATTTGGGCAGAGGAAGTTATGTGACTTTCACATCAGATTTTTTCTTTAAGTATCTGTCCAGTTTTTTGTTTTAAATGGTCTATAAATAAAGCCTTTCTTTTGAGAAATTATCATAGTACTGTAAGATATAATACACACTATGGGCTATAATCCACATGATTTTTTTATGCGGAGCACTATGAATTATTGTATCTGTATTCTGTTGTTTCTGTATCGGCAAGTTGATTGCGGGCGTAGTAATTTTGTTTATCTACGCGTGCTGGTTTCTGGAGCTAAGTCCATTCCAGAAAATTTGGTTTTACGTATTGAAAACGAATATCCATTGAACTCCTGAGATCCAACCGATCACACCACACAAATATCCAGTTTATCGAATGAATTAATAGAAATTCCGAAGGAAATGTTATCAGTAACGCGTCACTGTTACAAAAATTATAAAATTAAAAATCCACCAGTATTAATAAATTATTTAAGAACAATAAGCCTATGCTTTCCTCTTCAGACAATTTTCTCACTGAGATTAAGTATGTGCATTATTTTTAAATGAATTACGAGAGTATAGAGTCATTAATAGGACAATAACATGTATAAGAGTTTTTTTTTTTTAATAATGTTGTGTTATGCAAGAAAATATAATAAAATAACCAAATAATCTTTTTTAAATTGTTGAATATGATGTTAGGCCTATAATCCTAAAAATCGCAGATATTTCGGGAGGGGTTTCAACCCCCTCAACCCTCCCCCACCGTACGCCCATAGCAATAATATCTAATTACTTAACAAATCAGTGTGTCTCTTTCGTTTTAGTCGCCTATGTTGTCTAGATGCTGGCATGTGATCTGGAATATATCTCAATTGGATATTAGGATGCGCAGTAAATTTGTCATGATGTCTGGTTGTCTTAAATATCACTGTTCATTGAAACCTCAAATTTATAATTGAATTGTGAATACTGTGTGGTGCAATTATACACTGAGGGAAATAATGAGGGATCCATAAGTCAAATAACGGACAGCAGGCGCGCTTAAATAATCCACCGGTTGGCCACGTCATTGACCTTGAAGTAAACTATGAAGTCCATCATGTTCTCTGTCCGGGAAGTCATATGGTTATTATCAGGATACATAACTTTGTTGTAATTTCTACCGATCTGTTTAAGATGTCATTATTTTAGTACATTTATTTGGACCCACGTAGTTTGAATAAATTTCATTTTTTAAATTTAGATTTTTCAAGAATATATTGTAATCTATATTTAAGACTACTGTAGTCTTTATTAATATAATTACTATGATTATTATTATAATTATTAGCATTAATATTACTTAGCTTATTTTCCATAATTTAACTGCTATAGGTAATATCACGTGTTGAGGTTTACCAGTATTCTCTTGTAATAATTCATCCATGTCATCTGTTTTTATTGCTCGGTAACGTCTTTTTTAAAAATAGTTGTAAAGGATTGTAATATTGGGTGACATACGAAACAGGGGACGAGTTATGGAAAGTAAAACATGTTATACAAGTCCGGCGTTTGGATCGGTGAATGACAAAACCTCGAAAAAAACAGTTTGGTCGGCAACTAGATTTGAAATTTGAACCAAGGACCTCTTACTCTTCCACCTCACTCTGATTGGTTTTAATGTGTGAATTTTGACACAGGTATACTACAATGTACAACAATAAATTAGGTTTAGTTTTCATGTTACTATGGGAAACAAAAGAATACAATCATTCATTTTTAAATAATGTAAGCCTATGTTCTGACATTCTGCATTGCAGATTACTTATTTCGTTTGTATCTCGACACCTACCTAGGTATCAATTTTATAAAGAAATCAAGTATGACAAGAATTCTTGGTTTTAATTTTACATAACTTTACTATGCTAACTTATGTTATCATTGATTTTACATTACTATAATGGAGATAGCCTAGAAACACCGAAAATGGACAACAGTAAAATACCTCTCAAACCAATTTTCTAAAAAAATTGAATATAGACATTTTATTATTTATAGTTTGAAGTTTTGAAATTTATATTTTCAAATTAAAATAATTTTTAAAAAAAGCTTATGAAAACTCCCCGTAATATTTCAGTTAAAGAAATCAAATTCTTGGAGTCCGTTAAAATTCCAGAAAAGTCCATCACTCAAAAAAGAAGGAAATAGAATGAACCGTTTACCCGCCACAGATGTCTACATACATGTACATACATACCTACATACATACCGGTACATACATACATACAGAGATAGATACAGACAGACAGATAAACAGATAAACAGACGTCTTTCCAAAGTAGGGTTACTTTTTTCGGTTTCTAGGCATCGTGAAATAAATGTTTTCCTGGTGTTATCTAGATTTTTTGTCACGATCACACATTTTCTCTATGCTAGGCACTTGAACTTCAGGCAGGTTATTTACGCGTGTAGGCACACTGAAAAGTTTAAATGCAAAAGAGGGTATATTAGACAAAACGGTTTAAAATTAAACACTTTAAGAAAATTATATAGTATGCTTTTTGTTTTCTGTTAATTGGAATCGCAAAGAAGCCACAGACAAGAATAAATCATGAGGTCTAAAATAAATTCGTTCAATTTTCTGCCATCTTTTCAGAACTTAGTTTAGCTAGAAAACTTCAATTATTCGACACTTTCGTTGTGTTAATAGCCTAATAATCCATAGCTATGTAAACTAAAAGTATAAAGTTTACGGTTCACTTTGGCAAAGGCCTACTGAAACTTCTTTAGCTTTCAGGAAATGAAACTTTTCTAGAATCTTTTTTACAGAATTCTGAGAATGAGGAGAGGGTAAATTATTTCTTAACCAGGTAGAGTTTCTAGCGCAGAGTGAATTGCTATCCTCTTCCCTCGCCGATGTGGAAGATAGGGCATATCTCCAGCAACTTTACGGTGCCCTGTTAGGCAGCGTTCACACTGAGGCGATAAGCGATAAGCGATTTATCGGAAGGAATTTGTTGCGACGATATATTGCTAGGAAGGTTCACACAGCGAGCGATAAATCGGCGCGACCTGGGCGATAAAAATTCCCTTTAGGCAGGCCTACAGGCTGAGGTAGATTTCGATGTGCTAAATATCGCCTTATATGAGAGCTATCGAGAAACCAGTTACTGATTTGTAGAGTACTCATCAAGCGCTTTTCAACGATACCCCATAAGACGTGGTTTCAAAAATTTCGAACTTCCATCCCCCAACCAACCACCCCAACTCGTACCACCAAAACTCCCGAATCGTTGGTGTCACTGTGAACTCCATAGGGAGTTCTCTCATTTATTCAAACAAAGTTTCCCTCTATACTTCATAGGAGCCGAGATATACATATTTCAAAATTTCTACCCCTCCCCGACCCTCCCCTGGGGCCAAATTTGGTCATTAACGAACTTGTCCGAACTATTGGGCCTAGAAATAACATAATAAAATTTGGTTCAAATATCTTCAAAATTATGGCTGCTAGCGTGTAAAGATATATATATATATATCACTTTTTTTTTTTTTTGAACGGGCGGTGGTTTCGTACTTGGAGGCATGAAACGTAAAGATATGAAAGAATTTTTCGAAAGTCATGACATGGTATCGATTGCAATAGGTAGATTTTTCTTCGAAATCTACCTAAAATGTGGTGGGAACACAATCTTCACTACAAAAGTTAGAATATCGTAAGCAACAAATCGCTCAGGCGACCAGCATGCTGCACTTCGAGCGATATAGCACTTGCGATATGTTGCGCTATCGCGTGAGTGTGAACCTTTTTTATCGCCTCCCTTTAGATTTCAAGTATCTGTCCGTGCGTGTCGCGTATCGTATATCGCTCGCGATATATCGCTTATCGCTTATCGCCTGAGTGTGAAGTGTGAGTTTGATATAATATGAGATCGAAGGGAGCAGGAGAAGTTATAGGATAATTCCTAGAGCATTTTGTGTCTAATCATAACAGAGAACCAGCAGGGAATTTCTCATATTTTGAAATATTCTTAATTAGGACCTAATAAAATGAATTTAATCTTCTTAAGGGATGATTATGATGTTAAATGTTCAAGTTAACCTAAAACTATTTACATTATTATGGATTTCGAATGTTGCAGTAGGTTTTCGGTAGTACTGTATTTATTTCATATGATTATAGGAAGTAGAATAATAACAATAAACCACGTAAGATAGATAGTCAAAGACACGGTATACACGAATCTGAAATTATTTCAGAAATATATTAGCTCAATCATGATGTAAAAGTAATTACAATTTTATTAATTTCTGAGAAGACAAGACATCACTGAAGTAAAGAACTGGGGTTTTTCTTTAAGAAATACAAATTAACTATTTAAAGATTGAAGCTAAGGCATTACTAATTAGGAAATGAGATTTAAAATTGTATAATTAAGGAGATTTTTATAATTGCATCATGTTTAACATGGATGTGACTAAATAAAATCCAGGAGACTTTTATATTTGTGTCGCTCGTGTTTAACATATATGTGATTTAAAACTAAAGAAAATTTCCCGAAGTTAACTATTTTAAAAAGCAGCAATCGTACGTAAGAGATATCACACTCGAAAACATGTTTAAATCAGTTTTATATGCATACCGATACAGAGAATATTCCATTCACGCGCAAAAACTAAAAATTAAAATGTACTGGGCAAAATTTTTCTTTTTACTACTGAAAAATTCTACAAATTTATTTATTCACTATACCTCCAATTACGAACTTATAATATATAAACGGAAGAAGTGCATTATCCTAAATCCCATGAAGATCTCTGATTTTAATAACCATAATTGTTATTACACTAAACGATTTGTAAAGACAGCTGCATTGACTGACTTTTGAAAGTGATTCAGGAAGAAAGTTTAACAACAATGCTCTTTCTCCATTTCCCTTTGAGACTGTGGTATACAGAAGTATAACTACAACTTCAAAAAAGCATTACCTTGTCATAATTTTCAACAAGTAATTAAGAATATAAAAAGCTTAAATATATACTGGTGACGTAACTAACTGATTGCTCTGAATAATAATTAATCTTGGCTAACAAGTGAATTCATCTGTTAAGTTTCATATTACGTGTCAGATTTATAAGAGAAAATCTTGGCACGTAGCCACTAATATCTTCCTCCCGTCTTCACTTTCTTCTAAAATCCTTGTCTAGTAGTGATATTTATTATGACAAGAAATGCCGCAGTCTAGAATTTAATTGAATTTCACCGAAGAAATAAGGAAGCTGAAACAATATAAGTCTAGTCATCAAGATGAAATATTGCTGGCTCAGTTCGCTGGTAAATTGAAGTTTCGTTTGTTATCCGAATTCCAGGTTTTGAAATTCAGTTATATATCTAGAACTGAATGTTTAATCCTAAAGAATGTTGGAAAAATTCGAAGGAACTCTGTGCTAAGTGAAGGGATCAATACAATGGCGCGGAGAACAGTTTCGACTGCAGATGGTTGCCAAGCAACTAAGAAGCTGGGTGCTCCGTAAAAGCTATCTCTTTGGCAGAAATATGAGCAATACGAAGAACGAGGGTAGTATGAAGTTGTAAGATTTAAGCAGAACCTATTAACGTGATTTGCGATGTGTGATTCTGGCCGTCTGACTTCTCCGCACTGGAAGCAAAATATTATTTATTGGAAGATTAAAAAAAGCGGAAGAAAGAACTACTACATACTTCCTCAAAATAACTGGCTGCATCCAAATAGTCCTATAATTGTATAGTTGGTATTTTAATTGAGCTGAACAAAAATAATGAATATAATTTTAGTAGCGTTCAAATTTAAAATTTACCTTAAATAAGAAAAACTGTAACTTCCATATTTTAAATATTCTAATTAGGATATACACGAAAAACTATTATTCGTTTGACTGAAATTAATAATGACGAGAACAATGAAAGATAATGAAGTTATTCCACACACCGGCTATACTTTTCCACATGTACGTACATGGGATGACAGAAGAAAAAGGGTTCACTGTGTGCTGATTGGTTGGCTAGGTACATAGAATGGGGGAAAATACTTTGCCGACGTCCCTTGTTAATATGAATACTTAATAGTTTAGTTACGCCCATTTTCAATTAAGCCTTTTAGTCAAATCAAGGTTACTAAGGAAATGTGAGTCTAGGACACATGAATATAATATAATATGCTAAGATAAAATAAATCAATGAAAAATATAGGTTTTGTTGCATTATGTTAGAGTTTATTGCAGACCAAAAAGTAAATAGGCCTACGGTCTGGAAACGTGAACTGAAATTCCGGGGTGCGCGGGCAAAGAGAGTTAAGTCCACCATCCTAAAAAAAT
Organism: Ectobius pallidus; assembly: GCA_964059195.1. Lineage (NCBI taxonomy): Eukaryota > Metazoa > Arthropoda > Insecta > Blattodea > Ectobiidae > Ectobius > Ectobius pallidus. The sequence goes on along the minus strand of CAXKWD010000003.1, from coordinate 105,178,194 downwards.
TGAGATATGTCCATAGAGTTATAGATAAAAATGTTCTCTACATTTGTGTTAAGTCCAGTAAGTCATATTCAAAATTGTACGGTAGTTATGGATGTGTGCATCATAGGTGTATCCATCTCTAAAGCTATGTTGGGCTGGTATAGTGTGTTAAGTCACTAATTCTCAGTAACACGAAAGTGGACTTAACTCTCTTTGCCCGCGCACCCCGGAATTAATAACTATTAACTTCATATTTAGCAGAGAAATGTTTTTTAAAATAAATCTTGCAATATATTTTTGTTGTGTTGGTGAACATAAATCTGTGCATCAATAATATGAGACGAGTTTGTTCGGGAGCAGTAACATTAACATTAACATAAATAATAAACATGAGATATAAGATACTTCACTACCTATAAACACCGGAAATGAAACTGACATAAGACTCATGACTGGTGGGTGGCAATAATGTGGTATCGTAAGAAGCTGTTACTTATACAGAAATATGTCATATTAACTCAAATTAATTCAATTCAATTGTATATATATATATATATATATATATATATATATATATATATATATATATATATACATATACATATACATATACATATACATATATACATACATATACATTCCTGGTTTTAGTCACATGTATAAATGTGAACATAGGTAATAAATAATCTATTATTGACTTACATGTCAACAGAACGATCAGCTTTCTAGCTCATATATACATGAAAAACAACAAATGTATCCTCCCCATGGAACATATTCTATGCATTCCTTGATATTTTCGCCCATGCGAAATAAACCAATAGGCAATGAGCCTAGAGTCTATACATATAGTAGGCCTATAAAGCCTTTTAACATGAAAGTTGTTTTAAACAAAATTTCCCGAGACGATGAATCCTTCGGATTCGGAGGCACTGAACCTTAGAAGCGTGTTCTTTGAGGGCAAACGACTTCTTGCCCGAATGTAGTTTGTGCCTAAGAATTAAGTTTTGTGAAGTGAAATAGCAACTTTTAAAGTGGATTTTACGGGAATTTTTTATTTCAAATATTCACCACTACAAGATACTCCTAGATTATGTCATAATAATTATGTGATATTTAACTAATGATACATAAGTTATCATTAAGAGACGCATTGTAAGACGTCTCTAAAAGTACATGTATGCCATGTAATTTTAAGATAAAATTAATAGTGTTGATTGGGAAGCCTTGTAACGATCCTGGAAATAACGTTTTAAAGTTAATATGTGTATTGTAACACAAGCAAGGCCTTTAAGTTTTATTTATTTATTTTACAGAAAGTGAAATACACTTTCGACATATTTTACATTCAACAAATTTTGATTAAGCCTCTTGTAATAACTTTAAATTTATAAGCTCGTTCTTACTGTCTTCTATATCTTAAAATCCTGTTGAATGAGAAGAGGCACTTTTCTTTTAGAGGTACCGGTAATTTATTTCTCACTTGCACTGCTTTAAATTAAGCATTCACCTCGAGGAAAGTTAAGTTGAAGGCACACGCAGCTTTTTTTAAAATATCTGACTTCTAGGCATTTTAATGGACTGAACAATAAGTGTAATAAACAAAATTAACAAAATAATACCATACACTACCCACTAAAGAAAGAAAAATTTTTTAAAAATATATATACCGTACTATATAGCCTATATATAAGTAAATGATCTTTTCTCTGGAAAAAGTTATGAATTCTCAAACTTTGTCGATTTCTGAGCACGAATAAATCATTTTTATTCTGCACGACAAACAATTACGAAATTTAAAACAAAACATGTTATATATAATTTTTTTGAAGCATACAATCTCAGGAATCAGGTAATTGACAATTTCATACTTTATGACCATTCTGAAACTCTTAAAATATAATGGGCTTGTGTTGTAGCATTTTAGCTACTATTATGTTCAGAAGTAAACAATGGATAAAGGTGCAATAATATGATCATGATTTATAGCAGGCATGACGTAAGGGTTTGAAATTAACTAAAAAATTGCTAACGAAGATTAAAAGTAGTTTATCGATAAGTGATTTGTATTAGATATGTAGGCCTAATAGGATTGACACGCGTGAATGTCTTGTAGTTTATTTCGTTTGATAACAACAAAGGCAGTATTCATTCTTTTCTTTTTTTAATTAACTATCTCCCCTTTAAAGGTGTTCCCTTGTTTACTACTTACTATTAATTATTCTTCTATTACTGATTTAGGGAAATCTGTAACTTAGCAAGTAAAAAACTATGCTAACGAACATTTTCTTCCTACCATCTTTGTACCGTTTATTTACATGCTATTCATTAGTTTATTTAGATACAAGTACATTATAACTAACCACATACAAGAAGAAATCAGGAATACAGCTTAGACGGTTGGATGATAACGAATTTATATCTATAGGAAAGTCTGAGAACTTTTGTCGCTTAGGTGTTTCTCATTGAGTAATTTATTTAATTTCTAAGTATCTTAAAGTAGTAAAAAATAAGCAAATTACACATAAACTTTAAGACTGTATAATATAATTCTACTTCATGTTCAGAAAACAGTGGTCTAGATTTCAGTCAAGTTTCCTAGTTTTCTTTCCTTGCAGCGCCAATACATCACTTTTCTGTCTTACTACAACAAAATAACAGAACGTGTTTTGATTCAAGTTGTCGTGTTTTGACTGTTTTTACGTTCACTCTTTTCTTTTATTTCTCTCCACAGAGGTAGGTTATTCACAAAGCGTCGCTAGAGATCGGTGATATGCGATACTATAATTTCTGCTTCTCTTCGCCTTGCGCTATAAAATTCTCATTTATCCATCTGAGAGTATCATTCAAACATCTTGCAATTTCATATCTAGAGTTCTCATAACAAAAGAGCGTCGTTTTTATGTCTAGCACTCTTACTTCTTAGATAGGTTTCATTTGTAAAGTTCGCTTTCGCGAGACAATGGTATAATTCCGCTGACTGATATCTGTGTTTGCTGTACTTTAATCTTTAGTGCAACACATATAATGAGAAATGCTGAATTTACGAAGTACTCATGAAATTGTGGTAGCTTTCTCTTCAAGCGCAAGAAAAACAAGGAAGCATAGGCTTATGCCTATACACTGCGTCCAACTTTTCCATTCTCAAACACGCATCCCAGTCGAACTTGCATCCGTAGGCTATAGAGTATAGACTCTTTCACTCAGATGCCGACCATATGATAAAGAATAACCTTTCTGGTTACACTACATACAATTTGTTCACTGCGGGGATTTTTGAAAAAATTACCTTTGTGCTATCACCTCAGAGAATAAATGATTATTATCATAGGTAATGACAAGAGTAACTTGAAAAACGCCGACAAATTTTCCCGATCGATCCCGGTATCGAAATTATTCGGATCCCGGCATCCCGGGATCTGGAATCTTGTGAAGTTACCGGTCACAATCTGCATTTATAATGATTAGGGGGCGGATTTCTATGACATGTCATATTTTTCCCCTTTGCATTATTTCAGGTTTCCGACTAATTTATACCAGATTCCAAGCATCCTGGTGAAAATGGAACGAATTTTATTGTGCATATAACTGCATATTTAGGAAATTTTCAACTATTGTAGCATATTTAGTATGAATATATATTTAGGTCATATTTTTGGCATATTTGTGTGCATATTAAAGAAATTTTGAAGTTTCATATCATATTTTGTAAATTTTGCATTATAATGATACTTATTGAGAATTTATAGATATTTGAAATAATTAACATTATATTTTAATAAAACGTATTGCAATGAAAATTTTAAAAAATACACACAATGTGAAAGTGGTAAAGTCATATTTTAAATTTTATTGGTCATATTTTAATGTTCTATAGGTCATAAATGCATGCATAAATCCTATTTTTAAGTCATAGAAATCCGCTCCCTAACAATGAATAATATGTAAAAAATAATTAATAAAATATATTTAAATAAACTTATTTGAATAGTATTTTAATCGATACATTTTACTATTGAAAGGCATTCATGACAAGTAATCAATATGGCTGTTTTCTCTGGTGAAAACACAATCAGTTTATACTTCCAGTTATTCAAGTATTGTTTTCTGAAACTGAATATTGATAACTTACGTAAAATAATTATATTATTGTTATAAGTTATAACTTAATTCCAAGCGATGCATGTTGTTAAGTTTTATGAATGTAAACGGAGGAATTTCAAATTCCTAAAATAAGTATTGAAATCTCGCTAATAACTCAGAAATGTGTTATGGATGTTACAGTAGATGGTCTTCGTTCAAGGTCCAGAAGAAACTTGACTAGTTACATTGGTAGTATTCCTCAATTATAATCATAGGCATCTTCTGACCTTTTAAACATTTAATCATGAGGATCCCAGTTTTTTACAATTGATAATAATGTAGGGAATGCGCACAATGTGCATGAATAGTTAGCTTTTGTTTTGACTTAATTGTGTCAGGGTCATTTTCATATGTTTACAAACAGCTGCATGATATCTTTCACAGTGGAGACCGCGCCACTTACAGTGGTATTAATCAGACGTGGCAGTCCAAGCATGGATGCTCAGTAGATGCAGACGAGTCCAATAAACATTCGTACTGCATGGAGGGGTATATGGGTTAGTTGTGTCGTTGCTTTCAGTGCGGTAACATCGTATAATGCAGTTGAGAAACAAGAGACCTTGTTACAATCGCTTCTCCTCTCCCGGTAGTGCAGTTCAACATTCTTACCCCTCCCCATGATTCCTCCTACATGCGTCACCTCTCTCACGCGCATCTGACTGCCACCTCTGTTTAATATCACTGTACAAACACACTCCGGATCCGGGTCATGAAAACTTCCAGTTTTGCACACTCTGTGATGAAACCCGTGCGCAGCGAACCTTGTCACTACGTGTCTCAGATCATATCCTCCACGTATCCATTCTCTGTTGATCATGGCATCGGTCACATAGAACTCTTCCCATATCGTGCTTCTCCTGTTTTGGAGCTCCTGTAGCAGTTCGTTGTAGTTCCTTGTAGATGGCAGCTGTAACTTCACCCTTAAATCCTCTATGAAGAAGGTTTCCCTTGCCAGAACATATACCAATCTAGAAGGCGTGCTCTTTTCAGAAATATCGCTTTTAGATTTCCCAGCTCCTATAGGTGTCTTTTGGACAGGTGATCCCAGATTATTTCCAGACCATAGGTGGCTACGGGGGCCACTTTCACCTCAAACAATCTCATGGCTGTTTCCAGTGATAGCATCGGAAGGTGTTTGATGTCATTAATGCACCGTAAAGCTGCTATTAACCTCTCTCTCATATGTATTGAGAAGGTTGTTCCTGATACTTGGATTGTAATTCCTAAGTACTTGTAGGAGTTGGCCTTTGCAGGTAATATAATCCCTCTCCGACAATTTACCACCCCTCCTGAAAATTACAACTTCTGTTTTGTTTGTGTTGAGGGACATTCCATTATCCTCTGCCCAGTCTACAATTAGATCCATAGCCGTTTGGGCTTCTTCTAAGCTATCCGACGCTAGAACCATGTCATGACCCTCGTGGTCTGCCTCGTTATTTCCTTCAGGACATCATGAGTGAACACATTGAAGAGTACCGGACTCTTACAATTTTACATTTAGAATTTTTTTTACAATTAAGTGTAAACATACTTCTCGCAGATAAATCTTACACTAAAGCTATCAAGAGCTTCATTCCTTTAAAGCAATGTAGCTAATCCCTATAGTATAAAGCCACATGGCTGACTCACTCACATACAATGTTTGCCCACTTCCAGATGAGCTAGAAACTTGAAATTTGGTACACATATAGCTTTTAGGCTGTAAACCACAGGAAAATTCCAAAAAGTTATTTTTTTAAATTTTTAGCCCTAAAAACTCCCGAAAAAGGGCTCTGTTTCCATGGCAACGGAATTATCAAAGTGTTCACGTAGGGCTCTAAAAGTTTAGAAATAATTATTTCCGTAAACCTAACGGGGTGGTCGAGATAATAACGTCTTGGACTGGCATTCTGAAGTCTCAGGTTCATAATAATTAAGTCCAATTAACATATTTTTTGTCCATAACTAACAAAATTTTCTTCTATCTGTTAAAGAAATTTCATATTTTATATTCTTCAATCATAACTCGTAGATGAAATCTCGCATTTTTACTTGAGTCTTTCTATGATTTTCCCGGTCGTAGGCCTAAAGGGAATGCTAAATTGAATAATTACGTAGATAGGCTATGAAATCTACGTAAACAAAATATTTAGCCAACACAGCAGACTAAATACACGCACTCTATCTCCCATAGATGTTTTAAAAAACCCTTTCCCGAGAACCTCAGCGGGGGTTCGGGGGCGGAGCCCCCGATGACCGAAGCGAGTATGTTTATAAAATCAGTAGTCCCTGCTTTAAGATTGTGTAACTAAATGTTGACTGTATGCACATCCATGATTTTTGGTGAAGGACACAAAAACCAAACAGAGAAATTTGAAATATGTTAATAAACATAACTCCACTCCAGTATGTAAGTTGTTAGCTGTTTAATACGAAATAAATCCATTTTGTTTTGGTAATTTTGTGCATTACATTAATGTATTTTTCATAAGTTATTTAAACGGTAAAATGATAATTTTTTAGTCAAATTAAGGATGTCCTTAACACTAAAAAAGTACTGGTTTTTACATATATTAATAGCTATTGTAATACATGAATTGCTAAATAAGCTACCTCAAGTTAGACTCGGAGAGATTGTGTAGGCTATAAGCATCTCAGTGACTATTTAATGGCCCAACTCATCGTTTAGTGTATAATAGTTTTTCACGATAAATTAGGAAAAAAAGCGTGAAACGAAGATGAAAAGAAGAATATTTAAGAGGTTATGTTTGAGAATTGTTGGGATGAGGTAATGAGGATAAGCAATTCAATCCGTTCTTACGATCTCCGCCTTTCATTCATAAAATATGACTGCTTGACAGATATTAATAATAGACATGAGAGGGCAACGGTCGTATGACTATTGACATTGCTAGAGAATCGATTGTTCGATCGGCTGCCACCTGTCTGATATTAAGTCTTTCGCGAAGAAGCACTACGTAAATATCCCGAAATAGATGAACGTGCCGTGGGAATCAATGAAGTCAGCAGCTGTGACAGCTGTGCAATTTTTATACGTGAATACCAACTATCCCTTTTGTAAATAATCTCTGGATGAAGAAATGTTGATGAGAAGGAAATAAGAATTACTGAAACCATAAAAATCATTCTGTACTTTAAATAATTACGGAAGTGGCAACCATAATTGGACGTTGAAAATATTTTTTAAGTAGAAATAAAAATTATTTTTGTTTTAACCGAAAACTTTAGGTTGGTTGATAGAAAGATTATCAACCGGGACCGTCGCTGGCTTGCCAGAATTTTGTCCCGCAGTAATAATTATACATGCCTGTAAATCTACAGACATGGGCCTGTCACATTTATGCAAACATTAATGCCATCTACCTGGAACGGGATCGAACCCGCGTCTTTGAGCACAAAAAGTCAGTGCCATACTCACTGATCTACCCAGAAAACTGAAGGTGATCTAAGAATAACAATGCAGGTGAAATTATAGAGTGGAAGGAACGTACCTGTATAGGCACATCTAGAACCATTCAAAATATAACTCAAAAACAGAATTACTTTAATACATGGTATTGTTTTCTATTTCTAAATTAAAATTAGCCCTTTTAACGCCATTAAGTTTGGTGATCATTGATAGATAATACAAGTTGAAAATACTACATGAGATTTAAATAATACACTTTGCTTTACGGTGAAGTGGTAATGATAACGTTACAAATTTTGCAGAAAGCATAAAGGTAAAATGTTCCTTATATACGCCTTGGAGACTAAAAGGTTCCAGGAACTTGAGGTTAACACATTTACAGCCATTTGGCTCATAAAGTGGCGTCTGCTGCCTGTATCCCGTTATTCATTTCTGTTAGAGACTGGACCCCCTTTGGCCACGGTTCTATAAAGAAGAATTAAGCAAACTGAAAAATCCCAATCATCTAACCCAGTGGTTCTTAACCTCTGTTCGATGGAATCCAAGGGGTTCGGTGAGTCAGTCTCGCGGGTTCGGCGGAGGTCGAAACACACCTGACTCATATGATTCATGATGACACGCCCCGCTTGTCCATCATTGGCTGCAGGTGATCACACAACTATTTTTTTTTTCAATTAAGTGTTCGGTGAACGCGCATATGAAACTGGTGGGGTGTTCAGTACCTTTAACAAGGATAAGAACCACTGATCTAACCGTTGATTGAACCCACGACCCTCTAATTTGTAACGCAGTGTCTTAACCAGCTGCACTCGGCGTACATAGCCAAAAAAACATAGACATTAGGATTAATGAATTTCATCTTTATTCTTTGAGGGAATGGTATTAGCTAAGGACTAGTGGGTAGTTTTTTTTTCGCCTTATGTCCTCAGAAACGAAGTAGATAAACCAAGGAAATTTCCTATTTCGTTTCGTTTTTGAGGATATAAGGCGAAAAAAACTACCCACTACCCACTAAGCATTAATTTTGTTACTACTTTCTGGTGGGCAATACAAATTAGTCTTCATACATCATGCAGAATATCACATTTTTATTTTAATAAAAATTCTAACTTTTTAAAATGTATGTTCATGTTAAAAAGTAGATTTTTAATAAGATTGGTTACCTCATACATCTAAGAGGCGGCCTATTAGTATTTTACGTTCAGTAATGTCAAAAGGAAGATTTTAGAATTGATCAACGCACTCATGTTAACAAGAAGATTACATTTTTACTTCGATGAACGGTAACTTACCTCGTTTATGAAATCAGGAGATCTAATATGTGTTTGATGTTTGCTGAAGACGAAGAAATTTAAGTCAAACTAGGACTATGTATTATAGATTTATTTGCTTACTGAATACTAGAGCCCGGATTTTGAGGTTATAAACTATTTTGTTCCTTGATATGTTAACATAATTATCTGTTTCATTGCCATGGGAGTCACATAGTCCAATCTTATAAAAACTAAAAATGGCTAAGACTTTTTAATTACAATATGGTAAAATTCCTAATATATGTAATTAAATATTATCACGTTTCTAATAAAAATTACTTTTTTAATATACTGTATGCTTACATTTTGCATCTCGCTCATTTATAAGAGAAAATACTGCTTTGCATATTGTAATTTTGTAATATTTTATCTCCATTGTCTCCGTAAAGGACATCGTTAGTGAACCGAAATCCCCGGTTTCTTCAGAAGCAAATGAAAGACATTCTTAAAAAGCTTACACTTGCAGTTTATTCACAGTGTTTGCTTCATAAGACGCCGAAAGTAACGTATTCTAAAAGTTGGTTGATTAATTTATAATCGTTCTTGTTCAGTTTATGTGATGGGTTTGGAAATTAAAAAATTACTTCGAAAGTTAATTGTGTTATATAAACTTTAAACTGATGAAAATTAAGCAAAATGTATTCCTATAAGGTTATGGTTCAGAGCCATAGAAATTGTAAATAGGCTATAAATAAAATTAAGTAACATACTTTCTCAATGTGCTTAATATTTTTACTAATGTAAAAAATAAAATAAAATCTCAAAAAGGTAAAAAACTAAACAAACTATTAGTTTAAAAAACTAATACAGGGATTATAAAAACCTAAAAATCCGGACCTTACTGACCAAAAACCTTATAACACTTGGAATTTGTGAATCTGTAAGTTACATACTTCACATTGTTCTTTCAGACTGTTAATATTACTATGGATATGATCTCTCATGCCGTATTCTACAAGTCGCAGGATAAGGAACAAGATACAAACTGGACATTTTTCATAATTCTACCGAATACTTATGCAGTGTGGAAAGTTGAATCTAGTTGATGATCTATGGTCCGGTTCTTATTTGCAAAGGTCTATGCAGGTAAGACTAACATTATTAGATTAGAATTTTTAAGTTACTCAATACTCATATATCTTAAAAGCTTACAAGCGACATATCTTTACGCAGTTAAAAGCCTTAATTTATTAAGCTAAAATTTAAAACATGCTCTACTCAGGTAGAATTTATGACGATTCCTCTCCGAATTGGATTTTCAAGAAAGTTAGCATTACACAAATACGCTGCAAAAATAATAATAATAATAAATAAGTAAATAATTAGACAGACAAACAAACAATGAGATCTAAATGCCATGCATTTTGTCTCAAGGAAGCAAATTAATATATGCATGTCTTCATAAACCCAACTATATTGTAGAATTCAATTAATATTTTCTTAGATACAGGCCTAATGAGTTGAATTACTCCTACACCAACCCAGTTTTAATATAAGTAACGGAGAGAACAGATGTTGGATTGCAATAAACCAGGAAACGAGTGCTGAAAAAACGATAAAACACATGTTACAAACGTAGTATCGTATTTTATCAAGAAGGGCTAACATGATTTTAAAATTTTAGAATTCATCGCAAGTCATTGGTCGAAAATGGACTAAGGTCATATGAATTAAATAGTAAGACTGCACTGCGGTTACTCGGTAAACATTTGTAGGCAGAGGGAGAATACTCCACGTTAAGAGATAGGCCTACAGCATTACAAGTAACCTTACAAGTCATGTGGAAGTCACAGATATTGGTTACAAGTACAGTCAGTAGTTTGTATCTCACGTCAAGACTTCTAGTTCACCATTCGTCTGAATAAAAAGAAAACAACAAAATAAATTTCCCTTACATCACTGCTACTTTTTTTTTAAACGTAGAGAACTAGGCCTATCGATAGTAAGACTCGATTTTCTGAAAAATTATTACCCAAAGGAATAGTTCTTGCCACAACTATTTCTAGACCGCAGTAAGTCGTATGACTAGAAATATGAGTTTAAAAGTGAGTGGAAATATCTCAGACATTATCTGTTCAATGGAATAGTTGTGCTAGAAAATTCCCACGCGAAAAGTAATATAACTTATAAAATCTTCATTGAATATGTTTAAACTGTATCGGCCTTTATAATGTGAAATAAATAAAGATCTTAGTCTCCTTGGAATAAGATAGCATGATAAACAAAACAAAAGAAAGCAAATTCTATGAAATTAAGACATAGATCAGGCATGTCCAACTTTAAAAGATCTGGGGGCCAAAAGTATTTAAACAAGTCATCATGCACAGAAATCAAGACTAGTATCAAATCTAATTCATATTACAATATTATTAACCCTAGTACAAATAATTTCATGTGCAAAATATAAAATTTCTCCAATAATATTTCTTCATGAACGATTATTACAAGTTGTTTTAATATAACACACAAACTCCGTGGCGGTCATCTACACAGGCATATTACAGGATTGGGGCCATGTGGTCAGTATGCCGACACCCACGGTCGTTAATGGTGGTTTTCATGACCGGAGCCGCTCTCTATCAAGTAGCTCCTCAATTAGAACCACGAGGCTGAGTGCACCCCTGCCAGACCTCCCTACCTCAGAAAAATTCGAGGTACCGGAGATCGAACCCGGGCCGACGGATCTTTAGTCAGCCCGCGGTCTGTTTTAATATAATCTAATTTTTATTTATTAATTAATTTCTTTGTGTTTATAATCGTACGTTTCAACATTTATAGTTAGATCTGGATCGCCATTTTCGGTTCTACTGTGTTATGGAACATAATTAACAACAAATACAACATGAAAGTAACAAACTTTTACATACAGTATAATTAAAACGCGAATGGTGGACTGAATCAATCCCCGTTATATTGCAGCAACACAATTTTTGCACCATAGTTAATGACTGGACGGGAAGGATCAAGGGCGGAGCTTTTTTTTAAAATAATTATCCATGCAATCGATATCTCGAGTCATGTGTGGGCAACGAGAGTTTGCAAGTGCCAGGTCAACCAGTCTACTTCTCTTACGTAATGCATATTTCATTAGATTTAATTTTAGTAGCGATAATATTAAACAGCCACGTTTTCTTGTCGATAGTTTAGCACACTTAAACGGTGCAAAAGGTTTTTACTGAAATGTCAAGGTTGCCTGCTTTGCAATGAATATATGAACTACAATGTACGAATAATTCATTCACTGTGGCATGTTCTTTAAAATTGCAGACTTTTTCTGATAAATGAAAATTACACACTTAGCTTTAAATAATTGCTCTAGTACGGTCACAAATTTAAAAAATAGTTTACTTCGTTTATAGTTAAATTGTTAACATACTATAGACAAAAATAAAGCATAATACGTTGAATACAGTTCATTTGTGAGGCTCCATTTTAGTGAAAAGCACGTAAAAGAATATCACACTGAAAACTGGCAACATCAAGAAAGCAAATTTAATGTTATAAATTGCTAACAAAATATTTTAATTTTTTTTTTATAAACTGAGTCTTGATTTCCAAATTGTTGCTAAATTGTCATAACTAAACTAAAATTATCTATATGCTAATTTTCTAAGCGCTCAGTTTAGAGTTGTTAATATGAAAAGTGAAGGCAGTGAATATCAAGTATAAACAAATTCTAATTCCTCCTAAACATTATTGAATACATGTTAACAGAATTAATTTGAAGAATAGAATAAAAGTATTAGATAAACATTTTTGATTTATTAGCGTGCGTATTTTCAACTGACAATACATTCCAAACCATTCATTATATTACGATGTCTCTCTGTCTCACACACATGCACACGAACATACCAATCACAGATTAGATCATTCATTAAGTCTCCCACTCAAACTTCACTCGCATTTTAACTCTTTATATAGGCCTATTCTTAGTTTTCTATCCCAGTTCATTAAATTCACAAATTGTTTGCAGTACAACAGTTTTGGGAATTATTTTTGAGGATGTAAGAAAGTTTCAGACCTTTTGTACTACTATATTACTATTTTGTCCACCGATGTGGCCCCTCCTCGCACGCAGCGGGCCCGGGTTCGATTCCTGGTCGGGACAAGTTACCTGGGTGAGGTTTTTTCCGGGGTTTTTCCTCACCTGTGAGACACCCCGGATATCATCTGGCCGTCATTATCATCTTCATCCCATCCTCGCCTTGTTCGGAATGAGTGTGTGTGTGTGTGTGTGAATGGTGTGTCTCGTCCTATGTGTTTGTGTTGTCTCGGAGGTGGCCCCGGCATTGGGTTGATCACTCATCCGGGGAGGCCCTCCATGTCCTTGTCTGGTCAAAAAAGTATGCCTGTGTTGTGATCCATAATTCATTCCTCTCCCGACAGATCGCGGCCCGGTAAGGCCCGGGCTGCGCGGGCCGTGTAAAGGACCCTATAAGGGAGAGGTAAAACTACGAAAGGAAAAAATATTACTATTCGGCGTGTATAATTGTTATTCTATCACAAACAAACGTATATCCTGCTTATTGCTCAATGAGTACAAATTAACGATCAAGAGAAGTAGCAGGTTTAGAAATTTTTTCTTTGGGTTTTCTTTTCTGGGTTACCGTATAAGCTATGCATTTCAGAATAAGGAAAGCTTGGCGTTCAGTGGAATATTTTTACAATATTTTATATATAATTTTTTACAATGGTCTAAGGAATTTTATATTTTTGCTATACTAAACCTGTTTGATTGCATTACTCGCAGTAGTTTCTAGGTATAACTGTCCTCGATTCTGTGTAGCACTAGTCTTAGTTGCAATCACATTAGCATAAGTCGTGAAGGCACCGTAAAACTTACTGAGAAAGCTTGTAGTAGTGTCTATCTAGAATTAATCTATCTAGTTGTCAAGTAGTTTACAAAAGGGAAGAGGTCACAGACACTTCACATGCCGACATCGCATAGCAAATAATGAGACTAACCTCGAAAATGCCGCAAAAATTGTCCAATTGCCTGAGAATTCGTGCAATTGCTGAATTAACAACGATAATTTTAAAAACTTTTCATTCAAATATTTGTAAGAAATGCACAGATGGTGCAAAATCTTCATATTGACGAAAATAATTCTCGAATGCACCAGCACCAGCACAAGGCTTTTCGGAGAAGCACAACATCCGCGAATTAGAATATCCTGGAGCCGTACGCACCAGGCTTAGTCCATGCGGATCAAGATCAAGTCTTCATTAAAATCAGACAGATTTGAATCCGTAGAAGCAGTCGACTTAGGGCCAGTTGTATAAAACTCACAAACTGATGGTTGTTTTTAACTGAAAGTTTGAAAATAACTAGCTACTTATGTTGTATAAAAATAACCGTAGAATGTGTAACTCACAGTTTTAAATAACTGGAGAAAATAATAAAACATCTGGCAACAGTGCAAAAGTTGAGGGAAATTTGCAGGGAGTATTATGTTTATACCTTTGGTCTTTGATTTTCAGTTGTTTAATTAAAGACAAAGCACCATGTTACACATATGTCTTTGGTACTTATTTCAATTGCTTAATAAAGATGAGTTTTTTTAATTATTTTTTAAAAATCATTTCATTGAGGCCATGTATAGTTTTGCTTCAAACTGCTTTAACCTGTCTATAGGTGTGTAAACGCAACCTACAGTACCTATAATGCCTGGAAGATTACGAATATTGTAGATATCTAATATTGTTTTCTTAAGACACTGTCCTTAGTTGGAATTCAAATAAACCGAGGCCTTAAAGTATAATTTTCTCTTGTCAATTTATGAATGGTTCTACTGGCTGTTCCTTTGTCCTCAGTAACTATTTGTAAGCTTCCAATAACAATAATTCGCAAAGGACCTCAGGGGTGACCCTGAATATCATAAACATATCATGAATTTGCTTTGTACTTGATTGTAATGGGAAGTAGACATAACCTCTGTCCAGTTGTTCTGCCCAAATTTTGGTAGCATGTCATGCAGCACTAATAAAAGATTATGACATTCAAGAGATGCATGATGGGTTTTCATTGCATCACCAGATGGGGTATCAGAATAATCAGAAATCTAGAAATAAATGTTGCTATTTTGTAATGTGGGGCTACCATAACCAACAACAAAGCCAAGGTACCGGTGTCTGTATTTTTATTGTCATTAGACAAAATGAAAGCAAACTGAATCTAAATGATATGAAAATAATAATAACTCACCCTTTACTTATAAAATTTATTTCTAGGGTCTTTTTCACTGTTTGAAATGTATTTAAAATTTCCAAATCATCAGTTAATGTTTTAACTTGCAAAAATTCACCAGTTATATTAAAATGTTGGTTAGGATGAGATAAACTTGGATTAATGTTTATACAACAAAAAAAGGCAGTTAAATGTAACTGAAAGTTAATTTTGCATGATAACTACAGTTTACATGTTTATACAACTGGCCCTTAAAGTATCAGACCTCTTGATTGAGACACTGCTTCCAACGCTTCGAAGTCAAAACGTCCAATACAAAATCTCCAACATATTAGGCCTATGTGTCCTATGGAAAAATATCTAATGACAAAAGTCCAAATGAAAGCCAAAAAACGAAAACGTTTCAAATTCTTATCTTATTTATAGCGGTCATGATATTCCTTACTTATGAACAGTAAACATTTGCAGTAAGAATTGTTGTGCAAGTTATGAAACCATAGTTTCAAGTTTGAAATTTTCAGTGAGTAGGCCTACGGCTCAAAATATAGATGTTATAAAACAAATATATGAACACATAGGTAAGATGAATTCATTTTAATTATTTATGCTTCAACCTCTTATTCTTACTGAATTTACAAGCACTATTCGTAAAGTCCATATTTTCACCTAGGTGTAGTTCATAATGAGATATAAGCAACCAGAGTTTGAAGCCTGTATGATAAAAATATAGTATATTATAATAAATTCATATTTTTCAGTTCGTTACCTAGCAATGATATTTCGAAAAATCTTCAAAAGGGAAAAGATCTCAAGTGAAAACTTTCCTTTTAACCTGTGAATTATCGGTACCTTATTCCTGAAAAAGAGGATCCACATTCAACTCAATACGGTATGATATGTCACGGTGTTGGTGCTTTACGGACTTACTGTTACCTCTGTATTATAATTTTTGCTTGTCATTACTCTTGCATCCTGACGTATTTTTTTTTATTTGACTTTTTTCCTTCTTGACTTGAACTTAAATGATACATTATATCGTTTCTATAGTCTAGAGGTTTTGTTCTGTTCTTATAATGGATATATTTATTTCTCTTGAGAATATAACAGGCAAATTTACCAATTACAATATTTTACAAACCTAATATTAAATATTTAAACGAATACTTAAAGCCTACTAAAAGGAGTGAGAAAAAAACACAATATAAAAATTACGTAATGATTGGAACAGATCTTTGCATAGAAAAATACAGTATAATAATTACGGAGTATCATGAAAAACGAAAAGATTTAAATAAATAAAATTACAAGGAGCATATTTCAAGTAACGTTTATACTTTTGAATTTACACATTCAGTCAATGCATGAGTTAAGCTAGTGTACTTTTATTTCCCCGATGAGGTCGTTGAGTTTTTCAATTGGCCTAATCCTTCTGGTGGCACTATGGCCCTGGGGGTAGACTCAGCCTCCAACAGAAATGAGTACCAGGAGCAATCCTGGGGGTAAAGGCGGCCGGTGCGTAAGGCTGACAACCTTACCAACTTCATGTTCCGAATGTCTAAAATCTGGGAGCCTCAACCTCCTGGAACCCTCTGGGCCTCCATGACCTGTATTAGGGAACACTTTACTTTATAGTTCATAATGAGATATAAGTAACCTGAGTTTGAAGCCTTTATGATAAAAATCTACTCTTATACAATTCAACGGACCTCAATAGCGTGCTCACTCGCTCCCTCACTTCGTGAGACATCGTGTATACTCGGCGATGACCGTCTCTCGCAGTCTAAACTTTCACGAAGAGTACAAAATTAGGAAAACCGTTTCTTTATTATATAAGGCCTGAAAAAATATTCTAATTTTATTTTTACTTACAATTTTCATAGCTCTGAACCACAAACATTTTTAATAAACTGCCAGTGTAATTTTCTTAAAAATCCTGGAGTCAATTAATAATGGCCGGCGAAGCCGCGGGCACCAGTTGTAATGTATTGATAGTTTAACCCTGGCAGTATCGCGGACAATAAAAATCCAAACAAATCACTCCTTCCCTTAAGAAATTATATAATTTCTGAAAATTACAGTGAAGTTATTAAATCAAATTCTCATCATGTTTATCTGTCAACAAACTGTTGAGAAACAATACGTATTATCAGTGTTCACAGGTAGCTTTGGAACTGCTTAAAACTTACGATATAATTAATTTCTGAAAACTACGTACTGGTAGGAACGAATTATATTCTAAAGGAAAAAAGCATAGTATATGATGAGATATTTTAAATAAAAATTGATGAAGCCAGCGCTGACTTTTGTAAATGTATTGTCAGTGCCTTCAGGATTCTAGACCTGTAAGTTTCGTATTTAAGCATCATTTTAACCGTGGCAAAGTCACGGGCTATTTTCTAGTATAGTACATTATAATAAATTCATATTTTGTAGTACGTTACCTAGCAATTATATTTCGAAAAATCTTCAAAAGGGAAAAATCTCAAGTGAAAACTTTCCTTTTAACCTGGGAATTACCGGTAATTTACTCCTGAAAAAGAGGATCCACATTCAACGCAAGATGGTATGATATGGCACGGTGTTGGTGCTTTAAGGTATTACTGTTACTATTGCTTGTCATAACTCTTGCATCCAGACATATTTTTTTTATTTGATTTTTTCCTTCTTGACTTGAACTTGAATTATATATTATATCGTTTTTGTAGTCTAGAGGTTTTGGTCTGTTCTTATAATGGATATATTTATTTATCTTGAGAATATAACAGGAAAATTTACCAATTACAATATTTTATAATCCTAGTATTAAATATTTAAACGAATACTTAAAGCCTACTAAAAGGAGAGAGAAAAAACACAATATAAAAATTACGTAATGATGGGAACAGATCTTTGCATAGAAAAATACAGTATAATAATTACGGAGTATCATGAAAAACGAAAAGATTTAAATAAATAAAAATACAAGGAGCATATTTCAAGTAACGTTTATACTATAGAATTTACACAATCAGTCAATGCATGAGTTAAGCTAGTGTACTTTTATTTTACTGTCACATCATATCCATTGTGATACTGGATCGACGAGATTTCTGTATATTGAACAATTTTGTATTTTACATTCTGTATTGATAATTGTTTCAATAGTAGAAGATTCTCAGGGATGGACAGGTACAATATTTTTCGTTAAATAAATTCCTCTGTAAATAATTTTTAGAATAACGCGTTATTTTATAGTCACACCTCGTACTGTAAACTGCGTACATGAACTTAATCAGATCCGTACATGTTTCTTCTAAATATGAGAATTTTCTGAAACTGCTTGCATGAAGAAGGATTAAGATGAAAGTGATAATCAATATCTCATATTATTAATGGCACTGGTATAATATATGCAATACACTCTCGGTGATGAAAGATCCATGTACGAGTCATTCGAAAGATAACGAGGCAGGCGTATTCTGTTAACGAGAATGTCAATGTATAATACTGCTATCTTGATTATGCTCTCCTTGCATGACACACAACTTCACATGAAAACAATTGCTTTACAGATAGCCTTACACGGACACTATAGGTTTGTTCGCAAAGCAAATCCGTGACCGCTTGAGAATTTGTTGTACTGCGCATGTCCAGTCTGTAACTTACCCGTGATTTGCACTTTGCGAACGGTTACAAGAATTTGGAATCGATAGTTTCTGCGTTTAATCGATATGATATGCAAATAAAATATATATTTTCCTTTGACATGTTATAAATGCAATATACATCGACAATATAATCTATATTTTGGGAAACTTTTAATCATCTTCCATTATTCATACATATAAGTAGCCTATGTTTATAAATCTGGCGCAATGTTATAGGAGGGAGGAGTCAGGCGCGTGAAAATAGGTTACTGCGCATGTCTCTGATAACAATTCATGCTAGAGCCTGCAAACTTTTCTTATAGTACAGAAACTGTCCGTGAGAGCTTTGCGAACAGAAGATTGAAATCAGAATCACGGATTCTCGCTTTGCGAACGCGTGTGGAGAAAGAGCGCTTCTGACTGCTTTGCGAACAAACCTATTATTATATTCGCGATGGTACGGATCGGTGTTTTACAGAACTGATAGCAGTCTTGCTTCTTTCGCCTGCAAGAATCATAAGAAAGTTAGTACCAGTAAGATATACCGGTTGTTAATAAACTATAATTGAAGGACCTGATTCCATAAGGGCATAAGGTACGATAATTTAATTTTGAGTTTTTAACATTTATAGCTTATCCCCATATGTCTTGAAGTACTCAGTGAACTATTAACCAAATGTACTCGTGCCATAAACCTTTGCTCGGTTAAAAGAAAAGACCTTTGAGACTGCCAGTTCCATACAGGCGTAAGGCACACTTCCTTCTTCTTCTTCTTCTGCTTATTTAATGACGTCCTACCAGACCAGCCTCCGTCCAGTATCAACGTCGTCCAAGTAGCGGGATGTTTAAAATGAGCTCTAGGTAATATTGGAAAGGAAATGAAGGTGAAATTAAATTTTCATTTTACACTTCAGTAAATGTCTCTTGAGAATTCGACTAATTGTAATTTCATGATTGTGTATGAGTGAACTGACGTTCCAGGGGCCTGAGGCACACTTCCTATCTGTTGTTAAGGTGTGTTAATCAACAGCTGTTTTTATTTTCCGCAGTGCTACCATACAAGCAAATGTTAATAAAAACTGAACTTGCATTTCTGAAGAGTAACTTCATTCAACATAGACTGTTTTGCTTATCATCTATTGCATTAATGACTATACTGGTATTCATTGGCAAACATGCAATTGTCACTGCATAATACAGGTTTTTACTATAATAAAGTAAACTAAACTAAACTCCGTGGCGCTACATCCCTGGAGGGACTTGGCCTACCACCTGACCGCTGCGTCATCTCCCGTAGGCAGATGGCAGGATTGGGGGGCATGTGGTCAGCATGCCGACACCCACGGCAATTTATGGTGGTTTTCTTGACCGGAGCCGCTACTTCTCTATCAAGTAGCTCCTCAATTTGAATCACGAGGCTGAGTGCACCCCTACCAGACCTCCCTACCTCAGAAAAATCCGAGGAGATACCGGGAATCGAATCCGGGCCGACGGATCTGTAGTCAGTGACGCTAACCACAAGACCACGCTGGCGGACACTATAATAAAGTAAAAACAAATAATATGATACAAAGTAAAAGGATTTTGCTACTCTAAAGTACTTCAGTATTAGTTTACCTCTAGTTGTAAAAATTCCCAATACCTTGTAAATTTGCAGAACACTAATTTAGCATGTCATTCAAAAATACATGTCATAAAATTAAACTTTAAATCACCTACTTGTGAGTGGTAACATTGTTTAAAAACATCAAGATTTCTCGAAACTACGTCCTTGTGCCTTACGCCCTTATGGAACTAGGCCCTTCAATTATACTGAATCAGTTTTTAGAGACAGTAAAGGAGAGGAGGGAAGTTATTTAAGGATACCAAAGTCTATTCTGTGAAACGAAAATTCCAAGTTAAAGCACAGAACTTAAACGAGTTTGCAGCCACTGACCAGTTCTTCGTTATTAACCGCCACTTTAACCATTACACCACACAATCAGATCAGTAATAGTTATCACGGTTTTACTAGTTAAAAAGAGGCTGTTAGAGGCTTAAATTGACTATTTGTAGATATTAGAATCCTAATCATATCTCATGCGGAAATAAAAGTCCATTGAGCTATGTGATATAACTTTATTTGTTTACTTATAAAATAAATGTATATGCAATAGTCCTATATAATTTCATGTTATGCTACTAATTAATGAAAAGATTTTACATTTTAATGTGCCGGTACTGAATAATAGTTATTAGAAGAGACTGCTTTGATGGTATGTTGCCACGTGTAAATAAACTCTCAGCATATATATATACGATAATGTGATGTTAGAAAATATAACTTTCATTTCAATAAATAAGTTGTACCTTTCTTAGTCAGTATTATCTTTTCTCTTCGGGAATCAACTGCAGCATGGATCGGCGAAAGGTTTACTAAGAGTTTCCATGTGGAACCACAGATAAATTTGTTAGTCAATGATAAATAGACTTAAGAATCAACATTGTTGATCTCGACTAGGGCCATATATATATATATATATATATATATATATATATATATATATATATATATATATATATATATATACATACATACATACACACGCACACACAAAAACACACAAACACACACACACAAAAACACACAAACACACACACACAAAAACACACAAACACACACACACGAAAAGTCAGAATAAAAGAAAAAATCCCCGTGGGATATAATATCACTGCTGACGAGAAATCAATTTGGGGAAGGAGTATTCATATGGCGCCACAAGGAGAACTTATTAAAGCGTTATATTTAAGTCTAAAGGATAGCAATAAAATATGGTTGGCCACGAGCAGGACAATACACATACGCCCGCGCGCGAGCTTGTACGCGGACAAGATAACGAAAAATTCCTGTGGGAAAGAATACCAACTTCCCGGAAAATGAATTTGGAATCGGATATGGTAATATGAAACCACAGATAAAAATAAATAAGGCAATACGATTGCCAGGGTACTATTTTTTTATTTAAATAGCACAGGCGCGAATTAATTATTACGTTGCTGTCGGAGCTGTCAATTGTTGGTTGTTATGGGTAATTTTATTAAACACTCTTCCGACAACTGTAGGCTGCTATCGGAGATTACCACGACAAAAACAATATTATAAAGTAATATAACGACTTTGAAGGAGAAACAATTTAAAAATAATATAAAATACCATAGACAATAACGCATGTCAAACTGTAACACACAAAGAAATGGTCAAATGTTGTTATGGCGTAGGTCTACTTCTTCGTACATGCTGTAGCCCTTACCCCGCAAGGCATTGGCTAATATTGTTCTTATAGTGATGGCAAGAATTGCGTAAAAGGTCAACATATGGACAAGATCCCAGGACGTGCGCAAGTGTTTCGAACTCTGTGACATCGTCTACAGAGGTTATTGTCCTGAGAGCTGCCTGGTATAAAGTCAGAGTCTGTGAATGTGTATAAGGTTTAAATAAATAATATACCTAATTTTATTGTAAGTCTAGAAATATTATTTTGAGTCTACAATAACAACGATGTATCTGACTGAAAATAAGCAATATAGCATGGTTACTCGAACAAGGCAATACATATAAAAAATCCCTTTAGGCAGGCCTACAGGCTGAGGTAGATTTCAAAGTGCTTTTGGTTTAATTTATTATCGCTGCGCAGCACTCTTCTTTTTTAGCCTTGGCATGGGAAACCCGCAGTAATAAGAACTGAATTCGGTAAAGAGGAAGAGCCTACAATCATTTGTTTTGACAACAAGAATAGGATATAATATTCTGGGAGGCCGTGCGCAAGATCGGCAATGAATAAAATTAGCAAAGCCGCTAACAAGACAAAATTATGATATTATAATAATTCTTTTAAGTGTTATTATTTTCAAACAATAAAATCTCGCGTCATATGAGAGCTATCAAGAAACTAGTTATTGATTTGTAGAGTACTCATCAAGACCTTTTCAACGATACCCCACAAGACGTGGTTTCAAAAGTTTCGAATTTTCATCCCCCCACCCCCACTCTCACTCGAACCCCCGAATCGTTGGTGTCACTGTGAACTCCATAGGGAGTACTCTAATTTATTCCAACAAAGTTTCCCTCTATACTTCATAGGGGCCGAGATAAAAATGTTTTAAAATTTCAACCCCCTCCCCCGACCACCCCCTTGGGCCAATTTTGCTCATTAACGAACTTGTCCGAACTATTGGGCCTAGAAATAACATATTAAAATTTGGTTCATAAAACTAAACTAAACTCCGTGGCGCTACATCCCTGAAGGGACTTGGCCTACCACCCGACCGCTGCATCATCACCCGTAGGCAGATGGCAGGATTGGGCAGAGGGCAGGATTGAAAATTTGGTTCATATATATTCAAAATTACGGCCGCTATCGTGTAAAGATATATAATTATATATAGGGCCTATATATAAATATCACAAAAAATTTTTTTTGAACGGGCGGTGGTTTCGTACTTAGGGGAGCATGAAACGTAAAGATATGAAAGAATTTTTCGAAAATCATGACATGATAGGTAGATTTTTCTTCGAAATAAGTTAATACGGAAACTCAGAGAAATTAACCTCAAAATTGCTGTGAGAGATTCCAAAATGTGCTGATCAAAATTCTACTTCTGCTATGGAACATTTAAGGGCGATGTAAAGTTAATGAGTAGAACATTCCTCCCGGAAACTGCCGTGCTAGCGGTTTAACATTAATTTGTAAAACAAGTCTCCATTATCTGTGCTTGCGTGCTGTTCTGGATGATACGGAAATGTAGTGAGCAATGACCTTCCACAATATTGATGTGGGTGACACATTACATAAATCATAATTTAAACACTATCTATGTGATCAAATTAGGCTAATATGAAAACGAAACTGATTCTAATGAAACGAATACCATGTACCGAAATGGGAAATGACAAGTTTCTTCCTTATTCTACATGATATCTAATTAGGGGTTCTCAGTGCAGAAAATTAAGACAACAACGGCCCTCTTTAAGGATATAAAGATGTAATTTTTGTAATATTTACGGTAATAACGGAAACTGCTAGTTCTTTATTCAAATGGTTCCTCAGTATTTCTCACGTATGAGTTCTCCAATTTAAAAAAATAAAATAAAATAAAAACACACACCTGCGAAATACCGGAATGAAACCGGCTTTCCAGATCAATAATCCTGGATGGAAATCTACACGATCTATATTCCTTTATAGAGCAGCCCCGATTTCGCGAGAGGATAATGGTTTTTGTTAGCTATGGTTATTTAACGATTATAGTTTTTCCTCTGTTCTAACCGTCGCCGGTGTGGTAGGAATTGTCTAATAGGAGTTTTCTTATGTGTCTGACTGTCTGTAACTCAATAGACAGGTGACGATAGCCATCGACATGAGCCGGATCGAACCTGTGAACCTGATCACAGAAGCCAGTACTTTACCAGCTGCTCCCGGATTTGTGTACTCTGATCCATACTACTATTTTTAAAATTAATACATTCTACAACCTACAATCTAAGTAGTTAGATAATATTACTAGTTTTCTATTAATAGTAAACATAAATCTCAAATAACTATTTGACAAAGTAGACTGACATTTTTAAAGGATTTTGTTTAGAAAGAAACTCAGTAAGGTATAAAATAATATCCGTAATTCCCAAGTCGAAAGGAAAGTTTTTACCTGTATGTTTTCACCACATGAGAATTTTTTCTTTTTTGAAGATTTTTTGAAATATCATTGCTAGGTAACGAATTTCAAAATATGAATGTATTTATTATAATATATTATATTTTTATCATACAGGCTTCGAACTCACGTTTCTTACATCTCTATGGACAATATTTAGGTAAAAATGTGGCCTATACGAATAGTGGTTGTAAATTCAGTAGTAATTTCCCTTAAGCACCTACACTCATGGATGATCTTGGTGAGTCAACTTGCTTTACATACAAATCTTTATGCAACCCAGAAATGGGAACCTTCTACACCAGTAAGGGAAGATGAAGTAATGTTTTGCAGGGGATAAATTTGTACATAAGATGAAGAATCTGAAAAGTTATACATTATTGGTCAACCTCTCCCGATTTGCATAATTCTAATGTATCACCTCTGATCACTGTGAAAAGCTTCAGTTTTGAGTTCAGTAACATTCAAATCAGGAACAATAGCCTCAGGTCAGAAAAGGGGAACCAAAATGAGGCCACTGCTTGAAATATTAGAGAAATATGTATCCCATGGAAATGTTGCGTTGACCAGTCGATGGTAAAGTTCAAGGACAGTTGTAGAATTGAACAATTTATGAAGAATAAATTAGTAAAAAAAATGATTAAAAGATTTGGAATGCTTGTGACTAATCTTTTTACAATCTTAAATTTCAAATATATTGTGGAAAATTGAATCTACAATGAAAATAGGGCTCGGAGCACTGTAGTCATAGATTTGACAGAAGACAATTTATTTTCCTTCTACACGTTTGTTTCTCTCACTGAAAGCACAAAATATATTAGCTGTATCAACCGTACATCCAAACAGAAAGAAGTTATATCCATAAAAGTAGGAAACACATAGGCCTATTCAAAGGGGCGAGTTTGTCGTCAAAGAATTTCTGTTTACAGATGTAAAGATAAGAGGTGTGTGAACAAGAGCTTGGATTATCCGGATAAAAGTTAACTGGTTAACTCAGCAAATAATTGTCCAAATAACTATTTTCTCCATAACAGCTACCCAGATAATTGGAAAAATGTCACTTTATCCAGTTATTTGTGATTATCCAGATAATTGTTAAAAGAATTAACTGCAGTGGAATTAATTGTCTGGATAATCGACATAAAGATTCAGATAATTGCAAATAATATCCAATTAACTATATGTTCAACTTAACCATGTTTAACTGTGTGTTCAACTGTTAACTGTTTAATTTTCTGCAATTAATTGTCTGTTCAGTTAACCGTTATCCAGTTATTTGTCCCAGCACTAGTGTGAATCTCAGGTCAATAGTTCATGATCTCTCCCAAGTAATTACAGTAACAAGAAAGGAGAAGGATAGAAAAAATAATACTGAAAAAGCATGAAGCGGCGGCACCAAATATGCGTCCAGTTCATGTACTGTTGTGTAATAAATACCTTCATTGTGCACAAGGAACTAAACATGGAGCAATATTAAAATAAAAATTTTTGCAGGGAAGTATATCAAGCTCTCCAGCAAAGGAATTATCAGCCACCGCAAAATCAAATAGTCCACGGCTGAAGAAAACCAACTGTTGCTATCGAAGGACTTAAACCATCTGTAGATTCTGAAATGCGTTTTGGAAGAACTAAATACCAACCCATGAAGACAACATGAAGACAACATCAAGATGACATAAGAAAGTAATGCACCACTTTTTTTTCTCAGCCTGCAGTAATGGTACGAATGCGAAACTTTAGATATACATTTGAATTTTCAGGAGTGCGCGCGCAAATTTTACGTTTCTTCAGACAGATAGCATAGCTGCAGCAGTGTTTCGAAATGAAATCTGTAAGTGATGTACGTTACAAGCAGCGTATCGTCTGAATTTTTCACTGCGGACAAAAAGGAAGTGTTGGGAACATTCACAAAGGTTTGAGTGCAGTTTATGGAGAATTTGCAGTCGACAGAAGTACGGTTAGTCGCTGGGCACAGAGGGTGAGGCCATCAGAAAGCGGTTCCGCAGAGCTCCAAGATTTGCAGCGTTCGAGGCGGCTGTCATACCTGACGAAACGCAGCTTGTTGATGTGCTCATTCGCGAGGACCGACGCATAACGACTCGGCAGTTGGCGCTGAAGCTGTCAATTAGCAAAGGAAGTGTGGATGCAATCATCCGTGCTCTTGATTACTAAAAAATGTGTGCACGATGGGCTCCGCGCTGTCTTACGGTGGACCACAAATCTCTCAGGGAAAAAAAAAATCTTCTGATTTGCTGAAACGTTTTGAAGCTGAGGGGGAAGCGTTCTTGTCCAGGATTGTGACAGGTGATGGAACCTGGGTTCACCATTTTGAGCTCCAAACAAAGTGACAGTTGATGGAATGGCGTCATCCTCAATCTCCACAGAAGAAAAAAAATTCAAAGCAACTGCTTCAGCCGGTAAGGTCACGATCACTGTGTTTTTGGACTGTGAGGGTGTCATACTCATTGATATGACGCAAGAGGTAGCACAATTAATTCTGAAGCTTATGCGAAGAGATTACCCAAACTCAAGAAGTGCTTCCAGCGACTTTGGAGCCATAACAACCCAGGTGAATTTTGATTCAACATGATAACTCTCGGCCTCACACAAGTCTGAGGACTTCGGAACAAATCACTGAACAGGGCTGGACAGTGTTACCCCATCCACCCTACAGCTCTGATCTGGCTCCCTCAAACTTCCACTTGTTTGGGCCATTAAATGGTACCATTCGCGGAAGACATTTTGAGGACGACGAAGAGGTGATTCGCACAGTGCAGAAATGGCTTCGTGACCAGAACAAGGAGGGATACCGAGATGGCATACACGCCCTTGTGTCTCCCTGGAGGAAGGCCAAAGAACGGGACGGATATTACATGGAAAAATAGGGAGTGTCGAAGAAACATCATTCTTTCTTGTGTGTAAGTTTCATTGTGTTCAATACATTTTTTTTTTAAAATGAGGGGCATTACTTTCTGGGCGACCCTCGTACACTCTCCAATGCAAGCAAGTAAGAAACATATAAGACCGATGTGGGAATGCAGCTAATGTAAAGTGGCACTTTCAAGAAAAAGAACTGCTTCCACGAATACCAAACAATAAGATTATAATCGTCACAGAAACCCATACATGTGTGATTGGTCTTTCACAGTAACTGTATTACTTTTTATTTATAACCAATAAGCCAAAAATATTTTCAGTGTATTGCACTCATAAAAAGCTCTGATAAGAAAAATAATAAAATTGTTTCACACATAATGTAAACGTGGTTAGTCCAATTAACCACAATCTCTTCAAAGACTGTCGGGAGAAATTTATTCCTTCTACAAGTCTTTGATCACATAGAAAATTAATGTAACTTGTCTAATTCATTATTTGTTAGATAAACGTTCCCATCCAATATACTTTATCCCTTGTGAAGGTGATGCAAAATAGTAAAAAGGAAGCAGCTCAACAAACTGGGGTGTAATTGGCAATAAAAGGAGCAATTAGTTAACCTGCAAAGGGGGT